>CM061068.1:32400524-33600524 GCA_030762895.1 Sophora flavescens
AGTATTGGAATGATGTTTGGTTCGTAATCGGTTTTGGAGATTTTGAATCACGAAGTCAACTATTATTTTTTTATTTATCATTTTCTTATATATTATTATAATTATATATTATATATTGTATATAAACATAAATAAATACTTTCCAGTTTTTATTAGGGACTTAGTTTTATTTTATACTTCATTCCTAGAGACTAAACTTCGTTAATTGTTAGTAAGCCTGAGTCCCTGACCCACGCAACTACAGCCATCTCCTTCTCAGATCTAGGGTTCCACCCCCTCTCCAGCCCATCTTCTTCCTGGCGCAAATCCGTTCCGCCGGCCACCTTCCCACGGACTTCGTTCTTCCAGCGCCGCCATCGCGCTTTCTCCAGCTCATCTTCTTCCTCGCGCAAATTGGTTTCGCCAGCAACGTTGTTCCGCTATCCACCCTCTCAGTTTCCGTTGTGGGCCTCCGCGCGGTTGTGGCACGTCGGAGCGCCGGCTGCGGTTGTGGCACGTTGGAGCGCCGGCTGCGGTGGTGTTGCGTCAGAGCGCCGGCGTTGCCTGGCAAGGAGGGGCTCGTGCACTTCTCTTCAAGCGACGTCGTTTTGCTGCTCTTGCGGTTCGTTGCACTCAGAGGCAAGTGTAACCGTTTCTGCTTTCACAGAAAGCCTCCTCTTCGGACACGACTTTCGTGTTGGTCGACTTGAGGAGAAAATCATAAAAAACGACAGCGCTTTAGGTGCTTTCAATGGTTGATCACTACAACAAGTACGGGTTTCTCTCTACTTCGCGTGCATCAATTCGTGCTCAACCAGTTTTGTTTTGTTTTTTCATTTTAAAAAGAATCAGATAAAGAACCAATTGTACCTGAAATTATGTTTTTAATTTGTTTGATTTATGTGGCAATTTTGCGTAGGCTGGTTAAACTAGCGGCTAGGGCTTTCTAGATGATCTAACGAGCAAAGGAGATAATCAGCCCAAAACGGGACGGAGTGATAACGGGGGAATCGCTGTAGTGGTTCTCGATGCGCTCACGAGGTTCGCCCTCTCTTCTTGTTTTTGAAGCTATGCTGTTGTGCTATTCTCTGTTCAAAGTAGTACATACATGCAATTACAAATGACATTAAACAAAAAGAGAACGAAAATTATTTGAAATTTTAAGTGAAATTAGAGAATGCCAACGCAGAATAAACAAAGGGTGCATTTGGATAGGCTTATAGAGAGTTTATTAGAGCTTCATGAGAATAGTTTATGAAAATAAACTTATCCAAATAATATATGAAAATAGTTTATAATCTTCACATAAGCTCTTTTTTAGCTTATTTCAATAAGCTTGTCAAATAAGCTTATGAAAATAAGTTGTGTTTAGCTTATTTGAAAAAGCGTATGCAATAAGCACTTTAATAAAGCTTTTACCCAAACGCATCTATAATTTGGGTAGAAATGTATATTTTTTGAAGTGCAATGCCTGTTAATTTGCTAGGACCAGTGCAATGCGGAACTGGGATTGTTAAGTGTCATCAAAGTATAGGTTTGATTTTGAGCTTTTGTTGAGTCTGGAGTATTGTGTACATTATGGGGGTTCTGAAGAAATTTAGCAATGATACTTGGTTGAATTTGCCTATGTGTAGTTGAAAATTAGTTGGTGCATTTATTTTTGGTTTGGGTTTTCATTGAATTGGTATTCTGTAAATTTTATATAGGCGACAATGGGTTAGAGAAGAAGACTTGGCAAAGGACCTCAAATTGCACACAAAACAACAACCGTCGAACTCTGAGGTTCTTTGAAGAAGAAAAGATCATTACTCGAGATCATAGGAGAGAGGTAACTATGAGGTTCTGTCCATGCATCACTTTGCTGTCATTTTGTAAATTACTCCTGGCTTACAAGCATTAGCCAATCAAATAGACTTGTTCTGTCATTTGATCCATAGCATGATTGTGAGTCTATACATGGCTTAACATAGCTATTTTGATCGAGTTTAATGGGCTAATGGAGTCGGACAGTCAGATATCAATAATGGTTAGCATCCCTTCACATAACAATTCAGTACATGATATATGATGTAATTCATATAAATTGAATGCTACAGCATAACACTATAAAAGGATAGAAATAGTGGGGATATTTAATCTTACAACTAAATGGTATTCTCTTTTGAGTCTTTTCTTCATCACATTTGTTTCTTATCTTCTCTATTTTTCATTATAAAATTTGATGAGAAGGACAAGGTGGGGCTAATAAGGCTTTTACTTAACAAAGGGAGGAATTTAATGGTTTAATTTTACTCCAATATCAATGTCTCATACCTCAGGCTCACCTAACTCCATTGCATCAACTGCAAAGAGCATGTCATTAGAACTTACACATGTACATACAACTGAACTTGAAAATGATATTTTGTTGAAGTCTATCTAGTGTGGCACTTTTTTTTCCTGGGGGGTGGAGTCTGGGCTGTTTTGAAGTTAAATGCATGGTGATTTTCTTTGTATCAAGACACATACACTAGGTAACCTATTATATTAAAAAAATTAAGTATCATCATGCTGCAGCTTTTCAATTTCGGTATAGTTTGATATGGATTGTTGTTTGTCCATTCCTTTGTGTTCTTGTTCCTGCCCTGTGAATAGAGGCTCTAAGTCTGAGGACTTGAAGCCTTCAGTCCCAGACTTCCACTGCCTTTGTGAAATTTCAAAGAATTTTTTTATTTAATTTGTTATCTTAGAATTATAATTTGTGTTCACTTATTTGTACCTTTTGTTTGGATGATATGATAGTGTTTTTTCTTTTGCCATGGTAGTTGCTATGCTTCTGCTAATTGTAGACGCATATCTCTATATACTCTCTCTCTCTCTCTAATATAATATTTTCTACATCTTGGCTTGTAAAAAAAAAAAATCTAGATCTTAAATAATGAAATATAGGTATCCCTCTCTTAAGATTATTATTTTAGAGGACTCCTTGCATACTGTTTGTTGCCTCTAAGTTGTGAAGTTTCTTCATTCTATTTTAAATTCAAGTGATGTATAACTAGTTATTTACTGGTTTTTATTTATAATGTTCATTTGTTGATGTTTTTCGTTAATACTGTTGTTGCTAGATTTGCATGTGAGAGTGCCGTGGGTGAATATTTTTAGTTATATGCATATTTTCTTCATATATTGCATATTACCTGGTTTTACTACAGACAGCAAAAGGTGCAAAAATTTATAGTGCTGCTGTAGCTGCTACAGCTGATGGTCAACAGATAGCAAAAGAGGGAGAAGAAAAGGTCAAGCTGCACACACACTCTTACTGTTGTCTAGATTATGCTCAGGTCTATCTCTTCTCGCTATTTCTTCTATAAATGTAGTTTTCCCAATGATATTTGGGTGTTTGATTGCAGAGATTAAATGTTATTTTGCCTGTTTTGCTGATAAATCTTTTTAATCACAACAACCAATTCTGGTTCATCCTATATATAGAAATTCTTATGTTGAATTTCGTTGCAGATATATGATGTGGTTAGGTACAGACTGCATCGAATGAAGCATAAGCTTAAAGATGAACTGGAGAACAAAAACACAATTCAGGAATATATATGTCCAACCTGTGGAAAAAGGTTTCGCTTAATTCATAGTAATATCAATATCATAATTTGTCATAGTCGCATCGATGTATTTCAATTCCATAATACTTGAGGATCTGAATTATTTTAGATACAATGCTTTGGATGCACTGCGGTTAATATCTTTTGAAGATGAGGACTTCCATTGTGAAAGTTGTAATGGAAAACTTGAGATTGAAAGTGATAAGATAGCTGCTCAAGAAGGGGGAGATGGAGATGATAATGCAAGAAGACGACGACGTGAAAAGTTAAAGGACATGCTTCAGAAGATGGAGGTTCTTATATGATTGTATTATGCTGTTTATTTCTATTTTTGGCTTCATATGATGAATCATTTTATTTAGATTTGTTGTTCTTTATGATTTATCACTGTTGTTTACTTGGACAAAGAAGCTTCGTAGTCTTTGTAATTTCCTTGCAAGTAATGTTAGCATGCAATGCCTATTGTAGTTGTTCTGTTCTGTAAGTGCAGGTACAGCTCAAGCCATTAATGGACCAGCTCAGTCGGGTAAAAGACTTGCCTGTTCCGGAATTTGGCAGTCTTCAAGCATGGGAGGCTCGAGCGAGTGCTGCTGGGCGTGCAGTCAATGGAGACATCAATGCTGGAGATTCTAAAATTTCTCAGCTGGGATATAATGGGGCACCATTGCCTTACAGTGGAGATACTAAGGTAAGATTATCCTGTTTAAGGGAGTTAGCATTTCTAGTGTGCAGAGAGACTGGGAAGCCATGCTATATCTCTGAATTGTGTATGTTGATGCTTTATATTCACTGTATAAAAGCTACTGAAATTGATTGTTTGAAGTAGTCTTTTTCCAATTTTTATTTTTTTGCAAAACCCATGAAGAATATATTTCTAAACAGGTGGCTTATTTTTTTGAACATATTGTTAAATGTAATATGATATATTCTTGAATCAATATGACCATTTTCGAAGTATTATGGGCTGTAACAGAACAAAGCATGCCTTAAATTGGCATGACATGAATTTAAATATGACCTCTTTATGGTGGGGACATAGCAGTCTGTTTATCCAATGTATTATGAACATGCTTACCAACTTGCTACATTATCTTGGTTCCATGTCTGATTTTTATGCTCCCAAATTTCTGTTTGCCTTCCTGGTTAGAATAGTTTACATCCTTTTATTTTATCTTGAAATAAGTGACAAGTGAATGAATATGAAGGAAGATTCCTGGGTTGCCCTCAGGTTATATTATAGTGAATTTTGTGCAGTTTTAATTTTTGGCATTGATCATATCTTCTGTAAAAAGTTTTAAATGCTAAGTAATTTGTTTATTGATGGATATGGCCAGGTTGTTGTTGACTTCAACGGGACTGATGGCAAAGGAGATGGTGTTAAGTCTGAAAATGAAAGTACATCTTTAAAGGTGTTGCCTCCTTGGATGATTAGATCGGGGATGGTTCTTACAAAGGAACAACGTGGAGAGGTGAAGCAGGAAACAAAGATGGATGGGACTTCGACAGCAGCAGCACAGTACACAGGCGACAAAAGAAGTCAACAGTGGAGCACGATGATAATAAAAATATACAGGCCCGTAATATAAGATGAACTGTTATTTTCTTTGTTTTGATTTTTTTCCTTGAGTTCCTCTTCCCTGCCTCCCAAAGACAAGAATTTTTATTTTTTATATTCGTTAAAATCTCTGTTTCCTTTTGTATTTTTATAGGATGAGTATATCAAGGCTTATTATGCTGCTTTACTTAAGCAACAACACGAAATGGAAGAAGCTGCAAAAAACCAGAATTGTCAAATGGACACACAGCAGATGATCCTTGTAGCAGTACTTCCAATCGTCAGGTGGGTATGAAATCTAAACGTGAAGAAGATGTGGAAGACGATGATGGTACAGAATGGGAGGAGGCTTCAATCGGAGGTAAATTCAATTTTATTTTATTTTTGACAGAGACTAGACTAATGCTATCGAGAATCAATTATGTGACTCATGTTCATGATTGACTGTGGAATTTGATTGATGGGAATTGGGGTTTACATAACAAGGGTTATCAATTTTTCAAGAATCTTGATGTAGGAATTAAATTTTCCTGCGGGGTCCACTTACAGTTCTGGTGACAACTTTCAACTTTTTGGGGTTTGTGGTCTTTTAGAAATGACCCTTCCTTTTGTAACAGTAGCATTGAGTGGCTTGGCATCAATGGTGGTGATGGCTATGGTAAAGACAGGGTAGAGGTAAACTCAATATATAACAGAAATTGAGTCTATTGAGAGACCAACGGGGGTAATGCAATGCAAAGAAAATCATGGTTGGCAAGACAGTTGCAGTGGCAACTGCAGTATTTGGTGCCTGTGGGTGATGGTTGCAGTGGAGGTGACATCAGTTGTAATGGTGGAAGGTAGAGATGGGATAAGTACATACAACAACAATTGAGTCTTTTCCTATTAGGTGGGGAAAGAGTTGTGATAGGAACTGAATAATTTTATATTAAGAAGATAGAAATGGGGCTCTGCTACTACAGTAGTGCTAAATGCAGCAATAAGAAACAGAACCCACCACTGAAAATCAAAGAAGAATTCCCCTGTTACAGCCTACCCAAAACCACCCACTAACCAAAATGATCCCCTCCCCCTTTGACCTCATTCCTTTCTCTTATATACACCTCTCTCCTCTCTCCTTTTCTTTCTCCAATCATGAGAGAATCCTCTCCTCTCACAGGTTTCCACCTGTCCTTTATGTTATGTTGTTGCCCCTTTGTGTGAGTATTTTTAATATTTCCCATCCTATCTTCCTTACCTCAGGCTCAGCTGTCTAACAAGGTGTAATACGAGGTCACCCATCCTAAGTACATACACTTTGCTAAAACTTTTATATGGTGGGAATGTAAAGAACATGTGAGTATGGATAGGCACCTTCTGGTAAAGCTTCTAAAATCTCCATTGCTAAATGAAATTACATAGGGAGGTATTTGTCTTGGGGAGGTCGTTATAATTTCTAAAATTAGAGGGGGATTTGCATTGGCTTTGTGATAGATTCAACTGATACTGGGAAAGAATTGAAGCAATTAGGATAGAATACCCTGTGTATTATTCTCCTCAAGACTACAACAATGGAGGTAAATTCGAGAGTTACCTCTTCTCTCCTACAACAGTTCAGATGAGTTTCTAACTGCCTATAACAGACCCTGCTACCTTCTATTTATAGGGTCAGCTAGGTTGTTATTCAGTTCTAACTAACTATCCTATCTGTTACAACGTTCCCACCCTTTCCTACTAGTTACTAGTGTTTCCCTCTTACATATACATGTTTAACAGTAGGCCTCTTATCAATACTCCCCCCTAGGACTTTCACCTTGTCCTCATGGGGAAATTCTGGAAATGTGGCTTGGAGTTTGTCAACAACTTCCCACGAATTTTCACACTCGGGCAGTCTGGCCCACTTAACCAATACCTCAGCAGCACCATTATTGTTGTATCGCAGGGCCAACACTTCCTCAATTTGTGGTTGGAGTTCCCAGTTTGCTGCCAGTACCGCTGCAGGTAATTGTTGCGGCTGATACTCAGCAGGGACAACCTTCTTCAACTTGCTGATGTGAAATACAGGGTGTATTTTACATTCAGCAGGCAACTCCAGTCTGTAGGCTACTGATCCAATCTGCTCTAGAACCTGAAAGGGACCATAGTAACGGGGGCTCAACTTCTCATTTCTGCACTTAGCAAGTGATTTCCATTTATATGGAGCAGCTTTCAAGTAAACCCAATCTCCCACCTCAAGGGTAACATCCCTGCGATGCCTATCAACCTGCTTTTTCATCCGCTGCTGAGCTGTAGTCAGGTTTTTCTGTAATTGATCCAGCACAGTATCCCTGTTTTCTAATAGGGCTGAAACAGCTTCTATAGAAGATGGAAATGTGGGACCCTTAACTATTGGAGTGGGGTCCCTGCCATAAAGAGCCTTGAATGGTGTCATCTCGATGGACACATTAAAATTTGTGTTGAACCATAGTTCTGCCCAGCACAACCATTTAGGCCAAGAACGAGGTCTATCTCCCACAAAACACCTCAAATAGGCCTCCAAACACCTATTGGCCACCTCCGTTTGACCATCGGTTTGGGGGTGGAAAGCGGAACCGTATTTCAGTTGAGTGCTTGCCTGCTTGAATCGTTCCTTCCAAAATTGGCTTAGAAAAAATGCTATCTCTATCCGACACGGTGGTGTTTGGAAATCCATGTAGTCGTATACCACCTCTACAATGAACACACCTCGACTTCTTGAGCTGTATAAGGGTGTCCCAATAACAGGAAGTGAGCATATTTGGTGAGGCGATCCACCACTACCATGATCGTATCCCTGCCATGAGACTTGGGTAATCCACCAATAAAATCCATAGATATATCCGACCATACCATGGAGGGAATTGGTAGAGGTTGGAGGAGACCCGCGGGTGACAGGGTATCATATTTGTTCTGCTGACACGTACCGCACTTAGCGATAAATTGCTTGATATCTGTTTTCATTCCTTCCCCGAAAAATACTCCAGCCAGCCTCTTATATGTGCGGAAGAAACCCGAATGATCCTCTTGTGGAGACGAGTGAAACTCAAAAGATCGTAGGAATCTTAGAAAATTGCTTTGGAAGTACTAGGCTGCCTTGGTGGAACAAAACACCGTTCTTCACTGAGAATTTCGGAAAATCAAGTGGCTTGAGAATAACCTGTTGCAGCAGCTGTACTATCTTCTCATCAACAGCTATCTTCTCATCATCTGCTGCCTTATTTGAAACCCCGGGTTTATACTGAACCTCAGAGTCAAATCCCAACAATTTAGAGGTCCATTTAAATTGTTCTTCCCCTAAGATTCTCTAGTCAGTCAGAAATTTCAAACTTTTCTGGTCCGTTTTGATCACAAAATGCTGTCCCAAGAGGTAATGTCTCCTCCTTTGTACTGCCATAACTAGTGCCATCAATTCCCTTTCATAGGCTGAATTGTGTTGTGCTCGGATTGATAACTGTTGGCTGAAATATGATATTGGCCGACCCTCTTGCAACAGAACTGCTCCTACCCCTTTGCTTGAGGCGTCTGTCTCTATAACAAATTGCTTTTCAAAATTTGGTACAACCAAGACGGGCACAGTAGACATAGCATGTTTCAGTGATTGGAAAAAGCTTCATCAGACCATAGAAAGTTATCTTTTTTGAGTAACTCAGTAAGAGGTCTAGCTAGCAATCCATAGCCTTTAACAAACCGCTTGTAGTAGCCTGTGAGTCCCAAGAAACCTCGCAGACCCTTTACTTCTTTCGGTGTTGGCCATTTCAGCATCACATCCAGCTTTGTGGGATCAGCTGAAACACCCTCAGCCGATACAATGTGGCCTAAATATTCCACTTTCGCCACTCCAAAGTCACATTTCTTTTTATTAACCACCAGATTATGTTGCCTCAGCAGCTGAAAGACCCTCCTTAAGTGTGCTATATGGTTGTTTTCATCCTTACTGTATATTAGGATGTCATAAAAAAAACTAAGGCAAATTTCCTCAAAAAAGGCTTGAGCACTTCATTCATTAACGATTGAAAATGGAAGGGGCATTGGTGAGGCCAAAAGGCATCACCAAGTACTCATAGTGCCCTTCATGAGTGCGAAAGGCTGTTTTCGGGATATCCCCTCTTTCATTCGAATCTGGTGATAACCGGATTTTAAATCCAATTTAGAAAAAATGACAGCTCCTGCAAGCTCATCCAGCAGCTCATCTATCAAGGTAATGGGAAACTTATTCGGAATTGTCACTTTATTCAGGGCCCTGTAATCAACACAGAACCGCCAGCTCCCATCTTTCTTCTTCACTAATATGATGGGGCTGGAATATGGGCTGTTGCTGGGTCTTATAATACCCGTTTTCAACATATCAGCTACTAATTTCTCAATTTCATTTTTTTGGAAGTGGGGGTACCTGTATGGCCTCAAGTTGGGGATGGCAGCCCCTTCCTTGAGAATGCTGGCATGATCATGCCTCCGGGTTGGTGGCAACTGTGAGGACTCCTGAAACGCATCGTCAAGCTCCTTAAGTACTGCCACCATTGCTTCTGGCGTGTCTACAACCATGGTTTCCTCATCTTGGAGTACTCTGCAGTCCACCAAATACCCCTCCTCACGACCCTGCAGCTCCTGCATCATGGCTTTTGCCGAAATCTCTCCTTTATAAAGAGTGGGATCTCCTTTCAAAGTGTGTTTCACCCCATCTTTCTTGATTTGCAAGGTCAATTCTTTAAAGTTGGCCTTCATGCTTCCTAACCCTTCCAACCACTCCATTCCCAGCACCAAGTCCTCCCCATCCAATGTAAACACATAGATATCAGTCATCAAAGTCACCCCTTGCAACAATAATTGCAACTTCCTGCATACTCAGCTGGTTTTAATTCTCTTCCCATTTCCTACCTTCACCCAATAAGGAGTAGTAGGCTCAGTTGCTAACTTCAACTTTCCTACCAGCTGAGTTGAAATGAAATTGTGGGAAGCTCCACTGTCAACCAACACCAATACTTGTTGCTCTTCAACCTCTCCTCTCATCATGAAAGACTTCTTAGAGGTTAACCCAACAAGACTGCATAAATTCAGCTCCTTGAACTGACCTTCCCAAACTATTTCTTCCTCCTCATCACTCTCTGTCATCTTTTCTTCTCTTCTCCTACTAGCATGAGCCTGAGATGCTTGTTTTTACACACATGAGAGGGTGAATACTTCTCCTCACAAGTGAAACATAGCCCCTTCCTCCTCTTCTCATTGGTAGTCATCATTAGGAAAAACTTTAAATGAAGCAGCTCTACCTCCTTTTGATTCCCCTATTCTCTTTGTGGCATTACTCAACTGTATGAGTCCTTGGGGTTTAGTTCCACTTTCATTTCTCCACATCTTGTAGCCACTATTCACTGTGTTATTCTTTGGTGACTTGCCCTGCACAATACTCACATGCCTTCCATAGACCTCATTCCTTTCATCCACCAATAGAGCAATCTCCATCATCCCTTTCAGTGTTTTTGGCCTCTGCAACCTGACTTCAGCCCTCACCTCCTCCTTGAGTCCATTTGCGAAGATTCCACACACATTCGAGTTGTGTGATCTTTAGAGGACCCAATAATACCCCAAATTGCTCCCTATACTCCCTTACTGAACCTTCCTGTTTCAACGCTAAAAGAAGCTCAAAAGAATTTTCAATCAGTGTTGGCTGAAATCTTTTCAATAGTGCTTCTTTGAATTCCTCCCAATTAGGGTTTACTGTGCAAGATTCCCACCACTACATCCATGACAACGCTTTCCCTTCAACCGCCATCAGCACCGCTTCCAACTTGTCGATCTCATTGAGGTTCTTGAATCGGAAGTACCATTCAATCTTTCCGATCCAACCCGGTGCATCCTCGCCATTGGACAGTGGCAACTCAACCTTGCAGAATCGCTCGTCATCGTCGTGACGAGTATTCTTGCTCCTGTCATGGTTTTCGTTGTCGCTGCCGTGCTCACTACCTCCTTCGTCCTCGTGGTGGTTCTCATGGTTGCTACTGTCG
The DNA here is from genome assembly GCA_030762895.1 of Sophora flavescens. NCBI lineage: Eukaryota > Viridiplantae > Streptophyta > Magnoliopsida > Fabales > Fabaceae > Sophora > Sophora flavescens. Next base: position 32,411,648 of record CM061068.1, read on the forward strand.
CCGCCGCCTCTGCCTCCCCGGCGATTGGACCTATGGTGATTTTCGGTTACCTCCCTCACCGCCACTAACATCTCTTCCTTCAACGATTGGATCGCCGATTGAAGACGAAACTAAGATTCATGCAACCCACGCTTATTAGATTTTGGACCTAACTCAATCCCAAAAGCTAGCTCATAGGATGAGGATTGCTCACTACTTATAAGCTCTCATTAGATACTATCTCTAGTCAATGTGGGACTTGGGTTTTTCCCAATGCACCCCCTCACGCCCAGCAATATTGGGCTTGGTGCGTGGATAATATGGTGGGTGGTACAACAATGGATCTAGGATAGCTCTGATACCATATTAGATTTTGGACCTAACTCAATCCCAAAAGCTAGCTCATAGGATGATGATTGCCCACTACTTATAAGCCCTCATTAGATACTATCTCTAGTCAATGTGGGACTTGGGTTTTTCCCAATAACGCTCGACAGCTTCCACTCGTGCTTCCATTCCTCCTTTCTTCTTGACCATGAACTCTCGATCGGGATCGTAAAGCTTTGATACCAGTTGATAGATTCAACTGATACCGGGAAAGAATTGAATGAATTAGGATAGAATACCCTGTGTATTATTCTCCTAAGACTACAACAATGGAGGTAAATTCGAGAGTTACCTCTTCTCTCCTACAATAGTTCGGGATGAGTTTCTAACTGCTTATAACAGACTATCCTATCTGTTATAACGTTCCCACCCTTTCCTACTAGTTACTAGTGTTTCCCTCTTACATATACATGTTTAACAGTAGGCCTTTTATCACCTTGTTGGCCTCAAGAAAGGCTAGTGTAATTTACTTAAAATTATATTTTAATTTCTTCCTTTTCCCTCATGGCAACCCAGGAAAATGTATATGAGAACCTCGATGTGGCTATTGAGTGGGAGTTTGTTTATTATCGGACCTCAACTATTTTTTTCTTCACCTCCAAAATTGACTTTAATAAAATATTTCTTTGTATATTTTTGTTAATATTGACGAGTCCCCTTCTGAATGTTCCTTTTGAAGTTGATACCTTCGTTTCTCCTACCCCCCTTTCCTCTGATTGATAATTTTACATGTGTTGACTCATTTGTGCTCTTGGTGTAATTTTAAAGGCAATGGAAATGAAAGTTACAAGGTCAACGATTTGAATATTCAAGCTGATGATGCTCCAGCAGATGATGATGATGACGACGACGACGTTGACTGGGAAGAGGGTTGATCAAGGCACTATCCGGTCACTACGAATGTAGTGGCTTTTTGTGATCTCCAAGAGCAAGGACCAATACTCTTAATCATGCTGCTTCAAATCATGCCTTTTTCGTTGACCTTGCTCGAGCATGTTGCTGTGGTGATGCGTCATTGGTTTAGAGAGGACACTCGGTTGGGTCGTTGACTTTTAAGTAGTTGGTAATCATCTGTTTTCTTTTTATCATATATTGGATGGCCAAAAACTCTACTTTGAAACTTCGCATGTTATGACCGTGAATAGTGCCTTTTTTTGGTTGCGATCACATTACTATTTACCAATGGATACACATATTTGTGAATATTGGGTCAGCCCAACTTTTTACCTGTGGTGTTGCACACACCAATGAAGAGAATGGTGAACCGTGAATACTACATCTCTGCGATTCCCGAGACAGTTTTCATTTTGCAAAAACTATCCGACTTGTCCATTTCCCATTTATAAACAAAATGTTCAAAAAGAGATTGGCAGATAGTTTATTTTTAGCTTACATCTTAAATTAAAGTCAAATTTGATATCCCAATGTAAGGGAGTTAATTTTTTTCTTTTGGTACAGTTTTTTTATATAAATATTTGGTAACTTTATTCATCAGTTTTAAAGTACTAAGCTTGTTTTTTTAAATAAAAAATAAAAATACTGAGAGATAATTTGTAATACAATTTTAAATTTGTTTGATCATTTAATATAAAATTACTAAAACATTTAATATGATATATTTTTCCTGACATGATTTAATTAGATCACAGTACCAAGCTCTGGTGGTTGAACGCTAGAATGCTATGTTTTGTTTTTCCTTTTGTATTGTGGTCAAATACCGTTTCCTCAAATAATTCAGCTTGTCAAAAGCATTTTCTTTTAATGAACGAAGTTATATCAAGATCCAATTTTTCATGCACCTAGAACTATATGTGCTGTAAAAAAAATTGTCATTATATGTATTCTATGATGGCAACATGTTTCCGTTACTCAATCATCAGAGAAAGCCAGAAACAAATTCTTAGACCCCATGCCCAAGACCCCTGAGAAGGGATTACATGGGATGTGAACATTTAATCTTCCGCGTAAATCAAAATAATCAACATATTTGAAAGAGGACAAATGATAGAGTCTAATTGAAGGAAGTGTTTTCTGCTCTCCCATGCAACTTTAGCGTGTTCCAACGTATATATAAATAATGTAGTGTAGTCTGAATTGGCACAACATAGTTTCCACGATTCTTATAATTACTTTTATTATAAAACCTTCGTAGAAGAGGATCTGAATGTTTAATGCCAGCTAGATGATGCCGAAGTTGAACTGAAGGTCAATATCAATAGGTTATAGTTATATATTGGAGTGAAAAATACAGAATAAAAGATGGAGGAAAGATTAAAATAGTGAACGTTTTTTCCTTCCTGATTTCAAATCAAATGTCGGTCAATACTTGATTAAGAAAAAAATGAGTCAAAATAATCTCACCACCCTTTTCTCTCTTTCTGCCGACTACAATACTCTATACTGCACGCTGCCATAACGTGAATTAAGACTAGAGATATCTTCAAAGAATTCAATGGAGGTGTCGCAAGTTTTTCATAGTTGGGAGTTAGAAATTTGGAATGCATGGTTTTGACAAAATTCAAGGAACCGCAAAATTGTACTAGACAAAGTACCTTTTCAAGAAGCCCTCCTACTCTCTCCATCTCTATCTTTTAGGATAAAAGATTGTTATGTATGATATTTAAGAGGTCACACAGACCTTAATTTTCACTGATAACAATAAATACCATATCTTAAATAAGAGAGGCTAGTGTTATAGAAACAATATACAAAATTGACATTTATTGATTTAATGAATGGCTTAATTGCCTGCTTAATTATCCTTATTATTATTAATTATTTTGTGGGATAAATGTTGGTATCACACATTCACACGCAACTTATTTCGTGTATTTATACCCGTACCTAAGTATCCCTAATTTTAATTTCCTTGTCCTGGTCTAATGGTAATAGCAATATATAAATGAAGGTTTGACAATCTGCTCTTAATGACCCTTTGTTCCTTGAACGCAAAGGAAGCTTCATTGGAATAAGAATGGTCGACAATTCTGTCCCCTCTCCGCATCTACTGGACCTTCCAAATTAACTCACCCCCCTTAAATATTATACTATAGCATATGTATAAAATTCGTATAAGCTAAAGTCTCATGGAAGCAAGCACTCTCCCATGTCAAACTTTTGTAGCTGCATTTCTTATGCATGCTTAGCACCCTCAAGCTGTCAAAGCTTCAAAACTTTCCCTTCTTCTTCTAAAACCCCATTATCATTGTTAATCATCAAATTTTCATACCAAAAACTTCTCTCTCTCCATGCAATCTTTCCGATCCTTTTGTACATTTTCTTACCCATCATGGCCATGATCATCAAATTCCAACATGTACTTAGCTTCATTATTTGGCTCTTCCTCTTTTTGATACTCTTTCATGGGTGGTTTGGCTTCAGATCCAATCATGTGTCTCCAGTGTCTCGCAATAGGAAAATCTTAGCAACGGGATTTGACTTCACCCCATTTCTTCACCACCACCACCACCACAACCGGCATCATCACCGGCACCACCACCACTACCACCACCAGACTCACATGCTGGCACATTCGGAGCCAACGGAAACTGAGGTTGATCCATTTTATGGTGTTGAGAAACGCCTTGTTCCAACCGGTCCAAATCCATTGCACCATTAATGAGGTTCACATTTTTTTTTTTTTCATTTCGTTCTTTTTAATTTTTCATCATGATAATGTAATTTTCTGTATTGATCAAAGGAGAAATTTGTCTAGCTAGTATAGTACAAAAAAAATGTTATATATGCAGGTTCCCTTCTTTAAACTGACAAATTATTATTCATATATAAATGTATACTTCATTCTGTATTATGTTTTTTAATTTATAAGTTGCACCATATTTATTCCAATGTGAATAATTAATTTCTAATAATGTCCTTCGAGTTATATTGTTCGGTTTTAATCATATACACGCCAAAATGGCCTACTAAATTTGTTTAAACGCTATGCATCAATTATTGAGTAGTATGCAAATTGATATAAAAATTATAATATTCTGTTTGATTCGTAGTGGTTGTGACGGCACGGCACATCAGGGAAGAAGAAATTAACAAGATATATGTGAAGTAGACATGCATTTTAATATTGGGATTGGTTGTGATAATAAGGGGCTTTGAAAATAAGAGTGATTGTGCAGGGAAATTGCTATAAAAGGGTTGACTTTAAATTAAACATGGATGGATGAATGAATGAAGCACACATGCTCTACATTGATGCTCACGTATGCCTTTGCTGTAATTGTCTCTTTCTTTTTATTATTTTTTAAGTAAATACTTGCTTCTTCGATTTTGTCCCGAAAGCTTGTATCAAGTAACATTTTACCATCAAAATATAGTCTTTTTTTGCCTTATGTCACATTCGATCATTTTCTAGTTTTCTACTTTGTGACTTCGAATTTCAACATGGGTGGGTATTAGTTTGATGAAGGTTAACTACTTCATTTTCCTTCTCACGTTTCAATGTCAGCTTTAAAGCTCAGTGGAGTTGAGGGATCCTATGAGCACTAATTCATTTGAAGCGATTGTGAAATTTGGCCCTTTTTTTGGTATGTTTGGTGGAGTGGTTAATTGTGGCCTTATTGTTGAGAACCCTTCTCGATCACTCCTTCCTTTTCTAATTTCTACTTATTACCTTTTCTAATCATTCAACATATATATGTTGTTAATGCGTGGAACTGTTGCTTAGCTACTTGGTTGACTTTGGTATGGTTACTAGAAAGTGGAGTCTGGAGACACCGGCCACTTTGCCGATGCTCAACTAGACCATCATTTTAAACACATTGTTGTGCTGCTGGACTGGACTTGGTCGAAGTTCAGAGGGATTTTAGGTCTCCACTTTAGCCCATTTTAACATATAACTTACATAAACACGCGTGTATTCCAAAACAAGAAAAAAAATAATCAGTAACATGAGGACGAACAACTCCTAACCAATCTTGCCAAAGGTTGGTCCCAATATTTTTTTTTTTTAGCATATTTGATCCATTTATTTTTTAAATGTTGTAACTTCGATCATTTCATTCAATGTCGTTAATTTTTTCAATGATCAATAGACATTAACAATTGCTCCAAGTGCACAAAATCTTTGGTTTAGCTTCTCCTTCCTCTCCCATTTCAACATTATTCAATGATTTTTCTTCGTTATTTATCGGTTTCATCCCTCCTTTCAAGAATCGTTTTTTTTTAATTTATTTCACCACACATGATCCTTCAATACAAAAGCTCTAGCAGAGGTTATATGCTTTTAAAGCAAGGATTCCTTTCTGTTGATCATTCAAAAATTGATGGACATTGAACGAAATGTTTGAATTTGCAACATTAAAAAAAAAGGGAGACCAAAAATTTGCTAGAAAAAACTCATAGGAACCAACATCGTACATGACCAATAATAAGGAATCAAAAGTACAATTAAGACTATTATCTAATTGAATGTGATAGCATAACTGCTCATTCATCTTTAAGTTTGAATTTTGATTAACGAACAATGATGAGTAATTGAGCGTCATTTGAATGTCAAGTTTAAAACTTTGTTGAAATCCATATTAGACATGCACCATCTTGGATATTCCAAGATTCTTTGCAATTCAGAGCATTCCAAAATCCACTGAAACAAGTGTTTAGGTTACAATAGAACCCCTTCACAAACATCCATGTATCATATATAATTAACTCACTACATGTCGCTTTGAAGATGTCATGATAAAGAGAACCATCAATGTCTACTTTATGAAAGTCATATATAATTAACTCATTATATTGATTTGGAATACAATAAATACTCTAACCCATAACCCATATACAATAGTATCAGAGAGACCAGACGCCATGTAAGTAAAATCTTGCTAGAATAGAGAGCAGTATGCATATTTCCTGGCACATAGAAACCATCCAACTGAGTAAAGCTAAAATCGAATATTCCATCCCAAAGACAAAAACCACATACAAGAACCACGCCACAGCCAAATAATGTGCTACCAAAGTCACTAGAAATTTGAAGAAAAAAAAATTCATCTGTGAAATTTCGGAATCCAAAACGGTAATTAAGTCAAAATTTAATTTACATTTCAACTCGTAAAAAGTTGTCGCTATCTGAAGTTTTCCTTTATAGTTTAACAAACTATACTATTCTTGTACCTCTCATCGTATTTTTTGTATTAAATATTTGCTTATATCACATGTACTTAGCTACATAATATAGAAATATAGATAGTGCCAACAAGTTGATTTATCTTTCTTTTTTTAAAAAAAGTTCGGGATAGAATCCAAGATATCTCCACAGCTGATAGTCGTAGGACTAATCTCCGACGGATATAAAGGACCGGTTAAGGAGCAAGTCTTCTATCCACATAAGTCATCTCTATTTTCATCATCGACATTCGAATATTAGACATATGGTTAAATAACACAAGGTATTGGTTGCTTGGATCACTCATCGTAGCTAACAAGTTGATTTATCTCATTCTGCATAACTTGACAACTCTAGCAGTGCTCTGGTATGGAACCAAGTGTTAGGTCCATCACTCATTTTCTCAACACGGGCCTCTAGTTAATGTTTCGTAGTGGGGCCCTGATCGAGAGATAGCCTGGTTAACTGGAATGTGGGTCTTGACTTCAATCGTAGACAAAATAAAGTCCGGCATGGTTATAATGGGCTGTTTGCAAGCGCTTTTCTTGGTAAAGTTTGTTTGTTTGCAAAAGAAAAAGGGTTCACGAATCAATTCATGTGAGAATTTTTGATTTGTGATTGATTCACAGTATAAAAATCTTTATACCAACAGTGTATATCAATCAAACTCACATATATATAAAATCTATAATCTATAATATATACAAAGGAGAATGTATGCAGGAACCTTTTTACACGTGTCATTCTCTCAGGCTGTCCATGTCAGCAGTTTCCTACGTGTCACTCATAACACGTTTCAAGGGATGACTAGATATGAAGCAATCTGCCTACAAAACTAAAGATTTCAATACATTAAAAGACATAAATTTTCAAATTCATATTATGTCATAAAGGAATATTATTGGAAGGTCTATCAATGAAAGGTCTGTTATTGATTTGATTGATATTTATTTGATTTGATTGATTAATATTTTTTAAATTTGATTTGATTGTTATTTATTGGCCTTTTGTTCTCCTAGCCCTTCTTCTCTTTCTCCCACGACTCATCAACTCTTCTTTCTCTAGTATGATTTCTATGACTCATCTCTTTTAACTTTTTTATATTCTTTCATTCTATTTTGTTAATTTTCACATTTTATATACACTTTTCTCCTTTGTTCTTTTCATCTGTTGTAGGTATTACTTGAGACTTTCAGTTGAAGGCAAGTTTTTCCCCCTATATTTCCATCTCTATTTTAAATTTTAACATATGCATGTATTGATAGTTTTTTTTTCACTTCATTGTCACCTTCATATTGTTGTTATTCTTAAATTAATCAATACGGGCTTCTTGACGTGTTTTTTTTATACAATTTATCAATTTCCAGTTATCATTCTTCTTCTTTTTTTTAATTCTTCTTTAATCAATATTTTATATGCAGAGTTTTCATTGGCCTTTTTTGTATGACATGTATTAATGACTAGCTACTCTAGATTGAAGTCCACACTTGCAAATTCTCATTCATGAAATGGCTATTTCAATTAGTTTTTTGACAAAAGATATTGTTTCAAATGTTAATATTAACTTCGTTGATATTTCCTTTTAATATGACTTCTATGACTCCTCTCTCTTATGTTTTTTTATATTCTTTTATTCTTTTTTATGTTCTCACATTTTATTTACAGTTTTTTTCTCATTCTTCCCATCTATTGCAGCTTTTAATTACTTGAGACTTTCGATTGAAGGCAAGTAAATTTTTTTCTATTTTATGATATGATTAATATTTTCTATATTTCAAATTTTCAATCCCTATATTTTAAATCTTAATATATGCATGTAGTGATAATTTTTGTTCACTTTGTTGTCAACTTCATTGGTTGTTATTCTTGCATTAATCAATATTGGCTTCTCACGTGTTTTTTTTAATGATTTATCATTTTCAGTTATTATTTTTTTAATATGGATATTCCTATATTTTGATAATCTTTCTTCACTTTTTTTTGGAGCCTCCAAATAGTCGATGTTGTTTGGTTTTGGATTTGATTCTATTGCATATTGTCGTTATTATTCTATTCATCAACACCAACTTCCCATCAAAGGCGAGTTTTTTTTATTTCTAAATAGTTATTAATTATCTTTAGTTAGCGATTATTTATTTTGTATAATGAATCTATGTTTTGTAATGATAAGTTTTCTCACTACAAGAATGTCATGAATTACCAACGGCTATTTACCAACGGAACCCGTGTCCGTTGGAAATTTGAGAATACCGATGACTTACCGATGGAAATTGCCGTCGGTAATGAAGAATAGTAATAGTGGTCAAAATTTTCGACGAATAGTCTGTCGGTAACGTTATCGATAGACAGTTTTCGTCGAAAATTCGGTCGAAAAATTGGCGGGATCATCGAAATTTGGCACCAAAAATTATCGACGGACTGTTCCATCAGAAAACGGGACAACATTTACCAACGGACTGTCTGTCGGAAATTTGACTACAAATACCGATGGAATCATCCATCGGAAATTGATTTTTTAAATTACCGACGGAAATTTCCGTCGGTAACCCTTTCATTTAACTCAACCGTTACCCCTCCCCCCTTACTTTCCATTTTACTTCTCTCTCTATCCCTCTTGTCTCTCTAACTCTCTTCTCTCTGCTGTGAGAACGGCCACCACTGCCGTCACCCACCAGTGCCCCACCACCAACCTCCTCGTCTCTCCCACTCTCTCTCTTCCCTCCCTTTCTCTGTTCCTCGCTGTTTTGCCCGAATAGGCTCACGGTTCTGCGCGCCTCCACCAGACCCACTCGGACCACCGCGTGCCTCCCCCTACAGCACCACTCAGACCACCGCGCCGCCCCCCTATATCACCACCCATGTGAGCCACCTCCCCCTTTTTCCTCTCTGCCTCCTCCTCCTCCTTCAATTTTTTTCTTTTTTTCTTTTGGTTCATTCTATATTTGATTGTTGTATGTTGTCTGATATGCAAATGGTTTGATTTTTTGATGTTAGATGTAACATCCTAAAATTCTAATATAATTAATTTGAAAAAAAAGGGGATTAAGTTATAAAAAAAAAAAAATAATAATAACAATAATGATATAATAAAAATACAATATAATTAAGAGGTTTAGTGTATGGGATATGTTAGTATAAAACTTATTAGAATTGGTAAATAATTACAAAATAAATATTAAATTAAAACAAATATATAAAAAAAAGAAAAGAAAAAGAGAATTAAAAAAAATAATATATATATATATATATATATATATATATATATATATATATATATATATGCATTGTACTAAGCGTGTCACCTATATATAAAAAAAAACAAAAATGACAAACCTATATGGCCGCAGATCCAAGAACGCCACCAAACGGGAGAAGAATTTTTAGGGAAGCGCAAATCCTTATCATAAATAATTTTTAGAGCACATTGGAGGTCTTCGAGAGGTGAGTAACAATACTTTTTACGAACCCTTTCCATGGTATATATGATTGTTTGTGTTGACAATGATTTACCATATGAAATTGGGAGTTTTAATTGATTTGATGCATATTGCCAGTAACCTAATTTCTAAAATTGGGGGTTTTTGTTAAAAGGGGAATAAGTTGATTAATTGATGTTGTAAGATACTTATTCATGTGTGATATATTGTGATATTCGTGATTGCTTGTTGTTGGGGGAAATTTATTTGTTTAATTCGTGGAAAATAGTTTGTTACATGCATGAGACATGACATATTTGAGTTATAGTATGTTGGATGATGTTTGCCATAATACCACCTATGATAGGGGTATCGGAAAGTAATACCACCGTAATGGAGTATCAAAAGTAACATCCCCATATAATTGGGATGTCGAAAATGAGTAATACTACCTAAAAAGGAGTATCGAAAGTAACACCGCCACAGGTTGGGGTGTCGAAAAAGGAGAAATACCACCATGTGCACATGGGAGGTACCGAAATGGAAATATCCCCGACAGGAGGGTGACATCGAAACACTCCTCGTGAGTAGGGGTGGGCAATGAGACGCCATTGTCGTGTGATGTGTGAATATATGGCATGCCGGCAAGAGACCAGTTTAATTAGGAGGTCTTCGGACCGCTTGGATTAAACTAGAATTTATCTGGTATATGGAATGTGATGTATTGAGATGAGATTATTGTTGATATTAAAAGTATTTTCTTTTATATATATTGTTTTGGAAAATTAGCGGGTGCCATGGACAGTGTTTCCGGTTACCGCGTCGGCTGAGAACAATGTCATTTTCGAAAATATTTTATAAAACTGTATTGTTGATCACTGGGATTTTATATCTCATTATAAGTATTGTTTTCAGAAACCGAGGACACCGCCGTTGAGGACCCAGAGACCTGAGGAGACATCTTCTCATCACTTAGTTGGTTAGTAATGCAGCATGGTTGAGAGTGCTGACGACGTTTTTTTTTTGTTTACGTATTGTTTTTCTCGGATTGTAATTAGACGCTCGGTTTTGAGGCTTGTGGTTTTTCATTTATATTTATATCCATTATATGGATATTTTATTACTATATCATTTAATATGAGGTATTTTCAGACTTTAAATATTTCTTTTAATTTTTCCTTATGAGATATATGTGTTAATTAAATGTTTTAAAGGATTTTTATTGATTTTATCTTGGGATTACTAATGTAACAAAGGGCGTTACATTTATGGTATCAGAGCAGTTCGATTCTAAATCGGACTGTGGTAGTGGGGATTTTTCAAAAAACAAAACTTGGGTGCATAGGATGCTTGTTAGAGTTATGATTCTGCATTCTATTCTTCTGGATATTGGACTTGATCAACCCACTGTTTGATTGGTGGTATGCAGATTATGGCAGCGAACAGGCGAGGGAGAAATGATGCACTTGCAGCGACCTTGGCTCGAATGGCCAGGGTTATGTAGGAGTAGACGGAGATTCTCCGTCAGATGAGGGATAAAGGGGACGTGCTTAACGTGGTACCGGTTGCGGCCCCGGATCCACAAAGACAGGGTCAGCCGAGTTCGGGAATAATAATCCGCCAGACTTTTCGAGGGACCACCGACCCTATTGAGGCCGAGGAATGGTTCATGAAATTAGAGAAGATCTTACGGCCATGGGGTGCTCGATGCTCAGAAGGTGGATTTTGCCACCTATATGTTAGAGTCGGATGTAGAGCACTGGTGGAACTGTGCCAGGGACTGGTTGCTTGCTTCGGGTGCCCCTGTCACGTGGGACGGATTCAAGGAGGTATTTCTGGAGAAGTACTTTCCGCACAGTGTCCGGATACAAAAAGAGATGGAGTGTCTACATCTTCGTCAGGGGAGTATGACGGCAGCGGAATATGTGGCCAAGTTCGAGAGGCTTGCAAGGTTCTCCACACAGGTGATGGGTAATCCTGATGGTCCATGGAAAGCAATTAAGTTCGAGCAGGGTTTGAAGCCAGAGCTGCAGAGCCTTATTGGGCTCCTAGAGATTCGAAACTACCCCACTTTAGTGAACAAGTGTAGGGTGGCGGAGCAGAATATGCAAGTTGTGCTGGCTGAGAGGCCGAAGGAGAAGAACTTCAGTGACGGCAAGAGGTTCCATGGGAAAGGGGGTAATTTCCAGAAGAACCTACGACATGTGCCCACAATCACGAAGGGTAAGCAGGTCCAAGGTGCTCAAGGTGAGAGGGGGACTGCATGTTACAAGTGTGGGTGGCAGCATGGAGATCGTGTGTGCCTCGCAGCACAAACCACTTGCCACAAATGCGGGAAGATGGGACACTTTGCTAGGATGTGCAAGTCAGGAGGACAATCTCAAACCAGATCATTGAACCACGGAAGGGTCTTTACCATCCAAGGAGAGGAGGTGAAGGAGTCCGACGGTTTGATCCAAGGTAAGGGCTTTATTAAAGGTCATGATGTTATCATATTTTCGATTCGGGAGCAACACATTCATTCATTTCATTTAAATGTGCTCAATTCTTAGAGTTACCTGTTACCACTACAAGAATTTTCGCTGTTTCCCAGGGCCTATGACCCTGGGAAATCCATAAAATCCGTGGGAAAATACACATTTCCCAGGGATGACCCACGGATTTAGATCCCTCGATTTTCAGCTGGTCGGAAACGTTTCCCAGGGCCTCGCCCTGGGAAATACCCAGGGTTACAGCCTTGGGAAATTTCCCAGGGTTCTATCCTTGGGAAATATTTCCCAGGGATAGATCCCTGGGAAAGATTTCCCACGGTTAGAACCCTGGGAAAGATTTCCCAGGGTTAGAACCCTGGGAAATATTTCCCAGGGATAGAACCCTGGGAAATCTTTCCGAGGATCTATCCTGGGAAATTTCCAGTGATCTATCCTGGAAATTTCCAGTGGTTCTAACCCTGGGAAATATATGTTTTGTTTAAATTATAAATAAAACCTTATATACATTAATTTATGCTAAAGTGGATAAATAAATAATTATTATTTTTATATGAATGCATCAACAAAGAAATTAACATCATAATTCAAGCAAACAATTTGTTCAACACAAAATGTTATTCAAGTCATATTTGTTCAACGAAAAATAATAAACATAATAAACATGATAAGTAAAATAAACTAAGAATCCCCATTATAAGGCTCCTCAACAAAATGGTCAAGAGAGTCGTCGTCCTCCTGAGCACGCTGGGTCGTCTGACTAGGCTGTCGTCACTGTGGGGGCTGCTGCTGCTGCAACTGTCGCACTGTCTCCATCAGTTGTCGCATCGTATCCATCATCACACGATGCTCCTCATCCCTCTGCCGCTCCCTCTCTTGGGAAGCGACCAACATCTGCCTCAACTGAGCAATCTCCGAGACTCCGAGGGTAACGCCTCGCATGTGGTGGACGCTCCAACCCTAAGCTCTAACTCTGCGCGAGGCCCCTTTCCGATAGTTGCCGGCAAGGTCCCCAAGACCGCACAAACGACCCTTATACTTGCCGCCGATGACTTCGCCCAAACATTCAGCGCAAGTCGCTCGTCCTCCCGTGGGTTACCGGGGTGGATGGTGAAGAGGGCCGATGATTGAGACCTATGTTGACTCATCCTCTCATGAAACTCCTCCTGTTACAATACATCAGACTATCAAAATTTGAACAATATGTTACAAGATAAATTATGCAGAAAAATGGACAGAGTTTCCCCTAAAACTACAACATCCCAATGTTTACAAATAGAACACCGCAATTTAAATCCATAAATCATCATCAAAAGCTCAATAGGATGCACACAAATTCTCATGTCCAAACTAGTTATAACATTTCCAATGTCAGGTAGTATCAATAGGTCCAAATATAAAGTGACTCTACAGACTCAGTAATCAAAACATGAATAGTATGTTACACGATTAATTATGCAGTACATTGGACAGAGTTTCCCCTAAACCTCAACCTTTACAAATTGAACACCACAATTTAAAACTGCAAGTCATCAAAAGCTTAATAAGATTCACACAAAACAATATATTCAACTCCCTAAAAGCCAATGCTCAAAAGCCAATGCTAAAACTAGTCATAACATTTGAGGCTCTCTGCCTCTCAAGTCCAGTAAAGTATGAGTGTTATAATATCTATTAAAGTCAATAGCTTCTTCAAAAATCAAAACGGCATATTACCTGAGTGCGCTTGGAGCGCTCATCTATGTACTCGCCGGTAGCCTTCCTAGTATGGGTGCGTTTGTGAACCTCATGAATCTGTACTCCTCGATTATACCGGCGAGCCAATAACACAAGCATAGATGATTAAGATAACAAGTAATGAACTATGATGTTGGAATAAATACATTTAATGCATAAAGAATGACAAGATGAGCATACCATACGATCCGCCCACTGCGATCGGGAAATGCTTCCTCCGTGTGTGCTGCTCCCACCCTTTTCTCGATGCTCTATTTTTCTTTGCCCGAGCAGATTTTTTTTTTAAATTGATCGAAGCCCAATAACGACGCAACTCCTCCCAAATACCATCTCCAATCCAGGATCGCTGTATGCCACTCTCACGAGCCTCCCTAAGCATATCGAAAGGCGTTCGGAGGCTTTATGGTGAAAGATCCTCTGGATCTCCGACTCATCTTCGTTCCTCCATGCCGCTTGACCCCTGTTTTAAGATAAATAACAATTGTTATACTAATAGTTTCGGAAATAATAAAAACCACATTAAGTAAATTGAAATTTGCTACTTACTCTAAACGCATCAAACATACTAATCCGCTCATTGTCAGTGAGTTTTCCCCATGATGTAAATGCCCTATGATACCTTTACTGGATAACAAACGCGATGGCACTCGCGCGCTCTCTTACAAGGAAGGAACCTTAACAGTAAAGACGCATGAACCAATCAAACACATGGTAATAAATTATGATACAATGCATGAATCAACCAAACACATAGAAATTTAATTAATTCTTACCCGTTACCACTAGGCCTAATAATAGGTCGACCATCGGGCATGAGCTCAACTACCTCTGCTGCATCTAGCTCCTCTAGCTCCACTGGCTCCACCGACTCCTCTGGCTGCTCATGCACATCTGCAACTGAAGGTGAGCGTGAATAGCCTGGACTATATTGTTGCTCCTCATCCACACATCTTTGAAGGAGATGCTCTATAGTGTGCATGTGTCGTGACCCCGGGGTGGGAATCATATCGAAATGAGGCGATGTAGGTGCAACACGTGGAGTCAGTGAAGGTGCTTGTTGTGGTGGGCACGATGTAGGTACATGTGGGTGTTGTACTGACGATGCAGAGGTAAGCGTTGAAGGCATACGTGAGTATCCATCTATAGACTCACGAATCACTAAATTTGTGGAAGGTCTGTTCGACGACGACGGGGATTTGGACGGGGGTCAGTATCAACCATAATACCCTTACCCTTATCGATGGGTGGAGGTGGGTCACGCCCTGCAGACATGTCTAAAGAGCAATTTAATGTTAAAACAAAA
Source organism: Sophora flavescens (assembly GCA_030762895.1). Taxonomy (NCBI): domain Eukaryota; kingdom Viridiplantae; phylum Streptophyta; class Magnoliopsida; order Fabales; family Fabaceae; genus Sophora; species Sophora flavescens. Next base: position 32,427,083 of record CM061068.1, read on the forward strand.
GTTATCAGATATAGCAATAATATAAGTTATCTAAGTCATTAAAGTAAACAAATATAACTAACTAATAATCCAACACCAAAAATAAGTTATCTAAGTCATAAAGTCAAAAAGTATAACTAACTAATAATCCAACAGCCAAAAATAACTTAACCATCCAAATCATTAAGTCTTGGAAGATCTAATACAAATTAACTACGATTTATTCAGAATTTGAGTCGTCGTCTTCGAGTCCTGTTGAGTCATTATCTTCTTCCTCATCATCTTCAGATCCTGTCTCTTCATGTTCTTCGGTGGAATTATCGTCTTCTTCATCCAAATGCTCCTGGATGGATGACAAATTGGCGATATTCACTTCTTCACCAACGACTTGCAAGTCCCCTAAGCCATCAATAGGGTCAACTTCAATGACTTCAGCTACATGTGACATTACATCCACTTGATAAGGCACCTCTCCCTCTCGAATCATCCACTTCGATGCTACCCCTTGGTGTTGTCTTGATGGCGACGGACCAATCTCGTTTGTCCTTACGAGTTGGTGGATAAGGTACGTAATACACCTGTCTCACATTTTGTGCTATGATAAACGGATCATCCCTTTGATATCTTCTACTCATTCGGATGTCCACAAGATTACATTTCGGGTTAAATTTTGTGCCTCTACCGGACGGATCGAACCAGTTACAATAAAATAGAACTATTCTTTTAGTATAGTCTAAAGAAGGGTACACCAGTTCATATATATGTTGGATCACGCCGTAGAAGTCATCTTCAATTCCTTCGTGAGACCCTTTACATGGACCCCGTTGTTGATGGTTTTTTTGCCCTCCGTCCATGATTGGGTATGAAATTTGTACCCGTTCACGAAATAAGTGTGCCATTCTTTGACTTCTGTATTAGGACCATCGGCTAAGTTCCTTAAGTGTTTGTTGATGGGAGTTGGTTGCTCACGGTAAACCTACATATGTCAGTTCTAAAAAATCATGTCTACATTTTACTCACAATGGATAATTCAAAGATTTTTAAGATACTAACTTGTTTCTTAAACCAGATTGGAAACTCCAAGATGTATACGAGTGGACTGTTTCTTGCTCGCTGTTTGCAGATATCAAGAAGGCACTGTAAAGTTGGACAATATATATTATAAGCACAAAAATATATACTATTAGGTATTCGAAAGAAAAAGATACGAAATGCGTACTCAAGGTATGGTTTAACTTCGGTACAATTGATCAACACATGAACATGAGCCGACTTCCTCTCTTTGTCCGATAACCGGTGAGAGGTCTCCTTCCGGAAGCACGACCAGGCTGGCAAAAGACCGACAAGGTTAACGGATGTCTTTCACTTTCACTTTCCATTTCATTCCTACTATTTTTTGGTGACAACATGAAGTTCTTGAAATAATGGGAACAAAAATGGGTTGTCTCATGGTGTAAGTAAGACGCACGATTGATCCTTCAACCTTAGCTTTATTTTTCACCGACCGTTTGAATCACCCATGAATCTATAAAACAACAAGAAGTTCATAGTCATATCCTTTCACTTCGAATGGAAAAAAGTCTAATTAAAATTCTATGATGGTTATATTACCTTTCAAATGGATACATCCACCTATATTGAACCGGTCCACCAAGCCTCGCTTCATACGCGAGATGTACTGGGAGATGCTCCATAGAATCAAAGAAACCAGGGGGGAATATTTTCTCCAACTTGCATAGAATTATGGGAATATTTTGCTCCATCCTAATCAGGTCATTCTCCCTCAACGTTGCAGAGCACAAATCCTTGAAGAATTGACTCAATTCAGTAAGCGGATTCAATACATGCACGGGCAATGAACTAAAAGCAATAGGAAGTAAACATTCCACGAATACATGACAATCATGGCTTTTCATCCCATGCATCCTTCCTTTGTTAACATCGGCACATCTTGCTAAGTTGGAAGAATAACCGTCTGACATCCTAAGTTCTGTTATCCAGCGACAAACGGTCTTTGCTTCATCGACAGTTAAAGTGTAACTAGCTTTCGGTTTTAACATCTTCCCATTAGCCTGCGACTTTAGCTCCAACTCCGGTCGCCTACAGTACAAAGCTAAGTCCATTCTTGCCTTCTCATTGTCCTTGGTTTTCCCACTGACATTCATGACAGTGTTTACTATGTTATCAAAAAAGTTCTTCTCTATGTGCATAACATCGAGATTGTGTCTCAACAAATTATCTTTCCAATACGGGAGGTCCCAAAAAGTACTTCTTTTTGTCCAGTTATGGCCTTCCCCGTATCCTTGTAATTTGGACACACGACCATTGCCAGTGACTTTTGGTAGTTCTCTTACTCTACTCCAAATCTCTTCCGGTTTGAACCTAGGCGGCGGTGCATCTTTTTCAACTTCCCCCTTTTTGAAGGCATTCTTATTCCGTCTAAATGAATGATCCATTTCCAAGAACATACGATGCGAGCCAAACCAAGAACTTTTCCCCCCGTGTTTCAAGGTAAAGGCCTTTGTATACTCCATGCAATGTGGACATGCCAATTTACCATGAGTCCCCCAACCAGATAACATACCATAAGCAGGGAAGTCATTAATGGTCCACATCAAAGCTGCCTTCATTATAAAATTTTCCTTCCTTGCGATATCGTACGTCAACACGCCGCTCCACAACCTCTTCAAATCATCAATCAAAGGCTGTAAATAAACATCAATACCAGCCTTCGGATTGGATGGTCCCGGTATGAGACACGTCAAAAACATATAAGGTTTCGACATGCACATATCAGGAGGAAGATTGTATGGAGTAACAATTACGGGCCAACAAGAATATGGTGAAGCCGATGCTTGGATATACGGGGTAAAACCATCGGAGCTTAAACCAAGTCGTACATTACGTGGATCCGAAGCAAAATCAGTATGTACCCGGTCAAAGTGCTTCCATGCTTCGCCATCGGATGGATGCCGTAAGACGCCTCGAAGTTCTTGTGTTCTCAAAGTGCCATGTCATTTTTCCTGCAGTTTGCATTGATGCGAACATTCTCTGTAGCCTTGGAACTATTGACAAATAGAACATCGCCTTTACGGGAATTGGTTTGTTATTACTTGTCCCAGACTTGGGAGGGCAATACCTCGAAGCTTGACAAAATTTGCATTTGACCAAAGCTCCATTTATGCCGAATTCATTGTCGTAATACAACATGCATCCATTAATGCAACAATCAATCCTCTTGACTTCCAATCCCAGCTTCGACACTAACCTCTTTGCACCATAATAATTCTTTGGTATAACTCCTTTTATAGGTGTCACGTCCTGAAGCATTTTCATAAAAAAATCCAAACACTTTTCAGGAATATTCCAATTGGACTTGCAAGCTAAAAGTCTCACACACAGCGATAATTTAGAGTCTGAGGCCCCTTCAAACAATGGCTTTTTTGCTGTCTCAGTTAAAAGATTATAAAATCTTTGTGCTTCCTCATTCGGAAGATCTTCAGTGTTATCGTAATCATGCGCCTCGTTTACCCCGAGAGCATCAACCACCATCTCCTGCATTGACACAAACTGTTCCCCACATCCCATATCTGCACGAGTGCTTGAGACACCCGTGCAATTCTCGTCAACCCCTAAATCAACATGTGGCACTTCTTCACCAGGGAGAGTCCAAATCCAGTAATTTTCCTGGAACCCATTCATATACAAGTCAGTCTTCACAAGGTCTTCACTCTTAATCTTTCGACATCGGCATTTAGCACATGGACATCTAATTCGGTTTCCATCATCGATGAAACACTTTTGTCGCTTTGCTTGAGTAACAAACTCTTCAACCCCATCTACGAAAGTTGGTTTCAAACCCCTTCTTTTCGGATATAGCCTATCATACACCCAACTACGATTCGAAGGATAACAATCCATCTTCTGCATATTAATAAAAAATCCAGATAAATTTTAACAATAAGAGAATAGCAATCACATTTTTTTTGGGTACAATCTCTCAATGAATTTCACACACTAAAAGGAGTCACCTATTCTTAAAGATGACAAAAGGAATCCCCAAAAATGATTGATGATAATTGAAGAATGCAAAATAAATGCAAATTTTTTAGAAATCCAAAGCAATCATAGTAAAATAATTTTTAGGCATGTGATAACGAAACTGAAAAGATATGTGCACTTCGACTAAGATAATTTTGTCCATTCACAAGTGAAGTGATAATGAATGCATGAGGTGGGATCTACCATATGGTCCATAACAAGAATCACTCCCAATGAGGCTCAACATGATAAGACGTGGCCCTCAAGAGATAAATGGAATTAAACCTTGGCTCGAAACACGAGTATATACTTTTCCTTTGATAGAGTGCACCTTTTTTTAGCTTTTTTATTTTTGTGACTAGAAGTCAGTAAGTGCATATCTCATGCGTCAGCCTATCTTCTAGATTGGGAATTAAATGTTACCTTTCCCAGCAAAAGCTTTGTCTTTGTTCCATGTTCAATGTTTTCCTTGCTAGCTAACTACTTTCACTACCAGAAAGCACAATTTAAAGACTAATAACGGGAAGACAAAGCTTAAGACATCCAAAGAGGATCATTTCCAAATTAAGGATCACATTAGTGTTTTAAGATGACGTCCACAACCACAATTGGAGCTGCAGCATTGTAGTTTTGGTAATTTTTGCAATTGTATCGTGACCAAATGCAGTCGCATTAGACATATTTTCATACAATTATCCACAATGACATTAAACACATCGTAGCCGTGAGCCAACTACAATTTAATCTGATTACTTTTCTTCACATTAAAGCTTCACATTAAAGCATTACTAGTGACTCAAATTCACAAAGTGCTTTCAAACACAATTTGCTTCCACCAAACCTTAGATGACCTCTTGTTTCCACACTAGAAAACATGACATAAATGATAGCCTTAGGATTAAAAACATATCTGGCCTGTGTATCAGAAGCAGTTTATCAAGTGGGTCATTTTATTGAGTATTGCAATTTAAACAAATACTTTAACCTTAGAACTTAGAAGAAGTTTTTACTTCTAAAAAGTTAGAGATATAAATCACTCTTGGAGCTACATCAAACAGCTTTTTGACATGATACTAAAATCTTTTCAAGCTGGTGAAGAATTTGATCTTTGAAATCATCACAATTATTTGAATTAAAGAAAAATTGGGATATGCTTCTTCCATACTTCCAAGTTCCTGGGCACCAATTAGCGCCAAATTGTACCTCAGGGAACCCAAATCAACTAATGAAGCATAAGTAATTAAATGAAACAGATTATTCTAAATCTAAATTCTATCCAAAAACCAGAGATTGCTGAAAGGAATATGTTTTTGGTACTTGTGGAACAAAACCAGAGATTGCTGAATCAGATTTGCTACCAGTTCCCATCACATTTGACAAGAATGAAAGCCAACATGAGGACAAAGTAGTTACCTATATGGCGATTGCGACGGCCCTTTCTTTGTTCTTTGTGTTGGTGTCCGCTTCAACCTCCGAGGACGGCGATGGACGGCGTGCGGCGACGGAGCAAGACAATGGCGGCGGTTGAGGGAATGAAGACGGTGAGTGAGCAGCTGTTGAGGGAATGAAGACGGCGATTGCGACGGCCCTTTGCTGTTGCTGTGTTGGTGTCAGCAAGAACGTTTGAGAAGGAGGAAATGAAAAAGAGAAGAGAAAGGAAGGAAGAGGAGGATGAGGAGTTACCTTCGCTGCCAGGGAAGAAAAGAAGAAGAGGAGGAGGCGCTTCAGTCTCACGATGGGTTGGGGAAAGGGTGAACACCGTGTGAACAGCTGAGGCGCGAAGGGACCGAGTGAAGAGGAGGAAGATGATTTTCCCAGGGGCTTGGCCGTGGGAAACACCGCCTGTCTTTCCCAGGGGCTTGGCCGTGGGAAACACCGCCTGTCTTTCCCAGGGGTTTGGCCGTGGGAAACACCGCCTGTCTTTCCCAGGGGCTTGGCCGTGGGAAACACCTCCTGATTTGCGACGGGACTTCCGTGGGAAACTCCGTGTTGACTAGACACGGCTAAGCCCGTGGGAAAACTGAGCCATTTCCCAGGGCTCGATCCGTGGGAAACAGCGCTTTCTGTTACCTAAGGCCCAGCCCGTGGGAAATAAAGCGGGAATGTTTGGCGCCTCTTTTTCCCAGGGACAAGCCGTGGGAAATCAAGCGAGACATTTCCGAGGGTCTTGGCCGTGGGAAATGTAAAAATTTCCTAGGGATTTATTTCCCTGGGTAAAAAGCCCTGGGAAATAGCTTAATTTCTTGTAGTGTACTAACTGTCATATGATTTGTGTGTTTCTACTCCTGCTAAAGATAGATTGATTACTTCTTCTATCTGCCTGCAATGTCCCTTATTGTTTCAAGACCTGAGTTATATTGTTGATTTGATATGCTTACCTATGTCTGGTCTGGATATTATTTTGGGCATGGACTGGTTGTCTCATAATAATGCTATTATTGATTGTGTTAGTCGAACTATTTCTTTCATTCCACAGTCCATGTCTGTTGACTCTTCTAGGACGGAACACCTTATCTCTGCTGCCTCATGTCATAAGTGCTTAGTTGAGGGAGCTCAGGATATATACTTCTCTTTTCTGCTAAGATAGAGGCTGAAAGTGATATAGCGGCGTTGCCTATTGTGTGTGAGTTCCCAGATGTGTTTCCTAAGGATGTCTGTAGTTTACCTCCAGATAGAGAGATTGAGTTTATCATAGATCTAGTACCTGGGAGTGGACCTGTATCAGTAGCACCCTATAGGATGGCACCTCTAGAGTTGAGCGAGCTCAAGAAACAGATAGAGGATATGTTACAAAAGGGGTTTATTAGGCCTAGTGTGTCACCTTAGGGAGCACCAGTGCTTTTAGTGAAGAAAAAGGATGGGAGCATGAGGTTGTGTGTTGATTATAGGCAACTGAATAAGGTAACCATCAAGAACAAATATACCTTGCCTAGGATAGATGATCTCTTAGATCAGTTAAGGGGAGCGTCAGTGTTTTCCAAAATAGATCTAAGATCGGGATACCATCAAATTAGAGTTAGAAGTGAGGACATCCCTAAGACAACCTTCAGGACAAGGTATGGGCACTATGAGTATGTGGTGATGCCTTTTGGTGTGACCAACGCCCCGGCCGTTTTCATGGACTACATGAATCGGATCTTTAGGACCTTTTTGGACAGGTTTGTGGTGGTGTTCCTAGATGATATTTTAATATACTCTAGGACGCCAGAAGAACATGGAGAACACTTAAGGTTAGTGTTGCAGATCTTGAGGGACGAGCGTCTTTATGCCAAACTGGAGAAGTGTGAGTTTTGGCTAGACGAGGTAAAGTTTTTAGGACACACAATCTCAAAGGATGGTGTAGCGGTTGATTCCTCTAAAGTTGATGCGGTGTTATGATGGGAACAACCTAAGACAGTAACCGAAGTGAGAAGTTTCTTAGGCTTAGATGGATACTATAGGAAGTTCATAGAGGGGTTCTCTAGATTAGCCTTACCTTTGACCCAGTTGACTAGGAAGGGGAAACCTTTTGTATGGGACCAGGAGTGCGAGGACGGGTTCCAAGAGCTTAAGAGGAGATTGGTGTCATCACCAGTCTTAACTATACCGGATCCCTTAGTGAGTTTTGTGGTATACTGCGACGCATCTAAGAATGGCTTGGGATGTGTCTTAATGCAGGAGGGCAAGGTGGTAGCATATGCCTCTAGGCAGCTTATGCCACATGAGGGGAATTATCCTACCCATGACCTAGAGCTAGCAACTGTGGTTTTTGCCCTTAAGATTTTGAGGCATTACCTTTATGGGGCGAAGTTTGAAGTTTTTAGTGACCATAAGGGAGAGGATGCGCACGGCGCAAAGTAGACAAAAGAGCTATGCCAACAAAAGGAGAAAGCCTCTAGAATTCCAGGAAAGTGAGCATGTATTTTTGAGAGTCACTCCTAAGACGGGGGTAGGGAGGTTGATGAAAGTCCGCAAGCTAAATCCTTGTTTCATGGGACCTTTCCAAATCCTTAAATCGGGCCTGTTGCTTATCAATTGGCTCTTCCGCCACAGTTGGTAAACCTTCATGATGTTTTTCATGTGTCGCAACTCAAAATATGTGCCTGATGAATCTCATGGGATAGCTCCCGAGTCTGTACAATTGAAGGATAATTTGATCTATAACCCAAAGCCTAGTCAAATCCTGGACAAGAGCACTAAGACTCTAAGGAACAAGGCGATTGCATTGGTGAAAGTGTTATGGGACGGATTGACTCCTGAGGAAGCCACTTGGGAGATGGAGGAGGACATCGTGCGTTAATACCCAGATTTTATTATCTAAGGTACGGTAACCTTTACGTTTGACTATGTCACATGTTAAAATAAGTGCGTAAGTATGAGACAGATTTCGGGGACGAAATTCTTTAAGGAGGGGAGAAAATGTAACATCCTAAAATTCTAATATAATTAATTTGAAAAAAAAGGGATTAAGTTATAAAAAAAATAATGATATAATAAAAATACAATATAATTAAGAGTTTTAGTGTATGGGATATGTTAATATAAAACTTATTAGAATTGGTAAATAATTACAAAAGAAATATTAAATTAAAACAAATATAAAAAAAAGAAAATAAAAAGAGAATTTAATATATATATATATATATATATATATATATATATATATATGTATTGTACTAAGCGTGTCACCTATATATAAAAAAAATGACAAACCTATATGGCCGCAGGAGTATATATAGGTTAGTAACCAAAAAGAAAAGGAACGTGGATCAGGAGCGCCGCAAGGGGGGTCTAGCATTTTCGTGAGTTCCATTCTTCCTTGCCAGTGCAACCGAAACAACACAGATCCAAGAACGCCACCAAACGGGAGAAAAATTTTTAGGGAAGCGCAAATCCTTATCATAAATAATTTTTAGAGCACATTGGAGGTCTTCGAGAGGTGAGTAACAATACTTTTTATGAACCCTTTCCATGATATATATGATTGTTTGTGTTGACAATGATTTACCATATGAAATTGGGAGTTTTAATTGATTTGATGCATATTGCCAGTAACCTAATTTCTAAAATTGGGGGGTTTTTGTTAAAAGGGGAATAAGTTGATTAATTGATATTGTAAGATGCTTATTCATGTGTGATATATTGTGATATTCGTGATTGCTTGTTGTTGGGGGAAATTTATTTGTTTAATTCGTGGAAAATAGTTTGTTACATGCATGAGACATGACATATTTGAGTTATAGTATGTTGGATGATGTTTGCTGTAATACCACCTATGATAGGGGTATCGAAAAGTAATACCACCGTAATGGGGTATCGAAAGTAACATCCCCATATAATTGGGATGTCGAAAATGAGTAATACTACCTAAAAAGGAGTACCGAAAGTAACACCGCCACAGGTTAGGGTGTCGAAAAAGGAGAAATACCACCATGTGCACATGGGAGGTATCGAAATGGAAATGTCCCCGACAGGAGGGTGACATCGAAACACTCCTCGTGAGTAGGGGTGGGCAATGGGACGCCATTGTCGTGTGATGTGTGAATATATGGCATGCCGGCAAGAGGCCAGTTTAATTAGGAGGTCTTCGGACCGCTTGGATTAAATTAGAATTTATCTAGTATATGGAATGTGATGTATTGAGATGAGATTATTGTTGATATTAAAAGTATTTTCTTTTATATATATTATTTTGGAAAATTAGCGGGTGCCATGGACAGTATTTCCGGTTACCGCGCTGGCTGAGAACAGTGTCATTTTCGAAAATATTTTATAAAACTGTATTGTTGATCACTGGGATTTTATATCTCATTATAAGTATTGTTTTCAGAGACCGAGGACACCGTCGTTGAGGACCCAGAGACCTGAGGAGACATCTTCTCATCACTTAGTTGGTTAGTAATGCAGCATGGTTGAGGGTGCTGACGACGTTCTTTTTTTATTTACGTATTGTTTTTCTCGGATTGTAATTAGACGCCCGGTTTTGAGGCTTGTGGTTTTTCATTTATATTTATATCCATTACATGGATATTTTATTACTATATCATTTAATATGAGGTATTTTCAGACTTTAAATATTTCTTTTAATTTTTCCTTATGATATATATGTGTTAATTAAATGTTTTAAAGGATTTTTATTGATTTTATCTTGGGATTACTAATGTAACAAAGGGCGTTACATTAGATTTCTATGTGTTGAGGGCTGCCGGAGGTTGACACCGCCACCATCGCATACAATACTTTCTTTGGCTGTCAGAGGTATTGAGGATTTTTTTTTTTTACTTTGAGATATTTAAAGTGTTAAGTGTATGGTAAAAAATTAATTGTGTAAATTAATTTGTATAATTAGTTGTAATTTCTATATGTATGTCTAATTGTATATATATGTATTTTTTTGATATATCTGTCTAGTTGTAATTAAATTTTGTATATTAGTTGTAAAATTGTTTGTGTTAGTTGCGTAAATTAATTGACGAATTTACTGAATAATATAAATTCATAAGGACAAATTTTAGTGTAGCTAGGATTAGTCTACCGGTAAAATCGTTTTCCTCCCATATATGTCATATGTCATAAGAAATAATGTTAATTTGCTTTGAAATAAGAACTTGTGTTAGACTCAATGAGATTGACAAATATTTAATGGTTATCAAAAAATTAAATATTATTTATTGATAATTATAATATGATATTTAGATTAGTAAGTAGTAATAAAAATAAAATTGTAAAAAAGTTTAAAGAAATTTTTTTATATAGTTAGAGAAGTTATAATACCAATTAGTGTAATTAGTACTTGATTCTTTATTTTTGTCATTTTTTGATGTCCTTACGTACTTTGCATTTCAAGGTGCGAGGAATAATTAATTTGTCAAAATTGCATTCTTCATATGAACTTGAATCTCAAGTACAAATGATAAAATTGTCATGTTACTTAAAGTTATATTTTCTTATAGAGTACAATTAATTATACGTTCTTGAGAAAAACTTTAGTATCCTGTTCAAGGTTCAATATTATTGAGCATGTGTACTCGTGGTCATGGCATCGCTCATTTTATTGAATCTTGAATTGTCCAATTGGGACAGTTTGGGATGAAACTTTTTCTCTCATGATATACTAATTACTTGTTAATTCTCATCTGTTAAATAGTTGATGAAATTTTGGGTCGAAGCATTTTCTTTTGTTCCCCGGGTCCATGCTTGATTGTGGTATCTTACTGCGGTCATGACGTGTACTTGGAGACCAATGGGAGATGCTGTCGAAATTTCGTCAGCTATAAGACGTGACAAGTGATGAGTAAATAGTATAATACAGTGGTGAAAAAGTTTTTTCTCGAATAGGATAGGGCCACACCTTTTAATGAAAGGGAGCGATTCGGGTTATGGTATCATGTTTAAAAAATGTTCGGGATGGAATCCAAGATATCTTTACAGCTGATAGTCGTAGGACCAATCTCCGACAGATATAAAGTACTGGCTGGTTAAGGGGCAACTCTTCTATCCATAGAAGCCATCTCTATTTCCATCATCGAGATTCGAATATTGGATATATGGTTAAATAACACAAACTCCTGGTTGCTTGGATCGCTCATTATAGCTAACAAGTTGATTTATCTCATTCTGCATAACTTGACAACTCTAGCAGTGCTCTGGTATGGAACCAAGTGTTAGGTCCATCACTCATTTTCTCAACACGGGCCTCTAGTTAATGTTTCGTAGTGGGGCCCTGATCGAGAGATAGCCTGGTTAACTGGAATGTGGGTCTTGACTTCAATCGTAGACAAAATAAAGTCTGGCATGGTTATAATGGGCTGTTTGCAAGCGCTTTTCTTGGTAAAGTTTGTTTGTTTGCAAAAGAAAAAGGGTTCATGAATCAATTCATGTGAGAATTTTCATTCCATGATTTGTGATTGGTTGACAGTGTAAAAATCTTTATATGGATAGTGTATATTGTGAGGGATTTCCAAAATAATGGAAGTCCAAGACACCAAGTTGGAAAGAGGTTGAAGGACACCAATAGGTGTGTCTCTTCATAGCTTTTAAATATTTTCTAATAGGTGTGTTTTTTCATGATTAAATGTGTTCATTCATCAAGTGTACTTTCATGAAAAGTTGCAATCATTCTTTCAAATACATGAAATGTTATTTCATTCACCAAGAGGCATAAGTTGGTCAATAAATAGAACCACTTGTGCATGCAGAATGATGTCTGAAAATTGGCTAAACTTCTGCAAGCCAAATCACTTACTTTCTTCCCTTAATGCGCAGAGAGAATTAAGGAAACCATTATTCTGTAAAATGTCATTGATGATACGCTTGGTTTAGGGTGTGCAAACCAAACCAAGGTTCTCCATTGTATCCTGAAGGGGATTCGCCGATTATACCTGTTGCATCCAATCTACGAGGAGAGATTGGTGGGGGGTGAATCGAACCTAAAGCCTAGTGTTCTTGCACGCCTTGGAAGGTGCGCATGTCACTTGTTCTTTTCTTCTTTGTTGCAGACCAGACCCCATTTTCTAACAATCTTTAGGTTCGATTTTCGTTATATAATTGTGGTTGCAACATTGGAGGAGATGACATTTGACATTGTTAAAGTGGAGAGGTTCGAGGATGGTAACTCTTCGTTGAGAGAAAGAGATGCATGATGTTTTTACAACAATGATAGATGAGTACTCTTATCCTTCATCAAAAATATATTTATTTGTGACCATGGTGAAAGGTACACATTTACTTTTTATGGCTATGATGTGTTTGATATTCTAAATTCATGTATGTTAAACTTTAAAGGCATGCTTTGTTTATGTTAAAATTAACAGGTGGAATTTGAGCCTTAGATGCATGATTTAGAATAATTCAATTATGTGAATTTTGATAAGCATGAATATGTTTGGTTTATGATACATGTATGCAAATTGATGTATGTTGATAGGAAGTTATTAATATATTAATGATCATATCAAATGCATGTATTAATGGATTTGATCCATGTAAGAACCAATTATTTTTAGAATAGACATTCTTCTGTTATGAGGGCATGATTTTGTGAAAATAAGATAGGAATTGTTTGTTGATTTTGCAGAAATTAGAAATGTTTTAGATGTGTTTTTAGATTGTTCTAAGTTGTTAAAATGGATAGAGTGTTCATGGAGGAATGTTATAGAAAACCAAAAATGACTTTGAATCATTGTTTTATTTGTTTCTAAACAATTATATATTTTTATATTAGAATATGTTTAGACATGAATCCAAGGCATAGATATAATGAAATATGTTAAACCCAATTTTATGCAAAGTGGGTCTGTTGACCCGGTTAGGTGCATATGTGGTACCCAAAGTTTGCTTTGCTTTAATTAGAAATGACCATTTTAAAAAATCGTCAACCAATGCGTTGGTTTGGTGGTAGACACACTTGTTCACATGCCGCCAGGTTCCGAGTTCGATTCTCTATTTTTGCATGTTGAACGATTTTATCAACTTTTAAAACAAAACAAAATTAATAAAAACATATGAAAAATTGCAATAAGTGGGATTTGATCTCGGATGGGCTGTTGAGAGAACAAGCGGATTGACCATCAGATCAGTGGCTACGATGTGAAGTAGTTGTCATCTAGGTTTATTTATATCTTGTACGTTTTGAATGATGCATGCATTTAAGATTAATATTATGACTGAGTTATTGTCAACAAAGTAAAGGAAAATAAACGTTAGATTATATCAGTACTCTCAATTATCCAGAAATTTTGATGCTTATATATGTTATTATATAATGTGGGTAAATTGAAGTTGTTTGTTATAAGACATTTATTAAATGTTTAGGAGTTATAAGATTGAGAGAATTCTATAACCCTAGTTACTTTGAGTCTACTAGGATAGTTGGCAAGCAAATGCACCTTATTCCCCACAACAAAATGGTATAGGTGAAAAGAAAATTAGGATATAAGAAGAAATGGTAAAAGTCATGGTATCCTATTATGGTCTAGCAAAATGATATTGGGGAGAAGCCATGTTGAAAGCTTGTTAGATAGTTAATAGGGTTCCAAACAATGGAACAAGATAACCCCATATGTGCTCTTGAAAATAGAAAAACATTCTCAAAATTTTCAAAGTTTGAGGTTGTAGGGCAATAGTAAAAGTTCTTGAACCAAAAGAAAGAAATTATGTGAATGGGGAATTGAATGTGTGTTCCCGGGCTATGGTAAAATTAGCAAAGCATATAGATTCATGGTTATGGAATCTAGTGACTCATCCTGTTAATACAGTAATCGAGTTTAGGGAAGAATCTTTTAAGAAGATAATTATAACTCAATTCCAAGTCACAAGGATAATGTTCATAGTAATGCACATGATCTGAAAAGCAATGTATCTAATAAATGTACTTTGGTGGCTTTAGAACTTAAGAGAAGTCAGAGAGCTAGAAAAGAGAAAACTTATAGACCATGGTTTTTCATGTTCCTTGTTGAAGGAATAAGAGAGTCCATAGACAGTTATAGGCCAATCTGTTAGAATACAGAAAGTGATCCAGACACATTTAAAGAGGCAATAAGTCTCAAGATCCCGCTTCCTGGATGAAAGCTATACAAGAGGAAATGGACTCAATAATGGAGAATAAAAGACGGAAACTAGTAGACCTCCCACCCAGTTCCAAACCCATAGGTTGTAAATGGATTTTCAAAAGGAAAATGAAGGTAGGTGGAACTATTGATACATTTAAGGCAAGATTAGTTGCTAAGGGATTTATACAAAAGAGAGCATTGACTATATACATATGCACCGGTGGCAAGAATTGCCTCAATTAGAGTGCTATTGGCACTTGGATCCATCTATAAGTTTGTCATCCATCAAATGGATGTGGTATTCCTAAATGAGGAAATAGATGAAAAGGTGTATATGAGACAACCTGAAGGGTTTGTGGTTAATGGTCAGGAAAAGAAAGTGTGTAAATTGAATAAGTCATTATATGGACTATAATAAGATCCTAAGCGACGGGATCAAAAGTTTGATCAAGTTATGCTAGCTAATGGATATAAAATAAATAAATCTGACAAGTGTATTTATAGTAAATTCCATGGAGGAAAATGGCTCATGATTTTTTTATGGGTTGATGATATATTATTATTTGGTACTAATCTAGATTAGCTTGAAGAAACCGAGAGGTTCTTATCTAAAAATTTTGACATGAAAGGCTTAGGGGTAGCTGATGTGATTCTAGGAATTAGAATAATAAGAGATGGCGAGAATGTAGGTTTACCCCAATCTCACTATGTAGAAAAGGTATTAAAGAAATTTAATCACTTTGATTGTCAACCTATCACTACTCCCTATGATCATAGCATTACTTTAGTACCAAACAAAGGTAGTCTAGTAGCACAACTTGAATACTCAAAAGTAATTGGATATTTAATGTATGCCATGACATATACCGAGTCAAACATTGCATATGTTATAGAAGACTAAGTATGTATACAAGTAATCCAAGAAAAGACCATTGACATGTTGTCCAAGAGT
This sequence comes from Sophora flavescens, assembly GCA_030762895.1. Taxonomy (NCBI): domain Eukaryota; kingdom Viridiplantae; phylum Streptophyta; class Magnoliopsida; order Fabales; family Fabaceae; genus Sophora; species Sophora flavescens. The sequence goes on from CM061068.1 coordinate 32,442,584, forward strand.
ATTGAAATACTTGTTGGGGGCAATGAACTATAGTTAAAACTATAATGGTTATCCTTCAGAATTAGAAAGATACACGGATGTCAGTTGGATGAATTATACAGAAAACCATGCTTCAACAAGCAGTTGAGTCTTCACAATTGGTGGGGGTGCTATTTCTTGAGGTTTCAAGAAATAAGACGGCATTGCCGGTTCCACCATGGCTGTAAAAATTTATAGCACTGGCAGCAGGTAACAAAGAGATTGAATGGCTCAGAAATTTGTTGTATGAGATACCAATTTTAATGGTGCCAGTATCCATACAATGGGATAGTCAGTTAACACTATCAAGAGCATATAGCCAGGTTTATAATGGAAAGTCCCGAAACATTGGGCTAAGACATAGTTATGTCGAGGAACTAATTGCAAATGGAGTAATATCCAAGGTCTTTATAAGATGGAAAGAAATCTTGCATCCTTTGACGAAAGGACTGACAAGTGATATGATGTGGAAAAATATCATTAGGGATGGGAATCAAGCCCATATTTACATGATCACCAATGGTGGAAGACTCACACTTGAGTAGCATCAAGTCTTGAGTTCAATGTGGCCAAAGTACACTATGAGAGTGATTGCAAGTACTTGACGAATAGATACATCCCAAGGTTTAAAAGTACTTGGATACCATAAGGACAAAAGGAAAAGGGTGAGCTTTTGCTCTTAATGGACCTATAGCATATATGTGCTGAGGTGCCCAACTTATAGAGGTGCTTTTGGTAAAGTCTACCTATATGAGAGTGAAGTGGGGCTGCTTCTTAGAGTTGGGCTTGACTCTATAAGCTCTCATGAAAAGGATACATGACACAAGGCCTTACCAAATGTGTCACACTATCACGTCGTTCAATGGTATCGAGATTTCATGTGTAAGTCATGGACACTTGTTCTAATGAATATTTGGTTCAAAGCTTGTCTACCACTTTATTTGGGGATGAGTGAAACCATGGCTTGCTAAGCAAAGGTTCAAATCCCCAAGATACCTTTGTCTAAAAGCATGCGATTTCCGGAATAATGGGATTTGGGTTTATTTTGAAAATGGTGGGGGATTGTGAGGGATTTCCAAAATAATGGAAGTCCAGGACACCAAGTTGGAAAGAGTTTGAAGGACACCAATAGGTGTGTCTCTTCATGGCTTTTAAATATTTCCTAATAGGTGTGTTTTTTCATAATTAAATGTGTTCATTCATAAAGTGTACATTCATGAAAAGGTTGCAATCATTCTTTCAAATACATGAAAGGTTATTACATTCACCAAGAGGCATAAGTTGGTCTATAAATAGAAGCACTTGTGCATGCAGAATGATGTCTGAAAATTGGCTAAACTTTTGCAAGCCAAATCACTTCCTTTCTTCCCTTAATGCACAGAGAGAATTTAGGAAACCATTATTCTGTAAAATGCCATTGACGTTAAGCTTGGTTTAGGGTGTGCAAACCAAACCAAGGTTCTCCACTGTATCCTGAAGGGGATTCGCCGGTTATACCTGTTGCATCCAATCTACGAGGAGAGATTGGTGGGGGCGAATCGAACCTAAAGCCTAGTGTTCTTACACGTCTTGGAGGGTGCGCATGTCACTTGTTCTTTTCTTCTTTGTTGCAAACGAGACCCCATTTTCTAACATATATCAATCAAACTCATATATATATATGTATGTATATATATATATATTTATATATATATGTATGTATCTATAATCTATAATCTATAATATATACAAAGGAGAATGTATGCAGGAACCTGTTTTACACGTGTCATTCTCTCAGTCTGTCCATGTCAGCATTTTCCTACGTGTCACTCATACCAAGTTGCAAGGGATGACTCGATATGAAGCAATCTGCCTACAAAAGGAAAGAATTCAATGCATTAAAAGACATAATTTTTCAAATTCATATTATGTCATAAAGGAATATTATTGGAAGGTCTATCAATGAAAGGTATATTTTTGATTTGATTGATATTTATTTGATTTGATTGATTAATATTTTTTAAATTTGATTTGATTGTTATTTATTGGCCTTTTGTTCTCTAAGCCCTTCTTCTCTTTCTCTAGTACGATTTCTATGACTCATCTCTCTTAAATTTTTTATATTCTTTCATTCTATTTTGTTTTCATATTTTATATACACTTTTCTCCTTTGTTCTTCTCATCTGTTACTTGAGACTTTCAGTTGAAGGCAAGTTTTTTTTTCTATATCTCCATCTTTGTATTTTAAATTTTAACATATGCATGTATTGATAGTTTTTTTCACTTTATTGTCACCTTCATATTGTTGTTATTCTTAAATTAATCAATACGGACTTCTTGACGTGTTTTTTTTTACGATTTATCAATTTCTAGTTATCATTCTTCTTTTTTTAATTCTTTTTTAAGCAATATTTTATATGCAGAGTTTTCATTGGCCTTTTTTGTATTACATGTATTAGTGACTAGCTACTCTAGATTGAAGTCCACACTTGCAAATTCTCATTCATGAAATGGCTATTTCAATTAGTTTTTTGACAAAAGATATTGTTTCAAATGTTGATATTAACTTCGTTGATATTGCCTTTTAATATGACTTCTATGACTCCTCTCTCTTATCTTTTTTTATATTCTTTTTTATGTTCTCACATTTTATTTACACTTTTTTTCTCATTCTTCTCATCTATTGCAGCTTTTAATTACTTGAGACTTTCGATTGAAGGCAAGCAATTTTTTTTTCTATTTTATGATATGATTAATATTTTCTATATTTCAAATTTTCAATCCCTATATTTTAAATCTTAATATATGCATGTAGTGATAATTTTTGTTCACTTTGTTGTCAACTTCATTTTGTTGTTATTCTTGCATTAATCAATGTTGGCTTCTCACGTGTTTTTTTATTTTATTTTATGATTTATCACTTTTAGTTATTATTCTTTTAATGTGGATATTCCTATATTTTGATAATCTTTCTTCACTTTTTTTTGGAGCCTCCAAATAGTCGATGTTGTTTGGTTTTGGATTTGATTCTATTGCAGATTGTCGTTATTATTCTATTCATCAACACCAACTTCCCATCAAAGGCGAGTTTTTTTTTTTATTTCTAAATAATTATTAATTATCTTTAGTTAGCGATTATTTATTTTTTATAATGAATCTATGTTTTGTAATGACAAGTTTTCTCACTACAAGAATGTCATGAATTACCGACGGCTATTTACCAACGGAACCCGTGTCTGTCGGAAATTTGAGAATACTGACGGCTTACCGACGGAAATTGCCCTCAGTAATGCAGAATAGCAATAGTGGTCAAAATTTCCGACGGATAGTCTGTCGGCAACGTTACCGACGGACAATTTCCGTCGAAAATTCGATCGAAAAATTGGCGGGATCATCGAAAATTTGGCACCAAAAATTATCAACGGACAGTTCCGTGGAAAACGGGACAACATTTATCGACGGACTGTCTGTCGGAAATTTGACTACAAATACCGATGGAATCGTCCGTCGGAATTTGATTTTTTGAATTACCGACAGAAATTTCCGTCGGTAACCCTTTCATTTAACCCAACCATTACCCCTACCCCCTTACTTTCCATTTTCCTTCTCTCTCTATCCCTATTGTCTCTCTATCTCTCTTCTCTCTACCGCGAGAACGGCCACCACCGTCGTCACCCACCACCGCCCCACCACTAACCTCCTTGTCTCTCCCACACTCTCTCTCTCTTCCCTCCCTTTCTCTATTCCTCGCTGTCTTGCGCGAATAGGCTCGCGGTTCTGCGTGCCTCCACCAGACCCACTCGGACCACTGCCTGCCGCCCCCTACAGCACCACTCGGACCACCGCGTCGCCCCCTACAACACCACCCATGTGAGCCACCTCCCCCTTCCCCTTTTTCCTCTCTGCCTCCTCCTCCTCCTTCAATTTTTTTCTTTTTATGGTTTTTTTTGGTTCATTCTATATTTGATTGTTGTATGTTGTCTGATATGCAAATGGTTTGATTTTTGATGTTAGATTTCTGTGTGTTGAGGGCTGCCGGAGGTTGACACCGCCACCGTCGCATACAGTACTTTCTTTGGCTGCCAGAGGTATTGAGGATTTTTTTACTTTGAGATATTTAAAGTGTTAAGTGTATGATAAAAAATTAATTGTGTAAATTAATTTGTATAATTGGTTGTAATTTCTATATATATGTCTAATTGTATATATAGGTGTTTTTTTATATATCTGTCTAGTTGTAATTAAATTTTGTATATTAGTTGTAAAATTGTTTGTGTTAATTGCGTAAATTAATAAACGAATTTATTGAATAATATAAATTCATAAGGACAAAATTTAGTGTAGTTAGGATTAGTCAACCGGTAAAATCATTTTCCTCCCATATATGTCATATGTCATAAGAAATAATGTCGATTTGCTTTGAAATAAGAACTTGTGTTAGACTTAATAAGATTGAAAAATATTTAATGGTTATCAAAAAATTAAATATTATTAATTGATAATTATAATATGATATTTAGATTAGTAAGTAGTAATAATAATAAAATTGTAAAAAAGATTGAAGAATTTTTTTTATATAGTTAGAGAAGTTATAATGCCAATTAGTGTAATTAGTACTTGATTCTTTATTTTTGTCATTTTTTGATGTCCTTACGCACTTTGCATTTCAAGGTTCAAGGAATAATTAATTTGTCAAAATTGCATGCTTCATATGAACTTGAATCTCAAGTACAAAGGATAAAATTGTCATATTACTTAAAGTTATATTTTCTTATAGAGTAAAATTAATTATACGTTCTTGAGAAAAACTTTAGTATCCCGTTCAAGGTTCAATATTATTGAGCATGTATACTCGTGGTCATGGCATCGCTCATTTTATTGAATCTTGAATTGTCCAATTGGGACAGTTTGGGATGAAACTTTTTCTCTCCTGATATACTAATTACTCGTTGATTCTCATCTGTTAAATAGTTGATGAAATTTTGGGTCAAAGCATTTTCTCTTGTTCCCCGGGTCCATGCTTGATTGTGGTATCTTACCGCGGTCATGACGTGTACTTGGAGACCAATAGGAGATGCTGTCGAAATTTCATCAGCTATAAGACGTGAGAGGTGATGAGTAAATAGTATAATACAATGGTGAAAAAGTTTTTTCTCGAATGGGATAGGGCCACACCTTTTAAGGAAAGGGAGCGATTCGGGTTATGGTATCATGTTTAAAAATACGTAAATTTATCTGAAAATGCAGAAGAATGGAATATTATCCCCCGAGCCGTAGTTGGGTGTATGATAGAACGACTATGGGAGACGATTTCTGAAGCAATCATTTGTAGTTGGAGTTGAGGAGTTTATATCGAAAGCCAAGCAACATATAGATTATGCCGAAGAGGGGGGGATTCGATGTCCGTGCATAAAGTGCAATTGTATGACAGTTTTGAGTGATGATGATGTAAAGTTACACCTATATCGACGTGGGTTCAACCCTAATTATTGGATATGGACTGATCATGGTGAGGAGTTGCCGGATATTAATCTAAATGATGTCGGTGGTGATGATCTTGACATGGGTGCATCAGGCAGTGGCTTACACGACGACTATGTCGAACAACTCCAGTCAATGCATATGATGGTGGACACTTGTCTTGGGCAACATGGGAACTTCGAGGCGGATGAGTCTGATGACATGGAAGAGCCTCCTAATGAATCGACACAGAGATTCTACAATTTATTGTTAGAGACAAATAAGCCGTTGTTTGAAGGGGCGTTAGATTTAAAATTATCAATTTGTGTTAGGCTTCTAGCTTGCAAGTCCAATTGAAATGTGCCCGAGCAGTGTTTGGAGTTTTTTTGTAAAATACTTCAAGATGTGACACCCTTCAAAGAGTTGTTGCCAAACAGTTATTATGATGCGAAGCGGTAGACTGTTGTCCGAACGGGTGCATGCTATATTATGAAAGTGCTTCGGGTACAAAAGACAACACATTGGAAGAATGTAAATTTTGTAAGACACACAGGCACCGCATTCAAAATAGTGACCGTAGTAAGAACAAACCAGTTCCTGTGAAGGTAATGTTCTATCTACCAATAATTATAAGGTTGCAGAGATTGTTTGCATCACCGCAAACTGCAGGACATATGAGGTGGCATTATGAAAATAGGATAAATACGGGCCTTATACGTCACTCTTTTGATGGTGAGGCTTGGAAGCACTTCGATCGGGTACACCCTGATTTTGCAATAGATCCTCGCAATGTACGACTTGGACGGTGCTCAGATGGTTTTACCCCGTACATTCAGGCGTCAGCCTCGCCATATTCATGTTGGCCAGTGATTGTTACACCGTACAATCTTCCTCCCGAGATGTGCGTGTCAAAACCGTACATGTTTCTGACTTGTCTCATACCGGGATTGTAACACCCCGGTTTTTACTGTTCTTCAATAACAGTAAATTTATATGTTTATATTATTTATTTTGGATTGATTATTTAATTGAATAGTTGATTTTTATTAAGTGTGTTAGCAGTACTTTATTTCAATGCATGCATGATTACTAGACAGTAATATTATGTTATTGTCACTACTAGTATTTATTTAGAAAAATATTTTAAATGATATGATTGAAAGAAAATTATTTTCATATTTTATTCTATTTAATTTTAGATTTGAAAATAAATTTGTTTGACATTAATCGGAGATTAAATGTTGGACCGTGGATTTTTTTTAGTTGATCAATTCAACTATCAATCTCTACTTTATTTTAAATTTTGAAAACATATATTTGTCATCCTTTATTTTTAGATTCAAAAACTAAAAATGTGTTTATTTTTAGGTATAATATTTATCACTAAATTTTGTACCAATCACTAGATATTAAGTTGAAAGCATAAAAATCTCCCATCCTCTCCTTTATCAGAACCCGATAACCCCCTTCACTCGCTTTTTTTCTTTTTTTCTTTCTTCCTCTCTTCTTCTTCCTCCTCCTCACCTCATCTTCCTCCTCCTTCTCAACCAACCAGTCGTGCTGCCCTAGGAGCCGTTCGTCACTGTCCAGCCGCGCTCCTCAAGGGAGGTCGTCCTCCGGTCGCCACACAGTGGAAAGAAGACAGCAACGTGCCGCCGCTCCACCCTGCACGAGTTGGCAGGTTTGCCTTTGTGTTGATGATTATTGGAATTGTTGAAAATGAACATTCTATTATTGAGCTATAGTATTGTTTTGATTTACTGTGATTGGCCGATGGCATGACACTAGTCATTGCTTGTTAACAAAGACTAAGACATTAAAATACTTTAACTCAGAATGGTTAAAACATTGATGTTTTGTTTTCTTTAACAAAGTGGAAAGAAAATTCTATTGAAGAAAGTGTTGAGATGGGCAAAAGTTTAGGAGGAGAAAGAAGATGGAAAATTGTACAAAGTCTACGAATTTTTTTTTGAGAAAACAAAGATTTTAAAAAAATGGAGAAATCCTTTGAAAAACCAAAGATTTTACTCTCTAGTTTTACGAATGTGTTTTCTTTTTCAAAAGTGAAAAGTTTTAGACAAAAGTAATTTATTTTTTAAATCTCTTTATTGAGAGTTTTGAATTTTGTTCAAAATTTAGGAAAGGTTCTTAGTGGTTTTCTAAGTTTGTGGAAAATGGATTTTTAAAAGAAAAGTTTCTTGAAGAATGTATTTCTAAGCATAAGGAATTATTCATGATGCAAAGTCTAGAAGACAAAGAAGTTTTGTTTTCAATTTGGTTTTTCACTGAACGAAAAACCTCTGGAAAGAGAATGAAAGTGGAAAGGACCTAGTGTTCGGGATTGACGGGCTAGAGTTCTTGTTTTGAGTTTTGAGGAAAAGAAAGGACGTAGTGTTCCGGATTGACGGGCTAGAGTTCTTGTTTTGAGTTTTGAGGAAAAGAAGGGACCTAGATCACCAAGCTATAAACCCGGGCCGAATTTGGATTGCCGAGATATCGGGCTAAATTCGGAGTGCCGGTAAAGCCGGACTAGTGATCCTGTTGAGAAGAACCTAGATCACCGAGATGTCGGGCTAGTGGTCGAATTGAGGAAGATATTTTAAGATCATTGCTTTTGGTCTAAAATATTGAGTTGGTATTACAAATGTATTTAATACCTGAATAAAAGTAGTCAGGAGCTTCCAGCCTCGACGAAGAAAGAATGATGCTAAAAAGAAAAGAAAAGAAAATGAAAAACCTTGTTTTACATGCATAGTCTGGATAATGCCGTTGTGGCAGACGTGCCATTGTCGAGATACAGTTTCACAAAGGGTGAATCGACAAATTGGATAGTTACAGACCAGAGATAGATCCTTTAGTCTTTGGGTCTATTAGGGACATCCGGGCTCGAAAACCCACATAAGGCACGAGCTTTTACAACCTCGGGATGTGGAAATCGGTTACCCAGCACGTAATGTACTCAATCAGGAACTATTCAATATTATTTAGGTGAGACGCGATACCCTAGAAAAATTGGGGATTGAACGTAAATTGAGAGGCCAACCCAACGCTAAACGATTGTGTTATAGGCATTATCGCGGCCTATCGTGCTCGACGAAGGGAGTTTAGGATCTCCGGAGAATTATGAGTTAAAGAGAAGTCATTGAAGTGACATGAAAGTTTTTACAAAACTGCATTTGGTTGTTGGATTGAACTCTTTATTCCACTATGAAATTATGTTATGCATGTGATGTCGTGCGTTCCGGCAAGTGTACCAGATTTGTCGCCAAGTAATAAAAAGATATTGATCCCACAGAGACTGTGATCTCAAATCACAACTAATTATCAAATCGATTAAACTGGACTCTATAAAATAGGATTTTGATTTTTTGAAATAAGAGATAACTTAGAAAATCAGATAAGGAATGCAACCAAGTAAAACAGAAAGTAAATCAATTTGTGGTTTTTCAGATCTAAAGGGATTCCTAGGAATTTGGGTTACCAACAAGATTGTTTATGTTACTAAATTGACTACCCCTTGTTAATTATCAAAATTGCTTTGAAGGCGAATTTATCCTCAAATAGTTAACGCTCCCTCTCGGGTTACAAAAACCGTGCCCAATTAAACCAACCCCTACTCTCGTGGTAGTCGAATTTAGATTGAACCCTTTATGTTTCGTGACAATTCGTTAATCCTCGAAGGACCGCTTCTAACTCTCGTGATTTAAGTCCTAAGTCTGATTCTATAGATCCGACACCTAAGTTCACCGCTAGGTTCCTCCTTAGGGTATCTACGTCACGCAAATAAGCGGTCGCCGAATTTACGAGTAATTAAAGCACTAGAAATCAGATTTAAAGTAAAATCGTCATTAACAAAGATATAACATCAATTCATTACCATAAACAAACCTTGGGCATAGCCCCAATCCCTAGAACTAAAGCTACTACTCAAGCATTGCCATGGTGATGACAAGCTTGGTTAACAACAACATAAAATAAGAGAAGAGAAGAGGGGAAGAAGAAGAAGAGAGATCCTAAATTATTGCCTAAGTGTAGCAGCCCAAAAGTCTCTCTGAGTCTCTGCCTAGATGGCTTATTTATAGATTAGGGAAGTTTGAATCCCAATCTAACACAAATTCAGATCAAAATCGGTTGCTTCAGATCCAAGTAATGCGCGTCACGACCGTTATGGCCATCACGACCTGGCCGTGACGGATTCTGCCTTGCGCGTTTCTTCAGTGATTGGTCTGTCACGGCCGTGATGCTCATTACGGCTAGGCCGCGATCAGTCCTGCCTGTGAGGGTCTGGTTTAGCTGACATGTCACTGCCTTGATGGACATCACGACTATGCCGTGACCAGTTCTGACTTCAGTCGTCTTTCTTTTTAGCTCTGCTTGATCATGACCCTGATGGTCATCACGGCTAGGCCGTGATGGGCTCTGTTTGGCTCATTTTCTTCACTTTTCAAGCCTCATCTTCATCCAAGACCCATCATTGTTGATCTGAGCATTTAATCCTTAATTTCTGCAAAACAACACCACAAAACCGCCTTACCCGTTCCAAGGTAAAAACTAACAAAAATCAAATTAAAAATGCCTAAACTATATGAAAATGCATGCAATATGATAAGGAAATATGAAGTGAAATCACACTCATCAAATCACCCCAAGCTTAAGATTTTACTTGTCCTCAAGCAATCACGAAGGCCAGAAGATATAAATAATCAGAGCATGGATAGTGAACCAAGAACCCGAGTAACTAATCTAAGTAACAAGCATATTCAATAAGTACCCAAGAGACAGTCAATTTTGAGTCCAATTAGAAGCTTAGGTTTCCTAAATTCATATTCTCACTGATTCGGGCACTCTTCTCACCTCACTCAAGTGTTTAAGGATATATGGCAATTCACTCAATTTCCTCAAGGAATGTACTCTACCATAAGCTTGACTATTAACCAAATCTCTACTTTATTAATGAAAACACATAAGAATCAAGATGTCTTTTATTTTGGTTGTAATGAGGTCATGGGATTAATCGTTAGGTGGGGAAATCAAGAAAAGAAAATTTCAAGAAGGCTAAACAAAATATCAAACATTGCAAAGCATGACACCTTCTAAAATACCTTTTTGGGCTTTTGTTCACTTTTCCACCTTTCTTTCTTTCTTTTTATTTTTATTTCTCACTTTCTTTTTGTTATCACCTTCTCCATTTTTTTGTTTGTTTATTTCATTTTATTTATATGGAGAAGGGGAGATTTTCAATTCAAGAGAAATATTTTTCTAACTTTCTCATCCCACAATTTTATTTTTCAAACTACCTTTTTACCCTTTTTGCAATACTTTAAAAGGTGTCATACCAAGCATCATTCATCAAAATAATTCAAGGTACCAAGAAAAGTATTTTATTCTTTTAGGCTCAAAATTGGGCAACTAAGGGGTAGCATTTAATCAATCAAAGCTCAGAAGGCCGGAAAAATACCTAGTGCCTCAATCATTTTCAAAAAATGTTTTCAAAAATTTCTAAGTTTCAAAACGGTTTCAAGTCAAGTTCTAGAGAATACAATCCAAGAGGAATAAAACACTCTATCACAAAGAATGGGGTAGATTTAGTGAGTACCCCTTTTAGGCTCAAAAATCTAACATTTAGTAGTTTAAAATCAATGAGAAACACAAATCTAAGGAACCACATGCTAATTATCAACTATCAAAAGATTATCTCAAGCATTTTTATTTTTAACCTTATCACAAGAATAAAAAATTGGGTTCCAAAATTCACTATCTCAATTTATTTGGCACCAAGTTCTCACAATTGGATGCATACTCTAAGCAAGGGGGCAATCTAATCATGTGATCATGCAAAACTATGCCTATATGAATGCAACATGAAAAATGCAAGAATGCAAAAATAACCCTACCCCAAGCTTAAAAACTTACATTGTCCCCAATGTAAATAATCAAGTCGGAGAGAGGAGAAAAAAATGGAACAACTCACCGAGGTGGTAGCGGGTGCTGGCTCACATGCCAGTCAGAGAGCTGCTGGGAAATGTGTCACGGCCGTGATGGATATCACGGCTAGGTCGTGATCAATTCTGGTCTATAGGAGCTGGCCTATCACGACCGTGACTTTCATCACGGCTAGGCCGTGATTCACTCTGACTTTATGGTCCTTCTCATCACGCCCGTTATGGATATCACGGCTGTGACCATCGTCACGGCCTGGGCGTGATGACTTCTGACTTAATTTATCCTCAGCCTTTTTGCGCTTCCTTCCTTCATAACCTGAAAACACTTGGCAAAGCCATGAATTAGTGATATTTCTTTTCTTATCTTCTCAAATTATTCAAAAACAAAATTCAAAAACAAATGGAAAATGGAAAGAAAACTTGGGTTGCCTCCCAAGAAGCGCTTATTTACGGTCTTAAGCTTGACCATAGTCCTTTCAATCAACCGGGGTCAACCGGGCCTAGAAGTGCAAGAACACTTCTCTTCCATGATAGTCCTTCAAAGAGCCGATTTTGCTCATATGGCCAATTGCGCTTTCGCTTTGCTCTTTTCACTCTGAGTTTCACGGCCTTACTCCCTCCCGGCGGAAGTTTTGTTTCCACATGATGAGAAACTCCAACTTCATCACCATTTGGTGCATCATTTATCTTGCAAAGCTTTGGAGTTGCTTCCATGTTAGGCTCTTCCTTCACATCTGGAGACTTTATATCGATCCTGCACACATGACTCTCAAAAGGAGGGTTGTTATATGAGTTAGTCAAATCAAAATCTACCCTACCTTCCTCTACATTCAGAGAGAGTTTTCCATTCTTTACGTCTATTATCGCTCCAACGGTGGCCAAGAACGGCCTTCCTAAAATGATGGAGAATTTAGAATTCCCACTCATATCCAACACCATGAAATCGGTGGGAATGAAAAATTTCCCCACCTTTACGGGGACATTCTCTAGTATGCCTAGAGGAGTTTTAGTTGAGCCATCCGTAAATTGTAAAGAGAATTTGGATGGACTCAATTCCTTGGTTCCTAACCTCTTGAAGATAGAAAGCGACATCAAGCTCGCACTAGCCCCTAAGTCACATAAGGCTTAGTCTATTTTCACTTCTCCAATTGAGCAAGCAATAGAGAAACTACATGGATCTTTTAGTTTAGGAGGCATATTAGTTTTTATCATGACATTATGCTCCTCAATTAAGCTCTTAGTTTCTATTTCTACTTGCTTTCTCTTGACCAACCTTTGTGGGAAATGTATTGGGGGTTGGTAAGGTGGTGGGGGACATACTTTGGCTTTGTCTCTTCATCTTTGCTCATGTCCTCCTCACATTCCACATCCTTTTTAGTTACCCCAAGTTTATCATCCCTCAAGTATATGGCATTACAATGTTCATTGGGATTAACTTCGGCTTGTCCCGGAAACGTACCCTTAGGTCTAGAATATGTGCTGGCTTATTGGACAATTTGAGTTTCTAGCATCTTATTATGGATGGCTAAGTTATCTACCTTAGATGCTAGCTCTTTTATTGACTCGTTGACTGCCCTACCTTGTTGCCTAAACTCTTCATTTTGTTTTGTTTGAGTTTCAACAAAACTTTCCAAAAGAGACTCAAGTTTAGACTTTTGTACCTGAGGATACCTCGATGCGGGTTTCCTATTACCTTGGCCTTCTTGGAATTCATGGTTCAGTGTGTTGCTGTAGTTCCCGTAGGAGAGGTAAGGGCTGTTCTTCCTTCCTTGGTTGTAAGGATTTGGGGGAGCATAATTTGGCAACTTCGGGTTCGTGTCGTAGAAGTTGTGACAAGAGTTCACTTGTTCCCCCGAAGCGCCGGATCCATGAGCAATACCACGTGGGCACTCCATTATGTCATGTCCCTGCATTACACAAATCTTACAAACAATGTTAGTAGCACCTATTGAACTCACGTTAGCCCTTTCAAGCTGATCAAAGCGTTTGTTCAGTGAGTCAATTTTATACATTATAAGATCAGTGCTATTCATTTCAAACTTACCCCCCAAAATATTTTTCAGGTTATTACCTCTTTCTGAACCCCATTGGTGGTAGTTGGTGGCCACGTTTTCAATGATGTTGAATGCCTCAATCAGAGACCTATTCATAAAGGCTCCACCAGTTGCGGAGTCAAGTGACACCTTTGAAGATAATCCAATCCGTTGTAGAAGGTGTGCACTAACAACCACCTCTCGAGTCCATGATGTGGGCAAGACTCCAGCAATCCCTTGTAGCTATCCCAAGCTTCGGATAAGCATTCTCCGTCCTTTTGGAAGAAGCCGGTGATCTGGGCTCATAGGTAAGCCATCTTGGAGGGAGGGAAGAATTTCTCCAAGAATGCCTGCTCCAGTTGGTCCCAAGTCGACAAGGTATTAGCGGGCACTTGCTTCAGCCAAGCTTTTACCTTTCCAGTAAGAGAGAAGGGGAACAACCTCAAACGAATAGCATCAACCGGGGTGCCTTAAATTCTAACTGCATCGGTGAACTCCAAGAATGTCTCCACGTGATCAGTCGGGTCCTCCGAGGGCAATCCTCCGAATTGATGTTGCCTAATCATGTTAATTAGCATAGGCGGTATAGTGTAGTTCTCCGCCTCAATCTCTGGCCTAGCAATCCCAGTTCGCAAACCCCTAGCATTTGGGGCTGCGTAGTCCTTCAATGGTTTCGTATCCGGTAGATTCGCCATGAGTGGAATGGGAATCAACCTCTCTTTCTCTCTTTGTAGTCTCCTACGTCTATGAAAGGTCCTTTCGACTTCGGGGTCGACCTCACTAAGGTTTCCAAGACTTAGTGATCGTTGCATAAAAGAGAAAACACAGAGAGATAGATGCTAAAAAAAAGAAAAAAGAAAAGAGATTGATGAATTTTTTTTAATAACAAAAATCAGTTAAAAAGAGAAAGAAAAGGTCCAGAAAAATCTAAAAATTAAATTGAGATTCGAGGAAGCACAGTCCCCGGCAACGGCGCCAAAAACTTGATGTCGTGCGTTCCGGCAAGTGTACCGGATTCGTCGCCAAGTAATAAAAAGATATCGATCCCACAGAGACCGTGATCTCAAATCACAACTAATTATCAAATCGATTAAACTGGACTCTATAAAATAGGATTTTGATTTTTTGAAATAAGAGATAATGATAAGCCTCTGGCTCATCTAGTTTTATGGCTAGTATGACCATGGTTTTGTGCTAATTATACCTCGTTTTCGCCCAAATTAGACTCGATTGTCCTCAAGCAACATTTTGAGTCCCTTAAGTAGTTTTAGGTTAATTTAGCCAGTTTTACGTCAAATAAAGCACTTATGTCTATTTCATTTTTTTTCAGGTTAACTTAGAGTCAAGGGAATGAAGAAACATGGGAAATTGCAATCCTGGAAGTATTCGCCCCGCGAGAGTCTACTCGCCTCGCGAACCTGAAGACCAGTCTGAACAGCAGAATGTCATCCTTTCTGTGTCGCCTCGCGAACCATGTCTCGCCTCGCGAGCCAGAAGACCAGAAGCCATCACGCCCAGGCCCTGATACTCATAACGGGCGTAATAAGAAGACTCTTCCATTCCTCGCCTCGCGAGCCATTCTTCGCCTCGCGAGAAGTCCAAATGTTGCAGATTTCTTCATAAGATTCGCCTCGTGAGTGAATGCTAGCCTCGCGAGAGGGCGCAGATCCTGAAAGTTATAAATTGCTGTTTTGGGCAGATTAGGAGACACCTTTTGATTATCCACTGTTGTTATGGATTTTCTGGTTGTGCTACGTTTTTATGGAGAACTAATTCTCTTGGATTAGTCTACTGTAATCGATTTCCACCGCACTTGAGGTTCTGTAATTCCCGTTTTGTTTGCTTTTCCCTTTTCAATACTATGCTATATATTTCTGTTTGCTTAATTCAGGATTGTATAGAATTTGTGTTGATTTATTTCGGTGATGTTATGTTCCTATATTGAATCGCGTTTGCTTAATTCGCGTGTGTACAATCGTGTTTGCTTAATTCACGAGAGCTTCACCCCATTTGCTTAATTCGGGAATTAGGAACATATATCTTGTAGTGGCGATTTCACTTGTTAATTGTTGCTACAACCGAACGGGGATTAGAATCTGCTTAGGGCTTGGAATTTATATGAACCGATGATGGTTGGGAAACCGAGAACAGTAGATTAATCGTCCTTAGATTATTTGATAATCTCTTAAATTGCTCTGTTTTTATTACTCTGTTTTTGCTCTGTTTTCCAATTGAATTTCAATCCACCCCCCCCCCCCCCCCCAAAAAAAAACTGATTTTTGTGGTGAATAACAATTCAAGATTCCTTGTGAGACGATATCCGAGTTGCCGGGCTCTACTACAATTTTGTAAACCGCTCGCTTTTTGACCCGCGCGTGACAGCGTGTCAGATAACTTAGAAAATCAGATAAGGAATGCAATCAAGTAAAACATAAAGTAAATCAATTTGTGGTTTTTCAGATCTAAAGGGATTCCTAGGAATTTGGGTTACCAACAAGATTGTTTATGTTACTAAATTGACTACCCCTTGTTAATTATCAAAATTGCTTTGAAGGCGAATTTATCCTCAAATAGTTAACGCTCCCTCTCGGGTTACAAAAACCGTGCCCAATTAAACCAACCCCTACTCTCGTGGTAGTCGAATTTAGATTGAACCCTTTACGTTTCGTGACAATTTGTTAATCCTCGAAGGACCGCTTCTAACTCTCGTGATTTAAGTCCTTAGTCTGATTCTATACATCCGACACCTAAGTTCATCGCTAGGTTCCTCCTTAGGGTATCTACGTCACGCAAATAAGCGGTCGCCGAATTTACGAGTAATTAAAACACTAGAAATCAGATCTAAAGCAAAATCACAATTAACAAAGATATAACATCAATTCATTACCATAAACAAACCTTGGGCATAGCCCCAATCCCTAGAACTAAAGCTACTACTCAAGCATTGCCATGGTGATGACAAGCTTGGTTAACAACAACATAAAATAAAATAAGAGAAGAGAGGAAGAAGAAGAAGAGAGATCCTAAATTATTGCCTAAGTGTAGCAGCCCAAAAGTCTCCGAGTCTCTGTCTAGATGCCTTATTTATAGATTAGGGAAGTTTGAATCCCAATCTAACACAAATTCAGATCAAAATCGGTTGCTTCAGATCCAAGTAATGCACGTCACGCCCGTGATGACGGATTCTTCCTTGCGCGTTTCTTTAGTGATTGGTCTGTCACGGCCGTGATGCTCATTACGGCTAGGTCGTGATCAGCTCTGCCTTTGAGGGTCTGGTTCAGCTGACATGTCACGGCCGTGATGGGCATCACGGCTAGGCCGTGACCAGTTCTGACTTCAGTCTTCTTTCTTTTTAGCTCTCCTTGATCATGGCTGTGATGGTCATCACGGCTAGGCCGTGATGGGCTCTGTTTGGCTCATTTTCTTCACTTTTCAAGCCCCATCTTCATCCAAGCCCCATCATTGTTGATCTGAGCATTTAATCCTTAATTTCTGCAAAACAACACCACAAAACCGACTTACCCATTCCAAGGTAAAAACTAACAAAAATCAAATTAAAAATGCCTAAACTATATGAAAATGCATGCAACATGATAAGCAAATATGAGGTGAAATCACACTCATCAGCATGTTGATAACCCGCAGGCTTATCATGCTTTATCTATTATTTTAGAGTGGATTTAATCAATTAAGTTGAGTTGAATACTTGATTTAACCTAAATTAGACTTTGTTTTCCTATTTTAGTTATTTTAGAGTCAATGTGTGCATTTAATTGATTTTAATTAGAATTTAATTGATTTTCTCAAGATTTTCTTATTTTTATTTTTAGGAAAGGACAAAGAAGAATGATTGCAATTAAATTGAAGATTGCCAAGTAAATTGCGAGGGCCCACATGATGGATTTGAATCTAAATCAATTTGGATTTGAATTATTAAGATTAAAAGATAATTCAATTGGCTTTGAGAAAAAAAAATGAATTTGGATAATAATTGCCTATCACAACAACAAAGGATTTGATAAGATTTAGCAATTAATTTGGAGATATTGATTTGTCAATTAAATACGAAGATTGAAATGCTCAGGACCAGTTATGTTGGAGTTTGCATGAAGGCGGGGCTTGAAATACAAGAAAAATGAGCCAAACAGAGCCCATCACGACCTGGCTGTGATAGGCATCACGACCATGATCGAGTCGGGCTGAAAAAGAAAGAAGAACACAAAGTCAGAACCTGTCACGGCTAGGCCGTGATGGCCTTCACGGTCGTGACAGGCCAACTAGTGTCAAGTTATCCAGGACAGAATCTATCATGGCCTGGCCGTGACAGGCATCACGGCCATGACGCGCAAAATTTGGAATTTTGATTTGCTGGTTTGATTTGATTTTGTAATTGCTTTAATCCCAAGTTAACCTACACTATAAATAGGGCAATTAGGCTCGAAAATAGGCATCTCTTGGCTGCTAGCTTAGGTAAAAATTAGGATTTTTCTTCTTCTCAATTTCTTATTTTCTCTTAGGATTTTTATGCTTTTGTTATTCAAGGTTGTCATGACCATGGCAATGCTTGAGTAGTATTTTTATTTCTAGGAATTGGGGCTATGCCCAAGACATGTTTTATGTTATGAATTGATGTTTTCTCTTTGTTAGTTCCAATTTGCTTTTGATTTAATTCCTATTGCATGAATTACTTGTGAATTTGATGCGCACTTATTTGCATGTCATAGATACTCTAACGATGAACCTAGCGGTGAACTTAGGTATTGGATCTATAGGGATTGAATTTAGGACTTAAATCACGAGAGTTAGAAGTGGTCCTTTGAGGGTTCATTGAATTGTCACGAATCTTAATGGGTTCAATTTAAATATAATTACCACGAGAGTATGGGTTGGTTTAATTGGGCACGGTTCTTGTATCTCGAGATGGAACATTAACTTATTTAGGATAAATTCACCTTCAAAGCAATTTTGATAATTAACAAGATGGGTGCAAGATGATTCAAGAAGAGAGGATCATGAAGAGGAGTGCAAGGAGGAAATAACTCCTATTGTTCCTTTGCAAGGGACAAATGAGACAAATCATGTGGAAAATACTTCTCTCACCAATCCTATTGAGGAGCCTCAAAATCCTGAGTTGGATAAGTATGTTGGTTTGCACGCATGTGTGGATGTTAGAAAGTTGGTCCCTTCAATTTGTATATCACATTACTTGGTAAAAATACCACCTTTGGAGTTCAAGTCATTACCTAAGCATCTGGAGTTTGCATCAATAGAGGAAAAGGCTCTAAGGTCACCTCAGAAAGTTATGCTTCTAGTGCTACATGGAGAATCTATTTACATAATGGGCATTCTTGGAGTAGGTGACTTACCATTTGACCCAGGAGGAAGCGAGCTCATCATAGCAATTGATGAAGTCAATGGAATCTCCTCACACTTGCTAATTCCATCTCCACTCCACAAGCCATGTGATCTAGGAGGAAGGACTATTATCTTAGGCATCTCTTGGCTGTCGTACCACAGGCAATGGGATCCTGGTGGAAGCGTCTTCCTGAGTTTTTCTAAACCATTATCTTTTTAATTATCTTTTCTTTGCTTTGCTTTGAGTCATATGTGTGTTGAGTCTTGTGTCGGTGAGCTCGAATGAATTTGATTGAATTTAGCATAGATGAATTGCATGATATATGTTGATTTTTTATGATTTCCCCTATGTTTTGAAAATTTGAAAATTGATCCCCATGAAAAATTGAAAATTGAACTTTGAGAATTTTTGTTTGGATTGCATGATTTATGATAAGTTTGGGGTGAAGGGGTGCACACACTAGGGATTGTATCTCGGTTAAATAATTTGCTCAAAATATCCAGGTGAGGAATTTGAGCCTCCAACATTGTTTTTAAATTGTGTGAATCACTTTTAAGTTGCACTTTCCCGGATTTGCTTGAATCTCTTCATGGTTTGCATGATTATATAATGATTTAGGCAATTTTCTTTGAAATGGCTACTTGGACTAAAAATAACCATCCCTAATGCATGTTCCCTAGTTAGCCACATTGAACCTAATAAGCCTATTGTTTCTTGACGACCTTATGTTATAAGCCAAAAATCCGGAAAAACCATGTTAACCAAATCTTAGGATTTAGGAGATCATGGAAGCGTAACAAGACAAGGGTTGTAAGAAACTAAGTTTGGGGTGGCTACAAGGTTTTGATATGTTATTTTAAGATGAGAAAAAGAAAAAAAATAAAGGTTGAAGCCAAATGCAAAAAGAAAAAGAAGAAAAGTTCAAAAATATGAAAAAAGGTATTAAAAGGAAAAGGTTGTAGCCACCCAAAGTGGAAAAAAAAAATATTGAAAAAGGTATAAGAGTGGAAAGTCAAGGTAAAAAGTTTCATCCTCTCTTAATTCCCAGGGATGTAAAGCCTAGCACCTTTGTATATCATACCTTTAGCCAGGACCCATTACAACCTTTAAAAGACCTTTTGATGATATATGTAGGTTTTCGTGGGAACTGTTTGAGATAAAAATCAAATTCGTGGAAAGTGTGCTTAAAATGTCAAATTGAGTGAAAAGTTGATAACCTAGACACTTGAGTGAATGAGTGGAATACTAGATGCCCTTGTGAGGAAGGCAATTGTTTGAAATTGGTGATCTCCCTTTTGTGTGTAACTTGGATCCTTTGCTTAGATTGATTATTGCATGAATGATGAAATTCTCTTTGTTTGAAGTAAATGAATGTGGGGGATTACTATAATGAAAAGGAAAAACATTGAATAAAAATTGAATTGATAAAGTTGCATGAAATTTGTGCGAAATTGATTGAATCCTTTGAGCTTGCCAAGTTTTGAGTCTATTTGATTTTTAGTTTGCTTGAGGACAAGCAAAGTTTAATTTTGGGGTATTTTGATAATCCGCTGGCTTATCATGTTTTATCTATTATTTTAGAGTGGATTTAATCAATTAAGTTGAGTTGAATACTTGATTTGACTCAAATTATACTTTGTTTTCCTATTTTAGTTATTTTAGAGTCAATGTGTGCATTTAATTGATTTTAATTATAATTTAATTGATTTTCTCAAGATTTTATTATTTTAATTTTTAGGAAAGGACAAAGAAGAAGGATTGCAATTAAATTGAAGATTGCCAAGTAAATTGCGAGGGCCCACATGATGGATTTGAATCCAAATCAATTTGGATTTGAATTATTATGATCAAAAGATAATTCAATTGGCTTTGAGAGAAAAAAAATGGATTTGGATAATAATTTCCTATCACAACAACAAAGGATATGATAAGATTTGGCAATTAATTTGGAGATATTGATTTGGAAATTAAATACGAAGATTAAAATGCCCAGGACCAGTTATGTTGGAGTTTGAATGAAGGCGGAGCTTGAAATACAAGAAAAATGAGCCAAACATAGCCCATCACGGCCATGATCGAGTAGGGCTGAAAAAGAAAGAAGAACACAAAGTCAGAACCTGTCACGGCCAGGCCGTGATGGCCATCACGGCCAGGCCGTGATGGCCATCACGGCCGTGACAGGCCAACCAGTGTCAAGTTCTCCAGGACAGAATCTGTCACGGCCTGGCCGTGACAGGCATCACGGCCGTGACGCACAAAATCTGGAATTTTGATTTGCTGATTTGATTTGATTTTGTAATTCCTTTAATCCCAAGTTAACCTACACTATAAATAGGACAATTATGCTCGAAAATAGGTTTCTCAATATGCCCTAATGGAATTCCTTGTATGTGAGAATTTGTTCTCACACTTCTGAATAACCCTTAGTGTATTAAACATTTGAATGGATTGATTTGGTATTCATTAGCCTGGATATTTTCACATTTCGTTGAAAGAATTTGTTATGACTATTTCTTGAGTTATAACACAGATAACTTAGTGGTAACGGAAGTTTCTTGATGAAACTTAGTCTAGTCACTTCTACTTTTGGTAGATGTGATCCAGTCTGATTTTTGACCAGACTGTTTTCCTTTTAAATCGTCATTTTATAAATTCCTTATATTAAGAAGGAATCCTATTGGTGTTAGAAATTATCCATCTCGTGATTTCCTGATTCACTGGAAGTTTGTATGGAATGAGGAACTATAGTAGAGTCATGTTTGTAAGAATGTACCGAGCATTTTCACATTCACGATCCTATTAAAGAATCTTTTTACATACTAGGCGTTCTTGTGTTTTTCTGGTTGATGAAATTTTGTGTCAGATTTTTTTGTGAAGGCAAGATCAAGAAATTTTCTCCCTTGAAAAATTTCTTTTCGTAATTTTCAAAGCCATGTTTTATTGCAGTTCGATAGAACTTACTATTTTTTTTATCAATTTGATCCTATATCGTTTCAATGCTTCATTGACATGTGACCCATCTCGTGAGTCATAAGGATGGGTATCTGATTCATATCAGGATGTCAGAGTTAGTCGATTACAGTTAAAAAGAGATAATCCGATGTTTGAGACCTTTATTGTTAAGATGATGGAGTCACAATGAATTTTCATTATGAGTTTACCGAAGACCTCTAAGATTTTTGATTAGTTTCGAGTGATCGTGGACAGACTGATAAAGTTGACTCCCTACTTGCATGTTAAGATCAATTATCAATGGAGAAGAAAACAAGTATGTATCAGAGGATTGTTCATACTTCATGGAGTATATTCTAACATCGTTCCAAATGAAGATCTGAAGTTTATCAAAGTTTGCCGGTAAAATCTGCCGTAAGTGTTGAGGACCAAGTTGAGGCTAAGTCCAACCGATCACCCTCAACTCTATGGGCAAGTATGAGACAGTCTATCCTTAGAAGGTTAGCTGGGAGTAAGTGTAGTACCTAATTTTTGTCATCCCAATAGTAGGATAAACAACAGGTGATAGGAATTTGTTGAAGTATAGATATGACTGGTAAGATGGGAACCTTAAGAATCACATCATTAAGTAAGTTGATTTCAATAGATTTTAACATGATTGAGGTGGAGTATCGTTAAGGAAAATCCAAGGTAATGATCAATGTTCGTAGTTAAGATTGATAGTATGATTTTGAAGAATTACGGGAACGTGTCTATATTAGTTTTACCTAAGCTGAATGTGAGCGGAAAAGAGGAGTTCTTGAGTAAAACGAAGTTGTTAGGAAAGTTCAAGATTTATGATTCTGGATAATTCAAACCGAGTTGATTTCTTTTTGGTTGTAGTTGCATGAAGAAGTGTAATGATGATTCTTTAAGATTGAAATGTATGACTATGATATGATTTGGAGTGGTGGACTATGTTCAAAGGAAACTAAGACTGCGATTAAATACCTTGAGTATGAAGTTGATGCATGTTGTAGTAAAGTAAGTTTTTATCTTGGTAATGACAATGAGAGTTAGATGTGTGGAAAGCATCTTTCTAGTGGACCAGTAATTGAAAATAGAAGTGATTAAGTTTTGGTTTTGCTCTTGATGTAGGAGGAACTAAGATAAAATGTCATGGATAGTGGATACATGTGGTGGTAGATAATTTCGAGGATGAAAGAGAACGACGTAAGAATTGATTATGTTATGGAATTATCAATAAGAGGAATGAAGCGATTGGGAATGCAACATAGAATCTTGGATAGAAAATGATGTGTGTGCTGTGAGAGAAGTGGGAATCTTAGTTTAAATCTTGGTGTTAACAGTGAGAGTTAAGGATGTAGAGGAAAATTTTTGTAATGGACTAGTATTAAAGGAAGAAGAAATTAAGTTTTGGTTATACCTTTATGTGTGGAAGATTAAGATAAATTTTTTTGAGGACGGGAAGTATGGATTGAGGATAATGGATTAAATTTTGAGGATCAATATAATGAAAAATAAATATGAAATGTGTGATTAAGTTACAAAAGGAATCTAAGGGAAAGTGAATACGTTAAGTACAATGTAGGATATTGGGATTCAGATGTAATTACAAGATCCTGTCTAGTTTCGAGTCACGAAATTTCGAGGACGAAATTTTTTTTTAGTGGGGTAGTAATATAACACCCCAATTTTTACTGTTCTTCAATAATAGTAAATTTATATGTTTATATTATTTATTTTGGATTGATTATTTAATTGAACAATTGATTTTTATTAAGTGTGTTAGCACTACTTTATTTCAGTGCATGCATGATTACTAGACAATAATGTTATGTTATTGTCACTACTAGTATTTATTTAGAAAAATATTTTAAATGATATGATTGAAATAAAATTATTTTCATATTTTATTCTATTTAATTTTAGATTTGAAAATAAATTTTTTTGACATTAATCGGAGATTTAATGTTGGATCGTGGGTTTTTTTTAGTCAATCAATTCAACTATCAATCTCTACTTTATTTTAAATTTTGAAAACATATATTTGTCACCCTTTATTTTTAGATTCAAAAACTAAAAACGTGTTTATTTTTAGGCATAATATTTATCACTCATTTTGTACCAATCACTAGATATTAAGTTGAAAACATAAAAATCTCTCTTCCTCTCCTTTATCAGAACCCGATAACCCCCCTCACTCGCTTTTCTTCTTTTTTCTTTCTTTCTTCGTCTCTTCTTCTTCCTCCTCCTCACCTCATGTTCCTCCTCCTTCTCAACTAACCAGTCACGCCTCCCTAGGAGCCGTCCGTCGCTGTTCAGCCTCGCTCTGCCAGGGAGGTTGTCGTCCAGTCGCCGCACAGTGGAAAGAAGACAGCAACGCGCCGCCGCTCCACCCTGCATGCGTTGGCCGGTTTGGCTTCAATTTGACCGTTTTCGCCGCCGCACCTCCAACCATCATCTGCTTCGTCTTCCTCGTGGTGTCCGCACAAAAACCCACTCCTGAAGTCATCATTCAAGACCACTTAACGGATCTGTGGCAACTCTGACCGCCGCGCTAAATACTTCAACCGCCACCACTTCTCTTCTCCTTGGTTGGGTAAGTGGAAGTTTTACTCACCTCTCATTTAGATTCAAAATCCCCAATTTGTCAAACCCTAACCCTAAGATTTGGATTTCAGTTTCAAAGTATGAAATTAACACTTGTTTTATGCAATTGGGACTGTGGATTAATGTTTCCCTAAACCAATTTCATTATTCTTTAGTTAAAATGAGTTTTCCCCAAAGTGATTTATGAACCCTAAAGTCCCAAATCTGATTTCTATTAAAGTTAGCTCTGTTTTGTGAAATTAAGTGTTTAAAATCAACTTAGAGTAAGCGTTTGATGATGAGTAGCTAATTATGTGTTTTGTGTGGTTGTAAAAAAAAAATGCTTTGACTCCCTCTCTGGGATGTTGCCGTGGTTGCGTTTGCTTGGGGAAGATAGAATTTGTGTTTTAGAGAGTTGTCTGCACATATTTCAAAGTGTCAGAGTAACGTGTAACGTCAAGTCAAGTCGTCAGTGGGTGTTTAATCTTGCAAAATTTCGTGGAGCAGTAAGGAAACTGTGGAACCCGAAATGAATGATCTTTCTCTTGTTTTCAAAGGTAAAGGGAGTTTACCCGAGGAGCTAATTGGCTAGTCATATACATTGTTTGTATGATTGTTTTAAATGGGTGTGTTAGAATTGCTTGGTGACTTGTGAATAGACATATATGTGGATATGTTGATGTTATTGGAATGGTTTATGTGATAATGTTCTTGGAATTGTTTGTGTTGATGATTATTGGAATTGTTGAAAACGAACATGCTATTATTGAGATATGGTATTGTTTTGATTTACTGTGATTGGTCGATGGCATGACACTGGTCATTGCTTGTTAACAAAGACTAAGACATTAAAATACTTTAACTCAAAGGTTAAAACATTGATGTTTTGTTTTCTTTAACAAATTGGAAAGAAAATTCTAATGAAGAAAGTGTTGAGATGGGAACAAGTTTAGGAGGAGAAAGAAGATGTAACATTGTACAAAGTCTATGAAAAATGTTTTGAGAAAACAAAGATTTAAAAAAAATGGAGAAATCCTTTGAAAAACCAAAGATTTTACTCTCAAGTTTTACGAAGGTGTTTTCTTTTTCAAAAGTAATTTTTAGACAAAAGTAATTTATTGGATAAATCTCTTTACTAAGAGTTTTGAATTTTGTTCAAAATTTAGGGAAGGTTCTTAGTGGTTTTCTAAGTTTGTGGAAAATGGATTTTTAAAAGAAAAGTTTCTTGAAGAATGTATTTCTAAGCATGAGGAATTACTCATGATACAAAGTCTATACGACAAAGAAGTTTTCTTTTCAATTTGTTTTATCACTGAACGAAAAACCTCTGGAAAGAGAGTGAAAGTGGAAAGGACCTAGTGTTCGAGATTAACATGCTAGAGTTCTTGTTTTGAGTTTTGAGGAAAATAAAGGACCTGGTGTTCCATATTGACGGTATAGAGTTTTTGTTTTGAATTTTGAGGAAAAGAAAGGACCTAGATCACCGAGATATAAACCCGGACTGGATTTGGATTGCCGAGATATCGGGCTGAATTCGGAGTGCCGGTAAAGCCGGACTAGTGATCCTGTTGAGAAGAACCTAGATCACCGAGACATCGGGCTAGTGTTCGAATTGAGGAAGAGATTTTGAGATCATTGCTTTTGGTCTAAAATCTTGAGTTGGTATTAATAATGTATTTAATACCTGAATAAAAGTAGTCGGGAGCTTCCAGCCTCGACGAACAAAGAATGATGCGAAAAAGAAAATAAAACGAAAAACCTTGGTTTACATGCATAGTCTGGCTAATATGCCGTTGTGACAAACATGCCATCGTGTATCGAGCTACAGTTTCACAAAGGGTGAACTGACAAATTGGATAGTTGCGGACCAGAGATAGATCCTTTAGTCTTTGGGTCTATTAGGGACATTCGGGCTCGAAAACCCACATAAGGCTCGGGCTTTTCTAACCTCGGGCCGTGGAAATCGGTTACCCAACACCTAATGTATTCAATCAGGAACTATTCAATATTATTTAGGTGGGACGCGATACCCTAGAACAATTGAGGATTGGACCTAAATTGAGAGGCCAACCCAACGCGAAACAATTGTGTTATAGGCATTATCCCGGCCTATCTTGCTCGACGAAGGGAAGTTAGGATCTACGAAGTATTATGAGTTAGAGAGAATTCATTGAAGTGACATGAAAGTTTTTACAAAACTGCAGTTGGTTGTTGGATCAAACTCTTTACTCCACTATGAAATTATGTTATGCATGTTCATATTGTTATGTCATTGTTTGTGTGTTGTGTATGTGGCTACCATACAATGCTCATATATTGGTATCTCACCTTTGCATTATTTCTGTTTGGTTTTCTATTTTTGTGGTATACTATTTTTGTGTACAGATGAGGCAGAGAAGTTCCCAACTTCACTCGGGGATATTAGTCCCAATCATTGAAGATGTCTGATGTCAGTTATAATAGTGAGAACCATGGGGGTCTTCCCCAGGAATATCTTTTAGAATGACCAGCTTGGGTTTTTGAAATGTTATTGATTAATGATAGTATGTATTTTATGGCTCGGAGAGCCTTTATTTTGAATGGAATGTTTATGGCTCGGAGAGCTTTTCTTTTGGATGAAAAATGTAAGATTTTTCCTTTTAGTCATGTATAGTTCTTTCGATGTAAATATTTTCAGAATAACACCATCTTGATGTATTTTGTATGACTGAAACTTCTAGGATGAAAATATAAATATATTAACAGTTATTTTGTTTGGGATGTTGAAATTACAGAGGAGACTCTGTCGAAATTTTAGTAAAAATTCTAGCTTTTTATTCAAGTATATTTCTAAAATGTGGTGTTATTATTTTAAAATAGGTTCAAGTTTTACCGAAATCACAGGAAAAAAAATTTATACCCACTTTCATGACCTATAGAGAATTACACAAGATATTTTCCGAAAGCATCCAGCAAATATTATTTTATTTTAATATGTTATTACGAATTTGAGTTTGTCATGTAATGCCCAAGGGGGTGTTACAGGGACCATCTAATCGAAGGCTGGGATAGATGTATATTTGCAGCCTTTGATCGATGATCTGAAGAAGTTGTGGGATGGTGTGTTGATTTATGACATTTCAAAGAAGAAAACTTTATGATGAGGGCGTCACTCATGTGGACTATCAATGATTTTCCTGTATATGGCATGCTCTCTGGTTGGGGGACTCACGGTAAATTGGCGTGCCCGTATTGCATGGAACATGGAAAGACTTTTACCCTAAGATATGGTGGCAAAAGTTCTTGCTTTGAGTCTCATTGTTGGCTCTTAGATCGTGAACATCCGTTCCGAAGGAATACCCGAGCATTCAAAAAGAATAAGACAGAAGAGGAAGGTCCACCGATTTTGTTGACTCGTGAACAAATATGGGGTCGGGTTAGGGATCATCCTAAAGTCACTGAAGCAGGTGTGTCAAAAATATCGAGGTATGGAGAATGGCATATCTGGACAAAAAAAGTATTTTTTGGGAACTGTGGTACAGGAAAATAATCTGTAAAGACATAACCTTGATCTAATTTGCATTTCCTTTTTGTTGTTTTGTCTTCAAAGACTCGGGGGGGATGAGCTTTCAAAAAAGATTTTCAAAAACTTTACTTTTCAAATCGGAGTTGCCTCAGGATCTTTTAAAAAAACAGTGAAGGGTTTTTTATGAAATCTTGAATAGAAGGTGATGAAGATAAGGAAGATTAATTCAGAAAGATAAATCACTAATAAGTTTCAAGTTCACAGCTATCAATTGAACAATGATTGAATCAAACGGAAAGAAGTTCAGTTCAAGATCTTACAGGTATTAGATATAGGCCTTAATCAGTCAAGAACTGAAGTTACAATATATCAGTTTCAGTGGTCAAGAACAGTCTTAATCAACTCAGTTTTGAACAATTAATAGCTCAAGATTGATTGCAGTAATACTCTGGTTTTAATTCATATTAAACAGATCAAGAACTGATATCAATTGAAAACTTTAGAATATCAAGATCACAGTTATATGCACAAGACAAATTAAGGAGTTTGAGTTTAGAGATACCACACAACCAGATTTATCCTGGTTCAGTCACCACCACTGTGACCTACATCCAGTCCCCACTCCACCTGTGGGTTTTCACACACTAACACAACAAGCTTTAGCCAGGTAGCTTGAAAAACCTTTATACCTCAGAGCACTCCTTCACCTCGAGTTACCACACTCTTGTGAAGAGCCTCGATGTTTTTCCTTAGGGATACCTCACCCTAATCACACAGAGAGACTCCCTCTCTCTTTACAATAAAATAGAACGAAAAGATTGATTCCTAAACTCTCAATAGTCAGATATACAAATTGAAGTTCTTATGAGAATTGAAACACTCTTTTTCACAATGAAGCTCAAGCAAGAAGATGAATGATTTTCACAATTGATCTCTCTAATTGATTTTGTAAACTTTCGATATGTTAAAAGTGTTCCTTTGATCCCTCTATATATAGGAAACTAGTTATAGTCGTTGAGATCAATTAAAACAGATTTGGGTCTGATATCAGAATCTGTTTTCTTGATTCTGATTCTTGAACAGGGGTTGAGTACATGGCTGTATTAACCAATTTCATAATAATTTCATAATGATAGTTTTTGTATACCTGTATAATACATGGTTGTACATGTTTTTCAAAAACTTGAACTTGGTTAATCCATCAGTACACCCATTCAATACATCTATGTATTGAATCAAGAACCTTAAATTCATTTGTCAGTTACAGTAACAGACATACATCCATTGATTACATGGTTTTACCTGACAAATAATTTTCTTATTTCCAAAAATCATTTTCATTAAAAAAAACTTATTCCTTTTAATGCAGGTTATGAAAATTGATTTTCTTCATGCATCTTTTTAGTTGAGCTATCTTGTGACTAAGATATTTCTTTCTCTTACAAATCATCTAAGACTTAAATCTAAAATTATCCTTTAAGCTTGGTCTTGATAATCCTTTGATCTTTGACTTTGCTCTTTTGATTTCTACATGCAACTCCTTGATTCCTTGAAGTTCTTCCTTGAATATTTTCCTTGAATTTTCTTAATGAACTTGTTGATCACTGCTTGATACCTGTCTTTGCAATTTGACACTAAAACACTTGCACACACATTAAATTGTATTTGTCATATATCAAAATCTCTAAGTCATTGAGTCTTACAAACTCCCCCTTTTTGATTATGACAAATCTTTTAACAAATTATAAGATCAGAGTATAAGTGTAGCAGAAACTAAGTGTTTTTGACAGATTTATATCATGGTATCAGAGCAGAAGTATATCAGAGCAAAAAAAATATTATCATAGCAGAATTTGATTTACTGCTCCTTAATCATGTAAGCTCATAAGTTTCCCTCAACATATGCATGTATAATTTGTTATTATCCCCTTTCCCTATATCATACTTTTTCATCCCCCTTTTGGCATTATAAAAAAGGTAAAGAAAAGAAACATTCAAAGCAATAGAGAAGGCAAGCATTTAAACATTCAAACATAGCATATATAATTGTTCATGATAGAGGGATAGGTGCAGGGACAAATCAAAACGAACAGAAACCATCAGCCAAAATTACAAACTAAGGCATTTTACCTTTCAAAAACTAAGTTCTAATTCCTATAAATTCCTAGAACTAGTTGTTCCTTTTTTATTTTCTTTTGTTTCGGCCTTTAGGTGATGGTTCAACAGGGGTGTTCTCAGCTTCATTCACAGCAGCTCTTGCAATGTTTACAACATCAACATCTTCTTCTGTTTGAGCTGGAGGTGCAGGGAAATGAAAGTCCACTCCTAGGTCATCTTTGAGTTTATCAATGTCCTTTTCTGCCCTTTTTATCCTTTCATTCACTTCAGCAATTGCAGCCATTTCAATTTCATGATTTTTCTTCTGATTTTCCTCAACATTTTTCAGCATTTTCATCAGTTTCTACAGGAAATCAGAAGGTGCATTTTCTTGTCTAGTTGAAGTACCAGCTGCAGTAGTTTCATTGTTTCCAGCTTTCCTTATCCATCTTCCATCTTCTTTCTTCAGTTTCATTTTGCTCACAATTTATTCACCAAACTTATGAGTTATTCTTCTTGCAAGCTTCTTTTCTTCTCCATCAAAAGGAACATTAAAATGAGCTAGGATTATGCAGACCAGTGCAGGGTAGGCAAGCATCATCTTGCTTTTCTTGCATTCTATCATGTGTGTAGCAACACAGTACCCCCAACTAATTTGCTTCTCATTCAGCATAGCCCACATAAGCATTAAATCATAGTTTTGCAGAATAGAGTGATTTCCTCCTCTTGGAATTAAAATTCTGCAAACAACATAATGCAGAAGTCTATCCTCTACACTCATTATACCGGTATAGGTAACTCTACATTCAGGTTCATTAGAGGTAACTAAATCTGGTCTAGCCAGTTCTTTATCATACTCATTATACCACTCAGATTTGGGACCATTTCCAGCAATGCTAGGTCCATAATAAGGTAGGTTATCAAGATTGTTGAATTCCTCTAATGACATTTTTATCTTAATTCCTTTAACTTCTGAGCTAATTCCATTAGCATTCATTTCCAAATTCGAGTAAAAGACTTTGATCAGAAATGGGTGATAATCAAACTGAGTTTGCATAAACTCAGTGAGCTTTTGACAGACTATAATTTCAGGTAAGTTAAACTCATTATCCTCAAAATATTTTACATCCATTACCCAAGGTTCAAGAATTTCTCTATATCTGAAGTTTTGCTTAAAGTATTCCTTTTGTTCATCAGAAGAAAAATACCTTCGAAGAAAAGCATCATTGTCCATGTAGGAAGTTGGAGCAGCACATTCAGTGACTTCCTTTTCTTTGGAAGATTCCACTTCTTTTCCTTTGTTCCTCTTTTTCTCCGGAGCCTTTGAAGTCTCAACTCCTTTCTTCTTCTCAGCTGACTTAGAAGTTTCCATTTCCTTCCTCTTCTTCTCAACAGCTTTTGAAGGTGAAGATCCAGTATTTTTTGTTCTTTCCATATTAGGGTTGGTTTGGGTACAAGAAGTATTAAGGTTAGCTCTGCTAGGGTTGCGGAATTAGGTGAAGAAAGAGTGGGTTTCAGAAGATTTGAAGTTTTGAAATAAGATTCCATATCGGCGTCATCTTAAATCCTCAGGGCTCGTAGCTGAGGATCGATCCTTTTGTAGCCATAGCCGAAGATTTAATAATTCTTTAAGTTAATTGTGTAGATCATTTTATTGCCAACCGGTTGGGAAATAAGCAATCGGTTAATAAGGCAACCGGGTACTCCTTTAACTGGTTGAACGTAACCTAGTAGACGAGCTCCATATGCCACATCATTGGACGGAGCTTCTCATTAAGGACTTAGCAAGTCCAAAGACTTGTGTGGACGAGCGCTTCTGTCACTTGTGTGGACGAGCACTTCTGTCACTTTAGTGGACGAGCGCTTCTGTCACTTGTGTGGACGAGCGCTTCTGTCACTTGTGTGGACGAGCGCTTCTGTCACTTGTGTGGACGAGCGCTTCTGTCACTTGTGTGGACGAGCGCTTGTCACTTTAGTGGACGAGGGCTTCTACCACTTCAGTGGACGAGCAGAATTAGAATCTTGAGTATTATGAGTTTATCAGACTTTGCACACATGCCTATAGTACACCAGTGTATACTTATGACATTCAGGAATTGTGTCTCAGACTTTAACACATCTGTTTATCACAAGGATGTATCAGATTAAAAACACTGGGGATCCATTCCTGAACCTCTATATAGCTATTGATCACATCCATGTTTAAAACAAATTTCCAGTTTTTACACATGTACATGGGTTAGGTACATAGGTGTTCCTGATCAAATCTATTTCTTCTGAAACTCTCTTCTAATCATTCATAGATATTCCAAATCAAATCATACTGGAATCAGAGAATATTTACACAAAGATACAGTCATATAAACAGTTTCTTTAGAGATTAGATATAGGATTGATCAATTATGCCCAATTCTCTTCTAATGAAAAAGAAGTTTTCCTTGTTCAAGGGCTTGGTAAAAATATCAACAAGTTTTTTTAGTTGTATCAACATATTCAATCTCAATTTCTCTACTTTGAATAAAGTTCTTATGATAGAGATCATGTTCAAAGTTAATTGTTGCATAGCAAGCAAAACAAATCATTCAAGGCTTCATCAATTTTCTTAGATTCAATTTGTAAAACAAAAGCCATATGATTATTCCAAGATAGATCAAATAACTTTAATAGAACAATGTAGACATACTATACAATGACATATAAGTCAACACAAAAAGATTCACAATCACACATTAATAATGATAATTAGAAAACATATTCGATCAATATCATTTCTTTATTGTTACCCATTTTATGTTTGGAGAAGGCTCTATATCATGATTCCAAATTTTGCTCTTTACCTTCCACCACACCTTCAAAACAGAATTTCATGTTTGTGCTATAGGTACCCAAGTCTGTTTGGGTCCTTTTGAGTTAGTTGCAGCAATAGTTCCTTTAGGAACCCATATATACTTAGATTTATTGTATGCTGATTTTCTGTATTGACTGGTAGAAGCTGTGTGACCTTTTCTAGCACAAAAGTTGCATTTAACAAATGGTGTGTTTGATGTCTTAGGTGCAGCAAAAAATTTCTTGAAAGATTTCTCATGTATCTTAGGTTCATAGACTATTCCAGCCTTATCATAAACACATTTTTGCTGTCATAATAAAGCATTCAAGTTATCTCTATCATTTGTGAACTTGGCTAAGTCATTTTTCAGTTTTTCAACTTCTTTAGTCAATGTACAACACTTAGAACAATTAGAGCTAGATGCAATCAAGACCTTATTCCTAGCTTCTAGTTCTCTTTCATTCATTTTCAAGCATGTATAATCATCACATTGTTTAGCAATTATTTTTCTAGATGAGACAAGTTGTTTAGCAATCTTAAGATATTCAGCATGTAACTCATCAAATGCATCTTGCAATTCATCAAAAGTAGGTTGTGAATCAGAATTTACCTCTCTCTGAATCACTGTTATTACTGGCCATCAAGCACAAGTTTGCCTCCTCAGATTCAAATTCTTCAGTGGAATCTACATCATTATCATCCCAAGCAATGTAGGCCTTTCTTGGCTTTCTCCATTTCTTGTCCTTTGAGTCAAACTTTTCTGTTTTGTCCTTCTTTTGCAGTTTTGGACAGTCAAGCTTCATGTGGCCAATCTTTCCACATTCATAGCATGTGAGTTGTTGGAAGAGTTGTCACCTTTGCTGAAATTTATCCTTTGAAAAGTGGATGACTTTCTTTTGAAGTTGCCTTTCTTCTTTAGGAACTTCTTGAATTTTCTAACTAGCATTCCCATCTCATCTTCAGATTCTGCCTCTTGTGATGAATCATCATCATCACTGTCTTCTACTTCTCTGACTTGTGATTTTAGAGCCAATCCCTTTTTCTTTTTGTCATTTTCTTCATTCTCATTCAGTCTATTCAACTCTAATTCATGCTCTTGCAGTTTTCCAAACAATGTGGCAATGGCCATTGATGAGAGGTCTCTAGATTCTGAGATTGCAGTGACTTTAGGCTGCCATTCCTTGCTCAAGCATCTCATTACTTTGTTAATTTGATCCTCATTTGATATAGCTTTTCCAAGACCAGCAAGTTGATTGACAGTGTGAGTGAATCATTTTTGCATTTCAGTGATAGGTTCTCCTTGCTTCATTCTGAACAGCTCATACTCATGTGTGAGGGTGTTCATTCTTGATCTTTTGACATCCGTGGTTCCTTCATGTGTTACTTGCAATGTATCCCACATCTCCTTTGCTGATTTGCAATTTGAAACCCTAAAAAACTCATCACGGCTTACAGCAGATGTTATAATATTCTTAGCACGTGCATTATATTGAACTCTTTTCTTATCATCCTCATTCCATTCAGTTTTAGGCTTATTTCTTGGAGCACCATTAGCATCTATAGTAGAGGGGACAAATGGTCCATTACTGCATCCCATATGTCAACACCTGCTGCCTCAAGAAAGATTACCATTCTTTCCTTCCAATAGATATACTCAGATCCATTGAAGGCAGGAGGGCGTGCAAGGGAAGTCCCTTCATTCAAACAGTCATTGGAAGCCATACTCTTATAGCTGTAAAGCCAAACTTAAGAGTTTCGCTCTGATGCCAATTGTTGTTTTGGCTTCAAAGACTCGGGGGGGATTGTGCTTTCAAAAAAGCTTTTCAAAAACCCTACTTTTCAAATCAGAGTTGCCTCAGGATCTTTTACAAAAACAGTGAAGGGCTTTTTATGAAATCTTGAATAGAAGGTGATGAAGATAAGGAAGATTAATTCAGAAAGATAAATCACTAATAAGATTCAAGTTCACAGCTCACAGTTGTCAATTAAACAGTGATTGAATCAAATCGAAAGAAGTTCAGTTCAGGATCGTACAGGTATTAGATACAGGCCTTAATCAGTCAAGAACTGAAGTTACAATATATCATTTTCAGTAATCAAGAACAGTCTTAATCAACTCAGTTATGAACAATTAATAACTCAAGATTGATTGCAGTAATACTTTGGTTTTAATTCATATTAAACAGATCAAGAACTGATATCAATTGAAAACTTTAGAACATCAAGATCACAGTTATATACGCAAGACAGAAATTAAAGAGTTTGAGTTTAGAGATACCACACAACCAAATTTATCCTGGTTTAGTCACCACCATTGTGACCTACATCCAGTCCCCACTCAACTTGTGGGTTATCACACACTAACACAACAAGCTTTAGCCAGGTGGCTTGAAAAACCTTTACACCTCAGAGCACTCATTCACCTCGAGTTACCACACTCTTGTGAAGAGCCTCGATGTTCTTCCTTAGGGATACCTCATCTTAATCACACTGAGAGACTCCCTCTCTCTTTACAATTAAATAGAACGAAAAGATTGATTCCTAAACTCTCAATAGTCAGATATACAAATTGAAGTTCTTATTAGAATTGAAACATTCTTTTTCACAATGAAGCTCAAGCAAGAAGATGAATGATTTTCACAATTGATCTCTCTAATTGATTTTGTAAACTTCTGATATGTTAAAAGTGTTCCTTTGATCCCTTTATATATAGGAAACAAGTTATAGTCGTTGGGATCAATTAAAACAGATTTGGGTTTGATAACAATCTGTTCTCTTGATTCTGATTCTTGAACAGGGGTTGAGTACATGGCTGTATTAACCAATTTCATACTGATAGATCTGATAGTTTTTGTATACCTGTGTAATACATGGTTGTACGTGTTTTTCAGCAACTTGAACTTGGTTAATCCATCAGTACAACAATTAGAGCTAGATGCAATCAAGACCTTATTCCTAGCTTCTAGTTCTCTTTCATTCATTTTCAAGCATGCATAATCATCACATTGTTTAGCAATTATTTTTCTAGATGAGACAATTTGTTTAGCAATCTTAAGATATTCAGCATGTAACTCATCAAATGCATCTTGCAATTCATCAAAAGAAGGTTGTGAATCATAATTTACCTCTCTCTGAATCACTGTTATTACTGGCCATCAAGCACAAGTTTGCCTCCTCAGATTCAGATTCTTTGGTGGAATCTATATCATTATCATCCCAAGCAATGTAGGCCTTTCTTGGCTTTCTCCACTTCTTGTCCTTTGAGTCAAACTTTTCTGTTTTGTCCTTCTTTTGCAGTTTTGGAGAGTCAAGCTTCATGTGGCCAATCTTTCCACATTCATAGCATGTGATTTGTTGGAAGAGTTGTCACCTTTGATGAAATTTCTCCTTTGAAAAGTGGATGACTTTCTTTTGAAGTTGCCTTTCTTCTTTAGGAACTTCTTGAATTTTCTAACTAGCATTCCCATCTCGTCTTTAGATTCTGCCTTTTGTTCTGAATCATCATCATCACTGTCTTCTACTTCTCTGACTTGTGATTTTAGAGCCAATCCCTTTTTCTTTTTGTTAGTTTCTTCATTCTCATTCAGTCTGTTCAACTCCAATTCATGCTCTTACAGTTTTCCAAACAATGTGGCAATGACCATTGATGAGAGGTCTCTAGATTCTGAGATTGCAGTGACTTTAGGCTGCCATTCTCTGCTCAAGCATCTCATTACTTTGTTAATTTGATCCTCATTTGATATAGCTTTTCCAAGACCAGCAAGTTGATTGACAGTGTGAGTGAATCCTTTTTGCATTTCAGTGATAGGTTCTCCTTGCTTCATTCTGAATAGCTCATACTCATGTGTGAGGGTGTTCATTCTTGCTCTTTTGACATCCGTGGTTCCTTCATGTGTTACTTGCAATGTATCCCACAACTCCTTTGCTGATTTGCAATTTGAAACCCTGAAAAACTCATCACGGCTTAAAGCAGATGTTATAATATTCTTAGCACGTGCATTATATTGAACTCTTTTCTTATCATCCTCATTCCATTCAGTTTTAGGCTTATTTCTTGGAGCACCATTAACATCTACAGTAGAGGGGACAAATGGTCCATTTTCTACTGCATCCCATATGTCAACACCTGCTGCCTCAAGAAAGATTACCATTCTTTCCTTCCAATAGATATACTCAGATCCATTGAAGGCAGGAGGGCGTGCAAGGGAAGTCCCTTCATTCAAATAGTCATTGGAAGCCATACTCTTATAGCTGTTAAGCCAAACTTAAGAGTTTAGCTCTGATGCCAATTGTTGTTTTGGCTTCAAAGACTCGGGTGCTTTCAAAAAAGCTTTTCAAAAACCTTACTTTTCAAATCAGAGTTGCCTCAGGATCTTTTACAAAAACAGTGAAAGGTTTTTTATGAAATCTTGAATAGAAGGTGATGAAGATAAGGAAGATTAATTCAGAAAGATAAATCACTAATAAGATTCAAGTTCACAGCTCACAGTTGTCAATTAAACAGTGATTGAATCAAACCGA
The DNA here is from genome assembly GCA_030762895.1 of Sophora flavescens. Lineage (NCBI taxonomy): Eukaryota > Viridiplantae > Streptophyta > Magnoliopsida > Fabales > Fabaceae > Sophora > Sophora flavescens. Next base: position 32,479,866 of record CM061068.1, read on the forward strand.
AAGAAGTTCAGTTCAGGATCGTACAGGTATTAGATACAGGCCTTAATCAGTCAAGAACTGAAGTTACAATATATCATTTTCAGTAATCAAGAACAGTCTTAATCAACTCAGTTATGAACAATTAATAACTCAAGATTGATTGCAGTAATACTTTGATTTTAATTCATATTAAACAGATCAAGAACTGATATCAATTGAAAACTTTAGAACATCAAGATCACAGTTATATACGCAAGACAGAAATTAAAGAGTTTGAGTTTAGAGATACCACACAACCAAATTTATCCTAGTTTAGTCACCACCATTGTGACCTACATCCAGTCCCCACTCCACTTGCGGGTTATCACACACTAACACAACAAGCTTTAGCCAGGTGGCTTGAAAAACCTTTACACCTCAGAGCACTCATTCACCTCGAGTTACCACACTCTTGTGAAGAGCCTCGATGTTCTTCCTTAGGGATACCTCACCCTAATCACACAGAGAGACTCCCTCTCTCTTTACAATCAAATAGAACGAAAAGATTGATTCCTAAACTCTCAATAGTCAGATATACAAATTGAAGTTCTTATTAGAATTGAAACATTCTTTTTCACAATGAAGCTCAAGCAAGAAGATGAATGATTTTCACAATTGATCTCTCTAATTGATTTTGTAAACTTCTGATATGTTAAAAGTGTTCCTTTGATCCCTTTATATATAGGAAACAAGTTATAGTCGTTGGGATCAATTAAAACAGATTTGGGTTTGATAACAATCTGTTTTCTTGATTCTGATTCTTGAACAGGGGTTGAGTACAAGGTTGTATTAACCAATTTCATACTGATAGTTCTGATAGTTTTTGTATACCTGTGTAATACATGGTTGTACGTGTTTTTCAAAAACTTGAACTTGGTTAATCCATCAGTACAACAATTAGAGCTAGATGCAATCAAGACCTTATTCCTAGCTTCTAGTTCTCTTTCATTCATTTTCAAGCATGCATAATCATCACATTGTTTAGCAATTATTTTTCTAGATGAGACAATTTGTTTAGCAATCTTAAGATATTCAGCATGTAACTCATCAAATGCATCTTGCAATTCATCAAAAGAAGGTTGTGAATCATAATTTACCTCTCTCTGAATCACTGTTATTACTGGCCATCAAGCACAAGTTTGCCTCCTCAGATTCAGATTCTTTGGTGGAATCTATATCATTATCATCCCAAGCAATGTAGGCCTTTCTTGGCTTTCTCCACTTCTTGTCCTTTGAGTCAAACTTTTCTGTTTTGTCCTTCTTTTGCAGTTTTGGACAGTCAAGCTTCATGTGGCCAATCTTTCCACATTCATAGCATGTGAGTTGTTGGAAGAGTTGTCACCTTTGATGAAATTTCTCCTTTGAAAAGTGGATGACTTTCTTTTGAAGTTGCCTTTCTTCTTTAGGAACTTCTTGAATTTTCTAACTAGCATTCCCATCTCGTCTTCAGATTCTGCCTCTTGTGCTGAATCATCATCATCACTGTCTTCTACTTCTCTGACTTGTGATTTTAGAGCCAATCCCTTTTTCTTTTTGTTAGTTTCTTCATTCTCATTCAGTCTGTTCAACTCCAATTCACGCTCTTGCAGTTTTCCAAACAATGTGGCAATGACCATTGATGAGAGGTCTCTAGATTCTGAGATTGCAGTGACTTTAGGCTGCCATTCTCTGCTCAAGCATCTCATTACTTTGTTAATTTGATCCTCATTTGATATAGCTTTTCCAAGACCAGCAAGTTGATTGACAGTGTGAGTGAATCCTTTTTTGCATTTCAGTGATAGGTTCTCCTTGCTTCATTATGAACAGCTCATACTCATGTGTGAGGGTGTTCATTCTTGCTCTTTTGACATCCGTGGTTCCTTCATGTGTTACTTGCAATGTATCCCACAACTCCTTTGCTGATTTGCAATTTGAAACCCTGAAAAACTCATCACGGCTTAAAGCAGATGTTATAATATTCTTAGCACGTGCATTATATTGAACTCTTTTCTTATCATCCTCATTCCATTCAGTTTTAGGCTTATTTCTTGGAGCACCATTAACATCTATAGTAGAGGGGACAAATGGTCCATTTTCTACTGCATCCCATATGTCAACACCTGCTGCCTCAAGAAAGATTACCATTCTTTCCTTCCAATAGATATACTCAGATCCATTGAAGGCAGGAGGGCGTGCAAGGGAAGTCCCTTCATTCAAATAGTCATTGGAAGCCATACTCTTATAGCTGTTAAGCCAAACTTAAGAGTTTAGCTCTGATGTCAATTGTTGTTTTGGCTTCAAAGACTCGGGGGATTGGATTGTGCTTTCAAAAAAGCTTTTCAAATCAGAGTTGCCTCAGGATCTTTTACAAAAACAGTGAAGGGCTTTTTATGAAATCTTGAATAGAAGGTGATGAAGATAAGGAAGATTAATTCAGAAAGATAAATCACTAAGAAGATTCAAGTTCACAGCTCACAGCTATCAATTAAACAGTGATTGAATCAAACTGAAAGTAGTTCAGTTCAGGATCGTACATGTATTAGATACAGGCCTTAATCAGTCAAGAACTGAAGTTACAATATATCAGTTTCAGTTTCAGTAATCAAGAATAGTCTTAATCAACTCAGTTTTGAACAATTAATTACTTAAGATTGATTGCAGTGATACTCTGGTTTTAGTTCATATTAAACAGATCAAGAACTGATATCAATTGAAAACTTTAGAACATCAAGATCACAGTTATATACGCAAGACAGAAATTAAAGAGTTTGAGTTTAGCGATACCATACTACCAGATTTATCCTGGTTTAGTCACCACCATTGTGACCTACATCCAGTCCCCACTCCACTTGTGGGTTATCACACACTAACACAACAAGCTTTAGCCAGGTGGCTTGAAAAACCTTTACACCTCAGAGCACTCATTTACCTCGAGTTACCACTCTCTTGAGAAGAGCATCGATGTTCTTCCTTAGGGATACCTCACCCTAATCACACAGAGAGACTCCATCTCTCTTTACAATCAAATAGAACGAAAAGATTGATTCCGAAACTCTCAATAGTCAGATATACAAATTGAAGTTCTTATTAGAATTGAAACACTCTTTTTCACAATGAAGCTCAAGCAAGAAGATGAATGATTTTCACAATTGATCTCTCTAATTGATTTTGTAAACTTCTGATATGTTAAAAGTGTTCCTTTGATCGCACTATATATAGGAAACAAGTTATAGTCGTTGGGATCAACTAAAACAGATTTGGGCCTGATAATAGAATCTGTTTTCTTGATTCTGATTCTTGAACAGGGGTTGAGTACATGGCTGTATTAACCAATTTCATCCTGATAGTTCTGATAGTTTTTGTATACCTGTGTAATACATGGTTGTACGTGTTTTTCAAAAACTTGAACTTGGTTAATCCATCAGTACACCCATTCAATTCATCTATGTATTGAATCAAGAACCTTAAATTCATTTGTCAGTTACAGTAACAGACATACATCCATTGATTACATGGTTGTACCTGACAAATATTTTTCTTGTTTCCAAAAATCATTTTCATTAAAAAAAAAAACTTATTCCTTTTAATGCAGGTTATGAAAATTGATTTTCGTCATGCATCTTTTTAGTTGAGCTATCTTGTGACTAATAGATTTCTTTCTCTTACAAATCATCTAAGACTTAAATCTAAAATTCTCCTTTAAGCTTGGTCTTGATGATCCTTTGATCTTTTACTTTGCTCTTTTGATTTCTACATGTAACTCCTTGACTCCTTCAAGTTCTTCCTTGAATATTTTCCTTGAATTTGCTTAATGAGCTTGTTGATCACTGCTTGATACCTGTCTTTGCAATTTGACACTAAAACACTTGCACACACATTAAATTGTATTTGTCATATATCAAAATCTCTAAGTCATTGAGTCTTACACTTTTGTGATAAACTTTTCACTTTTGTGTAAGTACATTATTGTTGTCTCTCCAAATAACATTAAAGAGACCATCAAGAAGAAGAAAAAGTTCTTAAAAAAGAATCATTTTGCTTCTTCACATTTTGGTTGAAGGAGTACGTCAAATTTTATGTAATATCTATGCTCCAGTTATGAAATATCTTTGGCACCATATGCTTGTATGGATGTTAGAATTTTGTTTTATAACATATGATATGCTTCCTCTTTATTTCTTGATCCACACGACATTTTTGTTTGATTTTTTTGAATAAATATTTGTTTGTTTAGTGACTTTCTAATTGTTAATCGAAATCCTTAATTAAATAGATATTCACATCTTGATTTATTTTAGTTCTTCTATTACTTTTAATACCCAAAGTTGGATATAGATATACTTCATCATTTTTAGAATACTCAAAAAACACCGATGAATTCGAAATCCAATAGATGAATTATACTAAAAAGAAATATTATATTTTCTAAAAATTGAATAATTATTAATTAATTTAGGATTTCGATTTTATAGTTGTCTGATAATGTTTTCAACGCATTATACCTAATAGTTTGAATTCAAAATTTTTTTCATCATCAATAGTATTTATTGAGTGTATATTCTGCAAAATAATTTCTTTGAATCCCAAATAATTTCTTTCACTATTTTAATAATGACAATTGAATACGGCCCATATTACTTAAGTTTATTAATGAATGTTTTGTGATTTTCCTCCCAATTAAAATGGAAAATTATAAGTAACTAATGAGTGTAATTCAAATATGAAAATAGACTACACAATAAATTGATCTTAAAATACTGCTTCCAACCATGGATTCTAATAAATTGGAAATCAATAATGAATAGAATAATTATACTTAATAAATGGGAAGTCTTCTATACTTAATTTTAAATCACAATTCATTGGAGAAATATTTAAATATTTAAAAATCATCATTGAATACGAAATCAAATAGATGGATTATACTTAATAGAAATATTATTATATTTTTAAAAGTTTGACTAATTATTAATTAATTTAAAATTTCCATTTTATTGTCGTTTGATAATATTTTCAACACATTATACCTAATAGTTTGATTTCGTATAAAATTCATCTTCAATGTCATTTATTGAGTGTTTATTCTACAAAGTAATTTCTTTAATGTCAAACAATTTCTTTCACCATTTTTAAGAATGACAATTAAATACGGCCCATATTACTTATGTGTATCAATAAATGTTTTGTAATTCTTTCCCCAATTAAAATCGAAAATTATAGGTAAATAATTAGTGCAATTCAAATTTGAAAATGTACTATATAATAAATTGATCATAGAATATTGTTTACAACCGTGGATTCTAATGAATGAGAAATCAACAATGAATAGATGAATTATATATATTATACTTAATAAATGAGAAATCATCTATATTTAATTTCTAAAATCTCAATTGATTGGAGAAATATTTAAATATTCAAAAAAACATCATTGAATTTGAAATCAAATAGATGAATTATACTTAATAGAAATTCAAAAATTTGAATAATTATTAATTAATTTAGGATTTCAATTTTATTGTTGTCTGATAACATTTCCAACACATTATACCTAATAGTTTGAATTTGAAGGAAAAAAAAAACATCTTCAATGTTATTTATTGAGTGTTTATTCTACAAACTAATTTCTTGAAATGCCAAATAGTTTCTTTCACCATTTTTAAGAATGACAATTGAATACGGTCCACATTACTTATGTGTATCAATAAATGCTTTATGATTTTCTTCCCAAAAAAAATAAAAAAATAAAGGTAAATAACGAGTGCAATTCAAATTTGAAAATAGATTACACAATAAATTGATCCTAAGATACTGCTTCCCACCATGCATTCAAATAAATGGGAAATCAACAATGAATAGACGAACTATACTTGATAAACGGGAAATCATCTATATTTAATTTCTAAAATCACAATTGACCAAAGAAATATTCAACGTGTTTTAAAAATGCATATGCTATTAAACACTCATTGTGAAAACACTCAAATATTCAAATATATACATCCTTAATACATTGACACCGTGGTATATGAATATATAATTCTTTATTCGAATTTATAGTCTACCTAAAACTTAGTCAAGAAAAATTTAAATATTCATGCCAATATAAATTTTAATGCCATATACTAACATTACCCATTTACAATTTGATATTAAAACTCATTACATGATTTTAACTGATATTTGAAAATGTTTAGTCGATATACATTGTGTTAAATTCAATAACTTAAAAATTTTGATATATGAAAAATACAACTTAATGTGTATGCAAGTGTTTTTAGTGTCAAATTGTAAAGACGGGTATCAAGTAATATTCAACAAGTTCAGTGAGCAATCAAAGGAGAATATTCAAGGAAGAACTTGGAGGAATCAAAGAGCAAGCACGAAGATCAATGAATCATCAAGACAAGAGCTTAACAAAGAAATTAGTGTTAAGTCTTAGATGATTTGTAAGAGATGAAATCTTTTATTCACAAATAAGCTCAATTTGAAAAGATGCATGAAAGAAAATCATTTTTTCATAACCTGCATTAAAAGGAATAAGTTTTTGTAAATGAAAATGATTTTTGAAATAAGATTTCAAAGCGCTCGTCCAACACTGGAATAATATAAGTGCTAGTCCAACACTGGGAATAGTAAAAAATGACGTCCAAGAAAGTGATACAAGCGCACGTCCACTAAAGTGACATAAGCGCATGTCCACTGAAGTGATAAAAGTGCTCGTCCATACAAGTCTTTGGACTTGCTAAGATTTTAATGAGAAGCTCCGTCCACTGACATGTCATATGGAGCTCGTCTACTAGTTGGAGCACGTCCAATTACTTTGTATTAGTACTCCCGTCTGTTGACGTGGCAAAAGGACGCGACTATTTTCTTCAAATGGACTCGACAAATTTTTAAAAAATGGACGCAATTATTTTTTTTGAGATAGACGCGGCTATTTTCTTCAAATGGACGTGGCTATTTTTCCAAATGGATTCGATTATTTTATGGACGCGAATTCTACAAGAACAATCAGAATCTTATTTCAAGAACGAGAATCAAGAAAACAGATTATGTTAATCAGATCCAAATCTGTTTTGATTGATCCCAACGAATATAACTTGTTTTCTATATAAAGAGGGATCAAAGGAACACATAAACAATATATACGAATATCATAACATATCACAGTTTTACGAAATCGTTTTGAGAAATCAATTGTGAAAATCATTCATCATCTTTATTGAGCTTACTGAGAAAAGAGTGTTTCAATACTCAAAGTGCTTCAATTTGTATATCTGACTACCGAGAGTTAGGAATCAACTTTTGTTTTTACTTTTGATTGTAAAGAGAGTGGGAGTCTCTCTGAGTGATTAGGGTGAGGTATCCCTAAGGTTGAACATTGAGGCTCTTCATAAGAGTGTGGTATCTCGAGGTGAAGGAGTGCTCTGTGGTGTGAAGGTTTTTTAAGCTACCTGGTAAAGCTTGTGTGTTAGTGTGTGAAATCCCATAGGTGGAGTGGGGACTGGATGTAGGTCACAGTGGAGGTGACTGAACCAGGATAAATCTGGTTGTGTGGTATCCCTAAACTCAAACTCCTTTACTTTCTGTTTATGTTCAAGAACCTGCAACTTTGATGTTTAAAGTTCAATATAATTTCTGTTCTTCATCTGTATAAATTGTATTTTGTTATTACTGAGTTATTAAACTCGAACCTATTCTGAATCTTTTTGAATTAATCTTTCTTATCCTCATCACCTTCTATTCAAGATTTTGTAAAACCCCTTCATCGATTTTGTAAAATATCCTGAGAACACTAATCCGCAACTCTGATTTATAAAGCTTTGTGAAAAGTTTTAAGAGGGAAATATTTTTTGAAAACTCAATTCACCCCCCCTCTTGAGTCGTTGAAGCCAAAACAACAATTGGCATCAGAGCTAAACTCTGAAGTTTGGCTTAACAGCTTTAAGAGTATGGCTTCCAATGACTATCTAAATGAAGGGGCTTCCCTTGCAAGCCCGCCTGCCTTCAATGGATCTGAGTATATCTACTGGAAGGAAAGAATGGTAATCTTTCTTGAGGCAGCAGGTGTTGACATATAGGATGCAGTAGAGAATGGACCATTTGTCCCCTCCACTGTAGATGCTAATGGTGCTCCAAGAAATAAGCCTAAAACTGAATGGAATGAGGATGATAAGAAAAGAATTCAATATAATTCACATGCTAAGAATATTATAACATCTGCTTTAAGCCGTGATGAGTTTTTCAGGGTTTCAAATTGCAAATCGGCCAAGGAGACGTGGGATACATTGTAAGTAACACATGAAAGAACCTCAGATGTCAAAAGAGCAAGAATGAACACTCTCACACATGAGTATGAGTTGTTCACAATGAATCGAGGAAAACCTATGACTGAAATGCAAAAGAGATTCACACACATCGTAAATCAATTGGCTAGTCTTGGAAAAGCAACATAAAATGAGGATCAAGTTAACAAAGTAATGAGATGCTTGAGCAGAGAATGACAATCTAAAGTCACTACAAGAAGCACAATCTGAAGAAGAGATGGGATTTCTAGTTAGAAAGTTCAAGAACTTCCTAAAGAAGAAAGACAACTTCAAAAGAAAACTATCCACTTTTCCAAAAAGAAACTTCAGTAAAGGTGACAACTCTTCCAACAACATCACATGCTTTGAATGTGGAAAGATTGGCCTCATGAAGCTTGACTGTCCAAAGCTGCAAAAGAAGGACAAAACTGAAAAATTTGACTCAAAGCACAAGAAGTGGAGAAAGACAAGAAAGTCCTACATTGTTTGGGATGATAATGATCTAGATTCCACTGAAGAATCTGAATCTGAGGAGGCAAACTTGTGCTTGATGGCCAGAAATGACAGTGATTCAGAAAGTGAAGTAAGTTCTGATTATCAACCTTCTTATGATGAATTGCAGAATGCTTTTGAAGAACTTCATAAAGAATCCATTAGACTTGCTAGATTGTTAAAGAAGTCTAAGAAAACCATCACATGCTTAGAGGAGAAAACTTCTGTTTTAAACAAAGAGGTAGATTAATTAAAAACAGAAAATTGTACTTTAAAAGAAAAACTAGCTACTATTTTAGATGCACCTATATGTGATAAATGTCCTAAGTTAGAGAAACATATAAATCATTTGAATGGTGATCTATCTAGAATTACTAGTGATAAAGAAATCTGGAATGCATCTAGCTGTACATTGACTAAAGAAGTTGAAAAACTGAAAAATGACTTAGCCAAGTTCACAAATGGTAGAGGTAATTTGGATGCATTGTTAGGACAGCAAAAATGTGTTTATGATAAGGCTGGAATCAGGGTTTCAAAATGCGATCCGCAACCGCTAATGCGGCCGCAATATTGCGGTTGCGGACTGCACCGCAACGGCATCGAGCCGCAATTGAGGTGGGAATCAAAATCACCCGTTACGGCCGCAACGTAACGGCCGCAACGGCCACATCAGCCGCAACGGGGTTCCAAACAGAGCCAAAAGCAAACAGAGCCAAAAGGAAAAAGGCCAAAACAGTTCGTTCACAGGTTGAATGGAACCAAATTCTCAGAATCAGACAAAATCATTTCAAAATATATTTGTACAGATTATATTCTCCTAACCTGCTTCTTTTCAGATCAAATGCTTTTGCCTTTATCTCCTTTTGCTTTATGCTTCTGCTTCACTTCACTTCACTCAGACTCAGTGTCTCATTCTGTCATCTGCTTCACTTCACTCGTATAACCTCTTCGATCATTCCTCGGTCTCACACTCCTCCAGTGGATCTGCATCTGCTCATCTGCTCAGGTAAGATCTTCCTTTCCTCCTTTGCTCTGCCGTCGTCCTCCGGGTGTGGGGTTCAGTGGGTGAGGGCTTGAGACCGTGACCGTGACCGTGACCGTGAGCCCGTGACTGAGGAGGGCCGTGAGGTGGAGGCCCGAAACCGTGGGTCGTGAGGCGGAGCCTGAGACTGAGAGAGAGAGGGGAGGCTGAGGCTGAGCCTGAGAGAGGGGGAGGGGCCGAGGGTGGCCGCGATCTGTGTAACGCCCCCCCTTGAGGGCATTACTTACGTAACACATGCGGAATTTAAATTAAAAGATAATTTGCTGGTGCTTTCGGAAAATAATTTATATAAGTATATAAGTGTCTGAAATTGGGTATAAAAATTTTGTCACGACTCCTAAGCCTTGATTGGCACACAAACTTACCATCATAGTATGGCAAGCCAATTTAATTTAAAGAATATACTTGAATAAGAGCTAGTATTTTACGAAAATTTCGACAGAGTCTCCTCTGTATTTCGGACATCCCAGGTAAAAGAACACCTGCTAAAATAATTACATTTTCATTCCAGAATTCCAGTTACACCAAATACAATCAAGCAATAACATGCTAAAGATAGTTATATCAATTAGCTTTACAAGACCAAAAGGGAAAGTTTAAGTTTGCTTTCAAAATAACGCTCTCCGAGCCATAAACATTTCATTTAAAAATAAAAGGCTGTCTCGAGCCATACTCATACATACTTATCAAAATAATCTAAGTCTCAAAACCCTAAGCTGGTCATTCTAAAAGTTATTCATGAGAAGAACTCACGTGATCGTTCCACAATCAAATACTTCGTCAAGCAACTAGATCTAAGTCTCTCGAGTGACTTAGGAAGACTCCTCTGCACATCCGTACTAAAATACCCGAGGTACAATAGCAAACCAGAAGAAACCTCGATATGTTTGTAAGGGTGAGATACCATCATAAGATATATCCCACAACAACCATACACATGATACATGCATCACGAGAATCATATAAGCGGTTAAATCATGCATATACGTAACATAACAAAGTGTTATATCAAAGGGTCTCAAACCCGCACGATCAATCTTTTGAAAATATGCATGACACTTCAATCATCAGGCTCTAACTTAATCTCATGAGATCACAACACCATATTATCACCGGAGAAGTTAGAGTTGGTCAAGCTCTAGCCCACCGGGCGAGTTACCCCCTTACCCTCATGCATTAAGGTCTCGGGACGGGCAACGTCACATGTGCCTCTTAACTCGGTTTACATGGATGAGACTCCCGGATACCACCTTGTATCTGATTTAATCATCAATAGCACGTCTGCTTGGGGAAATGCACATGATAAAATATTTTATTGAAAGGATTTCTTTGTGTTCATTCTTTTCACTGTCGTTGCTCAAAGCTAACGACTTAATCATCATTTCCCCATAACTTGAGAACTCAGAAGCATAGGACTCATAGTCCGAATACTCAATCACAATGCCCAAGTCCGGGGCCGCAGTCAACGGTTGTGGTCGTAGAAAACAACCTTCACCTTTAATCATAATCATCACACGCGGTCAGAAGACACAGTCCAACACAACGTGATTAGGACCCAAGTCCCTAATATCATAACCAGGGCTCGTAGTCCCGGGTTAACACTGATCCAAGATCACGTGCACATCACTGAATACTAGAGGCGACGTCTCGCGTACTAGATTCGCTTTCATAAGTACTTATTTTTCGTTCAGTGAAAAACGAATCCAAAACCGAATCCTCGATAACCTATCCAGGTTATCGGAAAGTTTCTAAAATGTTTAGGAAAACCTTTTTCTTTGAAAATCTTTTTTTATAAAGCATCTTTGAAATTCTTTTATCTTTGAAATATTTCCCCCAATAGGATATTGCCAAATAATCTTGAAAGTTCCCCCTTGAAAACACATAGTTCGAAAATGATTTTCCTCTTGAATATAATAGTACACCAAAATCATTTCAACATTCAAAACAAGTACTTTAAGTTTAAAGAGCTTTTGGAGAAGAACACCAATCCCTCCATATTCAAAGCTTATTAAGGTTTTTAATCCTTATTATGGTTGAGCACAGACGCACGTCTGGCTTAGCAAGCTTTCAATCAACAACAGTATATATCATCAGTGCAATGGCAATCTCACAGTTGAAAGCATTTCATCACATATATGCATTATATCATTTAGAACAAGTACAGTTCAATCATCAGATAATAGCAGAACAGTTTAAGTACATAACATAATCAAGTCAGCTCAATCATCATATAAGTATCCAGTTAAACACCTACACACATGCATACAGTCATTGAATATCCTTAGGAAATCCCCCCTTACCTTTGAAGACAAGTAAAGGATCCTCGTCTTAATACTCACATTAGCTCCAAGAGTGTAACTATCTACTCCATCAAGCAAGCATAGCCGTGTCAAACGTCTCAGAGAGGAAATCCAACAACGCGCAACAACCAAAAATCAAGAAATCAATTTCACGTGATCAAACACACATTCTAACTTTATCTAAACACCTAATCTAATTACCAAACAAGGTTACTTTTAAAGAAAATCATGTTTGAAGCTCACGCTTCCTAATACCCTTTTAGGAAACTTTGTTTTGATTAAAAGATCTTGAAAAAGAACTTTGGAAATCATCCATTAAGAGTCCTAATTACACTAAATCATAATTAATTTCATAAAAACATACCCAAATTCAAATAAAATCAAATTGGGGGTTTAGGGCTCATTTTTAAAATTTAGGGAAAACTCAGAATAATAAAATTGGTTTAGGGAAACACAAATTCACAGTCCCAATCTCATAAAACAACCTTAAATTTCAAAGTTAAAATCCGAAATCAAAGGGTTAGGGTTAGGGTTTTAAAATCAATTTGGGGTTTTGAATCTAAAAGAGATGAGAGGGTTTTGACTCACCCAAGCTTGAAGACAACTTGAAGGTGGTCTTTGTGGTGCTCCCGGCGGCGGACGGCGACGGAGGGGCGGCGGGTTCAGGAACAAAACGGACCAGAGCATAGGGAATGATGAACTAACTTGCACAGTTGTCTTCTCCCCACTGTGCTCGATCAGATCGAGACCGGAAGAGAGCTGAGGGCGGCGCGATATGGCTGAGCTCGTGGTGGTTCGAAGCAGACTAGCACTAAACGTGAGCTGCTGCAAAAATCGCGTGCAGGAACGCGACGATCGGAGGAGGTGGACCGGACGTGTGGGTCGCGCGCTGCTGCGCGACGGTTCAGACGGCGTGGCGGCGCTCCTTCGGTGGCTGGCTGGTCGTGGAGAGGAGAAGAAAGATGGAGAGAGGAGGAAGAAGGGAAAAAGAAAGAAGAAGGAAAGAAAGAAGAAAAAGAGCGAAAGAGAGAGAGAGGGGGGAAGGGGTTACGGGTTTTCTGAGAGAGTGGAGAGAGAAAATTCATGTTCTTAACTTAGTATTTAGTAATAGGTACAAAAATGAGTGATAAATATTAAGCCTAAAATAAACATCTTTGTACTTTTTGGAATCTAAAAATAAAGATTGATAAAGATATGATTTAAAAATTCAAATTAGAGTAAAGATTAATATTTGAACTGATCAGCTAAGAAAATACTCAGTCCAAAATTTAATCTCCAAAAATTACCAAACCAAAATATTCTTAACTCTAAAATTAAATAGGATAAGAATATGAAAATGCTTTTCTCTTAATCATATTATTTAAAATATTTTTCTGTACTGGTTTAATAGTGACAATAACGTAATTATTGTCTAGTAAACGTGCATTCACTGAAATGAGTCAGTGCCAACGCACTTAATAAAATAATTTGAAGAGAGTAATTTAATTACTCAAACTAAACCACCTAACATAATAAACATAATCATCCAAATAAAATAATTAATCCTAGGTGCAAAAAAAACTAGGGTGTTACATTACTACCCCTCTTAAAAAAATTTCGTCCTCGAAATTTCGTAGCTCAACTAAACATGATGTTGTAATCATACCTTAACTCTAAAATCTTGCTTTGTATTCTCATTGCTTCATTCCTTTCATCTATAACACTATAACAAGATCAATTCTTATGCTATTTTATTTATCCTCGAGACTTTTCACTACCACATTCCCTCCACTACCTTTGATATTTAATCTTAGTCTATTACACTTCAAAGAACAAAATCAACACTTAATCTCTTCATTTAACTTTCTCAATACAAATCCATTAGGAAAAACGTTCTCCATTATCCAACTTTCACAACTAACATTAAAACCAACAATATCTTTACCATAACATCAATTAACCTTCTACTCAAGAGATGCGATCCTAGTCTTAGTTCATTTGGGCTTAATCTACTCTTCTAGTCATATCAAATTCACACTTTCAAATCTTCAATCAAAACGTCGTAACATTCCTGAGTTGCACATGATAACCTTTGCTCCAAGAACCTAAGAAATTCAATCTTATCAAAATTGAATCTTACCACATCCAACATAGTCCGTCCTCTTCTTAATTCCTCTCGGATCTTTTGCCTACTTCGATTTCATATCCTTCATTTGACTCTCATCTTCAATTTAGTTCTCAAGCCCCGTTAGTATCCCTGGTTTAAGAAATTTCCTATGCAACTTTACCCTATTGTCCAAGGAAAATACACAACTCCTAACAATTCCTCCATCGGGAGACATAGCTCTATCACTTATGCAAGGAAGTGCTTGTATCATATCTGCCCTTATCTAATATATTTGCAGCCGAGAAAAGGGATGATAAAATAGAATTTCTCTAAGGCCATAACCCCTAAGAGTTGCACCAAAACAAAGCCAAGAAATCTAGGTGGACACTCCCCAATGGCAAATCTTGAATTTAAAATGTCCAGTTTCTACTATGGATCATCAACCACATATTTACCAGAATAAGACCTCAAAGATTATAAACATTTCGCCAAAGTTTATCACACTCGAAAGACATAATCAAAACTTAATCACTTCTTGCCTCCAAATTTGTCTACTAGCAAAACTTCTTTAACACCTTATCCTCACGACAAACATCAGGTTCAACACTTAACTCTATCACATATATCAACCTTCAACTCAAAGTACACAATTATAGTCTTAGTTTTCTTTGAATATATTCCACCACTCCAAATTATATCATAGTCATTCATTTCAATCTTAAAGAATACGATTACATTTCTCCATGCAACTACAACCAAAAGGAATCACTTCAACTTGAATTATCCAAAATCATAATTCTTAAACTTTTCTAACTACTTAGTTTCACTCAAGAACTCCTTTTTACTATTTCCGTTCAAATTAAGGAAAACTACCATACATATTTTTCCGTTAATCCTCGGACTCACGAAGTCAACATTAACCATAACCTTTGATCACTACTCTAATTTCCTTTAATGATACATCTGCCTCGATCATGATAAAATCCATCGTAATCGTCTCTCTCAACGACGTTGAACTTAAGGGTCCTCATAGTACCATTCACATTTATACACTAACGGAACTCCTATCAACTCTGGTTCGTCCTACCATAGAGATGACAAAAACTTAGGTACCACACTATCTTCCAGCTAACCTGCTAAGGATAGGTAATCTCATTACCCATCCATCCCACTGAGGATGATCAGTTGGACTTAGTCTCAACTTAGTCCTCAACACTTGAAGTAAACTTAACCGACACACGTTTGATAAACTTCCGTTTTTCATCTGAAACAACACTTAAAGATACTCCATGAAGTCTAAACAATTCTCTGATACCTTATTCGGTTCACTAACACTGCATAGTGGATCTTAACTCGCAAGAAGGGTGTAGACTTCACCCAGTCGATCAACGATCACTTGAATTCAAACAAAACTCGTGTAAGTCTTCAACAAACTCATAACAAGAATCGAAGGAATGTCAACATCTTAACAAGGAAGGTCTCAATTGTACATCTTGATGTGGAGATATCCAACTCACGATTGATGAGATAAGTCACACATCGATGACATTTGGAGAATACATAGAATTAAGATGATCAATGAAAACAAGCACTTTTGAACGACAATAAGACATGACCTTAGTGATCATAAAAGAATTTCTCAAGAAAAGAACTTTTTTCTGGATTTCACTTTCACATAAGCATAGAAAAGAATTTCATTAATTTGAAGAATGCGGGAACATCCAAGTATGGAAAAAGATCATTCCATCAGGTTCGTGGGTGTAAAAATGCATGATCAATACACATTTACAAACATGAATCTAATAAAGTTCATTCTTCCACAAGAATCTTCCAACGGATTCAAAGGATCAAGGGGTGAATAATGTCTAATCCCAAGAGGATTAATTCTTATTCTTAATACAAAGAATTCACAAAATGATGACTTTCACCTCTATCAAAAATGGAAGTGACGAAACTAAGTTCCACCAAGAAACTTCTGCTATCACGAAATTATACGTATTTATAACTCAAGAAATAGTCATAACCACTTTTCTCAACAAGGTGTGAAAGTATCCAGACCAATGGATTCTGTTAAATCAAGTCACTCAAATGTCTAATACATCGAGGATCATTTTGAAGTATGTACGACTCCTCACAACAAAGAAATGAATAACTAGAAATTTATGAATTAGCATAACTAATTCATAAGTCTTGACAGACTGCAAATTCGAATCAGAATATATGTCTGACACATACCAACTTCACCGTTGTGATTATCTAATACAATCACAGGATTTGAGAAATAAATGTCAACTGACGAATACAAGAGAATTAAAGGGTACCATGAAGAGTTCCTTAATCAAGAAACACTCACCCAAGATCGAAAATCCACTCGATTCGTCTTGGTTCCAACCAACATACACTTCTTTCTAGCCAAGCTTAGTATGACCACCTTGAATTGGGTACGATCCTGAACAGCTTAATCAATCGATCAAACATGTAAAGAGTTGATCTTTGAGTAGATGACAACTTCTCACAATAGATTTACCAAATCACTACGCAAGTCAGAAATTACTTGTTCATAATTCGTCATTTTACCTAGCTGTCCGAAATCTAGACGGTGACACGAGCCTTCACACAACATTGGTGCTTCACAAGGAAAACACTCTGTCTAACAAACGGTTCAGACCACCGATCTTTCAGTTGAATAAGTCATCTAACTCGTTTTAACTTCGTAGGCAACATCCTACACAAAGCGACAGAGATCTGACCGAATCCATAAACTAGATCAATCAAAAATCAATGTCCTTTGCTAACCATAAACCTAGAATATTTCCAGGGAACACTCCCGGAAAAACCTTTTACACAAGCACCTTGTTTCGAATATCAGACACGATTCGCAAGGATAATCGAATGTCATATTCGAACCCAAGTAACATTCAAGATCTAAGGTCTCCCAGGACATAAAGCCCTTGGAAAACCATCAAGAAACATATACTTGTGTGTCAACACACATTGCTTCAACAAGAAACAATTCAAACAAAATCCAACCAGAGATCACACAACAAAAACTTAACAGACCTATTCCCTAAAGATCCCGAAAGACTCGACCAGCTCTGATACCACCTTGTAACGCCCCCCCTTGAGGGCATTACTTACGTAACACATGCGGAATTTAAATTAAAAGATAATTTGCTGGTGCTTTCGGAAAATAATTTATATAAGTATATAAGTGTCTGAAATTGGGTATAAAAATTTTGTCACGACTCCTAAGCCTTGATTGGCACACAAACTTACCATCATAGTATGGCAAGCCAATTTAATTTAAAGAATATACTTGAATAAGAGCTAGTATTTTACGAAAATTTCGACAGAGTCTCCTCTGTATTTCGGACATCCCAGGTAAAAGAACACCTGCTAAAATAATTACATTTTCATTCCAGAATTCCAGTTACACCAAATACAATCAAGCAATAACATGCTAAAGATAGTTATATCAATTAGCTTTACAAGACCAAAAGGGAAAGTTTAAGTTTGCTTTCAAAATAACGCTCTCCGAGCCATAAACATTTCATTTAAAAATAAAGGCTGTCTGAGCCATACTCATACATACTTATCAAAATAATCTAAGTCTCAAAACCCTAAGCTGGTCATTCTAAAAGTTATTCCTGAGAAGAACTCACGTGATCGTTCCACAATCAAATACTTCGTCAAGCAACTAGATCTAAGTCTCTGAGTGACTTAGGAAGACTCCTCTGCACATCTGTACTAAAATACCCGAGGTACAATAGCAAACCAGAAGAAACCTGATATGTTTGTAAGGGTGAGATACCATCATAAGATATATCCCACAACAACCATACACATGATACATGCATCACAGAATCATATAAGCAGTTAAATCATGCATATACGTAACATAACAGTGTTATATCAAAGGGTCTCAAACCCGCACAGTCAATCTTTTGAAAATATGCATGACACTTCAATCATCAGGCTCTAACTTAATCTCATGAGATCACAACACCATATTATCACTGGAGAAGTTAGAGTTGGTCAAGCTCTAGCCCACCTGGGCAGTTACCCCCTTACCCTCATGCATTAAGGTCTCAGGACGGGCAACGTCACATGTGCCTCTTAACTCGGTTTACATGGACAGACTCCCAGATACCACCTTGTATCTGATTTAATCATCAATAGCACGCTGCCGCTTGGGGAAATGCACATGATAAAATATTTTATTGAAAGGATTTCTTTGTGTTCATTCTTTTCACTGTCGTTGCTCAAAGCTAACGACTTAATCATCATTTCCCCATAACTTGAGAACTCAGAAGCATAGGACTCATAGTCCGAATACTCAATCACAATGCCCAAGACCGTGGCCGCAGTCAAGGGTTGTGGTCGTAGAAAACAACCTTCACCTTTAATCATAATCATCACACGCGGTCAGAAGACACAGTCCAACACAACGTGATTAGGACCCAAGTCCCTAATATCATAACCAGGGCTTGTAGTCCCGGGTTAACACTGATCCAAGATCACGTGCACATCACTGAATACTAGAGGCGACGTCTCGCGTACTAGATTCGCTTTCATAAGTACTTATTTTTCGTTCAGTGAAAAACGAATCCAAAACCGAATCCTCGATAACCTATCCAGGTTATCGGAAAGTTTCTAAAATGTTTAGGAAAACCTTTTTCTTTGAAAATCTTTTTTTATAAAGCATCTTTGAAATTCTTTTATCTTTGAAATATTTCCCCCAATAGGATATTGCCAAATAATCTTGAAAGTTCCCCCTTGAAAACACATAGTTCGAAAAGGATTTTCCTCTTGAATATAATAGTACACCAAAATCATTTCAACATTCAAAACAAGTACTTTAAGTTTAAAGAGCTTTTGGAGAAGAACACCAATCCCTCCATATTCAAAGCTTATTAAGGTTTTTAATCCTTATTATGGTTGAGCACAGACGCACGTCTGGCTTAGCAAGCTTTCAATCAACAACAGTATATATCATCAGTGCAATGGCAATCTCACAGTTGAAAGCATTTCATCACATATATGCATTATATCATTTAGAACAAGTACAGTTCAATCATCAGATAATAGCAGAACAGTTTAAGTACATAACATAATCAAGTCAGCTCAATCATCATATAAGTATCCAGTTAAACACCTACACACATGCATACAAGTCATTGAATATCCTTAGGAAATCCCCCTTACCTTTGAAGACAAGTAAAGGATCCTCGTCTTAATACTCACATTAGCTCCAAGAGTGTAACTATCTACTCCATCAAGCAAGCATAGCCGTGTCAAACGCTCTCGAGAGGAAATCCAACAACGCGCAACAACCAAAAATCAAGAAATCAATTTCACGTGATCAAACACACATTCTAACTTTATCTAAACACCTAATCTAATTACCAAACAAGGTTACTTTTAAAGAAAATCATGTTTGAAGCTCACGCTTCCTAATACCCTTTTAGGAAACTTTGTTTTGATTAAAAGATCTTGAAAAAGAACTTTGGAAATCATCCATTAAGAGTCCTAATTACACTAAATCATAATTAATTTCATAAAAACATACCCAAATTCAAATAAAATCAAATTGGGGGTTTAGGGCTCATTTTTAAAATTTAGGGAAAACTCAGAATAATAAAATTGGTTTAGGGAAACACAAATTCACAGTCCCAATCTCATAAAACAACCTTAAATTTCAAAGTTAAAATCTGAAATCAAAGGGTTAGGGTTAGGGTTTTAAAATCAATTTGGGGGTTTTGAATCTAAAAGAGATGAGAGGGTTTTGACTCACCCAAGCTTGAAGACAACTTGAAGGTGGTGCTGTGGTGCTCCTCGCGGCGGCGGACGGCGACGGAGGGGCGGCGGTTTCAGGAACAAAACGGACCAGAGCATAGGGAATGATGAACTAACTTGCACAGTTGTCTTCTCCCCACTGTGCTCGATCAGATCGAGACCGGAAGAGAGCTGAGGGCGGCGCGATATGGCTGAGCTCGTGGTGGTTCGAAGCAGACTAGCACTAAACGTGAGCTGCTGCAAAAATCGCGTGCAGGAACACGACGATCGGAGGAGGTGGACCGGACGTGTGGGTCGCGCGGCTCTGGCGACGGTTCAGACGGCGTGGCGGCGCTCCTTCGGTGGCTGGCTGGTCGTGGAGAGGAGAAGAAAGATGGAGAGAGGAGGAAGAAGGGAAAAAGAAAGAAGAAGGAAAGAAAGAAGAAAAAGAGCGAAAGAGAGAGAGAGGGGGGAAGGGGGAAGGGGTTACGGGTTTTCTGAGAGAGTGGAGAGAGAAAATTCATGTTCTTAACTTAGTATTTAGAAATAGGTACAAAAATGAGTGATAAATATTAAGCCTAAAATAAACATCTTTGTACTTTTTGGAATCTAAAAATAAAGATTGATAAAGATATGATTTAAAAATTCAAATTAGAGTAAAGATTAATATTTGAACTGATCAGCTAAGAAAATACTCAGTCCAAAATTTAATCTCCAAAAATTACCAAACCAAAATATTCTTAACTCTAAAATTAAATAGGATAAGAATATGAAAATGCTTTTCTCTTAATCATATTATTTAAAATATTTTTCTGTACTGGTTTAATAGTGACAATAACGTAATTATTGTCTAGTAAACGTGCATTCACTGAAATGAGTCAGTGCCAACGCACTTAATAAAATAATTTGAAGAGAGTAATTTAATTACTCAAACTAAACCACCTAACATAATAAACATAATCATCCAAATAAAATAATTAATCCTAGGTGCAAAAAAAACTAGGGTGTTACAATCTGGGTTTGGGCCGGTGGGTAGCCGGCGGCGGACCTGGTGGCTGGTGCTGTCACGGCTGGGTTGCAGAAAAGAAGAAGAAAAAAAAAAAAGAAACAGAGGAGGGGAAGAACTGAAGAAGAAGAGGTGAGAGTCGTGACTCGTGAGACGTGAGATGAGACTGTGTCTGTGAGAGTGAGTGAGAGGGTTGAAGTCTTGCAGATCCAGGTTCCCCCGTTCCAGATCCATGCAGCTAGGGTTGCAGAAAAAGAAGAAAAAAAAGAAACAGAGGAGGGGAAGAAGAAGAGGTGAGAGTTGAGACGTGAGGGACTGAGACGTGAGTGAGACACTGAGACCGTGAGGGACGAGACGAGACGAGCGAGGGACGAGAGGGACAGGGGAGGAAGACCGAAGAAGTGGAAGAGACTGGAACTGAAGTGAAGAAGAAATGGTGAGGTCAGAGGTGAGGGACGCAGACGAGACAAGTGAGGGGGAAACTGGGAAGAAGGTCACAAACAACTCACAAGTCAGTGAGGTGGGAATTGGGAAAGATAATGTGAAATTGTGAACCAACCACCTCTTATCTTATCCATTGTGTGTGTGCCGTGTGTGTGGGTTGGGTTGGGGTGGGGTGGGGTGGGAGTGGGAGGACCGAATTGGGTGGGGGGAATTTTTTAGGGGGGATTTTTTTTAATCAAAAATTTTAGGTGGGAAATTAATTAAGATTTGAGAATAATATAGGGAAAATTTGAGAGAGAAATAAAATATATATTGATATATTAATCTAATTACTGATTTAGTATATGTTTAGCTAATATTTATTGTTCAAATTATATGCTAATAATTGATTTGTTGTATCAAATAATTTATTGTAATTATTAATTAGATTATCTGTGTTTTGGTAATTACTAGTTTATATTAAAGTTTTCTTTTTGAAGGCTAGTTTAGATGAGAATATTTTTTTAATCAAAAATTTTAGATGGGAAATTAATTGAGATTTAGCAATAATATAGGAAAAATTTGATAGGAAAATAAAATATATATTGATATATTAATCTAATTACTGATTTAGTATATGCTTAGCTAGTATTTATTGTTCAAATTATATGCTAATAATTGATTTGTTGTATTAAATAATTTACTTCAATTATTAATTAGATTATCTGTATTTTTCTAATTACTAGTTTATATTAAAGTTTTCTTTTTGAAGGCTAGTTTAGATTAAAGTTGTAAGTTTGGTTGAATTATTGATTGATGTTTATTTATAAATATTGAACAGGTTGTATAAAATATACATAATGCCTCCAAGAGAAGAATTTCCTACACAAAGATTAGATGGTGCTCCGAGTGATGACATTGGATGGCATTTTGGAAACCCAGTAGCCGGAAGCCGTAACAATATCAAATGCAAACTTTGCCACAAGATAGTAAGAGGTGGCATTACAAGATTGAAACAACATATAGCACATATGAAAGGACAAGTGTCTGGCTGTGCTAGAGTGAGCAAATTGGCTAGAGAAGGTATGATGAAGCTTCTTCTTGAAGGAAAAGCAAAGAAAAATGACTCCAAAAAAAGAAAAGAAGAATTTGAAGCACGCCTGAGAGGAGAAGATGAAGATGAAGCTGAAGATGTGGATCACCTTATTGATGAACGAATGAGGTTTGCTACACAGGAAAGCCTTAGATCACATCGCGAATGGGAAGACAGGCAACAATTTAGACAACAAACAGGAGGGCGTGGAAATATATATGAACAAGGTGGAAGCTCTCATGCGAGTGTTGGTGGGGGTGAAAGGCCTGAAGATATCACTCTGGAGTTGAGATCTACAAATATTGATCTTATGAGGAGCAAAAGCATGAAGCAACCAAAAATCAGTAAGGGTATCATGAAGACATTGAGGAGGAAGCTAGGAGAGGCAGTAAGCAAGTTTTTTATTTATGAACGCTTACCTATGAATTTAGCTAACTCTCCTTGGTTGCATAATTTGATTGTTACAATTTCTTGAGGTAGGTAAAGGGGTCAAATGTCCGACCCCTTATGAAATCTCAGATGTATATTTAGAGAATGAATACAGGGAAATGAAGAAGTGGTTGAACGTATTGAGAGGTACATGGAAAGAAAAAAGGGTGACAATAATGTGTGATGGTTGGACGGACGGTATCAACCATACTCATATTATGAATTTTTTGGTGCATAGTAGTAAGGGGACAATTTTCTTGAAATCTATTGATGCGTCTGATGTTGTTAGTAGAAACACAAATTACTACTTTCAGTTATTAGATAAAGTTGTTGAAGAAGTGGGAGAAGAGTTTGTTGTTCAAGTGGTTACAGATAATGAAGCAAAGACGAAAGCAGCTGGTCAGAAACTGATGGAGAAGCGGCCTCATTTGTATTGGTCTACTTGTGCGGCTCATTGTTTAGATCTTTTCTTGGAGGATATAGGAAAAAAGAAAAATGTACAGAAGTTATTAACTGATGCAAAGACTGTGACAAATTTTCTCTATAACCATATATGGACTGTCGATCTCATGAAAAAATATATTGGAGGTAGAGAAATTGTCCGTCCTGGTGTTACCCGATTTGCAACGCAGTTCTTACAACTTCAAGCAATTGTACAGCAAAAGCAAGGTCTGAGAAACATGTTCAACTCCGAAGAGTTTAGGCGATCTAAATTTGGTAAAGCGAAAAATGGACCGCCATATGAAGCAAGAACAATTGTTAATGACAGTGAATTCTGGAGTAAGTCCCAAGACATATTGAAGGTGTTTGAGCCTTTAGTAAAATTTTTGAGACTTGTTGATGGTGACGAGAAACCAACCATGGGTTTCATATATGAAGCCGTTGATAGAGCTAAACAAGCAATTAGACAAAATTCTCGTTATTATTCCAAATATAATGATTTAATAGACAAGCGATGGAGATACATGCATTCCGATCTTCATTCTGCCGGTATGTTGATATAATTTATAAATTTATTTTTATCATGTAATTTTATATTTATACTTTCATCCATAATAATATGTTATCATTTTTTAGGTTATTTTCTTAATCCGCAATTTCAATATGGAGTTGAACATGGGGATGATGTCTATAAAGAAACGTTTGAAGGAACAAATAGAGTCATCTTCAGAATAGAAAGAAACATCGATGATCAGATTAAAGCTCTGAACCAGGTTAGTAATGAATATTTATATTTTTAAACTTATAATTCATTATTTATCAAATGAAGATATTTACGTATTGATATATTATGTTATATTTCACAGTCAGTACTTTTTAGAGATAAGGTTGAAACATTTGGTACTCCTCAAGCTCAAGCAGCTTGGTCTAAGATGAATCCAGGTAAAACAATATTTTTTATAAATCATTGAACTTTAACCTTATTTTTTAATATAATAACTAATAATTTGTTTACCTTTTGTTGCTCCTTTAAAAAGCCGAATGGTGGTCCTTTTTTGGTGTATGTGCTCCTGAGCTTCAACATGTGGCTATAAAGGTTCTTAGCCAAACAACTTCAGCCACAAATTGTGAGAGAAATTGGAGCACATTTAGTTATATTCACACGAAGACAAGGAATAGATTGAAGTATAAAAAGCTGCAAAAGCTTGTCTTCACGCACTATAATATGAAATTGAAAATGAGGCATCAAATGAGAAAAAGTCAAGATGAAATTGAAGCAAGTTTTAATCCTATCAATCTTGACTATATATTTCAAGAAGATGCATTATCTTCATGGATTGAAGAGAGAGAAGATCCACTATTAGATGGAGTACAAAATGCAGAATGGTTGCCTCTAGTGGATACAAATGATGAAGATGTGGAAGTTGTTGATGATAATGATGATTCTAATGAAGATGGTGGTGGTTTAAGTCCACCAAGTAATAATAGTGGTGATGGGGGTGGTAATGTAGAAGCTGAAGAAGGTGGCGGTGATGATAATGATGATGGTGATGATGATGGGCAATTTCAAAATGATCCATCTCAAGATTCACCATATAATAGGCGTTATAGGAGCTTGATTGATATGCCTCCTTCTGGTAGTTCATTACCCAAGAGCAGCAAAGGTGGGTCATATTCTAGGAGAGGAAAAAGAAAACAGAATGTTCCACTTGAAGATTCTTCCTCTTCTAGTATTGCACAAAGTTTTAGTGACTTTGGTATTGATGATTCTTCTCAGAGTAGTCAACAATCTCATCCACCTTATTATCAATATCCTTATTTCAACACATATAACACATACGCAAGTGATCAAGCTCCCTCGTACTACCAACCATCAATGAATTATCAAGATCCTTATCATCAACAATCAAGTGGTGGATTTTTTGATTATGTCTTTGGACAAGGAGCTACACAAGATGATAGCCAAAGTGAGAATAGAGGTTATGAACCACCACGTCATTCCACCATGTGGTAGCAAGTATTATGTAAGTTCAATTTTTATTATCTTTGATTCATATATTTGTTAATTATTATTATTAATTATTATTTTAAATTTATTAATTTGTTTAATTTTATCTTCTTCTTTTTTGTAGTGAAGACGTATCTCTAAGTGGTGACAATGTGACGTTATTTTAGAATCGCAATTGCAGCTGGATGTATTCCTATATGTGACACTAATATCTTTTTATTTGTGATTCATATATATTTATGCACTTTTAAGTTTCTGACCTTCTTACTTCATTGTAATTTTGTACTTATATGTGCTTAAAAGTTTTATTTATATTTTATTTTCACTAAATTAAGTTTAAATTATTTATAAACATAATATAATGTGTTAAAAATGAATAGAAATTTATACAACATCATTAGTAAAAGATATATAAAGAATTATAAAAAAAATTAATTTTTTTTCATTTTGTGAATTTTTTAAATCATTTCACGCCGCAGCGGCCGCATTACGCATCGCAGCGGCCGCAATGACCGCAATCGCAGTGACCGCGACCGCAACCGCAATTTAAAACCCTGGCTGGAATAGGCTATGAACCTAAGATACATGAGAAATCTTTCAAGAATTTTTTGCTGCACCTATGACATCAAACACACCATTTGTTAAATGCTATTTCTGTGCTAGAAAATGTCACACAGCTTCTACAAGCCAATACAGAAAATCAGCATACAATAAATCTAAATATATATAGGTTTCTAAAGGAACTATTGCTGCAACTAACTCAAAAGGACCCAAACAGATTTGCGTACCTAAAGCAAAAATATGATTCTGTTTTGTAGGTGTGTTGGAAAGCCAAGAATGTGAAATGGTATCTTGACAGTGGCTGTTCCAAGCACATGACTGGAGACAAAAGCAAGTTCATTTCCTTTACCCCTAAGTCAAGTGGTAGTGTTACCTATGGAGACAATAATAAAGGGAGAATACTTGGCATTGGCAACATTGGAAGTGACTAAACAACAATCATTGAGGATGTTCTATATGTTGAGGGATTGACACATAACCTGTTAAGTATCAGTCAACTATATGACAAAGGCTTCAAGGTAAAATTCAATTCCAAGAGTTGCTTAATAGAAAATTAGCATGATGAAAATTTGAAATTAATTGGATATAGGACAGATAACATCTATATGCTTGATTTAGATAATATCTCTTCAAATACTGCATGCTGTCTTATTTCAAAAGAAGAAGAGAATTGGCTTTGGCATAGAAGAATTGCACACATTCACATGAACCACTTGAATAAACTGATTCGTAAAGATCGTGTAGTTGGCTTGCCTAAACTAAAATTTGTGAAAGATGGACTATGTGATGCATGTCAAAAAGGAAAGCAAGTCAAGGTCTCTTTTAAACCAAAGAACATTGTTTCAACAACTAGACCCTTGCAACTTTTACACATGGATTTATTTGGTCCATCTAGAACCAAAAGCTTTGGTGGTAACTCATATGCATTGGTAATAGTAGATGATTACTCTAGATATACATGGACATATTTTCTATCTCATAAGAGTGGTTCATTTGCTACATTTAAGAAAATGGCAAAAATTGTGTAAAATGAAAAGGACGTAAAAATTGTTTCTATAAGAAGTGATCATGGGGGAGAATTTCAAAATGAAGTGTTTGAAAACTTTTGTGATAAGCATGGCATCCAACATAATTTTTCTGCTCCTAGAACTCCACAACAAAATGGAGTAGTGGAAACAAGGAATAGATCATTAGAGGAGATAGCAAGAACTATGTTGAACGACTCTAGCTTGCCAAAACATTTTTGGGTAGATGCTGTCAATACGGCCTGCTATGTGCTAAATAGAGTCTTGATAAGACCAATCTTAAAGAAAACCCCTTATGAGCTTTACAAAGGAAGAAAACCAAATATAGCACATTTACATGTTTTCGGTTGCAAATGCTTTGTTCTTAACAATGGAAAGAATAATCTTGGAAAATTTGATGTAAAGGCTGATGAAGGAATTTTTCTAGGATACTCTCTATCTAGTAAAGCATTTAGAATATATAATAAGAGAACACAAACTATTGAGGAATCTGTGCATGTGACATTTGATGAGTCTAACCCCAAAAGGTTGGGAAAGGATTGTGTTATTGATGATCTTGCAAATTCAATTGAGAAAACTCTCCTAGAAGAGAAACAGGACAATGAAGAAGATGAAAGCTTAAAGAACGAATCGCTGCAGCAGGAGCAAACAGAACAACAGCCTCACCTACCAAAGGAATGGAGGACTGTCAGAAATCATCCAATTGATAACATCATTGGTGAAATTACAAAGAGGGTAACTACTAGACAATCTCTTAGAAATGTTTGTAATCATATGGCATTTGTGTCTCAAGTAGAACCTAAGAACATGGATGATGCTATAATTTATGAACATTGGATGATGGCTATGCAATATGAGTTAAACCAGTTTGAAAGAAACCAAGTCTGGAAACTAGTGCCTAAACCCAAGAACTGTCAAGTAATAGGTACAAAATGGGTTTTTAGGAATAAACTAGATGAAAATGGTATAATTGTAAGAAACAAGGCTAGATTGGTAGCCAAAAGGTATAACCAAGAAGAAGGCATAGATTATGATGAAACATATGCACCGGTAGCAAGATTAGGAGCTATAAGAATGCTACTTGCTTATGCTTGCATAATGAGATTTAAATTGTATCAAATGGATGTTAAGAGTGCTTTCTTAAATGGATTTATACAAGAGGAAGTGTATGTTGGTCAACCACCTAGTTTTGAGAATAATGAATTGCCTAACCATGTTTATAAACTGTCTAAAGCACATATGGCTTAAAGCAAACTCCCAGAGCTTGGTATGAAAGGTTAAGTAATTTTTTCATTGAAAAAGGATTTAAAAGAGGTAAAGTTGACACAACTTTGTTCACTAAGAAAAAGGCACAAAACATTTTACTTGAACAAATACATGTGGATGATATAATTTTTGGTGCTACTAATGAGCAGTTGTGCAATGAGTTTGCAAGTCTTAAGCAGAGTGAGTTTGAATGTCAATGATGGGTGAGTTGAACTTTTTCCTTGGACTGCAAATAAAGCAAACTGAAAATGTAATCTTGGTTAGCCAAACCAAGTACTGCAATGAGTTAATCAAGAAGTTTGTCATGGAAAAAGCTAAGGAGATGGCTACTCCAATGAGTACCTCCTGTTATCTGGACAAGGATGAGCAAGGTAAACCTGTTGATGTTTCTAAATTCAGAGGTATGATAGGCTCACTACGTCATCTTACTGCTAGTAGGCCAGATATCATATTTAGTGTATGCATGTGTGCTAGGTATCAAGCAAATCCAAAAGAATCACACTTAACAGCAGTTAAAAGGATAATTAAGTATCTATTAGGAACAAAAGACAAGGGATTATGGTATCCCAAAGGAGCTACATGTACTTTAATTAGCTATTCAGACTCTGATTTTGCTGGTTGTAAACTAGACAGAAAGAGTACTAGTGGAACTTGCCATTTACTAGGAAACTCATTAGTATCATGGTTCAGTAAGAAACAATCCAGTGTGGCATTATCCACTGCAGAGGCTGAATATGTAGCAGTTGGTAGCTGTTGTGCACAGGTTTTATGGATGAAACAACAATTAGTTGATTATGGTGTGCAACTAAACCAAGTTCCTATTAGATGTGACAATACGAGTGCAATTAACCTAACTAAGAATCCCATAATGCACTCTAGAACTAAACACTTAGAAATCAGACATCATTTCATTAGAGACCATATTCAAAGTAGAGAAATTGAGATTGAATATGTTGATACAACTAAACAACTTGCCGATATCTTTACCAAGCCCTTGAACAAGGAAAGCTTCTTTTTCATTAGAAGAGAATTGGGCATAATCGATCAATCTTATATCTAATCTCTAAAGAAACTAATTATATGACTGTATCTTTGTGTAAATATACTCTGATTTTTGTATGATTTGATTTGGAATATCTATGAGTGATCAGAAGAGAGCTTTGGAACATTGATGGGCTCCGGCAAGTGAACCGGATCGAAGCAAGTAATATTAAAACAATGAGAAACCGAGTATCGAACTCAAGGATTGGGAAACCAAGTACCACTTCACAAATTAAACGACTATTTTAGATTAAGATATAAGTGTGGGAAGATTTCAAAGAAAATAAAAGAAACAATAAAATAAAATCAAATATTTTTGGGATTTTCAAATTAAAAGAGATTCCTAGGAATTGGGTTACCACAAGATTGTTCATGTTACTAAATTGACTACCCCTTGTTAATTATCAAAATTGCTTTGAAGGTGAATTTATCCTAAATAAGTTAATGCTCCCTCTCGGGTTACAAAAACCATGCCCAATTAAACCAACCCCTACTCTCGTGGTAGTTGAATTTAGATTGAACCCTTTAAGTTTTGTGACAATTCGTTAATCCTCGAAGGACCGCTTCTAACTCTCGTGATTTAAGTCCTAAGTCTGATTCTATAGATTCGATACCTAAGTTCACCGCTAGGTTCCTCCTTAGAATATCTACGACATGCAAATAAGTGCGCACCAGATTTACAAGTAATTAAAACAATAGAAATCAGATCTAAAGTAAAACCGAAATTAACGAAGGTAAAACATCAATTCACAACATAAATCAGATCTTGGGCATAGCCCCAATCCCTAGAAATAAAGCTACTACTTAAGCATTGCCATGGTGGTGACAAGCTTGATTAACAACAACATAAAATAAAGCCTAAGAGAAGAGGAGGAGGAGGAGGAGGAGGAGGGGGAGGGGGAGGGGGAGGAGGAGGAGGAGGGGGAGGAAGAGGAGGAGAAGATCCTAAAAATTTGCCTAAGGGTGGCAGCCAAAAGGTGTCTTCCTAGTCTCTGCCTAATTGCCCTATTTATAGATTAGGGTAATTTGAATCCCAATCAAATACAAATTCAGATGAAATCAGTTTGTTCAGATCCAAATATTGCACGTCACGGCCGGGACGCCTGTCACGGCTAGGCCGTGACGGATTCTGCCTTGGATGTTGCTCTACTGGTTGGTCTGTCACGGCCGTGTGTTGAGACGAAATCTAGGCAAGTATACCTAGTCGTACAAGTAATACGGTGGTGAGACCGATATCGTTCCCACGAGGACTGTGACAATTACTAGCACGTACCGAATCAATTACTATCTAAGCGAATCTTTGGATTGAAGGGGGCTCTATACTAACTACCAAGCCCAAGAGTTAAAATAAACAAAATAAAAGGAAAGAGCTCTTTTTGGATTTTTGTCGAACACTTGGGATGCAGAAAAATGAATTCTTCAAACAGATAAAAGATGTTGGGATTTAGATACTCATGATTACAGAGAAAGCCAAAACTAGAGAAATAGAGATAAGGGGAAGAAGGAACTCCATGGAAGCTTTCCACATGCAGTCCCAGCAGCTCCTTGGATCCAAGAGAACGTGTTTTCTTTCTAGGGTAAAATCTGCTCCAGAGGGACCTCTTTCTGTTCTGCCCAGAGGCCCTTTTATAGAATTGGGTTCAAATAACGCGCGTCACGGTCGTGATGGCCATCACGGCCAGGCTGTGACGGGTTCTGTCATGGGCGTGCTTTCAATTTTTGGATTATCACGGCCGTGATGCTCATCACGGGCAGGCCGTGAACAGTTCTGTCTGTTGAGGTTGTCATGTTACGGCCGTGATGGCTATCACGGCCAGGCCGTGACAAATTCTGTCTAGCAGAGGTCTGGCTCTGTTAACATGTCACGGCCGTGATGGGCATCACGGCTAGGCTGTGACAACTTCTGACTTTTGCCTTCTTTTCTTTCCAGTTCTGCTCGATCATGGCCGTGATGGTCATCACGGCTAGGCCGTGGTGGGCTCTGTTTGACTCATTTCTTCACTTTTCAAGCTCTATCTTCATCCGAGCTCCATCATGGTCAATCTTGAGCATTTTACCCTTAATTCCTACAAAACAACACCACGAGACCACCTTACCCGTTCCAAGGTAAAAACTAACAAAATCAAACTAAATATACCTAAACTATATGAAAATGCATGCAGAAATGTACATGAAATATGAGGTGAAATCACACTCATCAAATCACCCCAAGCTTGTTCATTTGCTTGTCCTCAAGAAATCACTAAGACCAGAAGATATAAATAATCAGAGCATGGATAGTGAACCAAGAACCTGAGTAACTAATCGAAGTAACAGGCATTTTCAAATAATTTACCAAGAGACAATCAATTTCAAGTCCAATTAGAAGCTTAGGTTTCCTATACTCATATTCTCACTGATTCGGGTACTCTTTCTCACCTCACTCAAGTGTTTTGGGATATATGACAATTCGCTCAATTTCCTCAAGGAATGAATTCTACCATAAGCTTGACTATCAACCAAATCTCTATTTTATTAATGAAAACACATTAGAATCAAGAGGTCTTTACTTTGGTTGTAACGGGGTCATGGGATTAATTGTTAGGTGGGGAAATCAAGAAAAGGATATTTCAAGACGGCTAAACAAAACATCAAGCATTGCGAAGCATAACACCTTCTAAAATACCTTTTTGGGTTTTGATTCATTTTTCCACCTTTCTTTCTTTTCATTTTATTTCTCACTTCCTTTTGTCATCCCCTTCTCTATACTCCCTCTCTCTCTCTTTTTTATGGAGAAGGGGAGATTTTCAAATCAAGAGAAATATTTTCTGACTTTCTCATCCCATACTTTTTCAACTACCTTTCTACCCTTTTTGTAATACTTCAAAAGGTTCCATACCAAGCATATTTCATCAAAGTAATTCAAGGTACCAAGAAAACTATTTTATTTTTTCAAGCTCAAAATTGGGCGACTAAGGGGTAGCATTTGATCAATCAAAGCTCAGAAGGCCGGAAAAATACCTAGTGCCTCAATCATTTTCAAAAATGTTTTCAAAAATTTTCAAGCTTCAAAACGGTTTCAAGTCAAGTTCTAGAGAATACCATCAAACACTCTATCACAAAGAATGGGGTAAATTTAGTGAGTACCCCTTTTTGGCTCAAAATATCACATTTTAGTAGTTCAAAAATCAGTGAGAAACACAAATCTACGAAACCACATGCTAATTATCAACTATCAAAGATTATCTCAAGAATTTTTATTTGTAGCCTTATCACAAGAATAAAAACTGGGTTCAAAAATTCACTACCTCAATTTAATTGGCACTCGGTTCTCACAATCGGATGCATAATCTAAGCAAGGGGCAATCTAATCATGTGATCATGCAAAACTATGCCAATATGAATGCAATCATGAAAAATGCAAAAATACCCTTACCCTAAGCTTAAAAATTTACATTGTCCCCAATGTAAATAATCAAGTCGGAGAGAGGAGAAAAATGGAACAACTCACCGAGGTGGTAGCGGGTGTTGGCTCACATGCCTAGGCAAAGGGAGGCTGAAAAGTTGGTCACGGCCGTGATGCTCATCACGGGCAGGCCGTGATCAATTCTGTCCATAGGAGCTGGCCTGTCACGGTCGTGACCTCTATCACGGCTAGGCCGTGATGCTCTCTGATCTTCAGGGTCCTCTCATCACGCCCGTGATGGGTATCACGACTGGGTCGTGATCCTTTCTGATCTTCATGGCTGGCTCATCATGGCCGTGACCAGTGTCACAGTCTGGGCGTGATGGTTGCTGACTTCGTTTGTCCTTGTCCTTTTTGCTTCTCCTTCCTTCTTACCCTGAAACACTTAACAAATCTATTAGTTTATGATCTTTTTCCTCTTGATCTTCTCAAATTATTCAAGAGTTAAAAATCAAAAACAAAAGGAAAATGAAAAGAAAACTTGGGTTGCCTCCTAATAAGCGCTTCTTTAACGTCACTAGCTTGATGGGTCGGTGGTCTCAAGGATCACGAAGGCGCACAACTGTGATCAATCTCTCGATGTCACCACCCAAATAGGCCTTGAGCCTTTGACCATTGACTTTGAAGGTCCTTTTTGAAGTAGGATCCTCCACTTCTACAGCTCCATGAGATGAGACCTTTTTGACAATGAACGGTCCCGACCACTTAGACTTCAACTTGTCCGGAAACAATCTCAGCCTGGAATTGAATAATAAAACTTGTTGTCCCGACTGAAATTCTTTCATCACGATCTTCTTATCATGATAAGTCTTGACTCGCTGCTTCTAAATCGCTGCATTCTCATATGCATTGAGGCGCATCTCCTCTAATTCGTGCAGTTGATTGACTCTTTTCTCACCCGCCAAATTGTCATCAAAATTCAAGAACTTCAATGCCCAAAAGGCTCGATGCTCCAACTCTACGGGTAGATGACATGCCTTCCCATAGACCATCTGAAATGGAGATAACCCCACAGAAGTTTTTAATGCAGTCCGGTAAGCCCACAAGGCATCGTCAAGCTTCTTTGCCCAATCTTTTCTTGAAGCGGCCACAGTTTTTTCCAGAATTCTCTTAATCTCCCGGTTAGAGACCTCCTCTTGCCCATTTGTTTGTGGATGATATGGAGATGCCACATTATGCCTCACATCATACTTGGTCAACACATTTCTCAGCTGTGAGTTGCAAAAGTGAGATCCTCCATCACTTATAAGGACCCTTGGGACACCGAACCGGGCAAAAATGTTCTTCTTGATGAACTTAATCACTGTATGTGCATCATTCTTCGGTGTTGCAATGGCCTCCACCCATTTAGAAACATAGTCCACCGCCACCAAGATATATTGATTGGAGAATGAAGGTGGAAGTGGACCCATAAAATCTATGCCCCGACAATCAAATACTTCAATCTCCAATATGTTTTGCAGTGGTATCTCATCCCTTTTAGATATGTTCCCAGTCCTTTGGCACTTGTCACAACTCTTCACATGATTGTAAGAGTCCTTGAAGATTGAGGGCCAAAAGAGCCCAGATTGGAGGACCTTTGCAGCTGTCCTATCCCCATTGTAATGTCCACCATATGGAGAGTTATGGCATTGCCACAGAATACTCCTCGCTTCCTCTTGACTAACACACCTCCTTCATAAGCCATCTGGTCCAACCTTGAACAAAAATGGGTCATCCCACATGAAATGGTTGGCATCCCGGAAGAATTTTTTTCTTTGTTGCCAAGTGAGGTGCTCTGGAACAATGTTGGCTGCCTTGAAATTTGCCATGTCGGCAAACCATGGTCTTTCATGCACTAGAAATAAGGCCTCATCCGGGAACTCATCCTGAATGTCCTTTTCTTTTGCAGTAACATCTTCATTCACCAACCGAGATAAGTGGTTAGCCACCACATTTTCGCTGCCCTTTTTGTCCTTAATGACTAAGTCAAATTCCCGCAACAATAGAGTCCACCTTATGAGTCTTGGTTTTGAATCTAACTTAGTCAACAAATATTTAATTACAGCATGATCATTAAAAACAGTGACTTGTGACCCAATTAAGTATGAACGAAATTTTTCCAATGCAAACACTATGGCTAGCAACTTTTTTGCAGTTGTTGCATAATTTATTTGGTTCTCATTAAGAACCTTGCTAGCATAGTGAATGGCATGGAAAAACTTTTCCCTCCGCTGTCCCAAAACTGCCCCAACTGTATAGTCACTGGCATCACACATTAATTCAAATGGTGACTCCCACTTGGGTGCAACAAGAATGGGAGCGGTGATTAATTTTTCTTTCAAAATCTAGAAGGAAGTAAGGCAAGCAGTATCAAACACAAATGGTGTATCCTTGTTCAAAAGGATACACAACGGCTTGCCTATCTTTGAGAAGTCTTTGATGAATCGCCGATAAAAGCCTGCATGCCCAAGAAAACTCCTCACACCCTTGACATTCACTGGTGGAGGTAGTTTCTCAATTACATCAATCTTGGATTTGTCCACTTCGATCCCCTTAGCTGAAATCTTGTGCCCAAGCACAATGCCCTTCTGCACCATAAAATGATACTTCTCCCAATTTAAGACTAAATTGGTGTCCATGCACCTCTTTAACACAGCAGCAAGGTTAGACAAACAATTATCATAAGAGGAACCGAAAACAAAAAAATCATCCATGAAAACTTCAATACATTTTTCTACCATATCATAGAAAATGGAAAGCATGCACCTTTGAAATGTTGTAGGCGCATTACAAAGACCGAAGGGCATCTTCCGATAGGCAAAAACTCCAAAGGGATATGTGAAGGCAGTTTTCTCTTGGCCTTCCGGGTTAACCGCAATTTGGTTATAACCCGAATAACCATCCAAGAAACAATAATAAGCTTGCCCAGCCAACCTCTCGAACATTTGGTCCATGAATAAAAGTGGGAAGTGATCTTTCCTAGTGGCTTGATTTAGCTTCCGGTAATCTATACACATTCGCCAACCGGTGACCGTTCTAGTTGGGATCAACTCATTCTTCTCGTTGTTCACGACTGTCATGCCACCTTTCTTGGGAACCACTTGTACTGGACTCACCCAAGCACTATCGGAAATCGGATAGATCATTCCGGCTTCAAGGAGTTTCAGCACCTCCTTCCTCACCACTTCTTTCATTGTAGGGTTGAGCCTCCTTTGCGGTTGGACCACCGGTTTAAATTCAACCTCCATCATGATCTTGTGCATACAAAATGTGGGGCTAATACATTTCAAATCTAAGATGGACCATCCAATAGCTGTTTTATGCTCTCTAAGCACCCTTACAAGTTTCTCCTCTTCCAATTTGGACAATACATTGCTCACTATGACAGTATTTTCATCATTCTCACCAAGAAACACATATTTCAAGTGGGGAGGTAGAGGTTTAAGTTCTAACTTGAGCTTCTCTTGGACTTCATCCTTCTTGAGCTCTTCTTTCTTAGTATTGACAGCAAGTTGATTGGGTTGAGCTTCCAAATCACACAAACACTCCTCTATTTCCTTCTCCTCTTCCTCATCAAAATTTTCAATAGAGTTCACAATTACCTTCTCAAGAGTAGAAGAATGGTGCTGATGTGCAAAGACCTCTTTAGCCACTACATCCACGACGTCCATGTGGAAACAATTCTCTTCATCACTCAGGCGATGCATAGCTTCAAATACATTGAAAGTAATCTCTTCATCTTGCACTCTGAGTCGAAGTTGGTCTTTTTGTACATCTATCAAAGCACGACCAGTTGCTAGAAAAGGTCTCCCTAAGATAAGTGGAACTTCTGCATCCTCGTCCATGTCTAATATCACAAAATCTGCTGGGAAGATAAACTTATCCACTTTAACCAAAACATCTTCCAGAATACCATAAGGACGCTTGATTGATCTACCGGCTAGTTGCAATACCATCCTTGTTGGTTTCACTTCACCACCTCCAAGCTTGTTCAAAATTGAAAGTGGCATCAAATTGATACTCGCCCCCAAGTCACACAAGGCCTTCCCAATAGCAACACTCCCAATTGTGCAAGGGATTGTAAAACTACCAGGATCTTTAAGCTTTGGAGGTAGCTTCCTTTGAAGTATCGCACTACATTCTTCCGTCAAGGCAACAGTCTCACCTTCTTTAAATCTTCTTTTCTTCGTAAGTAACTCCTTCATGAACTTGGCATAAGTGGGCATTTGCTCTAGTGATTCAGCAAAGGGTATGTTGATTTGTAGCCTCTTAAAGATGTCAAGAAATTTGGCAAATTGCTCTTCCTTCTCCTTCTTTTTGCTCAAGTGAGGATATGGCAACTTTACATAAGAAGGGATCTCTTGAGGCTTGTCTCCATCTTTCAAAAGTTGACTTTTACTCTTCCTTAAAATTGAATTTTCATCCACTAACTTTTCTCTCTTGTCTTTTTCTTCTTCCTCTATTACAACCTCTTTGCCTTTTTCCTCATTTTTCTCTCTTTTTTCAGCACTCAATTTAGTTTTTTCAGCAACTCTCTCATTTTTCAACAAAGGCTCACCACTCTCCTTCTCAAGACTTTTACCATTCCTCAAAACAATAGCCTTACAATGCTCTTTAGGATTTGTTTGAGTATTACCAGAAAAACTGCTACCGGATTGTTCCGCTAGTTGCTTTGCAATTTGTCCAACTTGAACCTCCAAGTTCTTTATGGAAGCATCGGTGTTTTTCTGGTTTGACATGGACATTTGCATGAATTGATTGAGGGTGTTCTCCAAGATTGAAGTCCGGTCTTGAGGCGGTTGTGTGGGAAGAGACTTGCTTACTTGTTCGGCATCTTGTTTCCAACCAAAACTTGGTTGATTCCTCGACCCTTGGTTGTAATTGTTGGAGTATTGGTTGTTACCTTGCCGCTCATAGTTCCCCGAATAATTAGCTTCCTCATAGGAACTAGGTATGGCCTCACAATTTCCATTGTCATGATCTCCTCCACAAAAATCACATCTCATTACCTGTTGAGGTGGCATGGTTGTCCCTTGAATGGTCTGGAGTTGTTGTGGGAGTTGAGCTAGTTGCTTGGTGATGGACTCAAGTTGTTGTGTCATAAGCTTATTCTGAGCCAAAAGTGCAGTTTGTGAGTCTAAGTCCAACACTCCCTTTCTTGATGTGGTACCTCGGTCATGATGCATCAAATAGTCATTAGATGCCATAGCTTCTATCAAAGTCAATGCTTCCTCCGGTGTCTTTGTGTTCACGGAACCTCCAGCTGAGGCATCCAACATAAACTTGGTTGACGGCCTCAATCCATTGCAAAATGTTTGCATTTGGACAAGATCATCAAACCCATGATTTGGACATCTTCGGAGCAAGTCTTTGAACCTTTCCCATGTGTCATGAAGAGTCTCACCCTCTTGTTGAACAAAGCTTGTGATATCACCCCGTGTCTTCACAAATCTTGAAACGGGAAAGAACCTTGCAAGAAATTTAGCCTCTAAGTCATCCCATGTAGTGATGCTCCCCCTTGGTTAAGATTGGAGCCAAGACTTTGCTCTATCTCTTAGAGAGAAAGGAAACAACCTTAGGCGAATTGCATCATCGCTAGCACCATTTATCTTCATCGTATCACATAACTCAAGGAAGTTGGAGACATGATTATTAGGATCCTCCTTCTCCATCCCGGCAAATTGATTTTGTGAAATCATATTCAAGAAAGCCGGCTTGATTTCAAAATTGTTGCAATTCACTAGATGCCTCGCTATGCTAGTGACATGCCGGTTGACATTTGTGTTGGCATAGTCCCCAAGTGTCCTCCATGGAGCACCTTCACCATTACTTGCCATCTTAAGTGGTTCTTGATGAACTTGTGCAGTGGATGTCTCTTGTTCTCTTTCTTGTTGCTCTAATAGCTTCTGTTGTCTTGCTTGCCTCCGATTCTACCTAGTTGTTCTTTCTATTTCAGGATCGTAGAGAAGTTGGTCAGCTGGGATAGTACCTCGCATACACAAAAGTCTAGAGATCAAAACTGTTAGCACTCAATGACAGCACAAAAACAGATTAGTAAAACAGAAAAATAAAATTGTGCTTAAATTAGTAATTGAAATGGGTATGCTAATATTGAAACACAGTCCTCGGCAACGACGCCAAAAACTTGTTGAGACGAAATCTAGGCAAGTATACCTAGTCGTACAAGTAATACGGCGGTGAGACCGATATCGTTCCCACGAGGACTGTGACAATTACTAGCACGTACCGAATCAATTACTATCTAAGCGAATCTTTGGATTGAAGGGGGCTCTATACTAACTACCAAGCCCAAGAGTTAAAATAAACAAAATAAAAGGAAAGAGCTCTTTTTGGATTTTTGTCGAACACTTGGGATGCAGAAAAATGAATTCTTCAAATAGATAAAAAGATGTTGGGATTTAGCTACTCATGATTACAGAGAAAGCCAAAACCAGAGAAATAGAGATAAGGGGAAGAAAGAACTCCATGGAAGCTTTCCACATGTAGTCCCAGCAGCTCCTTGGCTCCAAGAGAACGTGTTTTCTTTCTAGGGTAAAGTCTGCTCCAGAGGGACCTCTTTCTGTTCTGCCCAGAGGCCCTTTTATAGAATCGGGTTCAAATAACGCGCGTCACGGCCGTGATGGCCATCACGGCCAGGCCGTGACGGGTTCTGTCATGGGCATGCTTTCAATTTTTGGATTATCACGGCCGTGATGCTCATCACGGGCAGGCCGTGATCACTTCTGCCTGTTGAGGTTGTCATGTCACAGTTGTGATGGCTATCACGGCCAGGCCGTGACAGATTCTGTCTAGCAGGGGTCTGGCTCTGTTAACATGTCACGGCCGTGATAGGCATCACGGCTAGGCCGTGACAGCTTCTGACTTTTGCCTTCTTTTCTTTCCACTTCTACTCCATCATGGCCGTGATAGTCATCACGGCTAGGCCGTGATGGGCTCTGTTTTGCTCATTTCTACACTTTTCAAGCTCTATCTTCATCTGAGCTCCATCATGGTCAATCTTGAGCATTTTACCCTTAATTCCTGCAAAACAACACCACGAGACCACCTTACCCGTTCCAAGGTAAAAACTAACAAAATCAAACTAAATATGCTTAAACTATATGAAAATGCATGCAGAAATGTACATGAAATATGAGGTGAAATCACAATCATCACCGTGATGCTCATCACGGCTAGGCCGTGATCAGTTCTGCCTGTGAGGGTCTGGTTCAGTTGGCACGTCACGGCCGTGATGGACATCATGGCCAAGCCGTGATCAATTCTGCCTGTGAGGGTCGGGTTCAGTTGGAACGTCACGGCCGTGATGGACATCACGGCCAGGCCGTGACCAGTTCTGACTTTTCCATTTTTTTCTTTTAAGCTCTACTCGATCACGGCCGTGATGGTCATCACGGCCTGTGATGGGCTCTGTTTGGCTCATTTTCCTTACTTTTTCAAACTCCATCTTCATGCAAGCTCCATCATAATTGGTCATGAGCATTTTAATTCTTCATATCCAAATCAATATCTCCAAATTAATTGCCAAATCTTATCATATCCTTATTATTGTGATAGGCAATTATTATCCAAATCCAAAATGATTAATTTGGATCCAATCTTTTATCTCAATGCCAATTGAATTATCTTTTAATCATAATAATCCAAATCCAAATTGATTTGGATTCAAATCTGTCATGTGGGCCCTTGCAATTTGCTTGGCAATCTTCAATTTAATTTCAATCCTTCTTCTTTGTCCTCTCCTAAAAATAAGAATAAGAAAATATCATAAAATTAATAAAAATCTGATCAAATGCACTCATTGACTCTAAAATAACCAAAATAGGAAAACAAAGTCTAATTTGGGCTAAATCAAGCATTTAACAAAATTTAATTGATGAAATCCGCTCAAAAATAATAGATAAAATATCATAAGCCAGCAGATTATCAAACACCCCAAACTTAAACTTTGCTTGTCCTCAAGCAAACTAAAGCTCAAAAAGACTCGAGACTTAGCAAGCTCGATGGACTCAATCAAACTTCACATAATCTTCATGCAATTTTATCAAAACAATTCCAATCAATGTTTCCCCCTATTTAATTATAGTAATCCCCATATTCATTTACTTCAAACAAAGAGAATTCCATCATTCATGAAATTATTAATCTAAGCAAAGGGTTCGAGTTACACACAAGATCACCAATTTCAAACATTTGCCTTCCTCACAAGGGCATTTAATAATTCACTCATTGGCTCAATTTGTCTAGGATATCAACTTTCACTCAATTTCACATTTGAAGAGCACTTTCCATGAATTTGATTTTCATCTCAAACAAAGTTCCCACAAAAACATGCATGCATCATCAAAAGGTCTTTCATAGGTTGTAATGGGGTCTGACTAAAGGTAGGATATTCAAAGGTACTAGGCTTAAGTTCTTAGGAACTAAGAGAGCATGAAACTTTTTACACTTTTATTTTCACTCTAATTCCTTTTTCAATCCTTTTTTTTGTTTGGGTGGCTACAACCTATTTCCTTGGACACCCTTTTATTTTGCCCCTTTTTTGGCAATTTTTTTATTTTCCTTTTTTTCTTTTTCACTTTGCCTTTGTCTTCAACCTATATCTTTTATTTTTCTCAATCCAAAACAACATATCATATCCTTGTAGCCACCCCAAACTTAGTTTCCTTCAACCCTTGTCTTGCTAAGCATCCATGCTCTCCTAAATCCTAAGATTTGGTTAACATGGTTTTTCCCGATTTTTTGGCTTATAACATAAGGTCATCAAGAAACAATAGGCTTATTAGGCTCAATGTGGCTAACTAGGAAACATGCATTAGGGATGGTTCTTTTTAGGCCAAGTAGCTATTTCAAAGAAAATTGCCCAAATCATTTGATGCAAACATATAACCATGCAAACCATGAAGAGATTCAAGCAAATCCGGGAAAATGCAACTTAAAAGTGATTCACACAATTTAAAAACAATGTTGGAGGCTCAAATTCCTCACCTGGACATTTTTCGCAAATTGTTTGACCGAGATACAATCCCTAGTGTATGCATCCATTCACCCCAAACTTATCATAAATTATGCAATCACAATAAAATTTCTCAAAGTTCAATTTTTAATTTTTCACATGGGGATCAATTTCCAATTTTCAAATCATTAGGGGAAATCATCAAAAATCAACATATTTCATGCAAACCATTTATGCAAAATTTAATAAAATCCATTCAAGCTTACCAACACAAGACTCACACACATATGACTCAAGTAAAGAAAAGCAAAATAATTAAAAAGAGAAGGTTTAGAAAAACTCGTTGAAGATGTTTCCACCCGGATCCCATAGCCTATGGTAAAAAGACCAAGAGATGCCCAAGATGTAAGACCTTCCACCGGGATCTCATGGCTTGTGAAGTGGAGATGGAAGAAGCAAGTGTGATGAGATTTCATTGATTTCTTTAAGTGATATGATGAGCTCACTTCCTTCGGGGTCAAATGGTAAGTCACCTACTCCAAGAATGGCTTTTATGTAATTAGTTTCTCCATGAAGCACTAGGACCATAACTTCTTGTGGCGATCTTAGAGCCTTTGCCACTATTGATGAAAACTCCCAATTCTCAGGCAATGACTTGAACTCCAAAGTTGGTATTTTTACTAAGTAATGTGATAGACAAATTGAAGGCACCAACTTTGTAACATCCACACATGCATGCAAACCAACATATTTATCTAACTCAGGATTTCAAGGCTCCTCAATAGGAATGGTGAAAGAAGTATTTTCTACATGATTGATTTCTTTTGTCCCTTGCAAAGGAACAATAGGAGATATTTCCTCCTTGCACTCATCTTCGTGATCCTCTCCTCTTGAATCATCTTCCACCACCACTTCATCTTCATTCACGTCCATGCTAGCAAATAGAGTCTCTTCAATTTGAATTCCATGTTGCTTTTCTGCTAGCAATTTAGAAAATTCACTAGCTTGTTCATCTAACTTTTGAAAGTTGTTACTTAGCATCTCTGTTACCAGTTGAGAACGTTTCTTATGCATTTTATGCCTTTGAATCATGCCACTAAATTCCTCCTTGCAACGCTCTATGCTCTGGATCAAATGTTGAGCATCTATATCCCAAAGTGATTCCAACACATCGGGATCCAGCCTAATGTCTGGTGGTGGTTGTAGGGATGACAAATAGGATCTCCATTCCTCTTTGGAGTATATCTTCACGTGCTTATCAGTGATACCATCAAACACGATCCAATCAAGTTGATATTCCCAAGTTGGGTAGTAACGATAGTCCATATGTTTCATCAACCTTGCACAAACAAAACTCAAAAGAAAAGGTCAAATATATATAGAAATAAAAATTAAAAAGACTAAAGTAGTTGCCTCCTTTGTTACTAATGATATTGGTATTGTCAATCCCCGGCAACGGCGCCAAAAACTTGATGGACTCCGGTAAGTGAACCGGATCGAAGCAAGTAATATTAAAACG
Organism: Sophora flavescens; assembly: GCA_030762895.1. NCBI lineage: Eukaryota > Viridiplantae > Streptophyta > Magnoliopsida > Fabales > Fabaceae > Sophora > Sophora flavescens. Next base: position 32,523,080 of record CM061068.1, read on the forward strand.
GTGAGAAACCGAGTATCGAACTCAGGGATTGGGAAACCAAGTACCACTTCACAAATTAAACGACTATTTTAGATTAAGAAATAAGTGTGGGAAGATTTCAAAGAAAATAAAAGAAACAATAAAATAAAATGAAATATTTTTGGGATTTTCAAATTAAAAGAGATTCCTAGGAATTGGGTTACCACAAGATTGTTCATGTTACTAAATTGACTACCCCTTGTTAATTATCAAAATTGCTTTGAAGGCGAATTTATCCTAAATAAGTTAATGCTCCCTCTCGGGTTACAAAAACCGTGCCCAATTAAACCAACCCCTACTCTCGTGGTAGTTGAATTTAGATTGAACCCTTTAAGTTTTGTGACAATTCGTTAATCCTCGAAGACCGCTTCTAACTCTCATGATTTAAGTCCTAAGTCCGATTCTATAGATCCGATACCTAAGTTCACCGCTAGGTTCCTCCTTAGAATATCTACGACATGCAAATAAGTGCGCACCAGATTTACAAGTAATTAAAACAATAGAAATCAGATCTAAAGCAAAATCGAAATTAACGAAGGTAAAACATCAATTCACAACATAAATCAGATCTTGGGCATAGCCCCAATCCCTAGAAATAAAGCTACTACTCAAGCATTGCCATGGTGGTGACAAGCTTGATTAACAACAACATAAAATAAAGCCTAGGAGGAGGAGGAGGAGGAGGAGGAGGAGGAGGAGGATGAGGAGGAGGAGGAGGAGGAGGAGAAGAAGATCCTAAAAATTTGCCTAAGTGTAGCAGCCAAAAGGTGTCTCCCTAGTCTCTACCTAATTGCCCTATTTATAGATTAGGGTAATTTGAATCCCAATCAAATACTGTCACGACCGTCCCGTCAGGGAGCCGCGAAAAGGGATAAAAAAGAGGAGTCGTCACCAATATTTTATTTAGGAAAAACATTGGAAAAACCATATATTTTAAGGAAAACTGGTCTAAAAGAGAGAGAGATGAGTCCGGGAGTCGGTTACGAGTAGGGAAGGTATTAGCACCCCACATCGCCCGTTTAAAAACAGTACCTCGAGTTAATTGTGCAAAAAAACATTTTAATAATCTTTTAAATATTTGTTTTACCCCAAAAATTAATTACAAGAAAGAATTATTTTTAATTTTTAACATTTTTAAAATTTTTATTTTTTTTATTTTTTTTTTGAATTTATTGTTAAAAAAGGAAAAGTTTAATTATTTTGATTAATTATTTTAACATAGAAAGAGACACACAAAAGGAAAATTTAGTTTTGGCTTGACAAGATGGCTTATCTTGCTCCTACGTATTCCCGGGTGCGATGAGAAACTCAAAGCCACGTAGTTCTTTATTAAAAAAATGATTGGTTGGTTGATTTTAATTTTGATAAAGATTTTGATTTATTTATTTTATTTTAAAAAGATTTTATTTCAGAATAAATTCACTTTTGTAGAGCCCAAGATAGCAGTGCTACATGATAAACCCTTACAATTCATACGACACTTGAGGATGAAAAATCATACATCAACATCGTAGATTGCTGCGTTAATTGAAAAAGATTTTTATTTTTATTTTTTTTACAAGAAAGGTTGGATAAAAATTTGTTAAAAGAGCAAGTTGAAAATATTTTATTTTGACAGAAAGAAGGAATTCACTCTTGCACAGGGTTAAAGATAGCGAAGCTATACGATAAACCCCTACAATTCACACGACACTTGAGGATGAAAAAATCATACATCAACGTCATAGATTGTTGCATGAATTAAAAAGAGATTTTTATAAAATGAAATTGGGTAAAATTGGTTAAAAATATAAATTAAAAAAAAACAAACATTTAATTTTTTTTAACGGGGATTCACTCTTGCACAGGGTTAAAGATAGCAGGGCTATACGATAAACCCTTACAATTCATACAACACTTGAGGATGAAAAATCATACATTAACATTGTAGATTGTTGCATGAACCCAAAAAAAGATTTTTATTTCAAAACATTTTTAATTAAATTTTTATTTAAAACAAGGATTGAAAATATATTTTTATATTTTTATGTTTTGTGATTTCAAATGTTTTTTTTGGGTGCATTTTATAACTTAGCATCAATTGGAAAGAAACATGGCCCAATAAGTAGCTAACTGGCCCAGACAGAACAGACCCAACAAGCTAATAAATCCTCATAAAAAAGAAAACAAAGTTAAGAAAAGTAAAAGGAGATCAGAAGTTAGTCTCCTTCTACATTACCAACAAAAAACCCAGGAGCAGCAGATGGAGAGGATGACGGCGACGGAGGACGAGCTCCTCACGCGGCGGCTGGTCGATGACGGACTCGCGGTGGCTGATCGGCGGAGGACGCAGGCGACAGAGGACACGCGACAGAGGGAGGAACGCGGATCTGGCGGTTCTCCAGAGGCTTGCGACGGCGAGATCCGGTACGGCGGTGGCTGGGTTGGTGTCGCGGTGATGGTGGAGGAGGCGTGGACATGGGCGGAGCTCGCAACAGGGATGGTGGTGGTGGACAAACCAGAAACGCGGATCTGCACCTCCACAACAGCGGAGGTCGTGGTGGTCTCACGATCTGAGGAAGAAGAAGGAGGATGTGGTGGTCGTGGGAATGAAGTGGGGGTGGCGCTGGATTTGAGAGGGGGAGGAGGAAGATGAAGTTACAGTGGGGAAGGGGTCTGCACTTGTAAACTAAGGAAATGAAGGAAAGGAATAGAGAGTAGAAGATGCGTGTCTTCTGATTTTCTCTGTTTTTTCTTTGTGTTTTGTTGTTGTTGGGTTGGTTGAAGAAGATGAAGAATGAGAGGAAGGAGATGATGCAGGCAGGAAGAAGGAGAAACAGGGACCTCTTTTGCTGTCCCCCCCCCCCCCCCCTTTTCTAATGTGTTATGTCCAACTTATAGCAAAAACCAGTGAATAAAAATGACAAAATGTTTCAGGCCAGCTGGGGATGAAAGGGACTATTGATGGGGTGTTGTGGAGTGTTGCAGAGATTGAACCATGCTCCAGTCATCTCTCCATTTCCATTTTTAGTGTTCCACTCATCTGATCTAGGCAAAATGCTCTTCCTCATGACTGAAAACTACCCAAAAATGGGAGCCTATTTGCTTGAGCCTTGTGCTGAGAAGAGCTACAGTGGTGGAGTGAATTAGTGGAGAAAAAATTTCAGAAGAACCTTTTTTTATTATTTATTTTTTATTTATCATTATTTTTTTTTCACAACTTTAATTAAAAAGGCATCCGGACAAAATTAGGTGTTCACAAATACAAATTCAGATGAAATTAGTTTGTTCAGATCCAAATATTGAGTGTCACGACCGTGACGGATTCTGCCTTGGATGTTGCTCTGCTGGTTGGTCTGTCACGGCCGTGATGCTCATCACGGCTAGGCCGTGATTAGTTCTGCCTGTGAGGGTCTGGTTCAGTTGGCACGTCACGGCCGTGATGGACATCATGGCCAAACCGTGATCAGTTCTGCCTGTGAGGGTCTGGTTCAGTTGGAACATCACGGCCAGGCCGCGACCAGTTCTGACTTTTCCATTTTTTTCTTTTAAGCTCTACTCGATCACGGCCGTGATGGGCTCTGTTAGGCTCAGTTTCCTTACTTTTTCAAACTCCACCTTCATGCAAGCTCCATCATAATTGGTCATGAGCATTTTAAATCTTCATATCCAAATCAGTATCTCCAAATTAATTGTCAAATCTTATCATATCCTTATTGTTGTGATAGGCAATTATTATCCAAATCCAAAATGATTAATTTGGATCCAATCTTTTATCTCAATGCCAATTGAATTATCTTTTAATCATAATAATCCAAATCCAAATTGATTTGGATTCAAATATGTCATGTGGGCCCTTGCAATTTGCTTGGCAATCTTCAATTTAATTTCAATCCTTCTTCTTTGTCCTCTCCTAAAAATAAGAATAAGAAAATATCAAAAAATTAATAAAAATATGATCAAATGCACTCATTGACTCTAAAATAACCAAAATAGGAAAACAAAGTCTAATTTGGGCTAAATCAAGCATTTAACAAAATTTAATTGATGAAATCTGCTAAAAAATAATAGATAAAATATCATAAGCCAGTGGATTATCAAACATCTATGCGAGTTGGATGCATCCTTTTGATTTGCCCCTATACATATCCCTCTATCATGAACAATTTTATTTGATAAGTTTGAATGATTAAGCGCTCACCTTCTCTATTGCTTCGAATGTTTCTTTTCTTTATACCTTTTTGATAATGCCAAAAGGGGGAGAAAAAGTATGATATAGAGAAAGTGGTTAATAACAAATTATACATGAAGAAAAAGTATGATATAGAGAAAACGAATTATACATGCATATGTTGAGGGGGAGCTTAAAAGCTTACATGATTAATGGGGAGTAAATCAAATTCTGCTCTGATAATATTTTTTTTGCTTTGATATACTTCTGCTGTGACTGCTTTGATACCATGATATAAATCTATCAAAAACATTTAGCGTCTGCTACACTTATACTCTGATCTTATAATTTGTCAAAAGGTTTGTCATAATCAAAAAGGGGAAGATCGTTAAACTCAATAACTTAGAAATTTTGATATATGACAAATACAACTTAATGTGTACGCAAGTGTTTTTAGTGTCAAATTGTAAAGGCAGGTATCAAGCAATATTCAACAAGTTCAGTGAGCAATCAAAGGAGAATATTCAAGGAAGAACTTGGAGGAATCAAAGAGCAAGGACGAAGATCAAGGAATCATCAAGACAAGAGCTTAACGAAGAAATTAGTGTTAAGTCTTAGATGATTTGTAAGAGATGAAATCTATTATTCACAAATAAGCTCAATTTGAAAAGATGCATGAAAGAAAATCATTTTTTCATAACCTGCATTAAAAGGAATAAGTTTTCGTAAATGAAAATGATTTTTGAAATAAGATTTCAAAGCGCTCGTCCAGCACTGGAATAATATAAGTGCTCGTCCAACACTGGGAATAGTAAAAAATGGCGTCCAAGAAAGTGATACAAGAGCACGTCCACTAAAGTGACACAAGTGCACGTCCACTGAAGTGATAAAAGTGCTCGTCCACACAAGTCTTTGGACTTGCTAAGATCTTAATGAGAAGCTTCGTCCACTGACATGGCATATGGAGCTCGTCTACTAGTTGGAGCACGTCCAATTACTTTGTGTTAGTACTCCCGTCTACTGACGTGGCAAAAGGACACGACTATTTTCTACAAATGGACTCGGCAATTTTTTAAAAAATGGACGTGGTTATTTTTTTTTAAGATAGATGCGACTATTTTCTTCAAATGGACGCGACTATTTTTTTAAATGGACTCGATTATTTTATGGACGCAAATTCTACAAGAACAATCAGAATCTTATTTCAAGAACGAGAATCAAGAAAACATATTATGTTAATCAGATCCAAATCTGTTTTGATTGATACCAACGACTATAACTTATTTTCTATATAAAGAGGGATCATAGGAACACTTAAACAACATATACGAATATCATAACATATCACAGTTTTACGAAATCGTTTTGAGAAATCAATTGTGAAAATCATTCATCACCTTTATTGAGCTTACTGAGAAGAGGGTGTTTCAATACTCAAAGTACTTCAATTTGTTTATCCGACTACTGAGAGTTAGGAATCAACTTTTGTTTTTACTTTTGATTGTAAAGAGAGTGGGAGTCTCTCTGAGTGATTAGGGTGAGGTATCCCTAAGGTTGAACATTGAGGCTCTTCACAAGAGTATGGTATCTCGAGGTGAAGGAGTGCTCTGTGGTGTGAAGGTTTTTCAAGCTACCTGGTAAAACTTGTGTTAGTGTGTGAAATCCCACAGGTGGAGTGGGGACTGGATGTAGGTCACAGTGGAGGTGACTGAACCAGGATAAATCTGGTTGTGTGGTATCCCTAAACTCAAACTCCTTTACTTTCTGTTTATGTTCAAGAACCTGCAACTTTGATGTTTAAAATTCAATATAATTTCTGTTATTGATCTGTATAAACTGTATTTTGTTATTACTGAGTTATTAAACCCGAACCTATTTTGAATCTTTCTTATCCTCATCACCTTCTATTCAAGATTTTGTAAAAACCCTTCATCGATTTTGTAAAAGATTCTGAGAACACTAATCCGCAACTCTGATTTATAAAGCTTTGTGAAAAAGTTTTAAGAGGGAAATATTTTTTGAAAACTCAATTCCCCCCCCCCCCCCCCTTGAGTTGTTGAAGCCGAAACAACACATTGTCTGTATAAATATATTTTCCAATTTTGTACAAATCTCTAATTGTTACATCATTATATTTTTCTACTATTATCCTAACTATCTAAAAGTCATCCATATTATGATAAATTTTTGGATAATATTTTAAAATTCTATTATCGCAATTCATATTCATTAAACTATAATGAGTATATATATATAAATAAATGTGTTACTTAAAATTTTTATCATACAAATTTTAAGGAAAATATTATTTGTTGAAATTTGAATAGAAATGTATAAAATTATTCATAAGGCAACATATACCCCGTGCATGGCACGGATGCCTACACTATATATATATATATATATATATATATATATATGAGGATGTATCAAGTGAGATGACTAATTTTATATGAGAGTGAGAGAAGCAAATCTAGACTTTTGGATCAAAGATGGATGGTCAATATTAGAACATAAAGTCATGTAACTTTTTAAAAATGATCCATTCAACAATGATACTACGAATTTACATAGGCTTTGATACCAATTGTTGAAAATTTATAAGCCCCGATATATCAAAACAAGTAGATACGATATTATAGCATGTTCTACAATGATACACAATTAGATAATTGAGTTTGAGTTAGAGGTGTGTACCTGGCATGAGATGAGATTCCATCTTGATAAGAGAGAATAAGGATGAGAGAAGACTCCCATATACCCGTTTGCCTTTTCTTTTGTCGTGTTAACTGTCTAATGGGGCAACAATTAAATATCCTAACTGATGAGGATATGGACCTCTCATTGGGCATAAATTAAATGACTCAACCCATCACGGTCCATTCAGAACAAAAGGCCAACATTATTAACCATATTGATAAAGTGTTATTAATATCAATAATTAACCATAATTAACATATTAACTATAATTCCTGATAATTGATTAATACTAATCCATAATATTGATTAATTAAATAATTAATCCAACAACCGCTTGTCACTTGAGCTATGCCACTATATTACTTACATAATATAAAAAAAGAATAAAAAATATATTTTCCTATATTTATTATTTACTTGTTAGCTAAAGTTTTTTTCGGTTTCTGGTTTACTTGTTAGATAAAGTTGAGTAAATAAACCGAAATAAAAAATTCAAATTAAAATTATTATCATTAAATGCTTTCCCCACTTACAGTTATTGGTTTAGCTTTAATCCCATGATTCCTGTCCACACTTCTAAGCCAATGCTAAGAATAGTACATAGGTCACAACTGATTAATGATTATGACATATACCTATAATAAAAAGTTGCAAGTCGTAAATGCATGCTGAATTCAAACGATGGCTATATAAATCATCTGAAGGAAGATGTCCCTTTGGAATCATTAAAAGGACGGGTCAGACCCGAGGCATAAAATTGACCCTAGCATAGGTGATGAGGTTTTCGTTCTTCCTTTGATTAAATTTTATTATCCGCTAATTTGGCAAGAGTTGAAGCTTTCAACATGCCTTGTGAATCGCATGGCATGATGACATACATAGACCGTAGTGGATTGTAGTTGACAAACAGAGAGTATACCCCACACACACTAGTCCTTGACGTACTCAAAGTATCAAACTCATCTAATAATCGTTGCAAATGCACCCAGGATATGGAAGGTAATCTACCACCCACCCCCCTTTAATCAATACCTTGTACCTTACTAAGTTTGGTTCAGTTCACCATCTTCCATGAATGAAAGTTCCAAGTAATTGTTCCCTGTTTTATATTCCCTTCCTTCTCTTGGTAGGATTATTAAATGGCTTTCAATTGGTAATCAAATCAAAGTAAATATAATCGTATGGGAGTTATAAGGTGACTTGATGGTTTGGGGGAGGGAAATGGGGTTTGGAGTGATAAGGTGGAGGTCATGAGTTCAACCCCCACTAACATAACAAATACTAACAATCTAATATTTGCCTATAAAAATAAATAAATATAATCGCAAATGTTTTTTTCTTCTAGAACGTTAAGCTAGGATTATTGTTACCTTTTGTGCCCTAACCCGAATTAGGATATTGAAACTTGTTGGGAGTGGCGACTGGAATTCTTTTAAGAGTTTAGTGTAATACCTTATATTAATAAAGAAATATAAAGCGATTTTGTGTGATGTAGCTAATAGTTATCTACAAGATGTGTGGTGCAAGCTTAAATCATGCACGGTTCCATGCCAACTTAGATTATGATAATATAATTATGAGAAACGATGATATAAACTTAGTTGCATGAACTTTACATGTGACAGCATATATATTTATATATGTTTATATCCATAATTTTAAATTTAATTTAAATAAAAAACATATTACGGTGAATAAATTTCAATCTATCTTAAAGTTATTCTATAGTTATAGGGACTGCAATCAAACAGACCAAATTGATTACTCTTTTTCCAAAATTTATAAAAAGGGGGAAATTAATGTGAAAAGCTTATCACACAAGTTGGTGACTTGGTGGGACCAAAAGAAACGAGAAACGCAAGATTGGTTTGTGAAGTTGATGATGGGTCTAACACTAGGGCCACTAACTCCGGGTGTTGCAAAAGCTTAGACTTGCATTTAATTTGCATTATCTGTTAATCTGAACATAAAATATAAATTAATGTCCAACTTCGACCGCACTGCTTCAGTGCAGCACTGCGGTTGTGCTGCCCAACGCCGCAACCGTTGACTCAACAACTTGGTTTAGCTCTCGCACTCAATATGGCTAGGATCATGACAGGTGGAAATCATTTTCTGATGCTGACCATTTTTTACAACTGTTCATCGTATACGACTAAATGCGTAATAAAATTTACAAAATGCTTGCCAGTGTTATAAGAAATCAAGAATAAAATTTTTTTATTAAGAGTTGCTGCATTTAAGATTTTTAAGAGTTATATGTTTATATTTTCAATAAAATTTTTTTATTTTTGGTATCCTTTATCAGGGTCCTAAGGATCCTAGAATTTAAAAGAATGTTAACGAGTGATCTTAAAGTATTAGTTAATGAACTAAGAAAAGAAAGATATTATTGAAAAGTCGTGTATTTAAATTTTTGAAAAGATAAATACTTGATTTTTCAATAAAATATTACTATATTTGGATTCCTTAACCTGTACTCTAATGACACTCGTTAGCAATATCCTAAAATTTATATATAATAGCAAAGAAAGTTCGCTGTTATATTCATTAAAAAGTAAAAGTACTAGTGAAAATGTTCCTAGAGGTCTTTTGAATTTGATCCTAATTTTCATAGGGGTTTAAAGCTGCATCAATGAAGAAACACCGTTCTACTTATATTTTTGTTAGATACCTCAATATTTGAAAACAAACTTGTCGTAAAGGAGAATTGTTTAAATTTAAAAAATTAAATAAATATTGATCATTGAATTAAGGTATTATTCCCTCATCCTAAATTTTTCTTATAAAATAATTATATTGATCCTCCATCGAATTATATATATCTCGCCTCATGTTATTTATTATAAAAAACTCAAGTTTCACATTAACTAAAAAAATGTCTAATAAAAACTTATAAAACTTAATTATTTCTCACCTTATTAGGCGATTTTACAAGATACTTGAGTTAGACATAAAATATAAGATTATTCATATACTTATACATTTGCATATATGAGGTAAAAGGAAAAGAATCCCATTATTTAAAAACTTGTGTCAAAAAATAAAACTTTTCTATTTAACTTTTAATTTTATAAAAAGTATAGCCACTAAATCTGAAAATTCTTCCATAAATGGTTAAAAAACAACATTCTTTACCTCGATAGACTATGGTGGCACTGAATATTTGGTCCTGGGTTTTAAGTTCAATGTGTGGCTAAATTTTTTCTCAAAAAGCTAACTTGATCTATATATGAACAAAAGGAATGTTCTCTATATAGAGAGAACTCATCACAAAGTGAAATATGAAAAAGTTAGTCCCCAAATCTGGAAAAGTGCTAAGAAGCTTTTGCACGCAACAATTGAAATAAACTATTTAATGTAGACTAAACCCCCAATTTGGTCCCTGAGAAAAACACTCGGGTCTGAAATAGTCCCTAACCAAAAAAAATTATCCATTTAGTCCTTAAGAATGTATTTCCGGGACAGATTAGTCCTTCCGTCAGTTGACCACCTTTGATCGCAGGTAAAATGCTGACGTGTCGGTTTCCATTCCAAAACGGCATGTCGTTTCTTTCTTCTTCTTCCTCCAGCTTCTTCTTCTTCTTCTTCCACGAGACCTAACAAACAGATAATGGAGATAGGAAAGGTGGAGGAAGAAGGTGGAGATATTTGAACACTGGCTACTTTTCCACATTTCTGTCTGCAATACCTATGCTGCACATTTCTGCAATACATTTCTGTCTGAAAGGATCATGGATTTAATCCAGCTTTTACCTAACAAACAGATAAAAATGTTTATTAACATTCAAAACCAAAAAGAGAAGGCTGAGACAAGCCACCTCAAACAAACTTCAGCAACTTCAATGAAATTCTTACCCCCATTTCGTGAGTACATTCCTCCACTTACATAACCAGAAATTAATGATGTGAGAGCATAACATACAATGAAGGTTGTGACAATTGCTCCTCGCCTGAAACACATAAATGGGCATTAAAAGAAATTTACATAAAGTCAAGGGACAAAATTTACATAAGGTCAAGGGACAGAATATAAAATCCACCCGAAAACTAGAACAATGAATAAATAGCTCAGATATGCAGGCAACAAATGCTATGCTCATATTAATCAACTGAAATTTGTACACAACCTCACTATCATTATTCGTAGTAATGTTTACGTCAGTTTAAGGTTATACATGCATGTAAATGTTATATCATTCGGCTTAACATCTCCCTTCGCACAAGCATGTAAAGCTCCCATCATGGTAACATTTGTAGGTTCCACCCTTTCATCCAACATCTGTAATCCCGATCTGAAAGCATACTGCGAACCCATTCTGCGTGAACCCATTTTTGGCAAGCTTCCTGCATCTCCAAAAACAACTGCAAAGCTCTCCTGGCGAACCCATTCTGCGCGTACCCTGAAACCAGCGTGTTCCAAGTAACCAAATCCTTCTGTGGCATTCTCTCGAACATCTTATACGCGTCATTAATCTGCCTACATTTTGCATACACATTCACAATAGCAGTCTTGGCAAACAAATCTGACTCATACCCATTAGTTATAAGCTGCCCATGAATCTCTCTACATCTTTTAAGGTCCAAATTCATGCCACACAATTGCAACAGGTAAGTGAAATCATACACGACGGGAGGAAGAAGAAGCTGGAGGAAGAAGAAGAAAGAAACGACATGCCGTTTTGGAATGGAAACCGACACGTCAGCATTTTACCTGCGATCAAAGGTGGTCAACTGACGGAAGGACTAATCTGTCCCGGAAATACATTCTTAAGGACTAAATGGATAGTTTTTTTTTGGTTAGGGACTATTTCAGACCCGAGTGTTTTTCTCAGGGACCAAATTGGGGGTTTAGTCTTTAATGTATTTATCTCTGCTTCATCTTAAAAGTGTTAAGAAGCATTCCACTACACGACAGTTGAAATGAACTAATTATCTTATACGGGTCTCAGTGCCAAGCCCAAGAGAAATCAACCCACTATCGATCAGGAATATGTCTAAATAAATGGACATATAATTACTTATATTACGAATATTCTAGAAGGAGTAGTTAGTTAGGATTTGTGTCTAGCTAGTTGTCCCTTAACCCTTATTATTATGAAGTAATATTGTATACAAGTTGTTATATATACTTAAATGAATGAAATGAGAAAGGAAGGAAGAAAATTCAGAAAAAAATCTCTCTCCCTCTAAGGCTCTCCTATTCAATAGGAATTCAATCTCTTATCTCTAAAATCCTCTAACTATCGTTGGTACTTTCATCTATGCAACTCAACCTCATTCATCATCTAATACTCTTCTTCTTCTATTTTTTTTTACAGGCTTCGTATAAATACTCAGTACTCGTATATATGAATAACCACATATCAATTTTTTGAATAAAATGAATAAAGATTTAGTGTCTGTTTGGTTAAGGCCTCAAACTCTGTTTGGGCTCCTATACTCCAGATACTACAGTAACGGGAGTGTTTGGGAGCCAAATTGCATTCAAAATAATTGATTCATGTCTGGTTGGAATTGATTTTGGTGAAAGCAAGGATTTCTAGCTTTTTTGTTGAAAATAATTGATTCTAGATGTGAGACCCACAAAATTCTATATATTTACATCTCAAAAGTGATTTTACTTTACCATCCAAACAAAATCAATTCTTCTAAACTCACTTTTAAAATATTATTACCAAACACAAATTAATTTTTTTCACCTCAATTTTTTCAAAATCAATTCTATCAAAATCAATTCTATCAAAATCTAAAACATACGGACCCTTACACTAAATATTGTATTTAATGCATTGAAGTTTACTTTATGAATGATTTCCATAATTCTGATAAGAAGAAAGAAGAATGCTAAACACTGGTTAAGAAATTGAAAAGAGAAATTTTTTTTCCATTAGAAACTTGCGTATTTGATATTTTGAAAAGTGATAAATTTTATTTTTCAATGAGAATTTACTATTTTGCATTATTTGATCAGTGTTATGAGGATATTGATTGGCATAAACCTTGTAATAACGCATCTATAAAATATTGTGCCACTTTTGCTTCCTATTCATATGATCACCATTCATACCATTTAGCATACTCAATAATATAATACTCTAATTATAAAAGCATTTTTTTTTACGGAACTTATAATAGCATTAGTTAGTTACCAACTTAATTGCAAAAATAAAAAAATTCTTCACATCCATGTGCTTTGTGTGTGACGACCTATATCCAACACAATATGGTTTGGTTTCTCTAACAAAAGTTAATTTATGTAATAAACATCACTTATTACTTAATTAGTACTAGCTTACATTACTCATATTTATCTATATTGTAAAATCAGAATATAAAACATATATGAGATGAGGTAGAATCAATTAAACTCTTATAAAAACATAAAATAATAAATTATAAAAACATAAAATAATTGACATAGTGTGTATTTGGTTTCACTTCTTAAGACACTAAAAGTGTTTCTGCACCTGTCAAACGTGATTCTTGTAAAAAAAGAGGTGTTTGGGAACATGTTTGTGGAAGCAATTTTACATCCAGAATTGATTCTGCCATAAGTAGCTTAGAGTAGTTTCTGCTTTTGGATTGAAAAATTATACTAAGTTTTACATCAAACTTGCTTTCAAAGTAAAACATTCAAACATAAATCACTTTACTTCAAACTCAATTGTATTGAAATCAATCCTACAAAATCAATTCCATCAAAAACCACGTTTGTCAAACGTTCATCCAAACACACACGTTGATGCGCATATAAAGAAATAAAGGTAATTATGATTATTTAAAAAAAAAAAAGAAAAAAGAAAGAAAAGAGCGAGTCAATCAAATAAGCATGGACTCTTGCGGCTCCACGCCTATATATATACCTCAAACATTTCAAACTCACAAGAATTAAAGGCTGCCATCAAGCTCATCATCGATCGAAACAAGAGAGAGAGAGAGAGTCTGTGAGAGAAGGCGCTATCCATGGTGGAAGTTGCAGCATCCTCCGACTCGCCGAAGCGCCAAACCAACGCTTTCCTCGTAACCATATCGGCGGTTCTAGCTCTTCTCACAAGAGCTACCCGCTTCACGGTGAAGCCCAAGGCGGCGGCGGCGAAACGGGTAAAAGATGAAGACTGGAATTTCGAGCTGATGACGCCGAAGTCGCCGCTGGCGCGTCCAAAGAAGCTTCTGAGCAACATAAGCAGCAAAGCTCTGCTGCCGTTTGTTCAGAAGAAGAAGCACGGCGAGGAGGAGCGTTGGGGAGACGGCGGCGTGTGGCAGAAAAACATATTGATGGGAGGGAAGTGTGAGCCGTTGGATTTCTCGGGAGTAATTTACTACGACAGTACCGGGAAGCAGACAAGTGAAATCCCTCTCAGGTCGCCACGTGCCAGCCCTTTGCCCGGTTATCTCACTCGCCACCGTTAATAAACCCTCTCTCTGATTAACGGAACGGATAAAGAAAGGCAATAGAGGTAGATTGAATCATTAATTAGATTATTAATGAGCCGGCAGGAACGTCCTGTCTTTTTTTTTTTTCATTGTCTTTTGAATTCCTCTCTCACACATCATTTCAGCTCGACAGCTCCATCTCTCTCTATAAACATCATACAAGCCGTCTGATTTTCGCAGGAAGGGCATTGTCTAGCAAGAGTAAATTCAGACTCATTATTAACACATATCTGGCCTGTCTTCCTAGCGAATTCCAATGAAAAATGAACCGATTTGTGATTGCACGTGTGCATCTCTTTTTTTTTTTTTATAAAAAAAGTTCCTTTTAGATATTTAGTAGTAATGTTACGTGTTAGTTTTTTTTTTTTTTGGTTGATAGGCGTTACTTGTTAGTTTAGTTGCTTTATTGGTGAGAATTTGTATATAGTTTGTGAATTTGTGAGCCTTTTGTAAAGGTGTTTTAGTTAAATCATGTTATTTGTGTGAAAATATATATACAGATATATAGATTATATACAACTTCGACTATTCAAAAAAATTATATTAAAAATAAGGTGTAGTTTTACCCCTTAATTACGTCTTCCAGCTCTATTCAAATTAGTAGTAGTTCAATATGTTATAATTTTCAAATATAAAGCATCTCGTATAAAAATACTTTGTTATATGATAATCAACATACAAGGCTATGTGAGAAGTGTGTGAATATATATTTGTGTAGGTATACTTATATCAACATGAGAGTAAAATCAATGTAGCAGAGATAAAAATGCTGCGCTGGATGAGCGGAAAAACTAGACGTGATAGGATTATGAATGATAGCATTAGAGAGAGAGTTGGGGTAGCACCTATTGTAGAAAAGATGGTTGAATCTCGACTTAGGTGGTTTGGACATGTATGGAGGAGACTTTTAGATTCTGTAGTAAGGAGAGTGGACCAAGTGGAAGGCAATCCAATAGCTAGAGGCAGGGGTAGGCCAAGAAAAACTATAGGAGAAACTATTAAGAAAGATTTGGAGGCCAATGATTTAACTATTAACATGATTCACGATAGAACATTATGGCGTCGTATGATCCATGTAGCCGACCCCACCTAGTGAGATAAGGCTTGGTTGTTGTTGTTGCCCCAGAGTCTACCACCCATTTGTTCACATTGGTCACCATATTGACTTGAGAAACGACCGCAACTATAATGTCATCTCCTTCACCCTCAACCAAATTGGTCTTAGGCTTAGAAGGATTGTCGCCTCTCACTCTATGTCGGCATTGCGGTGCATGATGACCTGTCTTACCACAAATATAGCACATGCCTTTCTTTTTGAAGTTGGGTTAGATGCATGAGGGATATTATAATTTCTATTATTATAATTGTGACCAGGTTTATAATCGTACCTTTTCTTCTGAGATTGATTCTGAATGATGTTTGCACGAGCAGCTAGTGCCTTTACCCTTGCAGCCTGACACTCTTTCCTGTTGGTATCTTTAATTATTATATTAGTGATCAGTTCTGACA
Source organism: Sophora flavescens (assembly GCA_030762895.1). NCBI lineage: Eukaryota > Viridiplantae > Streptophyta > Magnoliopsida > Fabales > Fabaceae > Sophora > Sophora flavescens. Next base: position 32,538,894 of record CM061068.1, read on the forward strand.
GGGAGAGTTGCTTGTGTTTGTGCTTTAGTTGTTGCTTGTAATCCTTCCATGAAGGAGGCAACTTTTCGATCAGAAGGCCAGCTACAAACTCATCCCGTAGGTTGATGTTTTCTGACTTCAAATCCTCCAAGAGCTTGTGGTATTCATTGATTTGAACTTTGATGTCCTTGTCTTCGGTCATTTTCCAATGGTAGTAATTTCCAATGACAAATTTTTGCTTTCCGGCATCCTCAGCAATATACTTCAATATCATTGAGTTCCATATCTCCTTCGCACCCTTGTAGGAACAATAAACATCGAACAACTCATTAGACAATGTACTAATTATTGTGCGACGGCATACCTTATTATAATAGACTAAACCCCCAATTTGGTCCCTGAGAAAAACACTCGGGTCTGAAATAGTCCCTAACCAAAAAAAACTATCCAGTTGGTCCTTAAGAATGTGTTTATCGGGACAGATTAGTCCTTCTGTCAGTTGACCACCTTTGACCGCAGGTTAAATGCTGACGTGTCAGTTTCCATTTCTAAAAAACCAAAACGCATTGCCGTTTGTGAACTGAAATTCCTTCTTCTTCGACGTTCCTTCTTCTTCCTCCCAAACTTCTTCTTCCGTCCAAACTTCTTCTTCCTTCCTTCTTCTTCCTCCGAACCCAAGGACTTCCCAACCCTAGGACTTGTTCTCCCTCGCCATTATAAACATTCTTCTTCTCCTTCCCCCCATCCGATCGCTACCCTCGGACTTGCGCACCCTTTCCCTCATCAGCAGTGACTGAATCCCTAATTTCTATTTCGCCCCCCTTCCATTGTTGGACCAGCGTTAAAATGAGTTGGGCGTCTAACAATGTGTCCAGCCGTGACTATAGTTGGAGTGCTTCCTCAAGCACTGTAACCCCAAAGTTCCCTCCTCCATGTTACATTTGTAAGAGACCCTGTGTCATCAACACTTCAAGAACACTGAAGAACCCAAACAGACCCTTCTATGGCTGCCCTTTATATAAGGTAATGAATCCCTTACTTTAGTTCCATATTGGTTGGCCTGTCATCTTTACATTCTTGCTGGTTTTGGTTGCAGGAGAAGAAACCACATTGTGGCACATTTGTGTGGGTGGATATATATGAGGCGCAAATGGAACAAGAGAGACTTAAGGAGATGGAGATGGAGATGGAGATGGAGATGGGAGATGGGAGAATTCCTCAGGTGGAGATGGAAATAACCGAGATGAAAGCAAAGATGAATGAAATGCAAGTCAAGATGTTGCTTATATCCAAAGATGTTGTTTATCTCCAAAGATCATTTGGAGTTGTGATAGGGGTTGTCTTTGTTTTTGTTGTTATGGTTATGATATTTAATGTATGGAAGTAGTGTAAACGTCAAGGAAAGTTAGGTTAGTATGTGCTTGTAATATTTGGGTGAAAAAGTTATGTAATCCATGCCTTTTGGCATTTATAATGAAATGGAAATTTCTGTTTTTCTAATCAAAGTTGTAAAAGAATCCATTTATAATGTAAGGTAAATAACTCCAAAATAACTCCAAAGGGCAGCCATGAAAGGTAAATAATACCAACAAAATAACTCCAAAATGTACTTTTCATTCATATGTATTGTCAATTCATTACAAATATATCCTGTCATTGTCAAAATAACCTTAGAATGTACCAAACAACAAGATAAAACACAAAACATTGTCAGTCCCTAACTAGAACATATAACCTAGTAAACTACTGAAAACTCAAAAAACATTGTCATTCTTTGAATTCCTTCTGCAGTGTCACTTCCCTCTTCATTTTTTCTTCTTGCCATTATCTTGCAGTGGTGGTGGTGGTGGTCTGTATCCAGGTGTTGGAATGAACTTGAATAGCCTCTCTGCAGTCCCACTACTTGCTGCTGCCAATGTCTCATTTGACACAGTTCCCTCACCCTGAGCATATGTTGGAGCTCGTATGGCCTAACCGGGAGGTGGTGGTGGTCGTATTGATTGTATTCCCACTGCTGATGAAGGACTTGGGGTGAAAGGGGGTAGAGTTAAACATGGTCTAACTGTCCCACGTGGCCTGATAGGTGTTGGCCTTATAGCTGGTGGCAGCGGTGGTGTACTCTGATCACTCATTTCCTGAAATCAGACAGATCAAACCAGTGAGGAATTTTGAACATGTAAATATCGTGGGACAAAATGGTCCCTTACAAAATGTTTAGTGGGCCAAAATGGTCCCTTACAAAATTCATATGAGACAGATTAGTCTCTTGTGGAATTGCAGAGTCTGTAGTATGCGTTCCTTGAATGGGTTGTTGGTTTCCTTCAACTAGTTCCTGAGTCTGAAACAAAATAAATGTCATAATAAAACTGCACATAAATACAGCCCAAAACTTTGTACACCTAGTTACTCGTGTTGCACTTTCTTCCCGAGGGTCGTGATTGTGTCAATGGCACCTCTTCTTGTGCTGCATTCTCTATAGGCTTGTTTGGACGCCTTTTCCTAGCAACTTCAGGTCTAGCTGGTCCCTTGCAAGTCTTCTCATAATGTCCAGCTTCTCCACACTTTAAGCACCTGACTTCATACCTCTTTCTAACTTTGTTTTGTTGGCTGCCTGGTGCGTCTTCTTATGCAACATCCCTTCATCAGTGCTTCTTTGGCCAACCAACAGCCTCTTCATTTGGTGGTTCATGTTTTGGGTTATCGTTTTGACCAAAATTTTTCTTTGGGAATTGGGTGGATCCAGTCTTTGATATGTTGCATTAAAGGCTTCCATTGTCAGCCATTGATGCACATAATCCTCAGGACACTCATTCTTGTAGGCTATAGCTGCTATGGCATGAGCACAAGGCATGCCAGTTAGCTGCCACTGATTGCATGTGCATGTTTGCTGACTCAAGCTCACTCCAACCTTTGACCCATATCTCTGAACTTCAAACTTCTCATTGTCTGGGTCACCTGTCCAGGTAGGTGTCCACTTATTGCTCTCAAGCTTCAGTTTTTCTAGCTTCTTCTGTTGTACTAGTGGCATTTTTCCTTTGTATGACCCCAACACCCTCATGTGGCCACTATGCCTCCTCATCAAATAACATCGCAGCTCCTCCAGCATGGTCAAAATTGGTTTCTCTCTGTACTTGAGTATCTTGCTATTCCAGACCTCACACATGTTATTAGTTATATTATCTACTTTGGGCCAATGGCTATAATAGGCCTTCACCCATGCACTTGGCTCAATAGCATTCAGGTAGTCGTATGCCCTTTCATTCAGGCCTCTTAGTCTTTGCATAGTTGTCTTAAACTCGCCTCGCCATGCTCTTTGCACATTCCCAAACAAAGACACGCAGATCCTTGTCCTTCCAGTGCTTGATAAAGTTTTTCCAAATGTGAAGCACACAATTTCTGTGATGTGCACCTGGCATAACCTCCTTAAGAGCAGGTACTAAACCCTGCAGCAATGAATATGTTGGAACAGTTATAATAGGCATAATTCAATATTCTATACATTATTCGAGGGACAAATTAGTCCCTAACAATTTTTAAGTGATACCAGTAAAGTCCCTAAGAAACATGATTGTGAGCCAAATTAGTCCCTATTAACATGCATTACACATGATAGAAACACACTACAAAATATGACAAACAGAAACAGATTCACGGTAACCATATACCTTCTGGCGATCCGATATAAAGTTCCATCCATATCTCTCATGATGCCTAATATCCCCTTCCAAAAGTGTGAGAAACCACTTCCAATTATCCTTTGTCTCAAGCATCCACTACGGCATAAGCTATGACATAAAACCGATTGTTTGCATCTTGCCCAACGGTGACAAAGAATGTGACCACCATAATAACCCTTTAAAAACACCCATCTAGGCCAATGAGTGGCCTACAACCAGCCTTAAAACCTGACTTGAGGCCCTCCAAACAGATATACAAGCGATCAAACAGTGGGGGGGCCTTCTATTCTGGGTGAAACATCCATCCTAGTAGTTGATCCTGGGTTGCTTTTCAACACCTCAGCAAGGTAGTCCCATGTCCTACCATATTGATCTTTTTCTGAACCTTCCACAAGAAGCCCTACCGCTCTCAATGCTCTTGACAGCTTTTTATCATTAAGGTGCACCGTAAACTCCTCTTTGAAAATGTCAAAAGCCTGACTCCTTTTAAGCTCAGGCTGTGTCAATAATCGCGTCTCCAGTTTCTTAGCAACCCACTTCTTGGTGGCAGCCTTGTTCTTAAAGACCCTGCAGCAAGTATGATCATCCACCAGAGTCTTCAACTGGTAAATCTTGTCCAGGCTATTCCATGAACAGAAAGCAACCCATGGACATTCCTTCACCTTACAAACAGCCCTAGCCATCTGTTTATCATTCTTCTTCCATACAAATTGCCTTCCAAGTCCAATATTGTAGTCTTTCACAGCATTCTTAAACTCCTCCAAGTTTTTAAACTCCATACCAGCACGTAGCCTAACTTTGTCCAAATGAGATATCCGAGTTGAACACTGGGAATGTGTGCCTTGAGTTGCCCCCTCGTCGTAGAGAGTCCGGGGTTTTCATCCGCTCGAGTAAGTTTGGTAACCATTCTTCTCAAATGAGTTGATGTCGAATTTTCAGCCCTCTCACTATCTAAAGATGAGCAGTGGGGCTGCCTCCTCTTCCCCTTCACTTCAGTTTTTGCTTGCTCATGTAACCTTCATCACTATCACCGCCGACCTTTGGAGGAGGCCTATAAGGAGAATCTTCCGCATTTGTCATATTCATCATCAGTCATCAAGTCTTCGAATGAAGCTTCAATTGGTGTAGAACCATTTGCCTGAACATTCTCCTCCTCCTCATCTGGATCAACAAAGACTGCATCTTGCACACCTAGAATCGGATGCTCAAAATACAAGTGCATTGTGTAACACTCTCCAGCCGTGTACTCCATAGCAACCTCACACATGCGATTGATGTCATTGTCTCCCTCAACTGGTCTTAAACCAGTCACAAAATCCTTACGACCCGGATGCATCCACCACATAGCCTTGAAGTCATGGTACCCCAAGTTCTTGAACATCACCACCAAATCAAAATAGTTGACCAAGTCAACATCAATTGGTGGCATGGTGTTGACCCTCGAATCAATGTATTTCAGTACCCCATCCTGCATAACCAGCTTTCCTCCATGGTGAAAGAAGAAGCGAATTTGTGTAATCATCTGCAAACAAGAAACAAAGAAACAACTCAGCAGAAGTTAAAGGGACACCCAACACATGGGCCCACACAAACGACACTATCGTGACACACACCCAACACATTGACAAAGGGACCACATTTGTATGAAAAATAAGCATTCAACAATCCAAAAATGGATAAACCAATGAAGAAGGGACCACAGAAACATCAGACCCACCCATGCATGCATGAGAAAGCCAAAATCAGCAATAACACAAACCCTAAACCCTAACACTCGATTCTCCACATTTCAAACATGAAAAACCCAAAAGCATAGAGATTAGGGAAGAATAAGAAACATTACCTTCAGAAATCGGATTGATTCACACGATTCTTCACCCTTGAGTTAGTTGGAAGACGCGAACCCCTTCACTTCTTCTCCTTCGTGTGGTCTTTCTTTGCAGACCAAATGTCAACGAAGCTGGAGGAAGAAGATGGAAATTCAGTTCCCTCGGGAGGAGAAACGTCGAAGCTGGAAGGAAGAAGAAGTTCCCTTGGGAGGAAGAAGAAGGAACGTCGAAGAAGTTTGGGAGGAAGAAGAAGGAACGTCGAAGAAGTTTGGGAGGAAGATGAAGGAACGTCGAAGAAGAAGGAATTTCATTTCACAAACGGCAATGCGTTTTGGTTTTTTAGAAATGGAAACTGACACGTCAGCATTTAACCTGCGGTCAAAGGTGGTCAACTGACAGAAGGACTAATATGTCCCGGTAAACACATTCTTAAGGACCAACTGGATAGTTTTTTTTGGTTAGGGACTATTTCAGACCCGAGTATTTTTCTCAGGGACCAAATTGGGGGTTTAGTCATTATAATATGTCCATTCCTCAAGCTGTTTAGAATTGGCCGATGATGGCTTGGCATCGGTTAGAGCAGACGCGACTCCATGCATGTCAAGGACAGCAGAGACATGCTCCTACCACCTTCGAAAGTTCTGACCACCAAAGACTTCGATTTTGGAGATGTCAGGAAATGGCTTTGCGTAATTAATGGCCGGCGACGGCGGTTGGACAACAGAAGCGCCATTGTTGCTTAGTGTTTGTTGCTCCTCGACGGTTACGTTGTCAGACATTTAAACCCTTGAGATTGTTGTCAAAAAATTGTCTTCAACATAGCACGAACACAGGAACAAAGCAGCAACAAGTCACGAACACACGAACAAATCTCAATAGCCTGAGGCGTGTGAAATCACACTGTCCTCAAGGGTTTATCCGCGTGGTGCGCAAACCCCCCAAGATACAACAGGCCCCTCCCGACAAATAAACCGAGGTAACAGAACAACAATAATATAACATAGATGAAGTAGGCAATGTAGAACCCAGGAACAAAATAATAGAGGAGAAAATATTTTTTAAAAGAAGAAATATGTGCTTCTCTTTTCAGCAAATTAGGCACAAGTATTTTAAAAGAAGTAACACACCCGTATTTGTGAGTCTACAATTGTTAAAATACCTTTCTTTTAAAATATGCATATATGCTCTCTTTTTAATAGCTTCCCTAAAGCTACCATTAAATTTGGATCAGAATACAACAAACTGAACGTGCAGCTGAAGTTTTGAAACTGGTCAAAAGTGGTCATTTACTAGTACTGGACGTTATCTTTTTTATAGGATCAAATCAAAAAAAAAACAAAATATGTAATTGACCAAGTTTAACGTTTACAAGGGATTGAAGAGGTTAGTGACACGTATCATTGGCAAATAATATGAAAACCATTTTAGCAGATAATATGGAAGCTGTTAGTCCAATAACACATGTTTAAAAACAAGTACGAGCAAGTTTAAAAAATAAAATATGCTTTCTCAAATATAAAATTATTTTCACAAAAATTAATTGGATAAAATAATAAAAATTAATAACATTAATTTTACACTTATTGTGTGATAATAACACAAATAAAATAAATATTTAACTTTTAAAATATCTCAAAAATATCCGACGTTAATTTGGATAAAAGTTTTTTTTTTTTTGTTTAGTACGTGTGTGTATATATATATATATATATATTTTTTTTTTTTTGTAATTTAATGGGCAATATATCTGAGGGCCGTCTAGCTATTATGCGTCCATGATAGACATTTTGGCGTCTGCAAGTTGAGATTCTGTGACCATTGAGTCATGTTTGCATTTTGGAATTTGCTTTTGCAGTGTCCACTAGATGTGGCTGTGATAATTTGATTGTGCAGGGTCCGGAGATATGACATGACCTGGGGAATGAATGAGGGGAGGAAAACAAATAAAGAAAGATAAAAACAATTAATTACTGCTGCTTTGTTTTTAATTTGTTTTTCTCCAGCGGGTGGATGAAAATGAGAGAAGTCACTTTCAAATGATATTTATAGATTTGGATTTGGATGTTCTATATAAACTTATAAAGCGATTCGTTAATAATAATAATAATAATAATAATAATAATAATAATAATTATTATTATTATTATTATTATTATTATTATTATAATTATTATTATTATTATTGATAAGGTCCGATGATTCTCCTACAATATGCGACACTGACACTTGACTAAAAAAAGCTAAGGAAAAAAACAGTGAATGGAAGAATCCTAAATTCAAATTGTCTTGGTCGAGTTGCTTGCTTGCTACACACGAATATTTTTCATTGTATTTTTATTGTTCTGAGAGAAAGGGAAGAATTTTCTCATAAGTATAATTTAATTAATGGAGTCGTTGTTAGCTTATGATAGTCTTTTATGACTTTGTGCAATGTAGGGTGATGTTTGCGAAAAGATTCATAATTTTTTTGTTTTTCAGTGTCAATGACTTATTAATTTTATTACATAAAAAAATAAATTAATTGAGATACATATAAGTTGGTCATATATTATTCTTGATATAAGAATAATAACTCATGTTATATTTCAATACGTCAATATTCATCTTAAAATTAAAATTGAGTCAAATCGTCCATTAAGTCCGCTCAATTACTTAAAGCATGGAATATGAATTGTGATTATACAAGTTAAACCTCTTGTAATATGATTCACCTTTTTCTCATTCACTTCTCTCCTCTCTTTCTCTCCTGTGCAAGGCTTATTACATGAGCCCTTTTTTTTTTGAGTAAAGTCACATCAAAATTTCATTTTACAAATTTATGTTTAATTTAATGGCTGTATGCTAATTTCTTTATCTATCTAAAATATATAAAAAAAAAGTGACTCTCTGTAATGATCAGACAGAAAATAATAGGAATAACTTTATTTGAAAAAATCTTACCAAAAAAAATATATTTGAAAAAAAAAACTTTATGTTGTTAACTTTCATATAGAAAACGGATTGGGGGTTTATGGTCAAACCTAAGTGACCAAGTCGGTAGCTGACTTTGACTTATATTCTTAGTTGACTTGGGCTTGGATCAACAAAATGAAATAGCATTTGACCTATTCAGCTTACACAAAAGACAAAAGGATTTGATTTACCATCCATAAATTACTATTTTCACCTATCTTATCCTTATAACTTTTTTTTAATTTCCGAAATACCCTTATTAATTATAACCCTTTATTTACCTCACTCATCCAACCCACACCGTTCTCTCTCTCTTTTTTTTTTCCCTTCATTATTTTGTTCTTCTTCATTCTCCTCTCACCTCTCACTATGCAACACTCAACACTTTATGCTTTAAGATTCTTTGGTATATCTTTGGCATCCTCGACCTGGTGAAGACGAAAGTTGGCACGGGGAGGTAATGTTCTTCTATTCAATTTCTTGGTTTGATCTACGATTTTATTTTAATTTTTTGGTTTCACTTACGGAATCTATTTTTCCGTAAGTGTGTAATTTTTCGACACTTACGGAAACTTTTCGTAAGTCATAAGTATCGAGAAATTACACACTTACGAAAATTAGTTTTCATCCGGATTCAACTTCCACTTAAGGAAACTAGTTTATGTAAGTGTCAAATTAAATTTATTTAACGTTTTAAATTAAATTTTTTTAGTAACAATTATTTAACGTTTTAAACTATTTTGATGCCTCGTTGTCTCCGTCTCGTCTCGTTGCTCTTCGTCTCCTCCTTTAACTTGTTTTAAGCTTGCTGTCTTCCCGTTTGAAGTCTCTCTCGATCTATTTTACATTCTCATTATCTCGCTAAAGGAAGCTCGCTGTCTCGTTCTCTCGCTGTCTCTATTGCAGAAAAAGAATGGGGAAAAGTGAGAAGGATGTGAGGATGAGGTGGGAAGGGGAGGGGCAGGAAATTGGGGAAATATGATTTAGTGATTTACAATAGTGGGTAATAAGTGGGTATGAGTAAAATCGATAAAGCTAAAAATATTTTGTAAATAAGAGGTGAGAATATCAAAGTGGGAGGTAGGAATATCAAATCCCAAAGACAAATTATAGTTTACATTGGGAATTTCTCCTCTTTGAGCAATGAAAGAGTGGAGAGTAAAAGCCCAAATCGAAAACGACTTTTTTTCAAAAGCCTGTTTGGTTCTGAAAATAATTTTCATTTTCACATTTTCATGTTTAAGGAAACATGTTTGATATGATGTGTTGTTTCTTGTTTTAAAAAAATTAATAATATCAAATATGTTCTGTTTCATCATTTTCAGTAAATTTTTAAAATATTAGAAACAAATTTAGGTAATAAACATATATTTAATTAAAAACTTTAAAAATAACTTTCCATATGATAAGAATATATCTCATTTAATTAAACCCTAAACTATCATAACAATATATATATATATATATATATATATATATATTGTTATATATTAAATATAATTATCATACCATTTCAATGTTTGCGAGTTCAGTGTTTTGCAGCAAATTAAGAAAGGAAGCATCAGAATGAACAAGAGCAGTATAGTCAGGTACGGAGTCAGACTTAGATGATTGGAAGGATCAACTAATAAAATTAAAGTTCATCTAATAAATATATATGCATCAAATTTCATATAAAATATTTATAATTATAAGTTTAAAAATGTTTTATATAAAAAAACGGTTAAAGTAATCTTTTGGTCCCTATACGTGACATTGATTTTCAATTTGGTCCCTATACGTAAAAAGTTATCAATTTGGTCCCTATACGTGACACTGATTTTCAATTTGATCCTCACAGCTAATTGGTCCCTATATAAGAGGGACCAAATTGCAAATTATTATCACATATAGGGACCAAATTGAAAATAATTGTCACATGTAAGGACCGATTTCAAAAATTTTTTGTTGAGTTGGTCCCTACATGTGACAATAATTTGTAATTTGGTCCTCTTATATAGGGACCAATTAGCGGCGAGGACCAAATTGAAAATCAATATCACGTATAGGGACCAAATTGAAAATCGGTGTCACGTATAGGGACCAAAAGATTACTTTAACCTAAAAAAACGTTAATTACATTAACAATTTTCTTTTTAATGTATATTAGTAACCCACAGTGGACCATTATAAGATTATATGTGTGTGTGTGTCCCGACTCGATAGGCTCACTTGAGTGGCCAGCATTTTAGACTGAGCTGGGCTCCAAAAAAACAGGCTCGAAAAAAATTCAGGCCAATTTGACCCGGCCCGATTATCCCAATCGGGCTGGCGGGCTCTGGTTGGGCTGACCCGTGATTTTCGGGCTGGCCCGATAGTAACATTCAGGTCAGGTTATTGTACAAATGGTCCAGTAATTGTTATTAAAAAAAATAGATCAATGTAATATGGCCCAATAATTGTTTAAAAAAAAAAACACTGCAACAAAGAAAACAGATCAGTTGTAATTTTGAAATTGAAACCCAAGTTCCGTTCCCTTTTCTTCCGTCTCGCTCGACTGCGCCTGTGCTAGGGTTAAAGCCTCACTCTTCCTCCTCCTCACGCACGACTACTCACGGCCAGTCCCTTAACGCCGTCGCCGACCGCTGCTCGTCCTCCTCTAACGCCGGCGCCGCTTCGCTGCACGTCTTCCTCTAACGCCGCGCCGCTCCGCTGTTCCTCTGCTTGTTCGTCCCACCCCCCTTCTAGTTTATAAATCACTGGTGCACCTTTCTTCTATCTAAAAATATCTCCAGCAATGAAGTTTAGATTTGTATTTTCTTTTTTACTGTTTTGAAGGTCCAAACTTTCACAAGGTAGACTTTTATTCCTCATCTGATTGAACCATTTTTTCTGGGCTTCGTCAAAGTCGCATATTAAGAAATTAAAAATAAAATTATAAAAATTATTTCAAAAAATCTAAAAAAGTTTAGCATTTTCTTGTGGCCATTGTTTATACTAGCGGTCAAACTGTCGTATTTCTAATGTTTTTAATTATTTTTGGTGTATAATATTTTATTTGTCAATTGAATAGAGGAGCTAACTTGTTGTGAAGAGAGTCTCCTAAAGAATCCAAAGAACTCAAACCCTTCATTGTGACAGGAATCACCATGATCAAGGTAATACAAAGAATGAATATCTTTTTTAATAAAAAAAAAAATATTATGCCCTTGAGTAATTATTTTGTTATGATGATAAATTAAATTATAAAAATATCAGAAATTAGATTAAAAAAATATAATATTTAATAAAACTTTTTTAATTAAATACCGAATTGTTGTATTTAATTAAAAACCCAGTTTTAACAAATGTAATTTGAAATACACTTTTTTAATGAAAAAAAACCAAATTAATGTTTCTTTTTTTTCTTTGACTGGCCAAATTAATGTTTCTTCAACCTTTCATATCGTAATTAAATTGGGAGAGATGAATATGGCCAAATATTTGCATATCACAATTCAACCATATCATAACTATCGTGATCTTTGCATTTTGTGTAAAAAAAAAAAAAAACTATCGTGATTCGTTTTTATGACGCACAAAGTTAGTTCATTCGAATTTCCATTGAAACCCAAACTTGAATGCTCAGATCTGATTTTAATTTGTGCGTCGCAAATCTACTCCTGCATATTGTTGATTTGTTGGCTTCTAGGTTTTTTGTTTCTTTTCCCTCCTCTGGTTTGGTCTTCTTCAATTTTTTACTTGAAAGTCCTCATGCAACAAGTTGGGTTGCTGGTCTTCAGATTTTAGAAGAAGAAAGGTTAAAATAATATTTTAGTCCCTACATGTATCATTTATTTTTAAATTAGTCCTTATATAAAAAATATTTTTATATTAGTCCCTACACGTGCAACCGATATCAAATAGGTCACTGACGTTTAACGATCGTTAATGATGATCATTAAGTTGGCCCTTACATGTGTCACTCATTTTTAAATCGGTCTTTACATGTGTCACTCATTTTTAAATTGGTTCCTACACGTGTCACTCATCTTTTAAACAAATGATGGTACCCCGATTGGTCCTTATATGTGTCACTCACTTTTAAATTGGTCCCTATATGTGTCACCCATTTTTAAATTAGTCCCTACATGTTTCACTTATTTTTAAATCGAAAGATTCCTTCTCCCACCTCCTCCATCTTCTGTCCCCCTCTCTCAGCTCTTCCTTTCCCCAAACTGCCCCCGATTGTGTCCTAGCAGCTGCAATGATCCGATTGGCCCACACTGCCACCTACGGCGATTCTGGTTCGCTCCAGCCGAGATGTGTCGGGCGTTCTTCGTGGTTTGCAAAGTCGTTACTGAAAAATTGGGGCATTTGTTCGAGCTCAGATCACTCCGGGAGGGTTGTTATATAGAAGCACTGTGACTCGCAGCAAGCCTCTTTGGAATCTTCAACAATATTAGATTACACTCACTCAGTTGGTTCATCATGGAATGATATTTGTTCCGATCGGATATGAAAGTTGGTTAAAATTCCAACTGAGTGATTCCAGTAGGCTTGCCTGCAAGCTGTTGTATTTCATACCCACTCTGTGAGTGTAATCCGGTGCTGTAGAAGATTTCAGTAGGTTTGCCTGCAAGCTGTTGTGCTCTCCATAACAACCTTCCCAGAATCGGTACGAAGCTCTAACAAATGTCCCAATTTTTCAATAACGGCTTTGCAAACCATGAAGAACGCACGGCATGCCTCGGCTGGAGCAATCCCGAATCACCGCGAAACCTCGTCGTAGGTGGCAGTGTGGGTCAATCGGAAGATTGCGGCTGCTAAGGCACAATCGGGGGCAGTTTGGGGAAGGGAAGAGTTGAGAGAGGGGGAGAGAAGATGGAGGAGGTGGGAGAAGGAATCTTCCGATTTAAAAATGGGTGAAACATGCATGGACTAATTTAAAATTGAGTGACACATATAGGGACCAATTTAAAAATGAGTGACACATATAAGGACCAAGCGGGGGCACCGACATTTGTTTAAAAATGAGTGGCACATGTAGGGACCAATTTAAAAATGAGTGACACATGTAGGGGCCAACTTAATGATCGTCATTAACGACCGTTAAACGTTAGGGACCTATTTGGTAATGGTTGCACGTGTAGGGACTAATATAAAAATATTTTTTATATAGGGACTGATTTAAAAATGAGTGACACGTATAGGGACTAAAACATTATTTTAACAAAGAAGAAAACACCTCCTTAATATCCATTTATGACACATTTATTTGAAAGTCCTGATGCGCAGTGTTTAGTCGCGAAACCCCAGTCGCCTCGAGCTCCGCCGCGCACTTGCGCTCATCCCACCTTAGCCCAGATCTGCCCACGACGCTCCCAGTAACGCGGCCCAGACTCGTACACCACCGTTGTCCTTCTCCGTCATCATGCCATCACCCCGTCGACGCCCACCATCCCGAGTCGGTCGGGTCCTCCTCCTGTTTCGTCTTTGCCGACAGTCATGAGCAACTACCCAACCACCGCGTCAGAACTGCTCTAGATCGGAACAACCGTCGTGCGCCGCCGCCTAGGGAGATGGATTGGCGGCTAGTGGACGTCCGTGGAGACGGTGGACTGGTGAACGGCGGTGGCGTCGAGTGGCAGAGGGACCACAAGAAGGGTTCGCGATTTGGCCAAGCTGAAAATAAAGAACTTTTAAAAAAAATCATGTACTTAAAAAATTTAATTAATGAAAACTAATATATAATTGAATTAAATTTTTAATTTTGAAGGCAAAACAATTTTTTGTTAGGTTAAAGTAATATTTTGATCGTACAAAAAGTCTCCATTTGGTTCATATTCATTACTCGTTTGGTTCCTATACGAGCAAAAAATTATTAAATCAGTCCTTAAAATTTTATACGGCAGAGATCGAATGGGGACTTTTTGTACGTATAGGGACCATTTTAATAATTTTTTATGTATAGGGATCAAATCGAGAATTCATATTACATATAGGGACCAAAGTATTACTTTAACCCAAAACCTTTTTGTTACCAGGGACAGATATATAAAATAACATATTTGGAGGTCAAATATGACATTTATTGCCTTGACCTTATTAAATGCAATACTACTTTGCTATTGGTCATAACACAACTGCAATTAAATTTAGCTAGGCACTATAGAATCGCTCTGTGTTTGTTTCTATTTCTAATAGATGCAATCCGCCAAAAAATAATGGTGAGTGCTACGGTACCCACCATAATTTTAGGATAAATTTTACCCATCAATATTTTAATAGTTTTTTTTATAGAATATTACTATATCCATGACTCTAGTTTATTTATTATTACTCGTATTAATTTTATTTCTCTATCATATTCTTTACGCTCACAATATTCACAATGATAATTCATATGTTTTTCACCGCTTTTAATTCTTGTATTAAACTTCTTATATTATTTTGATTAGTGTTGACGCTGGTTTTTGGTTGGTTGCCAAAATCCTTTTGTCACAAATAATTTGAGATCAAACGAGTGTAGGGACGGTCGAGTTATGCGGTAATCTCGCAAAGGATGTGTATGCGTGTCTGCCAAATACGAATTTGACAAATCAGTCAAATCTGGTGAATACTGGCAAGGACTTGAAGGAATATTTATATGATGTTTTAATTTAACAGGAAAAGTTGCTTCCTTAAATAAGAACGATTTCCTACTTGAATTTATAAAAATTCATGGATTTGAAGGAAAACATGTAAGTTGCAGGAAAATTAGAAGAAAGTAAATAAAGAACATGAAATTAAAGGAAAGCAATAAACAACAGGAAATTTAAAGGAAAGCAATGAATTTCAGGAATTAAAATGGTTAACAAATAAAAGAATGCGTTTAAAATACAGAAAATTAAAAGAAGGCAAGTAAAAGACGTGAAAGATAAATGGGAAGAAATGAAGAACGTATAAAAGAACTTAGACAAAGAACGTGAAAGGAATGCTGAAATTAAAGAAGAACATGTAAAGGGAAATTAAATAACCAGTACTGTATTGTAAATTGAACTGGAAATGAAAAAGGATGAAGGGAATACTTGAGTATAATCCTTTAATCTGCTGTGTGATCGAGATATGTAGGATATTGCATCAAGTAACCTCCTCTTTTACATCGGGATTAACAGTATTTATAAGCATATAAAATAACTGCCTAAAGAAAACTTCATATCTTTAAAATTGCCACATGTATGGCAGTTTTGCTATGTTCAGATTGAAACTATTTGACAAGCAAACTTCTCTAACTGCTCATTCCTTTGAATCGCTTTATGCCAACTTGCTTGTTGTCTACGGTTTGGTTGTTTGACGGCTTATCTTGCTGATGTTGTCAGCCTTGAAGACTTAGTCATTTCTATACTTTGTCCGTTTGACAATTCTTATTACCAACTTTGTCAAAAGCCGGGTTTTACCTTTCTGTCACTACTTCGACTTCTCCGTCAGTCAGCTAAATATATCCGTCGGGAATTTTATTCTTGACGAATGTGTCCCTCATTTTTTCTTTCTTGACGGCTTTATCTGCCTGACATACCAACTCTTGTCAATTTTCCAATCTGTCAATTCTGCTGAATTCAACTCTTCATGGTGGCTATCTGACAATTCTTCCTTCAATTCTTCTGTCATCCTGTCGGAACCATTTCTGTCAATAATTTGAAATTCTATTAACAGCTCTAAGTTTCGCCTTTTTGACGGCTTTTCTTATCTGACATGTCAACTGAAGAACTTCTTGTCAACTCCACACCTGTCAATTATAATCTTCTGAGTTCGACGTTCTTCTTTATGTACATTCTTCTGTCAACTTTATTCCTGTCGACTTTGAACTTGGTCAATTTTCCTCTCTTCAATCCAACTCTCGTCTACTTTGGGAATTCCTTATGAATTTGACAATCTTGCTTTCTTGACCAATTTTCTGTCAACTTTCCGTCTGTCAACTTAGTACTTGTCAACTTTCTTGACAACTTTCCGTCTGTCAACTTAGTACTTGTCAACTTTCTTGACCAATTTTCTGTCAACTTTCCGTCTGTCAACTTAGTACTTGTCAACTTTCTTGACAACTTTCCGTCTGTCAACTTAGTACTTGTCAACTTTCTTGACCAATTTTCTGTCAACTTTCTTTTAGCCAAACCAGTATATACCAATTTTGGGACTTCTCAATTTTCATGGAGCCTCTTTCTGCCTGTCTGACGAAAACTCACATGAAAATTCACTCCTAACAATTAGTTAGGTCTAGCATACTTAATTTGTGTACAAATTTTCCTATATTTTGTTGATCCATTCACTTACTTAGCTCTCATACCAAAACGGTACCCTATTCCTATTAATTTCCTTTTTTGTTTTATTAATTTTAACTTTTGTTATATTTTTAGGGTAGTATTCATGCATGGTTTGCTTCACTGAATAATTTATACATAAATTCATCTATTGATCCATCTATTTCCATTAATTCCTTAATTATCTGTTTTCGTTCTTCATTACAAAAAGCTAACTGTACTCTTCGTTGTATTTGTTTTAGATAAAGTTCTTCTTGCCAGTGTTGATACTTTAACTTATTAATTATTATTTGTTTATAGTCTTTTGGTAATTTTATAGCTAATATACTTAATATTTCTTTGTCCATTATTCTGAATACCAGTATTCATCATTAACATATTTTTGTTCTTCAATTAATTCCATTTCTTCTAAATATTCAAATTCAATTTCAATATCTAGCTAGTGTAAATAGTATTCTTCTTGCCAAAATTGTTCTTTTATCTTTTTTATTATAATTTGCTTACAATCAGTTGGAAGGTTAAATTGTAATACACTTATTATTTCTTTATATGTTTGTTCTTCTAAGTTCATTTTTCTTTTATTCACTATCTTCAAAAGGTGGTGCTTTAATTCTGAAGTGATTAAAAGAGGAACTTGAAGCCTCAAGATCCAAATTCTTTATACATTATATTATATCTTTCATTCCTTTTTTATATTGTATATTTATTTATTTTTCTTTGTTTTCTAAATCAATTAGTTCCTTTTATTTTATTTTCTTATTAGATGTTTTTCAATTAATTTTCTATTTGTATTTTTTGGATCTCTTTCTATATGGTAATCTAGAGCTCCAGTAAAGTCTCCAATATCTATCAGGGCTCTATCTTTCCTTAGGTAAAATTCCTCCATGAATTGTTTTATTTCTTCTCTTTGTTTTAATTCTTCATATTTTATATCTATTTTATCTTTTCTTAGGTAAAACTCTTTCATAAATTGTTTTAATTCTTCTCTTTTGTGCATATTTTATTTTTTACAAATAGGGTCAGTTCTTTTACTTGATTAAATAATTTTATGATATCATTTTCTTCATTAGATCTTTTTTGTTATGGGAGACTAATTGGTCTTGGAATTGATTTTATTTCAAGAATTATTGGTCTACTTATAAAAGTGCCTAATTCTGTTATTTCATTTTTCTTTAGATAATATATTTTTCCTATATCTTCAAATAATCTCGGAATGCCTATTCTATCATTATTTCTAAAGGTAATACTATGATGTGAGTTGGTTAATGCATAGTTTACACAGTATGTAATTGAAAATATTTTATCTCCTGGTTTCATTAGAGTTTCTCTTAAAATTTTTTGTTCAAGAGTTAATGCTTGATTTAGTCTTTGAGTATTTAATGGAATTTCTATATTTGGTCTGATTTCAAACTTTAGTTTTACATCGGCTAAATTTCCCTCTATTACACATAGTATTTTATCATTTGGATCATTTATTCGATTATCTTTTAAAATTAATTCAATTGGTGAATTTATTCCTTCTTGAAAGGTTGTTTTTAAGTAGAACTTGTACTGCTCCTATATGGATATATCCTAATTTCTTTCTATGTTCTTGGTTCTTTAGATTTATTTTTAATTATGAAATTTTTTCTTTACTTAGTAAGTGAATACTTGAATTTCCTTGAGTTTCAGATATATCTATGGGTGATTCATTCATTATTTTCCCATAATATATTATGTTATCTTTTTGATTGAATTTCTTTAATATATTTATCAAATTTTATTTCTTTCCTAACATATTTGTTGTTTTTACTAGATCTAGATCTTCTTTCTGGATTTTCTTAAATAATTTTGAATTAATTAAGATATTTCCTTCATAATTTCCATATTCTTTAGTAATTTGTAAGTGTTCTATTTCATTAGCTTCGATCTGATCTATTTTAGACATTATTTTGTATAAAATAAACCTAGTTTTGAGAAGAGAAACTTAGTATTCATACCTGATCTTTGATTTTTTGAAATTATTTGCTTCTGCCCACTGCCGCTTCCGTTGATTGCTTCTTTTGCTTGGTCTCGGAGTAATTGTTGGAATAATTTGAAGAAAGAGAGACTTTAGTAATTGATATTTTACATAAGGGAGTGGATGGACACTTAACCATCCGAGCTATACCACAAAGGTTTAGCAGACTACTCTTAGGGAGTGGTTACACACAAGTGAGAATTGGAAACTGGTTCTGAATTCTGATTCCGCCTCAGCATAAGAGGACTTATTTATAGCCTATTCACACAAATATAATTTACATAAATGACCTCAAATAATTTCATCCGGTCTTAATAATTCGACTGATGATGTCAGTGCTTATGTCATTGTTCAATAATTCTGTTTGATGACGTTAGTGCTTACGTCATTCTTCAATTACTGCTTCATCTGAGTCTCTGTCCTCTTCCTGGTGCTTGCTAGTGCTTTCTGCCATTATTTGTCTTTTCGTGCATCTTTCGCATTCATGATTCCTGCTTTCTTTAATTAGTGCGCATAGCATGCTTAGGACAGTTGGCCTATAATTCATTTGTGATCCTTCCAATGCATAGAATGGGAATTCAAATTTTGTCAGGATGCTTAAGTCTTTTTCTTTCATTACTTTACCGAGTGTTTTGCTTAGAAGCAAAGTATTTGGACCTTTGTAATTGGTTTTGATAAAAGAATTTTGTCCTATATCAATGCACTGTCCGTAGATGCTTGCCAATTGGTTAGCCATAATTGTTGTCATATCATCTTCATCATATGTGATTCTCCTTGCTTCGTTCATTAATGGAAAATTATTGTTGCTTATGTCTACAAAGGTGAAATGCTTGGCTGGTTGTTTTGTTTGGAAGTGTAAGTATGCTGAATAGAACTTTAAATAAATAGTTCTTTCTCCGGCTACCTTCTTCTTGTACAGTTGAACTGCCTCCTTGAAGTAATGTGAGAACAGATTAATCTCATCGAGATTCTTGCTTGGATAAATAAACTCAATTAGTCCAAATTGGAACATATTGAATGCTAGAGCTGGGGTTGCTCCTGGAGTAATTATTGTCTTAAGTCCATAGACATTTCTATCAACCATATAAAAACAGTTGATTTTTTCTTTTTCGTTCCAGTTAATTAATCTTCCGAGGTGTTCATAAATTTTTTCTTCGGAAAATTGAACTAGTAGTTCATGGTCTTTTCTGGTAATTATTGGATAATTGTCTAAGGAAGATGGGATTCTCCCTAGAATCTTCATTGGATTCTTTGTTTCTGTTTTTGTTATTTGTGCTATTTCCGAGTAAGTTCTTGGTCCGAGATATATCTCTTTAGCTGATTCTTGGACTTCTTTGTCCTTCCTTACCTTTTCATTTTCTTGAGAAATCTTTAGAGCTTTTTTTGTTGTTTCTTTGGTTGGAAATGCTTGATGATGAACTCCTGATATTTCTTGACAATGAGGGGCTGCTTTGTACCAGTGATCATAGATTCCTGGCATTGGTCCGTTAAAGACAACGTACCATTTATTTGTTACTCTTCGTGCCGCTTCTTTAATCTCATTTGGGATTCTTTTTTCCAAAAGTCCATGTGCTTGCATTTGAAGTTCCAATACTTTTAAATTTGATTTAATTAAGTCTAATTCCTTTAGCTTCTGTTCTTCAAGTGTTTTTTTGAGCTGGTACTGCTGCTTTAATAATTCTGTTGTGCCTCGCTCCATTCTCTGGATAAAATATCTGCAAGAACATTCTTTTATCCCTTAATATGAGAGATTGAATAATTGTATTCAGATAATTTCATTTGCCATCGGATTAATCTCCCTTGCTTATAGGTTCCTTTGTGATTAAGATTTTTGAAACCTAAAACATAGGTTGAATCAGTCCGAACAATAAATTCTTTATCTAGTACATAGATCCGATGTTTTTCCAACATTCGGATTAGTGCTAGAGTTTCTTTTTCATGTGTTGGATAATTAATTTCGCTATCTGAAAAAGTTCCAGACGCGTATCGACATAGTAATTCTTTCTTTTGCCCTGGGGGCTTTGCTTTCATGACTCATCCCCAACAATCATTATATGCATCAGTTTCTATAATAATTAGATCATCATCCGATGGATGATATAGCTCAGGAAGATCCTGGCATATTAATTTCATTTTTTCAATAATTGCTTCGTCTTCCTCGATCCAAGACCAGATGGCGCCTTTCTTTAATTTTTGTTGAATTGCTTTCCTTTCTGCTGCAAGATCCTTGATAAAACATTCACTGAAACTATATGTCAGTAATCAAAGAAATCTTTGTAATTCCTTTTTATCTTTTAATTTGGTAGGAAAATTTCGTAATTTCTCTAACACATGCCTTTGCATTAAAATATTTCCTTTCTCAATTTCTAATCCTAAATAATTAATTTTGTTTTGAGCTAATATTACTTTTTTCTTGCTTGAAACTACTCCATGCTCTAAGCATTTATTTAGTCCTAATTCAACTTTGTTAAAATGATCCTCTAAATCTTTATTAGTAAAGACTAAGATATCATCAATATATATAAGACAGAAGTCATTGAATTATTTAAGTATTAAATCCATTCTTCGTTGAAAAATTCTTTGGTGACTGCTTCATTCCCATTGGAAGTACATTGTATTCATATTGACCTTGAGGACAACTGAATGCTGTTAATGCTTTAGATTCTTCAGATAATCTAATTTGATAAAATCCTGATTTGCAATCAAAGGTACTAAACCAATTCATATTTCTAATTTATTCAATAATTAAATATTTTCTTGGAAGAAAATAAGCATCACCTAACATTGCATCATTTATCTGTTATAATTAATTACCATCCTTCGTTTTCCTCTTTTTATTTCATCATGATTTTCTACATAAAAGGCTGGTGCAGAAAGCTTGCTTTGTGATGGCCTAATTAACCATTTTTTGCACATTTCTTCAGTATCCTTTCCAAATTCATTTATATCTTGTTTTGTATAAATCATAGGTTTACATTTAACTTCTTTTGTTGGGTCTTTTAATTTTAATACAATTAATTCAGAATTTTTATTATTAATATTTGGATCTAGTGGATTTTCACTACATACTTTGTCTAAAAGTTCTTCTATATGAGCTGGAATTCTTTTATTTGGTTCTAGGTTTAGTAATACATGACGAATTTTTAAACATATTTCTTTAACTATTTCACCACGATTCAGCTTGCTAAATTCTGTTTTCTTAGAGTAAATTGTTAAATTTTAATGTGTATAATATGTGGATTAGCATTAATTGGTTATTAAATTATAATTAAATTATTATATATCAGTTATAAAATTAATTCTTAATTACGTAACCAATTGGTGAAATTGTTGTTGGGTATTTACTAAAGAGTGACCCTATGATGGGATGGGTCATTCTAATATTAACCCGTTGAGAGGTCCCTACTCTCTGCTGGTAGGTTATAAGAATAGCCTCCCCATTAGGCATTCTAACTGACAGAAACACAAAACCAAAAACCAACCAGAAAGAGAGGAGTAACCCTCTCACCTTCTCCAACATTCTGATCATTGTTCATCTCCTTCTCACCCTTTGATCTGCTGTGATGGATTCTGCAAATCTCCAAGGTATGAAATTCTTCTTTTTGCTTTGATTAACATGAATCACATGCTATAATTTGTATCTGTATGGTATTTAGAATTATAGGTTTTCCTTCAATTGGTATCAGAGCCAAGGATAGATACATGTTATAGCTGTTCTGAAAATTATATGAACCCTAATTTATGTTTTTCAATCAAGATACAAAATTTGTTAGGGATTTTCATATCATGTTATATCAATATTGTAAAAAATTTTGCTTGCCCAGAATTTTTTTCCCTTCAGCAACTTTCGTTTTCATGCCTTGTTCTTCAAAATTCGAAACTATGATTCTGGCCAATGATTTCGATAATTGTTTAAGGGCTTTTCTTTCCACATGTTATTCGAGTAACATACTCGAAAATCGTTGGATTTCATCAAATAAAACGTGAGAAATCGATGGTTTTTCGTTTCCCTTTTGCGTGAAACTGGTTCGATCGCCCCGCGAGTTATGCTCGCCTCGCGATTCTGGGCATCAGCAACAGTTGGAATTCCAGATTCGCCTCGCGAGATTATTCTCGCCTCGCGAACCTGAAAGCCAGCAGAACAGTGAAATTGTCATCCTCTCTGGGTCGCCCCGCGATTAAGTTTCTCGCCTCGCGACCCCGAAGGCTGACTGTTCTAGGAAAATGAAAGGTCTCTGGGTCGCCTCGCGACTTCGCTCCTCGCCTCGCGACCCCGAAGGTTGACTGTTCTAGGAAAATGAAAGGTTTCAGGGTCGCCTCGTGAACACTTGATTCGCCTCGCGAGTACCTGCGAGAAGACCAACCGTTGCTGACTTTTCACAAGATTCGCCTCGCGAGATACCTCTCGCCTCGCGAATATTTTATATGGTTAAAACCGAAAAATATATTGTATTTTTTAATACTGTACTCTAAGGTTTTGATCTAAAATTTTGTGATTGTTCTCTACTTTTTTGTGACACTTTGATATGTGATGAATGTGTAAAATATGTTAGTTTGGAAGTGTAATTAGGAAAGAATTCATAAATAATCTTAGAAATCATAGGAAAAGTGATAAGAAAATGTACACATTCATTTGAATAGAGTTTGATACTTAGATTTCAATTTATATTGAAAATATACTTAAAAGAGGTTGAAAATGTGCAGGAATAGTAGCTCAGCGCTCAGCCTTGGAATTGGACGCTCAGCACGGACAGAAACGGAAGAAAACTGCATCCTGCAATGCATGGGCCAGCGCCCAGCGCTGGCATGTGAAAGGGCCAGCGCCCAGCGCTGGCATGATGAAGGGAATGGGCGCCCAGCGCCAGGCAGCATGGGCTAGCGCCCAGCTCTAGGAGATAGCGCCCAGCGCTAGTGCTTCAGCAGCAGAGATGTTTGGGCGCCCAGCGTAGGCTCGGGGCGCCCAGCGAAGGCAGACGAGCAGAACCAGTATAAATACGTTTTGAACAGATTCGAAATGGACTTTTGATCATTTTTACTCTGATTCTACTCTGTGTTCTCGGAGAGGTGTTGAAACCAGGGAGTTCAAGAGCTTTCGGAAGAGAGGATTGAAGAATCCATGGCTTCTCTACCTCAGATCTTTTCTATTTCTTCTAGATTTCATCTTGTAGATATGAGTTTCTAAATTCCATAGGTTAGGATAGGATGAGTTCAATCAGATCTTGATGTAAGTTCGTTCCAACTCTGATTTCAATTCAGATTCGTTCAAATTGAGTAATCTTTTCAATGCTTAATGCTTTTCCTGAATTGGCCATTCATGAAATTGATCGTATGAATGAATGCATAATTGGAAAATGTGTGTTCATGCTAGAAGTGAATTAGATTACCACTGTGAGGTTGATTCTAGGAATAGAACTTCATTGCGAAAGTGCATTCCTTGTAAGCTTTGTGCCTATTGCTTGTGCTAATTCTGATTCACCTAAGGAATTAGGGTTCATAATTTGTAACAAAGGATTATCACCTAAGGAATTAGGGATAGATCTAAATCAGTGGCTTGATTGTCAATTAAATGAATTGAATTGAATATTAGGGTTCTGTGAGTTACATCAAGTGAAGATTGAGTGATTCCGATTCCTAACCGTCTTAAATACTTGATTCCTCTTAATTGTTCATTTGTTTTCCATTGTATTGATTGTGTGATAACAGAAAACCTATTTCAATTACCTTTGTAACAACACTTAATTCAACATCTCAGTTAACTGCAGGAACTATGAGTTTTATCCGTTCAAATATCGATTGCTTAGTTGTCATTGTTACTTGAATCTCAATCCTCGAGGGACGATACTCTACTCTCATTATTATTACTTGTACGATTTGGTGCACTTGCCAAACCTTCAACAAGTTTTTGGCGCCGTTGCCGGGGATTGTTGATCAATAGCAACAAAAACAAAAGCATTTGTTAATTTGAACATTATTTTTCTGTTGATTAATTTTCTGTTTCTCTGCGAAAATTTTGAATTAGTGCATGCTCTGAAATTCTCTTGAAAATCTTGTGCAGTGTATGCGAGGTAAAGCAACAAGCGAGCTGTTATTTGATCCAGAAATTGAGAAAACAGCAAAGAAGAATCGAAAGAAAACAAGAGAGCAAAAACAGAGAAATAAAAATTTGGCAAAAGAAAATCCTTCTTCATCTCAAGTCCAACAAGAGGTGATCATGGCTGGAAATGTGGATAGGAACCGGAGAACATTGGGAGAGTATTCCCAGTGGTCCAACCAACCGAATCACTCAAGCATTGTTAGACCACCCGGTAGCTGCGAACAACTTTGAGATCAAACCGGCTTTACTCAATATTATGCAGCAAAATCAGTTTGGAGGAAGTGAAGCCGAAGATCCGAATAGTCATATCTCGAATTTCATAGAGATATGTGAGACTCTCAAGATCAATGGGGCCACCGATGATGCGATACGACTGCGGTTGTTTCCTTTTTCACTAAGAGATAGAGCCAAAGCATGGCTCCAATCTCAACCTCAAGGAAGCATCACAACTTGGGACGATTTGGAAGAGAAGTTCTTAGCAAGGTATTTTCCACCGTCCAAGTTTGTGAAGATGAGGGGTGAAATCTCAAGCTTTATGCAACGTGATGGTGAAACCTTATATGATGCTTGGGAAAGATTCAAGGAGTTTCTAAGAAAGTGTCCCAATCACGGCTTTGATGATATTCAACAAATGCAGATTTTTTGTAATGGATTGAGGCCATCAACAAAGCTTATGTTGGACGCTTCGGTAGGGAGGATCTATGAATTCCAAAACAGCGGAAGAGGCCTTAAGGTTGATTGAAGCTATGGCATCCAATGATTATCTCGATGAACCATGACAGAGGGAACACATCAAAGAGAGGGATATGGGAGCTTGAGTCTCAAAATGCAATATTAGCTCAAAACAAAATCATCACAAATCAATTGGATGCAATCACACAAAGCAACTAAAGGCTATGAGTCTAGGACCAACACAAGGACAACAAGTCATGAGCTGTGATTTTTGTGGAGGAGGGCATGATAATGGTAAGTGTGAAGCATCTCTAAGTTCTCAAGAGGAAGCAAAGTACATGGGGAATTTTCCAAGACAAGGGCAGAATTTGCACTCCAACTCTTATAATCAAAATTGGAAGAAGCACCCTAACTTTCCTTGGTCACAAGAAGCTCCACAAGACAATACACCTTCACAACAACCACTACTTCAAAATCAACCACATCGTGATACCGATGAGAGGATGAACAAGTGGGAGAGCACTCTTGCACAATTCATTCAAGTCACCCAATCTAACTTCAAGAATACCGATGCATCAATAAAGAACCTTGAAGTGCAGATTGGACAGCTTTCTAGTGCATTAAGTGCAGGAGTTTCTGGAAAAACCACTAATAATCCAAAGGAGGAGTGCAAAACCATCATGTTGCTAAGTGGAGAGCTAGTAGAGCCGGGTGTTAAGCATTCCTCAAGTCAAAATGCTGAAAATTCTGCATTGAGAAAGGAGATAGTTGATCTTGAAGAGAAAGAAGAAAGTTCAAAAAGGAAAGAAAAGGAGGAACCTCAAGATGATAGGAAGGAAAAGAAACTGAAATTAGTTGATGAAAATTCTATCTTGAGAAAGACAAAGAGTCAGCTTTTGAAAGAAGGGGGCAAGCCGCAAGAGATTCCTTCTTATGTGAAAGTGCCATATCCAATCGAGAAGAAGAGGAAAAAGAAAGAAGAACAATCTAATAGGTTCTTGGATACCTTCAAACAATTGCATATAAATATTCCCTTTGCTGAAGAATTAGAGAGTATGCCATCAAATGCCAAGTTCATGAGAGAATGGCTTGAAAAGAAGAGAAAGATTGAATCAAGTGAGGTAGTGGCTTTGACTGAAAACTGTAGCTCAATTCTCCAACACAAGCTTCCACCTAAGTTGAGGGATCCCGGATCCTTTACCATTCCTTGCGTCATTGGAGATGTAATAAAGGCTAGAGCCCTATGCGACCTTGGGGCAAGTATTAATCTAATGCCATTATCCATGATGAAGAAGCTTGGAATTCATGATGTAGAACCAACCATGATCTCATTGCAACTTGCAGATAGATCAATTAGGAGACCATATGGTTTGGTGGAGGATTTACTTGTGAAAGTAGGAAAGTTCATATTTCCCATGGATTTCTTTGTGATGGACATTGAGGAAGATGTGAGCATTCCGTTGATTTTTGGAAGACCCTTCTTGGCTACCGCCGGAGCTTTGATAGATGTATCAAAAGGCGAGATTATACTGAAGGTGAATGAAGAACAAATGGTTGTGAACATGTTTGATAAGGAGCCTATGGGAACTTCACCAGCTACTCATGCTCAAGTTCAATTTGTGCAAAGCCAGGAAATCCAAGAAGTTCCCAAGGATGAACATGAGAAGAAAAAGAAGAGCAATGGGAACAGAAAGAAAAAGAAGAAGAGGAAGTCTCAATGGTCATCTCAATTCCAACCACTTTGGCCAAAAGAAGATGATTCATCAAAGAAGGGCAATACACCATTGGTTAATGGTGGGAATAATGTGACCAGTGGTGGCAAGAAAAGCAACAAAAATGCTCCATTTTTCTGTTCATTCAAGCCACCTTGAAGCATTAAATAATCGGCGTCAAGCTAGTGACGTTAAAGAAGCGCTTCTTGGGAGGCAACCCAAGATTAGATTAGATTTTATTTGAATTTTTTTTTTCCTTATCTTTCATCACACATTATGATGCATCTTACTGTGTAAAGTTCATTCTGACATTTGGTACAGATTTGAGTAGGCCAAAGAATTAGCAGCAGAAGAAGTGGGAGAATTTGAAGGTAAACTGCTAACGCTGGGCGCTCGGCTTGACGCCCAGCGTAGGAAAAGTCAGAGACTACCAGGATTAGTGGCGCTGGGCGCTCCACAAGAAGGACGAGCGCTGCAAATTTCTGTAGCTATTGGTCAGCTAGCGCTGGGCGCCAGACAGCTAGAGCTGGGCGCCAGGCAGCCAGAGCTGGGCGCCCAGGGGGAGGCTGAGTGCTGTTTCATTCTAAAAAAATAAAAATAAAAATAAAAATAAAAAAATAAAATAAATTCACATGCTCATCCATTGTGCAGAAGAAAGGGGGTGCTCTAAACTCTGTCTTAATTTTTCTTTACCCTCTTTCATTTGTTAGTTAGTTGTAGGAATAAATTGCCCAAACTTGCATATATTGCACAACTTGTGTTGAATGGATTTTTGTGTAGATTCTCTTGTGAGCATGACTCTTTTGCTTGGCTGGAATTCCTAACATGATGCATTTTAGACTTGCTAAGCATATGATTTCATTAAAACCATTGATTCTTGTGAATTGTTTGTGACAATTTTTCATGCTATGATTGATGCAATGTTGAATGCCTGGATTTTCTCTTGCACATAACCATAAACTGTGAGCTTTTGAGCCCAAATGCTCTGGCACATTATCCAGATGACTTAATTTCTTTCATGTGTGATTGTCCATCACTTGCATGTTCTCACCTTTTCTTGCCTTGCATGCTTGTCATTATTGCAATGTTCTTGCATATGCATAAATGATTGAGGCATTAATTCTTTGTTTAAGCTTAGTGCCATAATTGCCAACCTATCATTTACCATTGTTAAGCCCAATTGAGCCTTGACTTATTGTTCTTGGTATGATAGCTCATTACAAGCATAAAAAGTGATAAAACCATTTTGTCCCACTACTTTAGCCTAGAGGAATGTTTGGACTTAAGTTTGGGGTTGTTCTCTTGCTTAGGGACAAGCAAGCAAATAAAGTTTGGGGTGGTAAGTAGGCCACTAAAGATGCCTACTAAAAAAAAAAAATGAAAAATAAAAACTGAAAAAGAAAAGAAAAAATGAAAAATAGAAAAAGCCAAAAAGAGGAAAAGGAAAGAGAAAGTATACAAAGAAAGAAAAAGGCAAAATAGAAAGAAAAGAAAATTAAAACAAGAAGCAACAAGAGAAAAAGAGAAAAAGAAATAGTTGGAAATGAATAAAAAGGAAATAGCACAAATTTTGTGCTTATGTGCTTGTAGCTAGAATAGGCAAGTGAAAATTCCAAAAGAGTCCAAATAGTCCTTGAAGCCAAAGTAGCAAAGCATATATATATCCTTATTCTCATCCACCCACACCTTAGCCCCATTACATCCAAATAAAAGACCTCATGATATGTGTTGCATTGGCATTTGTGATGTGTGTTCCTAGCATCTTATCAAGATTAGGATTGGGGAATGCATGATGATTGGAATTGAGAGCAAACATGACCAAGTGAGGATGTGTGAAACACTTAAACAGAGAGGTTGCAAGGGATAATGTTGTGCATTCAATGGAGCTAATTTTGTACTATGTTTGATTGTTCTAAAGCTTGAAACTTGTGATCAATTGGAATTTATGAATGATTGTGTGATGCTTGTCCATTTTGCAAAAGTGTCAAGGAATTGAAGTCTTGCATGAGTAATTTGCTTCACAAGAGAATTGACTCTGAAAATCTATCTCATTCACCCCTGTTTTGAATTTAATTGTTTGCTTGAGGACAAGCAAAATTTCTAAGTTTGGGGTTGTGATGAATGTGTAAAATATGTTAGTTTGGAAGTGTAATTAGGAAAGAATTCATAAATAATCTTATAAATCATAGGAAAAGTGATAAGAAAATGTACACATTCATTTGAATAGAGTTTGATACTTAGATTTCAATTTATATTGAAAATATACTTAAAAGAGGTTGAAAATGTGCAGGAATAGTAGCTCAGCGCTCAGCCTTGGAATTGGACGCTCAAAGACGGACGTAAACGGAAGAAAAGCGCATCCTCGCAATGCATGGGCCAGCGCCAGCGCCTGGCATGTGAGTGGCCAGCGCCAGCGCTAGAATGATGAAGGGAATGGGCGCCCAGCGCCGAGCAAGGCATGGCTAGCGCCAGCTCTAGGAGATAGCGCCCAGCGCTAGTGCTTCAAGAAAGCAGAGATGTTTGGGCGCCCAGCGTAGGCTCTGGGCGCCCAAATGAAGGCAGAAGCGAGAACCAGTATAAATACGTTTTGAACAGATTCGAAATGGACTTTTGATCATTTTTACTCCGATTCTACTCTGTGTTCTCGGAGAGGTGTTGAAACCGGGGAGTTCAAGAGCTTTCGGAAGAGAGGATTGAAGAATCCATGGCTTCTCTACCTCGGATCTTTTCTATTTCTTCTAGATTTCATCTTGTAGATATGAGTTTCTAAATTCCATAGGTTAGGATAGGATGAGTTCAATCGGATCTTGATGTAAGTTCGTTCCAACTCGATTTCAATTCGATTCGTTCAAATTGAGTAATCTTTTCAATGCTTAATGCTTTTCCTGAATTGGCCATTCATGAAATTGATCGTATGAATGAATGCATAATTGGAAAATGTGTGTTCATGCTAGAAGTGAATTAGATTACCACTTTGTGAGGTTGATTCTAGGAATAGAACTTCATTGCAAAGGCATTCCTTGTAAGCTTTGTGCCTATTGCTTGTGCTAATTCTGATTCACCTAAGGAATTAGGGTTCATAATTTGTAACAAAGGATTATCACCTAAGGAATTAGGGATAGATCTAAATCAGTGGCTTGATTGTCAATTAAATGAATTGAATTGAATATTAGGGTTCTGTGAGTTACATCAAGTGAAGATTGAGTGATTCCGATTCCTAACCGTCTTAAATACTTGATTCCTCTTAATTGTTCATTTGTTTTCCATTGTATTGATTGTGTGATAACAGAAAACCTATTTCAATTACCTTTGTAACAACACTTAATTCAACATCTCGATTAATCAGCGAGAACTATGAGTTTTATCCGTTCAAATATCGATTGCTTAGTTGTCATTGTTACTTGAATCTCAATCCTCGAGGGACGATACTCTACTCTCATTATTATTACTTGTACGATTTGGTGCACTTGCCAAACCTTCAACAATATGTTATACTCTCCTTGATCATGTGTCATATAGATGGAATTAATTTTAGAGCCTTGTGTGAATTAAGTTGTGTGTTCTATGCTGCATTTGTTATACAATTTAATTATTCTAATGTATAATTGTAGCATTACTGTTGATATTTTGTATAGTTATGAACTCACCTATCGTGGGTATAATTATACAAAATTTGTGTTGTTATACAATTTAATTATTCTAATGTATAATTGTAGCATTACCGTTGATATTTTGTATAGTTATGAACTCACCTATCGTGGGTATAATTATACAAAATTTGTGTTGTTAAACAATTAATTATTCTAATGTATAATTGTAGCATGACTATTGATATTTTGTATAGTTATGAACTCACCTATCGTGGGTATAATTATACAAAATTTGTGTTGTTAAATAATTGATTATTCTAATGTGTTATATTTGTATTATATTAATAATAATTATACCCTATCGGTGTACTATTATTAATGTAATTCGTTATTATACATCCTACTATTGTCTTAAGCTTATGTCAATTATGGTTTCAAGTACCCTATCGGTATTAGAAATTTTGGTGATGTAAGTTTTGTACATTGTATTATTCTTCTTATTGTATTTCTTGTTTATTATGATTCGGGACCCTTAGGCGGAATTATAATGAATAAGAAATTTGTATTATGGGCAAGATCGGCTGAACATATATATGGAATCATATTACCCTTCAATTCTTAATGATTCCTTATTCTATGTTTTATGTCAGCCTCCTTCCCAAATTCTGTCAAAACTCTAAATGGGACAAACTATGAGGACTGGAAAGAGACTCCAGATCTCTACTTAACCATTGCTGACTTGGATCTGGCCTTGAGGGAAGACAAGCCAGCTGCTCTCATAAATGAGTCTACTGCAGCACAGAGGATTGCTTATGAGAAATGGGAATACTCTAATAGAGTGTGCCTGAAAGTGATGAAGTATACTATGGAAAAATCCATCAGGCAGAGTATCTTAGAGACCGATAATGCTAAAGAATATCAGAAAGCTGTTGGGGAGAAATTTATGACTTTTGAGAAGGCTCTAACATGCTTTGAATCCAATGTCATTGATGTTCCTCCAAATACTTGGTGGTTAGATTCAGGTGCAACCATTCATGTTGTGAATTCCTTGCAGGGGTTCACAAGCCTGAGGAAACCAAGTGATGCTGAGTCTAAGATTATTATGGGAGATGGAGCTGGAGTTTCTGTTATTGACATTGGAATTGTTTCTTTACTTTTGCCTTCTGGACATAATTTGCTTTTAAGAGATGCTGTGTATGCACCTTCTATGAGAAGGAACTTGATTTCTTTTTCTGCTTTGGATAAATGTGGTTACACTTTTAAGTTTGGTAGTGGGAAATTGATTGTTTATTCGATTCTGTTTCCGTTGGTTCGGGAGTTTTACGTGATGGCCTTTATATGTTAGATCTACATGACATGTCATCAGTCTGCTCATTGGAAACAAACGCAGTAGGATTAATGAACATTCTTCTATGTTATGGCATCGACGTTTGGGGCATATTTCTAGGCCCCGTATTGAGAGGCTAGTCAAGGAAGGTATTCTCCATGATCTAGACTTCTCCGATTTTGATACATGTGTTGATTGCATCAAGGGCAAATTCTATTGCCAAGGTTAGGAATAAAGCGGCAAATAGATGTGACGAGGTGTTACGGTTGATTCACACCGATCTGTGTGGACCTATTACACCCACCGCCATGGGTGGATATGGGTATTTCATTACCTTTATAGATGATTTCTCGAGATATGGATGGATAGATCTTCTTCAAGAAAAGTCTAGTTCTCTAGATGCTTTCAAATCCTTTAAAATGTCTTTGTTGAGTTGAAAACAGGTAGGAAAATAAAATGTGTAAGATCCGACAGAGGTGGAGAATTCTATGGTAGATATAATGAGACGGGTAGAAACCCGGGACCTTTTACCGATTTCTTGAGGAATGCGGTATTGAAGCTCAATACACTATGCCCGGTACTCCCGAGCAAAATGGAATTGCAGAGAGGCGTAACCGCACACTTATGGAGATGGTAAGATGTATGTTGAGCCATTCATCATTGCCGGACTTTCTTTGGGGAGATGCCTTGAAAACTGCTGTCTATATTCTAAATCAAGTACCCAAGCAAGTCTGTACCAAAAACTCCATATGAGCTCATGAGTGGAAAGAAGCCGAGTTTGAAACATTTTCATGTATGGGGTTGTAAGGCAGAAGTTAGACCTTATAATCCTCGGTCTAAGAAGCTTGATCTTAAGACTGTTAGTGGCTTCTTTATTGGCTATTGTGTGGGTTCCGAGAGGTAGCAGATTCTATTGTCCATCTCATTCTATGCGAGTCGTCGAATCCGATCGAGCGGTTTTCTTTGAGGATGACTTGGATAGTGGGAGTGATATACCACGACCAGTTACTCTTAAAGAAGATCGCACCATTGTTCCTATACCACTGTTCCTTTTCCTACGAAGTTTTGATTCCAGCTAATGATGTTGATCGGAATCTTCAACATGAAGATGGTGTGGCAAAGCACCACTTGTAGATGAACAGGAACATGATCTTATTGTTGATGAAATTCCACTGAGGCGATCTCAAAGAGTGCGCAGACCTTCCATACCAGATGATTATATTGTATATCTTCAGGAACATGAGTTTGACCTCAATGATGATGATGATCCTATTACCTTTGAGGAGGCAATTTCTAGCTCTCATGCTTCTGATTGGCTGAATGCTATGCATGATGAGTTGTCTTCTATGTCTCATAATGGTGTTTGGAGTCTGGAGGAATTACCAATTGGTTGTAAACCTGTTGGATGCAAATGGGTTTTCAAAACCAAACGTACTCCAGATGGTAAAGTTGAAAGGTACAAAGCCAGACTAGTAGCTAAAGGCTATAACCAAAGAGAAGGCATTGACTATAAGGAGACGTTCTCACCAGTCTCTACAAAAGATTCATTTCGAGTTGTCATGGCTTTGGTAGCTCATTTTGATCTAGAACTTCACCAGATGGATGTGAAGACGGTATTTCTGAATGGAGACCTTACTGAAGATGTTTACATGGTTCAGCCTGAAGGTTTTTATCAAACAGGCAAAGAGCACTTGGTTTGCAAGCTGAATAAGTCTATTTATGGACTGAAACAGGCCTCCAGACAATGGTATTTGAAGTTTGATCAGGTTGTCACTTCTATTGGCTTCAAAGAAAATGCCTCAGATCAGTGCGTTTACTTGAAGACTTGTGAGGGTGAATTCATCATTCTCGTTCTATATGTTGATGATATACTTCTTGCTAGCAGTTGAGTTAAAATCCTGACCGAGACAAAACTCATGTTGAGTAGCCACTTTGATATGAAAGACCTTGGTGATGCTTCTGTTGTTTTAGGCATCCAAATTTATCGTGATAGGTCACGTGGTGTTCTTGGATTGTCTCAAAAAGGATATATTGAAAAGGTCCTCAAAAGGTTTAATATGCATTCTTGCTCCCCATGTGCCGTTCTGTTCAAAAGGGTGAAGAAAAATTCTCTAAATCTCAATGTCCTCAAAATGATGTAGAAATAAATGAAATGAAAAAGGTCCCATATGCTTCCATTGTTGGCGAGTTTAATGTATGCTCAAGTTTGTACTCGTCCCGACATTGCTTTTTCTTTGTAAATGCTTTAGGGAGATACTTGAGCAACCCAGGTTTGGGTCATTGGAAAGCCGTAAAAAGGTCATGAGATATTTGCAGGGAACCAAAAATTATATGTTGACCTATAAGAAGTCCGATCAACTTCAGGTCACTGGTTATTCTCGATTCGATTTTGCAGTTGCCCCCGACGACCAGAAAATCTACTCGGCTTTATCTTTATGATGGCAGGAGGAGCTATTTCTTGAAAAGCGTCAAACAGACGCCTTACGACTACTTCTACCATGGAAGCAGTATGTTGCTTGCTATGAGGCTACTTGTCAAGCCATGTGGCTGAAAAATTTGATTTCTGGCTTTCATATTGTTGAAAGCATATCTAGGCCACTTGTGATATGTTGTGACAATACTGCTGCTGTGAACTTCTCTCATAACAATAGAAGCTCTTCTCGCACTAAGCATTTTGATGTGAAATATTTGTTCGTTAGAGAGAAGATTCAGGAGTTTCAGACTCGTATTGAGCATATTGATACAGGAAACATGCTTGCTGATCCACTAACCAAAGGCTTAACTGTTGGAATATTCCGGAATCATGTAATTCATATGGGCTTAGTTAAGTCTTTTGATGTATTGGATTAGTGGGAGTCTGAAACCATTATTTGCCCATTATCGTTTTTTTTATGAGATATGTAAATTGACGTCATTCTTGGTTTCATATCTCTTATAGCATTTTAAGATGCTTGGACCATTTTTTTATATTGCATATTTCTCTTTATTAATTATATGCAATTTTATATTGCATATTTCTCTTTATTAATTATATGCAATTTTATATTCATCAATCTTTATGTGAAGTATGAGTCTTTAGCATGTATGATTTACTTCCCTATCGGATACTATTTCTGCATTGCTAAAGCTTATATTTCTTATACTGCTGGTTAACGTGTGCTTTGATCGTAACTGGTATTTCTCTTTAATAATTGATTAATGCTATCCAAGTGGGAGAATGTTAAATTTTAATGTGTATAATATGTGGATTATCATTAATTGGTTATTAAATTATAATTAAATTATTATATATCAGTTATAAAATTAATTCTTAATTACGTAACCAATTGGTGAAATTGTTGTTGGGTATTTACTAAAGAGTGACCCTATGATGGGATGGGTCATTCTAATATTAACCCGTTGAGAGGTCCCTACTCTCTGCTGGTAGGTTATAAGAATAGCCTCCCCATTAGGCATTCTAACTGACAGAAACACAAAACCAAAAACCAACCAGAAAGAGAGGAGTAACCCTCTCACCTTCTCCAACATTCTGATCAATGTTCATCTCCTTCTCACCCTTTGATCTGTTGTGATGGATTCTGCAAATCTCCAAGGTATGAAATTCTTCTTTTTGCTTTGATTAACATGAATCACATGCTATAATTTGTATCTGTATGGTATTTAGAATTATAGGTTTTCCTTCATAAATACATTCAGAAGAGTGAATAATTGGAATGTTAATTATCTCTCTTTTTTGTTTCATGTAAATATATGGTGTCTTTAGAGATATATATTCTAAATACTGGAAAAATGTGCATACAATCTTAAAAATTTATTCCCAATGATCATATATATGCTTATATCTTGTTGATATATTGTTGGTATTACAAATAATTTTTCTTGTATAATTAATGTAATTCATGTTACTACCCAATATAGTGGATGTATTGAACCATCTACAATTTGTATTTTGACTGGTTTTTCTAATTTTTTCCATTTATCAAACAACGCTTTTGTTGCTAGACAAATACTTGCTCCAGTATCTATATATGCTTCAGTTTCTTTTTTATACATTGTTTCTTTTTCTTATTTATCCCATGCTCCATCAGGAATATATTTATATTTTTCTCATTTTCTTTTGGGCTTTGTTCCACTATATTCTCCTTTTTTCCATTTTTATATAATTTTCTTCAGATTCTGAATTTGAACTATAGTTTAAAATTATTTCTTCGTTTTCATCATTTTCTTTTATTACTTGATCTATGGGATCTATTTTTTGTATTTGATCATGCTTTTCTTCAATTATTTTTAATTATTCTAATAATTGTTGAATTTCTTCTAAATCACTTAATTTCTTTAATGTTTCCATGTAATCTTCCTTTTACCTCTTCATGAAGTTACCGGTTTAGATAATATTGATGGTTCTAATTGTGTTTCTTGTTTTATGATTATTTTTTCTAATTCTCTTGATTTTAATAATTCTTCTAAGTCTTTCATTGTTATATATTTATTCTTCTCTTCATCTTCTTAAAGGTGTTCTAATTATTTAAGAATTTGTCTAATACTTTCAATATCTTTATTTTCAGCTATTTCTTTACATTTATTTATACTATTTAATATATATCTTATATTATTTATTTTACTTTGTCCTTTTTGTATTTTATTATAAGTGTAATTTACAATTTTATTAGTATTTTCTATTAATTGGATGATATTTTTATTTGTTTCTTCTATTATTTTTTCTATTACTTCAAATTTTATCGTCATTTCTTCGGATAAATCCATTATTTTAAATTTTTTTCAAGGGTACAATATTTTTATTTATTATTATTTTATTCAAGGGTACGTGCCGGGGGTACCTGACAGTTCTCCAAAAATAATTCTAATAGATGCAATGCAATAGTAGAGAAACATCAGAAAGAAGCAGGTAATTGTAATTTGAATTGTGTTATTTCAACATTACGACGTACTGCATTTATATTTACCTCTCAGCACATCAAACACAGCATCTAAACGAATTTCATATCAAAACATTTTTCTTTTACTTTGTAAAACATATGATAACGATGACGAGAATAACAAAAGAAATATATTCGTGGTACTCACGCAAGCACAGTCACACATACACAAAAAAGAATAAAATCGAAGGGAAGTTCTACATAGAGTTATACCACATAACACCAAAATGTGGAATTAAAAAAAAAAAAAAAAGACTCCATATAATACGATCCACGAAACCGAAACCAGCCGGTTTAACAACCTGGACCGGGTCGATCGGTCTTCTTCTTCCTCTTCCTGAATCAAGCGCCGGGTGCTGCATCCTTCACCTTACTCTGCAAATACCCACCGTATTCTCTAGCATAGTCTTTGACATGGCTGGCGGTGTCGTAAATCCGGTTCCGTGCGTAATCAACCCGGTCCGAACCGGGCGGATGGAGCCCCCTGAAGTATCGATACATCCAGGAGAGAGCCGCCACGACGACAACGGCGAATCCGCACATGGACAGGAACCCGGCGACGGAGAGGAAGAGAATGGTACCCGCAGGTACCCATATCGGGCTGGAGACAATGATCAGTGGTGAGAAGAAGATCAGAGCCAGAACGGTTCCTGCGACGGTTAGACCGGTTAGGAGGAGCAATATAGAACCGGTTACCAGAAGGGTCAGGAGGCCAGCGAGCTGGGTTGAGTTTGGGGCATGGTCTTGAAGTTTCGTAAGAAATGTGGCTGAGGATGTTGCGGGTTGTCTTGGTGGGGCTCTCTGCGTTTGGGCTGAGTTAAGGTTACGATCAGCCATGGTAGAGAGTGAGTGAGAGTGAGAGTGAGAGTGTGAGAGAGATTGGGAAAGTAATAAAGGAAGAAGAGGCGTGTAAAAGATGGGAGTGTCTTAAAGGGACAGGTGTGGGGGGGAAAGGTCCTATTTTGGTGACATGCAAGGGTATACGTGGAAGCGGGCAATGGGGTTTTGGACCCTTTAGATCAGGGTAGAGTAGATCACTGCATTAGACTCAAGACTTTTTCTTTTCCTGTGACACAAGGGATTCAGCTACCTGGAATGTAATGTGGCCTCCTCGGTCAGAGACACGAATGCTGTGAATAATTAGATACTTTTACGTTTATTTTCTATTTTTAAGAATATATAATTATAACCAGAATAATTATAGGAAGTAAACTATACATGCCTTAGCAAGTCAATCCAAGGACTCGGATGTGCAAACAAGGCACCCAAGAAATATATACGGAGTAATGTTATTGAGTTATTTTTTAACTTTCTTTTTTATTAGGGAAGGCTAATCAAATGATATTGGTTAATCTCTACCCAAAAAACAAAAGATATCGGTTAATAAATTAAAAAAGAGAGAGAATATGATAATATTTAATATATTAAACAAATCCTATTAGAGTTACTTAAGAAGACACTTCTTTTTTATTAGAGAAATCTTATATGAATTCATATTTTTTTATAAACAAATATTAGTTGTTATAATTTGTTATTTTAATAAGGGATGAGATTTGAACCTTATAATTTATACTTTCAAATACCTTTGTATCACATCCAAACCACATGACCACCTTGTTACTTTATATTATGAAATTCACATAATCATGTGAATTCACTTTTTATTTGACAAGTTTAACAAAAAATTGATCAATAAACGACGTGTTTAAAATATTTATAAATGTAGTATTAGCATTGTTGATATATTTTTTTTGGTAAAGGAAGGGAAAACACAAAGAAAAAAGAAAAAACAATTACAATTTTAAAAATTCTATGCCGGCCATATCAGCTGCAAGGTAGCTGCCAAGACCCTGTGATGGGGAAGAAAAAATATCTTCCAAGCCTCTTCTTGATTAACACCCAACTTAGTCAAGAAATCAGCAGATTGTTCCCTTCTCTCAGAGTATGCTCCACTCGAACAGACCATTGTCTTTGAAGCTAAGTATTTATATCCATTAGTTCAGATGCATATTTATGCATGAGAGGGATATGATTTGTGATTAAAAGAATAACATTCATAGCATGGGTATAAATTGTAATCAGCGAAGACAAAGATTCCAAGCATATTGCAGCCCATGGTACAGAGCCGATATCTCTGCATGCAAGATCTCGGATACACCAATTGAGCCCGCAAAGCCCAAAACCCAGTCACCGTCATGACTACGAATAACACCTCCAAACCCTGACCTCCCCGTGTCCCCAAAGCAGCTGCCATCCACATTCATAATATACCCATCAACTTCCAACCTGTTCCACTTTACCCAGGATTCTGAAATTGCGCACACCTTGGTATGATCCGAGAAGCAATTATGGAGCACGACTACAAGCGAGAAGATTTTCGAGTTAACCTTGTAGAGGGAAATGGTCTCCTTATTAATCTGTGCGCATTCATGGTTCTCCAAGCCCACCATAAACCTGCAATAAAAAGGAACATATAGGGTCCAGTAGCATTCACCTTGAGCCACTCATGCACATCCATCTGAAGGAAAAACTTATCATCTCTAAAGCCCAGCGACATCCAAATTCTTCTGGAATAAGGCCAGTCGCGCACACTATGAAGGAATGTTTCCACTGCTCCAGTACATCTCTTGCAAATATCCGAACCATGCATGCCTCTATGGTGGATCACGTCCAGGGTAGGAGTTGCACCATGGCAGGCCAACCAGATCAGAAACTTAATGTTTTCCGGAGACTTAAGTTTCCAAATCCAACTCCAAGAGGAACCATCCTGAACCTCCACTCTCTTCCTCAAAAGCCAAGCCGCACCTGACCTTGCAGAGTACTCACCATTTACATTTTCACCCCATATCATCACATCACTAACTTGGGAACTTAAGTGAAGCTTGGTGTTCCTGATCGCGTCCTTCACATGCTCAGAGAGAATGGTGGCCAACAATTCAAAACAGATATGGTCATTCACGCAGACTTCATTAATTTTTTAGCCAGTGTCTTGGATGTCAACAAAGAACACACGCTCGCAAAGGGGACCCAGTTTAGTCCAAGAAGAGTACCAAAAAGAAGAGGAACCATCTCCCACCCTAAGAATGTATCCCTCTTTAAAAACTTCTTTGGCCTTATAAAGTGAGTTCCACACGTAGGACCCTCGGGTTTTTCTATCGTCCAAAAGCAAATTCTGCTTCACGTACTTACTACTCAAAACTTTGACGTATAACTTGTGGGTTTTATATTGAATGTCCCATACCAACTTCCCCAATAAAGAAAGATTTGCTTCCCTGGCCGTTCGCAAACCCAAACCTCCTAACTTCTTCGGTCTCGTGACCTTATGCTAGTTAACAAGATTCAAGCCTTTATTAGAGGTACCTTTCCAGATAAAATCCCTGGTTATACGGTCAATCATATTGCAGGTACCTTGAGGGAGCCAATATACTTGCATGTAATCGGAGGGCAAAGAGGATAGAACCGATCCTGCAAGGGCCAATCTCCCTGCCTTGTTTAAAAACCTATGTTTCCAAGAAGTAAGTCTAGACTGCATTTTTTCAATAATAAAATCAAAATCTACTTTCCTCACTCTACCTTTAAACATAGGGAAGCCCAAATATTTCCAAAGATTGGGAGTACTTCGAATTCCAGAAATCATAGTGAATTTATCAATTTTAGCTCTAGAGATACCTTTGGAATAGAAAGCTCTAGATTTCATTAAATTCACCTTTAAACCCGAAGCCTTGCTAAAGTTCTCAAACATAGTAGCAATGAGTCTAGCTTGACAACTTTTTGCCTTAGTGAAAAGGAGCACATCATCTGCAAATAATAAGTAAATTTGGCCCATTCTTGGATGTCTTTATGGGAAGCCACTTTTTATTGTTGACCACATCCAAAATAGCAAGAGATAATTTCTCCATGCAAAGAACAAACAAATAGGGCGATAAAGGATCCCCTTGCCTAAGGCCTCTTGTAGGGGTAAAATTAGGAAGTCTTTTACCATTCCACAAAATTGAAAAAGATGAGGACGTAATACAATGCATAATTAACTTGCTCGTGATGGGAGGGAACCCAAAATCAATCAAGCAATTTAAAAAAAAATTCCAATCCACATTATCATAGGCTTTCTCAAGATCTATCTTATAAGCCACATCACCATTCTTCTTTTTAGATTTGTGCATACTATAAATGATCTCTTGCAGAATAATAGCATTATCAGAAGTACCCCTTCCAGGAAAGAAACTACTTTGAAAAGGCCCAATGATATCATTTAGAAGAGGGCGAATTCTATTGACAAGCACCTTTGTAATAATTTTATAAATAGCATTACATAGGCTAATTGGGTGAAACTCTTTAAAATTACCTGGATTGTCTACCTTTGGAATAAGAGCAACCAAAGTCTCAGTCAAGGAAGGATTAAAATAACCAGTAGTAAAAACTTGGCTCACTAACCTCTAAATGTCATCCCCCACAATGTGCTAGTATTGCTTAAAAAATATTGGTTGGAATCCATCCGGGCCAGGGGCCTTATAGGGTTTCATCATGTTAAGGGCTTTAGAAACCTCATCTTTAGACACAAGATCCATAAGCTTGATGCAATCTTCATTATTCAAGGAAGGAACTCTGGAAACCTCAAAATGCACTTGACTGGGCATAGAATGGGCGCAAAAAAGGGATTGTAAATATTTTTGTGCCTCTTCTTGTAAGATAACATCATCGGCCACCCAAATACCATTAGGAAGAGTTAGCCCATGAATTTTGTTTCTCTTTCGCCTCCTGGAAGAGGATTTAGTTGTACTCCTGTTGAAGTTGACTCTCCAAGCAAACAAGAGCCAAAGAGTCCACTGTTTCAAGCTTCTTTTGAATACCTTTCAAACGGGCTTCAATGGTGCTCTTTTTCTTAAAAATGTTTCCAAACACTTCATGATTGAACGTAATAGAGTCCTCCCTAACCTTTGATAAAGCTTCCAATGGTCTATCTTTTCTGGCCAACCAAGCCTCTTCCACCACTTTCTGATATTGATCATGAACAATCCAGGCTGCTTCAAACTTGAAGGGGCGCGACCTTCTAGCTTGAGGAAGGCCACCACACCTAAGGATTGGGTTATGATCAGAATGAAAACGACATAGAACTTCAACAAAAGCCTCCGGAAAAGTCAAAACGCCAACTCAAATTAGCTATACCTCTGTCCAATTTTTTTTAGATAACCCTGTTACCCCTACAATTTTGATACCAAGTAAACCGACCTCCAACTGTGTCTAAGTCAACCAAACCACAATAATCCAGGACCTGAGCAAAAGCATCCACTCTAGTCTGAATAAAATTACCACCCCGTTGATCACCTGGGTATAGGACTTCAATAAAATCCCCAATGAGAACCCAAGGAGAAGTGTTGTAATCATGGATCTTTTTTAGATGCTGCCAAAGCCCAGGACAATTTGCACGAATGGGACAAGCATAAAGACTTGTACACCTCCAAGAGCTGCTTCCTGAAATAATATTGAAAGTAATGGCATAATTGCAAATGTCCAAAACAGTAACAGAAAAGTTATTACCACTTTGCATCAAAACCCAAAGACGACCAGCATGACCATCAGCTTCAACAATAGCCATTGGGATGTAGCCAACTTATTTCCAGAATAACTTAGTACACTCAAAGGGATATGAGTCTCCATAATCACTAAAAAGGTTGGGCTCACTTTTCTAATTATGGCTTTCAGATGCCTATTGACTTTGCTATTATTTGCTCCCCTAATATTCCAGGAGATAATGGAAATATTATTAAATTTTATCATCATGATAAAATTTTTTTTTGAGAAAAAAGATATTAAAAACGGACACAAAATAGCTTGCATGATGCTATTATTGTGAGTTTCCTTGCATCTCAACTTCTTTGACCTGTTGAGTCTCTGGCACAAATTCCTCCACCTCGGATTCTAAAACTTCCTCATGCATTATGGACTTTGAGGTATCAGTAGGTTCCTCAATAAATCTAAAATGGTTAGGTCCAATTTGTTCGATATTCATGGATGTTTTAATATCCGGGTCAAGGTTTCGTTGTTTACTTTTGTCCAACTTCACCGCAGCCTCCTGATTGTTCACGTAAGGACCAACACTACAAAAAAAAAAATATTTAGCGACCGAAGATTTCGGTCGCTAAACATGATAATTCGGTTGCTATATTGTTTGGTGACCGAATTAGCGACCGAATTAAGGGGGTAGCAGAAACCCTGGTGGCTAAATGTTTAGCGACCGAACTTGTATTTCGGTCGCAAATTGGCGACCGATATTTCGGTCGCAAAATTATATATTTCGGTCGCCGTATAGTTGGTCGCATGCTCATCTCACCTAATTTGGTAACCGATATTCAGTCGCTATTTCGGTGGCAAATTTTGATTTTTTTTTTTAAATTTTCCTGTAACTTAATCCTGCCGACCAAATATTGTTTTTCAACTATTACCCCATTGATTTTTAATTTCTGATATAAACAAAATACACCAATATTTTTTTTGAATAAATAGAAAATGTAAATATGATGTACTAACGATCCAAAACACCACAGTCAATATGATCAAGAAAACATATACATTAATTAACGCAAGTTTAATAATTGTTTATAAAAAAACACACCACAATCAATAAGTACTAATCAAAATATCAAAACTCATCAATCTTCCAAAGGGATGAACATGTAGAAGCGAGAACCACCAAGATACTTAAACTTTGCCAATGCACCGGTGGATAACAAATACAACTCCTAATACCATTTGTATCTGTTGCAAAATATGGGCGATCCTCATGGATTACTATATTCCCATTGAACAAATTTCCGCTTTTGTCTTCAATAGTCACAACACGCGGTATTTCTTGTCCCCAACGACGGTAGAATGATCACGAGATTGAAATCAAATCCTGCAAATACACAAGAACAATTTATTAATGATTAGTTTATGCCTTAACTATCATTACGTGAATCCCATCGTTATTTTTAAGTTGATGAGATACTGTACTTGGTCTATATGGATGGCTGTCTCAAAACATTTAGTCGGATCCATTTTCTGATAAAACAATAAGGAAAACAAGTCATATGTCTAAACTTCATCAAGTGATAATAATAAAAGATGGAAAGATCCATGTAGCATACTAGCATGTTAAAATAGAACAAAGAAATGCAACTTCACATGCAACTTCACAGATTAGCAAACATAGTAGTTTTCAGGAAAGCATATGCTTTTACGTCGTTTTGAAGGATGGTCATAGAGAGGATTAGAATGGTTACTACCTTTGGATGCCAAATGGTGTTTCACAATCATTTCATCGTAAGATTGAATAACTTAACTCATAAATCAATCTATCGCTTAACAACTAATGACATAAAACAAAACACATAAACCATTGACATGAACATTCTATAATCTCTCAATTAGAATACAGTACTACTATTAACAAGTAATTCCCAATTGAAATCACAGTATTACAAACAACATGTAAGTTACACCCTAAGGTCCCAAAATGAAGTC
Source organism: Sophora flavescens (assembly GCA_030762895.1). Classification (NCBI taxonomy): domain Eukaryota; kingdom Viridiplantae; phylum Streptophyta; class Magnoliopsida; order Fabales; family Fabaceae; genus Sophora; species Sophora flavescens. The sequence goes on from CM061068.1 coordinate 32,583,417, forward strand.
AGATTTAGACAAACGACCCCTCTATGGAAAGCTAAACAAGTCTAGTTTATAAATTTAAATTTAGTTTTGGGAAAAAACATTCCAAAAAGTACAGTTTTAACCAACAAGCTACCGCATTCGAAAAACAGGACAACAATTGTCCTCTAACTTTTAACAGAATTTTCTTCATCAATACTCAGTTAAAAACATCAAATTCAGTGCCTAAACTGTAGCAAATCGAGTCTAGTTTCTAACAAAATAAGAATCATAAACAAAATAGTTCTACAAAAACAGTTATAAGGAAAACAATGAACCTATGTCCATACGGGTTTTCAGGACAACAGCTATAACATCTCCTTGTAAGCAATATAACCAACACCTGTCAAGCAAGATCCTTTAACATATCTATTCTCACATATTGGCATATCAACACTATCACAAAATCAAAACCAAATTACAATACACATACAAATAGAAAATCAACTAATTAGAGCATGTATCAACAACTCCTAAGCTTGGATTGCAGCATACTTCAACAAATATATATTGAAGCATATTTCAATACAAACTTAAATAAAATATAGTAGCAAACATCCTATTGAGCTCCGCTCTCCACTAACAAGACAACACATAATTGTCAAACACATGCATAACTTCTAAATTAGCAACACACAACAAGCATCCCGCCTTTTTGACAGGATCACATCCTATTGAGCTCTGCTTTCCACTAACAAACAACACATAATTGCAAATGCATGCATAAATATTAAATTATCAACACAGAATCAGCATCTTGCCTTTCAGGCAGGATACCTTCCTATTGAGCTCAGCTCTCCACTAACAAACAACAAGATATATAGTAGTGATAATAAGAAAAGATGGAAAGATCCATGTCGCATACTCGCCATTTTTCTTTTATGCATTTGAGTAAAGTGACTAATATAATAGCAATCACTTTCTTAAATTCAAACAAAAATTAAAGCAAAAACTGATATTAACAAACTGAAAATATAAGCAGAAAAGCAACGGTCAAATGCATATATTAGCATTCACCCAAAAAAAAATATGCATATATTAGCAATTTGATAACTGGTCTCAATTTAAACTCTGAAAATAGTTTATGAACATAAAAATCACATCAAGATAAACTATATGAATGAGATAAAACTTAAGAAATGTCCTATAAAAAAATAAAAAATAAAAATTAAGAAATGTAGTGTGAAAGCCTGAAAGGCTTCTTAATCCACTTAGGAAGAAAAGTTCAGTTATCTAACTATTCCCCAGAGAAAAACTTGGCATTACCCCCAGAAAAAATTCCCAAACAACTCACGTGCATTTTTCATAATCAACTTAATTCACACAAACAACTTAACATCAAATAGAATTTTAGAACAAAGAACAAACAATAGACAACATAGACAATAGAGAACTTGTGGTCAAGATTTAACCACCATTATAATTTGGCTGAAGAACAGAACCACTAAATGTAGCAGAATGAGACCAAAAACATACCAGAGAATGCACAAACCAGAGGAATAGAGAGAGAGAGAGAGATAGAGGCAAGGAGAGACGAAAACAAACCAGAGAAGGAGGAGGACGGCGGCGCTGCTCTGGTGGTGCCGGCAACGGTGGCAGCCGTGCGAAGAAGGAGGGAACTGAGAGAGAAAAAGTTAGAAACAGATAGAGAGAGAGAGAGATGGGGAGAGAGAGAGAGAGAGGAGAGCTTACCGTGATGGTGGTGGCCGGAGGAGGAGCGGAAGTCGCGAACCGTGGTGGCCAGAGGAGAGAAAGAGAGATCGAGTGAGAGAGAGGAAGAGAGATCGTGAAATGGAAGAAGAAAGGGGTTTCTGCATTTTTAGGGATTTTAATTTTTAGCGACCGAATATTTCGGTTGCTAATTCGGTCGCAAGGTTGCCATTTCAAAATTTAAATTCATAAATTTAGCGACGGATTTGTAAATCGATCGCTAAGACGCGCTCTTTTAATTTTTTCTACGCGCCGTTTAGCGACCGAATTAATATCGATCGCAAATGTAAATAAAATTTAACCGTTGCATTTAATTCGGTTGCCATTTCGGTCGCTAAAAAGGCATAAAATTTCTGACTTTTAAGTTCCTTTATTTAGCGACTGAAATAGCGACCGATAACCTTGCTACGCTCTATTTCGGTCTCTATTTCGGTCGTAGTATTAACTCTAATCAGTCTTCCATGTAGATCCTATAATCGGTCGCCAAAAACAACCAAAAAATTCGGTCACTATTTTCGGTCGCTAAACAACCTTTTTTTGTAGTGCAAACTTGTATTGCATGGGTTCTTTTTCAGTTGCAGCTGCATGCATGGGAGATTTCCCTTTTGACACACCTTTTTGGTTCATCCCCCGAGATGTGCTCGCCCCCACATTGCTTTCCAATTATTTGAATGCATTTATTAATCAGTCTTTATTTATATACTGCTATGTCTCAAGTTGCAACAACTATCATCCCTGGATGCGGCTTACATTAATGTCAGGTTTATTCAGTAGTGCCGAAAGCATTTTGTTTCTGTTTCAGAAATTTCAGGGTAGCTCAAAGTTGAAAAGATCATAAATAAGAGAGATTTTGTCTGCCCTCATGATGGTTGTTGTAAGGTGAGAAATCCACCCATTGAAAAGACATTTTTAATTGGTACCTTTGCTTTAGTGAAGTGGTAGGGGTTGGTCACATGAAAGGTTTGTGTGACGTGAAGGGTTTGTGTGACGCAAAGGGTTTGTGTCTGTAACGTCCCGATTTCTGTGTCTTCTGTAGCAGTAATTACATGTGTATATATATTTATTTTTGGTAAAATTCAGGGAGTGATTTTAAATAAACTAAAATCATTTTCTTGTGTTTTCTTACCGTAGGAAGTCACAGTTAAATTGTCGGTTGAAAATTCAGACGAAAGTCAGTCTGCATTTTCACTGCCAGTACAAGTTTACTGAGTAGAAAACCTAATTTTGACCCGTGAAAAAAAAATATTGGTGTTTTTGTTATGTTTTGTTTAATATTAGAAATTTTCGAAAATTTGAGTTCGGAAATAAAATATTATTTATTTTGGGCGAAATACGATCGGAAATTTGAGTCGGTTATACAATGGAGCAGAATATGGAGCACAAAATAGTTGAAGTGACATGTTGGAAAAGTTGTCATGTTGATGGAAGTCTCGGGTCACATCCATCCAAAAGTGCCATGATTACTCCTTGTTGAGAAATATTGTATTTTATTTCAAAATCATTTTTTTCTCTCTCTTCTCCAACCAAACATGGCCTAAGCAAAAACTTGGCCCTCAAGATTGCTCCCTCCCTTCTCTCACGCGCCACTCTCACCCCTCCCCATGTAAATATCCATTTCATTTTCTCTTCATCACTTTCCTACTTCTTCACTTTCTCACTTTAAAGTTCCTACACAAAGCTTCCATTTTTATTTAGTTTTAAGCTTCAAGTTCTTCATACATGTTCTTCCTAGATTCAAGGGTAACACTCTCATACTCTTCTCTTTCAAGTTTTACACTTATTTCATGAGTTTACTCTATGTTTTCTTAAAATGTTCTTAAAGCTCTTTTAACTTCTAAAATCTCTAGAAAATTATAGAAAAATCTATTTGAGTTGAAACCAATTTCTATGAACTACTAATAACCTCTACTTTCATAATCTAAGAGCTTGTATCAAACAAAAAAATTTCTAGCCTGTTTATCCAAGGATGGCCGAACCTAGTAGGTTTTGGACCTAGGATGTTTTGTTTCAACTTTTCAAATATGATCATGGATTTTAGCTTCTTAGTACCTTTTAATGCTAAACCTAAGAACTTGAAAAGTTTTAAAGTTCCTAGCCTATTTTTCAAATGATGGCCGAAACTATGTTTTTGTGGCTTGGGAAATTTTGTTTCAACCTTTTGAAAGATGATCATGTATTTAAGCTTCTTGATACCTTTCGATGTTAAATCTAAAGTCTTGAAAATTTTGATAATTCCTAACCTATTTTAGGAGTGAAGACCGAAACCCTAAGTGTTTAACTTAGAGGGATTTTGATCAATCTTTGTAAAATGATTTTTTTGTTTATGAACTTCTAACACTTAAGGATCATTAATCCATGAGTGCTATGATTTTTGGAAACCTCCAACCCTATTATTTTGTAAAGGCCGAACCTATACCTAGATGGTTTACTGTTCTTGGTTGATGTTTAACTTGTGGTATTGTGTTAGTATCCTTAGACTTTCATCGTGAAGCAAACGAAGACGTTCGTGGTTCGTTATTTCAAACATCAAACACTTTTACCTTCACCAAAGGTAAGAGGGGACAGCCTGAGGGATACTCAATGACTGTGTCCATGTGTTTATGTGAATTGTCTGATTTATTGGGTTCTTGTTATAATTTTGGAATCAATGTTGGAATGACTTGTATACTTGAACCGTTGTGGTAATTGCTTGAAAGTTGATTTCTTACTTGATTATTTACTTGGTTTAAAGTGTTATGAATCATAGATGACATGATCTGTTATTAACTGTTATACTGCTGACTGATATTATAGTGATGTTTGATTGAGGTCTGAGAATCCTGATATTCGTCAGTGCTCAAGTGATTGAGATTAAAAGCCTTGATAAGCTTTAAAGAGAACCTTGAAAACAAAGATTTTTGTGTTGGGAGTTTTCTTGATTAAAGAATGTGATTTGGAAAGAAAGTATTCAAGCAACATTTTTATTTGTAAAAGATGAGATCTTTAGATCATGTACTGAAATATTTTCAAGTTAAAATGAAAGCTATCTTCTTATGAATAAGGATTTTGAGCAAGAGAAAACTATTGAGAAACGTGAATTTTATGAACGATCGACCTTTAAAAATATTTAACTTTATCCTACTTAGAAATTATTTTTAGAAATATATTTGTTGAGTTTTTAAGCCGTTTTGGGAAAAGAAAGGATTACAAAAGCAAATGGATTTCCTAAAAATTTCCTCTTAACTGATTTTCCGATGAAAAGATTCTCTCTTAAAAGCTTTTGAAAATATTCCGGCAAGCTTGGACAAGTCGTCGAGGTTTCGTTTTGTATTTGTATTTCACTGAACGAAAAGTAAGAATATGTTGAAATTGAATCTAGTTCGCGAGACGTCACTTCTAGTATTCTGTAATATGCACGTTGATCTTTGATCCGTGTCACGTTGTTGTGGACTGTGTGTCCTAACCACGTAGTTGTGGACCGTGTGTCCTAATCACGTTGTGATGAACGTTGTTAAAGGTGAATGTTGTTTTCTATGACCACAAGCCTAAGACTGGTGCATCGGTCTAAGGTGTTGTGATTAAGCACTCAGACTGGGTGTCCCGTGTTGATGTTGAAAGTTTCAAAATGTTATAATTTATGAAAAGTCGGTAGCTTTTGAGCTTCGATCACGAAAGAGAATGAACACAAAGAAAACGTTGAGAACAATTGTTTTACATGCATTTTAGGCAAACGTGCCTCACATTGATAAGAGTGATGCCTTGATGATTAGGTATTCACAATATGATGTATAATTGCATCCTGGGATGGGACAGCGTGTTATTAAATCCATGAGCATGGAATACTGCATCCTGGGATGGGACTGTATACGATGGATCAACTCTTAACATGATGCCAAAGTGGTGGCGATTTGAGTTTGATCAACTCTTAGAATGACAAAGGGATCTCATGAGATTAAGTTTAGAGCCTGAATATTGAAGTGTCATGCATACTTTCATCAAAACTGACCGTGCGGGTATGAGACCCTTTGATATTATACCTGTTTAATTCTGATAAATTATTTGGAAATATCTGATATATGCTTATGTGATGTATGTATCATGCATATGGTTATTGTGTTCAATCCATATATTGATATCTCACTCTTGCATGTTTTATTGTTGTTCCTTCTCCCTGTGGAATTGTTGTATATATAATCTGGTTTAGATTGATCCCGACGCGCCTCTAGCACCGACGGGAATGAGGACACTAACTTTTGATAATGCAAGAGATTCGGGGGCGTGGAACATACTCCCTGGATCCCATGCGGCCATCTATCGCGGGCCGTTTAGTGAACTGAAAGGAAACAGGGAAGAGGGACCACAACAACGAGTGCAAACAATAGGAATGGTCCGGGTGTCACTACCCCCCCTGGTACTATCTACAAGTGTTGGCGCAGAGGGGACAACTTCCACGAGCACCCACCCTTAGGAGTGCCACTTCTGGGAGTTGAGCCAGCTTCACCTATTGAAGAGGATCCGGAGGAAGATCCTGAGGAGTACCCTGAAGGTGAGCCGGAAGATCACGTCCATTACGACGACGACATTGACGATGTGCCTGACGACGATCCTGATTTTGATGTTTGACTCCCCCGATGAGGGCAGAGAAGTGGTGGATGCGTCGTCGGGGAACTCCTCAAGGAGCGTAGTGTTCAGACTGACCTTTTTACGGCTATTAGTTATAGACCGGCTTAGGGGTGTCCTATTCGGGAATAGTGTATCCTGGTCCGAACGTATTTGGCTTCATAGAGCCACGGTATTTTGATATGTGGTTTTGGACCTTTCCCCCATTTTGCTTTATCTTGCTTACAATTTTTCCCTTTTATGTTTAGTGTTATCAATGACCGGTACTATAAGGCCCTGACCTTTTGTAATATATACGTCAAGTTGCAACTGCCACTGCTTAGATATTTATATTGTTCGTGTATCATGTTCTGAGTGTTCACCTATTCTTTTAAAATATATGTATATATATATATATATATATATAATCACCGTTTTGAAAATATTTAATTATTAAGAAAATGTTATTTTCCAAAAGTAACCAGCATTTTAATCAGTTTTATTTTCCGCAACGGATAATCATGTGACTCCCAAGTTGGGGTGTTATAGTGTCACATGTGTAAATGTGTAAACTCCAAATTTAACCACATCTTCTATTGCAGGTGGAGCATTCTTTGCCACAACAATACATTCATGTGTTCAACGTTGGCCATTTTGAAGCAACTCCAGTTTCTCAGCCTAGAGGTTATTTTTTTTAGAAATTTTAAGTTTCTATTTATGTTCACATCATGTTATTCCTTGCATGGCTATGAGAGTGGCTTCAATTTCTTCTTTCTTTGATTCATTTACAAATACAATCATTAACATAGGTGCACTATGTTCATGCTCAGCTGCCTCTGCTTGTGATTTTTCCATTGGCTCATTCAATCATTTGAACCATCCATATGATGTTTTTTTGGGGGCTGTGTTTGTTTCTACTTGAACATGCAAAATTGGACAGAATAGAATAATTAGACATTGGCTTAAAGTGTTTGACTGATGTACCGAGATAAATAGGCTTACACTCTGCTTAAAGTTTATCTTTTTTTACTCAGTCTACATTTAGCCACCAAGATTCGAGATAATTTCTATTGAGCAGAAAACTTACTAGGTCTTTTATAGCTTTTAACATATTATGATAACTTTTAACATATGGGTAAGTTTTGATTGTGATGGATATAGTAGTTCGTGATGATAAATCTACTTAATGTTTGTAGCTTTTGGTACTTCAACCCTGTTTCTTTTAATTTTGAGTTGCATTTTGTAATTAATTTGCATCTGGAATTTAAATATAACATTTAGAATCAGACCAACATATTCCAATAAACGGTCATCTAATTCCAAAAGCTTTTTTTTATGGAATATGGCTAAGCAAAATTGGGAAATAATTTAGATTTATAAAATAAATAGTAATAGGTGCTACTATGTATATTTTTAACTCATATTGGCTATAACAAACAACAATGCTGTGGAACTACTACTACTGTGTGTAATTGATATTAGAAGAAAAGCAGACACCTCATCGGGCTCACGAGCCATGATACTCTTACACTGTATAGATATCAGTTTAGCTATTCAAAAGGTACAAGCACATGGTACTCTTACACATATTATATAATTATATCTCAATCATATATTAATGAGTGTATATGCCTGGCTGTTGTGTTCATTTGCAGACAGCTTTGTATACATGCATAGAATTGGCCAGTTAATAATTTAAAAAAAAAGAAAGAATACAGAGGGTTCCTTAAATCAAAACATTGTCCATAGTTAGGAAGACAAGAAATATGAATTAAGTAGGGAGGGCCCTAAAATCAAAACATTCTCCATAGTTAGGAAGACAAGAAATAGGAATTAAGTGGGGAGGGGAGAGAATTTAGATTTGATCTTAAAGGAATTAGGCAATTAGAACACTCTCCACAGCCTTCAGTTTTTGTTTTAGTTCCTTCCCTCTTGGATTTGTTTGGTTTTGTTCTTCCTCTAGAAAAGGTCTCTCCCTTCTATATGCATTGATTTTCATAGAAGGGGGACAAAGAGAAATTTCCTGGAGGAACATGATAATACACAGACTTTAACATACAATAACAATACTTTTAAATGTATAACATACTCCAGTAATTTTTCAAGCTTCTGCAATATCAAGGTGTTAGAAACATAAGAGGAAGTAAAGCTTTATTCTATAGTTAAAAGTATATCTTCATTAGTTGTCGAATCATTAATCAGAAAAAGGAGTGCCTTGCCATTCAATCAAATTCCACCAAAAGGTGAAGTTTTATGCTCTTTAAAGATGTTTGTGATTCTTTCTTTTTCTTGACCAGTCAATGTAAAATTTTCATGCATGTGCTCAGATTAGTATACCCTTCAGCTTGACATTTTACCTTATGGATGTTGGCTGTTATAATTTTTCATTTTTTAGATGTTAGGAATGCACACTTTTTTTTAAAATTCATTTATTATCATACTACTGTTTACTTTCCAAATATAATGAAGCCTTATACTGTTGTCTACTTCTACTTTGCTGCATCTCTGCAAATGTAAGGTGAGCCTTTGGAGGAATGTAATGCAAGGCATGGGGAGGCAAGGGCTTGGATTACCAAGGACTGTTGGCAAATGGTGAGGATGCCACCGATGAATAAAAATTGCTTATGGATATCACTTCATGTTGTAGGTAGAGCCATTGCATCATCATGTTGTCTAATGGGTGAGCAACTCATCTCTCATCATACTATATGTCTAGATTTTTCATTTGATCTAATTGGCAACACCTTATCTAGGTTAGCAACTAATTTTGTTAATCAATTTGCATATATGTGAGATGCTATATGCACCAAACATTATTGCATATTTTTCTTTTTTGTTGTGCATCTTATTCTTATGTTTGTCATCTGACCCATCTATTTGTCCTCTACTATTAATTAGATTTTTTGTTTCTATTTAATTATTTTGATATCACTGCACCTAAATATCATGCTCCGTGTATTTTTATTTATCTGTATAAGAGACAACTTCATCACCGACAAAACTTTCTTGATGCGCTGGCTGAGGAGAATAACAAAGTCAATGAAGGGCCATTGTCAAAGTTTGGGTTCAAACTTGCAAGGCCAACAAAAAAAAAGTACTTAAATATTCATATGTTTTAAATTTTGACCATGCATAACTATTATAATTTCAATCATCTTGTGTGTGTTTCAAAGTTAATCTGGTGACCACTTCAATATTCAAATTAGTTTGAATTTTGATCATCCATAACTAGAGAAGCATTATATGTATCTTTGTGATTTCAAGTGATCACGGGACAATGATAAGTTTTTGATGTTTAGGTAACTAAGATCTAATTTTCTAATTCTTTTTTCCAATATCTCCACCTGAGCTTTCTTCTTTATTTCCACGTGAAAACATTACGTATAATGATTCAAGTAGGGGCTGGTGGCATTTTTCTAGCTGTATCATTTTATAGTTAACCAAATAGGGATACAAAATTTGGCCCACCAGCAAAAAAATCTGTAGTTACATCCTCTGTATTATTTATTTCTTGCATCTTTATGGTTTATAGGTGCATGATTCCATAAGTAATGGAGGTACATTAAGGAGGCGTGGCCAAAAACACCAGCATCGTACACATCAACCATTTATTATTATGTCTTTAACAATTGGTTATATAACTCGATATGTGGTCATGTATTATTTTTAGCGTGCCATGTGCGAGCCAGCTTAGCAATTTGTATATCTGGATTTTCTTCTATATATTAAATTATTGTTTTTGACAATGTATCAATTTCTCTTGGATATTGAATTTGTTGTCTTTATGCTGATGTTATGAGTATTGGGATGTTTACCAAAATGAATTATTTGCTTAATGATTTCTACAAATTATGTTTCCAAGTCATAATTCAGAAGGAAAAAAAAAAACTGTTCCTTCTTATATTATGGGTTTAGTGGAAGCCTTCACCATGTATGAACTAACACTAGCATTTTGCCAACTCTACGAGATAATTTGTTGAGGTTTAGAGTCTTATAAATTTACTGTTATTTAATGTAAAAACGAAATATTCTGTTATTTACGTTAGTAGAACTTTTGTTTTTTATTCATTGCAATAAGGTCCTATTTTTTTAGAAAATATGAAAATTATTTTTTATAATCTATAATAAACAGAACCTTATTGTGTCTCCCCATAAAATTCAATTTTCTATCTCAATTATATTATTATATCAAATAACGATCCTCTTTTTATTAACTATTAACAAGAAATGATTTAATAAAAAATTTACTCGTGCATTGCACGGGTTTATTACACTAGTATTATTAAATTGCATCATCATGATAAATTTTTTTTTGAGAAAAAGGATATTAAAAACGGACACAAAATAGCTTGCATGATGCTATTATTGTGAGTTTCCTTGCATCTCAACTTCTTTGACCTGTTGAGTCTCTGGCACAAATTCCCCCACCTCGGATTCTAAAACTTCCTCATACATTATGGACTTTGATGTATCAGGAGGTTCCTCAATAAATCTAAAATGGTTAGGTCCAATTTGTTCAATATTCATGGCTGTTTTAATATCCGGGTCAAGGTTTCGTTGTTTACTCTTGTCCAACTTCACCGTAGCCTGCTGCATGCTTTGGAGAATTCCCTTTTGACACAGCTTTTTGGTTCATCCCCCGAGATATGCTCGCCCCCACATTGCTTTTATCATTTGTAGTTGGCCCACTCTTAATCGCAGCCCCCTGCCCTTGATCATGCCTTCTCTTCTTTTGTTTATTCCAGAATTTATTTGATTGGTCCCCATCATTTAAATCCTGATGATTTTTGCCCACATCTTTAGCATGCGCTTCATTACTCATTTTATGAGTATTTACTTTTCCTGATTTGCCCAAATCATTGCTATTTATGGCGTTGAATTTGTTACCAGTTAAAGAACTTTGTTGCAATAGCATCTCCACGTATTTCTCATTAAGGTCATCAAAACCAAGATTTTGTTTTTGATTTTCTAATCCCTTATTCTTTGCGATCTTATTACCCGTTTTTGTGCTCCTCTTTTTTCCGTTAACCACCAGTCAGTCACCATGTAACACATCTGTTGTAATCTCCATATCCTTATCTAACCCATTAGAGGATTTTTTGAGATTTATCCCTTTACTTTCTGCGCCTTCCTTAACAGAATCCCCAGCTTGCGCCCCTCCTTCCCTGGCCTGTGCTTCTGCCTGAACCTGCACCTTAGGTTTCACCAGACATTCTTTGAGGAGATGGCCATAGCAGCCACAATGGGCACAAATTAAGTGGAGGCCTTCATACTCAACATTATACCATTGATCATTGAATCCAACCTTGCCTACCACTGGTTGGTTCAGATCAACCTCCACACAAACTCTAGCAAATCTTCCTCTTGCCACGCGAAGGGTATGAGGTCTACCTTAATCGGTTTTCCTATACCAGAAGCGATAGCCAGAATGAAACTCTCATCAAAGAACAACACATTTAAACTAGGGATACGAACCCATACAAGAGTTTTGTCTATGACGGCATGGTCCGCCACAAACTGGGGTGTCCATAGCCTGACAGACAGAATATGGTCTGAGATCAACCACGGTCCTCCATTGATCACCTTGGTTCTATCCTCCTCAGCCTCAAATTTTACCATGAAGAAGCCATTCCCCACCTCCATTATATCGAAACCACTCCCTTGGATCTTCCATACAGCAGCAAGCTTCGTCTTCATTATATTGTAACCAAGGGTTTTACCTAGCAGCTTGATGACCAATGCGTCCTTCCACTGAATACTTAACTCTTCAATTGTTTCTTTCTGAACGTAGAACATTGGCATTAAACGGTTACCATTGATGAGTTTCTTCCTAATTGTACTGGCCGAAGTTATTAACCCGGCCACCGAGCTCAAGTACCCGGCCCAGTCCGGAAATTAAAGATAATAAATCAAAGATCACTTAATTAAAGAAATAAGATATTGGTATTAAATCCTGATATTATCTAAAATAACCTTATCTGGTTAAAAGAGATAATATCCCTTATATTAAGGAATCATATCTCAAATGAGATATTAAGAGATAAATCATATCTCAAAAGAGATATCAAGAGACAAATCAAATCTCTAAAAGATATTAAGAGATAAATCAGATCTCTAAGAGAGAGGGGAATCCTATTATAAAAGGAGGAGTACCCCTCATAAGAGACTCACTTTTTCACTGAACACCGGTGACTCTTCCTTAAGCGTGTTAGAGGAACTAGCGTCGACCAAGAGACTATCAAACATTCATTGCTCCCTAGTACTCGTCCGATACAAAATTAAGGGATCGAGATCACCGCCCCGCCAAGGATGAACCTAGAACTACGTCTGGCTTTGATTCCCACTGGGATACGTAGGACCGGAATCACTGAATTCTGTCAAGCCCAAATCATAAAATAACCCCCTTGGTTTCACGTTCTATGGCGAGATTCTGACAAAACGGATCTTGGCAGGAACATTTGGCGCCCACCGTGAGGCCGAGGTAAACATTTCCCGGCCACACATATACGTCGAATAATATCATGCAAGCTGCGGGAAACGAAAGTTTCCATATTCTATCCACAAAAGCATCCAGGTATTTGTAAGGCAATGATTACTTACAAGGGGATCTGTTTTCAAGTCATACCCAGTTGAAAGTGTAGACGTCTCCGGGAAGAGCGCCATGTGGAAGAACAACCCTATATGGGGCCAGTGGCAAAGTTTCATAACGGAGCAAAAGACAGCTTCAACAAAGCCAATAACCCAAGGTGTTGGCTAAATGGTTTTTTGAGTAAAACCAAAATTCATGATAACATGGGAAGCAAACAGGAACTGCCTCTTGAGTTGACATGCCTCAGAGCTTGTCGGAGGGTATGGCGATACCGCCATTCATCTAGCACAAAAAGGTAGACGACGGTCAGAAACTCGGACTGATCAGAGCTGTTTGGAATGAAGCCCACATAACTTGTCCTCAAACTTAGCAAGTCTTCTCTGCGAGAGAGCTTCAATAGCAATTCAAAATGAATGACTTCAATTCCAGGGAAGAATTCTATCCTTATGTTATTCAATCATTATTAAAATAATTATTGATATGGAATACGCTCTCCACCTCAATGTCTCATGAAACTCCATGCCAGTTTTCAATATTATTTTCAGAAAAAATCTGATTAGGATATGAGAAGCTTATATGATAATCGGTTTGAAATTGTGAAAGATAAGACCTTTATCACTATCATTATCTCAGTTTTAGAATTTTAATTTCACCAACCGACCTCCATGTTGTTATATGCACAAGAGATAAGTACATTTAATTCTTGTTTGGATAAGTCTTATCCTTTTTGAAAATAACGAATCATCCGAGTAAAAAGGGAAGCAATACATTGCTATCAAGATTCTCTTGTCTTTATTAATTGTTATGACATTAGTTTTGGATGGTTGATACTAATCTTATTCATTGTTGAATTTTTTATACCTGGTGTACTGGCCGAGGCAGAGAACCAGAAGAGCACTTACATAGTCCATGAGGACAAAATCCAAAATGCCAACAAGCTTCGAGCATCACTCTGTCTGATTAACAGCTGAAGAAGCACGCTCTCCCTTCGTCAAAAGGTTTTAAATTGGAATGTTGATGCCCAGCCTAATCGCCAAGCCCTTCTGAGGGCTCCTACTTCACGCCGAGATCTGGTTGTACCGATTACTCGGTTGAGCTCGGCCACCACAGCTCGGCCTCGGAGCTCGGCCAGCACAACTCGAACTCGGAGAGCTGAAGACTTAGTGAGCTCGGCCATCACAGCTCGGCCTCGGAGCTCGGCCAGCATATGATGTTTGGCTGATACCACTCCCAGAGCTCGACCATAGCAACTTCAGGGAATGCCTAGATCAGAGGCCGCAAAGTGCCCAGGTGATATTATTCCTTAAATCTAGCTTAAAACTAATATGTTTTGGTATGTTTTGAGCAAAGTGATACTCGGCTGATACCACTCCCAGAGCTCGACCATAGCAACTTAAGGGAATGCCTAGATCAGAGGCCGCAAAGTGCCCAGGTGATATTATTCTTTAAATCTAGCTTAAAACTAATATGTTTTGGTATGTTTTGCTCCACGCCTTTAATGTTGTGTTATGTAGCATCATATCAAGTTATTTATTTGAGCAAAGTGATTCTCGGCTGATACCACTCCCAGAGCCGCAAGATTTGCGGCTACAAAGTGATTGAGCTCCGGCTCCCGAAATATCAAGCTCTCCCTTGGAAAATAAAATTCCATCGGCTTTAGCACTCAGACACCATACTTGACTCCTAAGTAAGAGGAAAAACCGCTACACTCGACTCCTAAGTAAGAGGAAACACCGACTCCTAAGTAAAAAAACACACTCACTCCTAAGTAAGAAAAACCTACCTCGACTCCTAAGTAAGAGAAGAAACTGCTTACACTCGACTCCTAAGTAAGAGAAGAAACTACCTATACTCGGCTCCTAAGTAAGAGAAGAAACTACTTATACTCGGCTCCTAAGTAAGAGAAGAAACTACTTACACTTAGCTCCTAAGAGAAGAAACTACTTATACTTGGCTCCTAAGTAAGAGAAGAAACTACTTATACTCGGCTCCTAAGTAAGAGAAGAAACTACTTACACTTAGCTCCTAAGTAAGAGAAGAAACTACTTATACTCGGCTCCTAATTAAGAGAAGAAACTACTTATACTCGACTCCTAAGCAGGAGAAGAAACTACTTATACTCGGCTCCTTAGTAAGAGAAGAAACTACTTACACTTGGCTCCTAAGTAAGAGAAGAAACTACTTATACTCGGCTCCTAAGTAAGAGAAGAAACTACTTACACTTAGCTCCTAAGTAAGAGAAGAAACTACTTATACTCGGCTCCTAAGTAAGAGAAGAAACTACTTATACTCGACTCCTAAGCAGGAGATAAAGCCTAAGCAGGCACCCGATTTCTAAGCAAGAACCACGTTCGACCGATTAAGATCACAGTGCCGAGCCTGTAAAGATGTATCAGGTAGCATTAATCAATCAAGGATAACAAACCGAATCCATAAGACATCGGAAAAATCGCCAAAATATAAATAAGATTCAAAAATATCTGAAGAAGTTTCACTAAGGTAAAAAAGGGAAGTCCCCGAATACATAATACATGAGTTAACCTTAAAACTACTTATACAACATCATGACTCGAGGTCCACCTCGACGTCAGGAGCAATCAGGTCTACCTGGCCAGGTCGACCCATTTCACCTTCCTCGTCCAATTGGACCTCACCCTCTTCTCCCTGAGTTGCGGCCTCCTCATCCTCATCTTCAAGCTCGGCCAATGGCACAAGTATCCCATCTTGGTTGAAATCCTTATCCACGTCAGCACAGGTGAAGTCAGCATTCGGATTGAAGTGCCGAAGGTTCTTCACGGCTCAGGAAAAGCCATTAACATGCTCCCTCATGATAGAAGCCTCGGCTTCAACCAGATCAGAACGGAGCCTCAGATTCTCCCCATTCTCGGATTCCAGCAACTTCCACAACTCAAGACTGGCTTCCTTCGCGGCTTGAAGCCCTTCCACGACCCTCTGAAGGTTGAGCCGGTCGGTTCTTTCCATTCCCAGCTCGGTCATAGGGGTAGTATTGCCTTTTTTCAGCGCCACCTTTTGGGCTTTCAACTGCCCGATTAGCCGAGCTTGCTCTTCACACTTTGCCATGGCTTTTTTAAGCTCATCCCCAGTGCGCAAAGTTCGGGCAGCTTCCGCCTTCATACTTTTCATTATTAGAAAGCTCGCGGCTCGAAAAACAGGTAATGGAGGAGACTCAGAAGAGCGTAAGCGACCGCAGCTTTCCTACTCGCATCATGGACCAATTCTAGTAAAAGCCGAGCATATGCTGGCTTAACAACTAGAGGGCCCACTATAGGGCCAGAGTTAAAATCATCCAGCTAAGAACAAAGGGCAGAAGCCCAGAAAGCCGAGGTCCAGCATTGCCCCCTCACACCAAAAAGCCGAGGTCGAGCTATGCTCCCTCGCACTATGCACTGGAAAAAGTCGAAATCGAGCAATATTTCCCTCCGCACAAAAATCCGAGCAGTGCTCGGCCAAGCAAGACGATAACCCAAGAAAGGATTGGTTCTACAAAAAGCAGATTTCCGAGCAATGCTTCCGCGAATCATAGTCCAAAGTCCTCGACACCAAAAGCCGTGTTAAGACATGCGGGTTGACATTCAAGCTCTTTCGCTTATTTCAAAGCTCGGAGCTTGGGGGGCTAACAGGGATAAAGGAAGGATATTCTCGGAAATTACAGAGAAAGGATATCCCTTAGCCTACAACTCGAAGAACCTGTATAAAAACTATTTTCTCATACAAATTGGAGAAGATACTAGGAGAGTTTATTTTTGAGGCGCACCTTCAAGATCGGGAAAAATAATTCGAGGTCAAGTTGCAAAGTTTCTGGGTATTTCAAAATCCACCAAATGAAAGGGTTATGAGCTACTCGAAGAAAATGTTAAGAGCTCCCAAGAACTTCAAAGACCAAGCTACATTCGGCAAGGGGCAAGTCAAATTCAAACTCTCAAGATAAGCATCTCGAAAGCATCAAAGGTTAAAGGATAAAATACAAGCACCGAGGTAAATTCCTAATGACCGAGTTTGAACTTGACTCTTCAGAAGATCGGTTCAAACCTGAATCACTGCTAAGTCGAATCTCAGCTACCAGCTTCTAAACAAAGGTAAGATTGAAGTATCTTATGTTCAGAGCATGTTACTGGCCGAGATGTGAACCTCAACCACTAAACTCGAGTGCTGCCCGAGAGATATTAACCGAAGTAAGAGGATCTATGCAAATCCAGTACCTTAGCAACACCAAGGACAAGCTCAGCTTCATTCATAAAACTCTTTCGCTTATTCTGAGCTCAAAGCTTGGAGAGCTTATATACCGATCGAAATGTTAAAATCGGCCACTGAGCCCACCAAACTAAAATATTGGATGATAAATAAAGCTAGATCTCCAAACCCAAACAAACAAAGGGAAATGATTACTAGACTCGCCCACCGAGTCCGTTGAACTTAAGAAATTGGCCGAAATGTGAAGCTCGACAACTTGAAACGAGAGGCTCAGACTCTCGACCACTAGGTTGAGCTCCGGCTTCGACTGCTCGATTGAGCTCCGGCTCTCGACTTATCGTTCGAGCACGCAACTACAGCGCAAGCCTCAGAAATGATGCCGTGAAGGCTACGCGTCATGAAGAATAACGTCTCTTTTCCATCTCGGGAACCGAGAAAGTATGGCCTCAACAGGAAACGAGTAACCATCTCCACCTCGGCTCGGTACCTCGAAAGCGTCAAGCTCGGTCACCCGAGATGCTCACCGAGTTGGAGGATGTGAACACATATATAAGGTGTGAAGCTCGGCCACTCACGAAAGATCAAAAGGTGAAACCAAGTTCCTAGCCTCGGCTCCTTCGAAAAAGCTTCCACGTGATCAGCTCGAAGCTTGGGGGGCTTGTGTATGGGCCGAGATACAGAGCTAGCTAAAACATCATGAAAGCTTCTACGCCTTATCAGCTCAAAGCTTGGGGGGCTTGTGTACTGGCCGAAGTTATTAACCCGGCCACCGAGCTCAAGTACCCGGCCCAGTCCGGAAATTAAAGATAATAAATCAAAGATCACTTAATTAAAGAAATAAGATATTGGTATTAAATCCTGATATTATCTAAAATAACCTTATCTGGTTAAAAGAGATAATATCCCTTAAATTAAGGAATCATATCTCAAATGAGATATTAAGAGATAAATCATATCTCAAAAGAGATATCAAGAGACAAATCAAATCTCTAAAAGATATTAAGAGATAAATCAGATCTCTAAGAGAGGGGGGAATCCTTTTATAAAAGGAGGAGTACCCCTCATAAGAAACTCACTTTTTCACTGAACACCGGTGACTCTTCCTTAAGCGTGTTAGAGGAACTAGCGTCGACCAAGAGACTATCAAACAGTCCTTGCTCCCTAGTACTCGTCCGATACAAAATTATGGTATCGAGATCACCGCCCCGCCAAGGGATGAACCTAGAACTACGTCTGGCTTTGATTCCCACTGGGATACGTAGGACCGGAATCACTGAATTCTGTCAAGCCCAAATCATAAAATAACCCCCTTGGTTTCACGTTCTATGGCGATATTCTGACAAAACGGATCTTGGCAGGAACACTAATCACCTTTTTTTCAATTAAATCTACTTTCTCTCTTGGTGCAAGCATCTTTTCTCCAAGTACTTTGTCTCTAAAAGAGATAGGAAGTGGACGTTCTTTCACGAGGGGATCACCGTCGTGATCCGGGGGTTCTTTCGGCGGCACATCGGCCGCAGGAGTAGTGTTCATTGCCGTGAACTCAAAATCCATGCACCACAGGCAAAAACCCTAGTAGAGCAAGTATCATTTTTCCAGCATTGTTGATATATATTAACATCACTAAACAATAACTTTTTTTAGATTGATTATGAAACTATTTTGATAGAATAATTTCTAAGGTTTACCAATATGTGATTGGTCTGAGTGGTAACGGGTTCGGGCCAATTAAGCAAGTATTTAGGGGGTTCGACTCCTGACTTTTGTGTATGTAGGAAACTTGGTTGGGAAGAGGCAACTCTTAAATGCCGTCTAGGTCCCCCGACGAAGAATAATCACTGTTTACGACAATGAATACTTCGTACCAATAACATGATTACCCAGATAATTTCTAACGTTTTATCGGGACTGAGATCATCTATATTCGAAAATCACATTGGATTCTGACTAATCCAAATCAAATCAATAAGACCCATTTATGGGGTAAAGCACTCTCTTTGCCTATTTTTTATTTACAATACTCGAACCCTAGACCTTTCTTAAGGGGAACCAAACCCCTTATTACTTGGTTTAACAGATGTTGGTACAATGTATGGGGTTTGAATACATCTTTGTAGAGAGCATGTGTACTATTAATAGTAAAAAAAAAATCAGAGTACCTGAAGGAGAATGCCTAAAAATCAAAGTGAACTGGAATTGATGATGCAATCTTTGTTGTATGTGTTTGAGACCGTGAGGTTTGGGTATCGGTAAGGAGACATACAATGATGATGAGGCCATAGAAGTGGCTAGAGAAGGGAGTGGATTTTAGGGTTCTTCTCAAGTCACAAAAAAGGCAAGATTGGAATGGGTTGGGATTGAGTGTTTTGTTTTGTCTCTAGTAAAATAAACTATAGAACATATGAATATACATCATATTGATTCAGGTTGTATATATGGGTTAAAAATTTTGTAACCCAATACCTGAATCGATGGCCTTGGAATTCAACACTTTAAATTCAATCCATATCAATACATTGATCCAAACCGCTAAAATCGCGTCACTTCAGTTGGATCCACCAGGTTAATAGATCGGGTTGAATATGCTCATTGCCTAAAACTTCACCGCCAAAGCCTTGCAATGCCTCCATAAGTTGTCTGCTTTCAACAAGAAGTTAACATGGTTCTGGTTAGATGACATGAGAGGTTAAGGAAAAAACAAGAAGTTGTTTAAATCGTTGATTTAGACAAGCTTCACCATTTTTGATCGGTTTGAAACTGTTTTTTTTTTCTAAGGACGGTTTTGGCGGTTGAATGGACCAATATATACTATGATCGGTTCATCGATTTAACCTTTCTTGGAGTTTGCATTTCTTAATCATGGTCCTTAATGATTTGGTCAGGATCCATCACTCATCACCCCCTCCCGTTCATGTGCATGCACCCTCATAACTTGGAGACAGTTAGACGTGGAGTCTTAGGCTATATATGTTACATACATTTTAGAAAAATTTTGGCAACACACTCTCTAACATTCTCTTTCCAATACATTATCTTCTATTGATTGAAATTCATGTGGGTCCTACAAAAATTCAAGTGAGACTTATTTGAATTTTAACCAATAGAAAATAGTATAGGAGATTGTGTTGATACCACCCCCTGATATTTTAACATATCCATCCATCCATCGATCCATCCATCTATCAATCATGCTTTAATCCTATTATTGCATGATATTAGGTATCAAATTTTCTTTACCAGTATCTTTCAACACTTTATCGATTTGATTACAGAAGTAGAGAAATAAGATTTCCTAAATCATCATCCAGATTGAATCGAATCACAACACCTATGGTCAGATCAATTTCCTTTCAAGTAGTAAAAAACCATATATATACATTTTCTAACACATATTCTTTTGTGTTTTTCCAAACAAGTAAGGGTTAACAATAATAGATAAATTAACAAGTTTATTAGTTTATGTAGGTTGTGTTTTGTGAGGCACTAAAATGGTTTATAAGATAGTTAACTAGTTTTTTTTTTGGGAAAGTGGTTTTTTTCCTCTTCTTAAAAGAGCTTTTATTTGATAAATTAGAGTAGATATAATTTACATAAATAAGTTAGTTTAATGTTGCATGATTTTTTTTCCGGTTTTACCCTTGCCAGATTAAAAAGTGATAATCTTCTGGCCTGCATATTTAATATTCTTAGTCTTGATGTCAAATAACCCTAAAACAAACTCACCACGTCCTCTCTCAATAACTACAATAATAGTAAATATAGTAATAATAATTTTATATATTTTTTGACAAGAGAAAAATTAAGCAATTCATTGATAATGGAGAACGCAATACATCTGGTACCATCATCATAAATTTGGAGAATAGTAATATATGTAGCCACCTCTAACAAAGAGTACGCAATTACATGGACTTTCCTCGTATCAAACTCTACCAAAGAGTTGTTGACATGATATGATAAAAGACCCTTACAATTTGAAATAACAGCCCTATAATTAGCTTGGTCCTCTTGAAGGAGACCTGTGACTTTCTCTTTTTGCACCTGGAGTCTAGGAGAGTAAATATAAAATTTAGCTTTGAAGAAATATCCTCTCTCATCACGAAAATTGTGACCGAAGTCAATGGTTCGAACTACCTGCAAGAAAGACTCAATGCACGACCAATTGTCCTCGACTTTATTTGCATAAACTAAAAACTCAAAATGAAAAAGGAAAAAAATGATAAAATGCATTTGACCAATAACACCGAACGAGGTATTTGTGTATAGGAACTGCACGCAGGTTACCCAGGCCTCGACAGTTCCAACTAAGGATACTTATAGCTCCTGGTAAGCCTGGGAACCAGAACCCGCCAATAAAAAATGACCAATCAACGAGCCATTAACGACGTTCATGTCAAGTTCACAATGGCTAACATGGGGACCTTCAGCACAGCGCCATTTCTTTTCACTGTAAACTTCACACAAGGCATTTTCATTCAAATTCACTGAAGAATTAAATCCTATATGGAGGTTATGAACTTGTACCCAAAACTCTATGTGATAGAAACGAAACCACCATCCCCGTCATCCAACAATGACAAACCCTCCATACACCCCTCCATTAGAAAGAGGAGAAAGAAAAACCACGTACGCCCCCCATTAGAAAGAGGAAAAAGAAAAGCAAAAAACCCTCACAAAGAGAGAAATAACCAAAGCTCTCACGAAGAGAGAAAACCAGAGCTCTCACAAAGTATTGTTATTATTATTTAATAACTTTATACACACAAATAATTATATTAATACATGTAAAATGATGTAAATGATATAATTATTTTTTTTTCTACCAAAAAATAATTATATCATTTTACATGTATTAATTAGTTGATCAACAAATTTTATCAATCAATTTCAATTCAATTGGCTTTTTTTTTTTTTGCTTTTAGTTCCCAAATTTCAATTAGCTAATCATTTTTTTAATTTTCAATAAACTTTTTTAGCTACTTGTATCAAAGGTGGCAGTCATCTTTCAGAAAAATATATATGTAATTGTTAATATATTCAAATACATTAACTAAGATATTGATATTATGACAATTAGTGTATATTAACTAACACTATGTGTGTTTCAAAAAAAAAACAAAAAACTAACACTATATGTCATATGTATGAAAATTAATTGTTATTTTTGTTAAGATAAATTAGTCCACCAAAAAAATTCTTTAAATTAGTTTTACAAATTGACCTGAATTTGATCTAGCATGATATTATTTTTATTATTATCATCATCATCATCATCATCATGATAAATATACGAAGTATCTATCGAATTTGCTGATGATTAATTTTTATCAGGGAATTTGACCACCTTTTGAGAATCTCCTCCTCCTAACTACATTTTTTTCCATTCCATAAAATTTGAACTCAAGATATGTAAGGAATTTATACTCGCTTTCACTCTTAAGAAAGTAATGTTGGTAACTAGCATGATAGTATGATACTGCGTGTATCACCATTAGAGGTGGGTAAACGGACTAGTCCGGTCCGTTTAAGTCCGGTCCGCATAAGTCCGCATTTAAACGGACCGGACTTTATAGTCCGCATGAAAAATGGACTCTGAAAAATAGAGTCCAAGTCCAGTCCGCATAGTCCGCGGACTAAACGGACTGTCCGCGGACTTTACACTTTTTTTTATAAGGAAAAAAAAAGAAAATATTACAAGTGAAGGATAATACTTTGGTCAATTTCCTCAATCTTTACAGAGTAAAAAGCAAGAATTCAAAACAAAAGCAATGTACCATATAGAAATTGCACAAAGCCACAAACAAGTGCATTACAATTGCTAAGCTAACTAATCACCAGGTAAAAAAAAAAGATATAATTCAAAAGATTCTATGATACAAACATACCTACATTAAGCTACCCAAATTCTGTTGAACTAATACAGATAAGATTCTTCACATTCACATGCAAATCAATCACTCACTTGGAAACCAAAAGAACCTCAGGCTTCTTGACTTTGCTAGGTGTATTGGCATTGGAGGATGCATTTGCCGCCGCTGCAGCCTCCGCTGTAGTCTGACGTGCCCTCCTATCAAGATAAATGAGACTCCTGGTTGCAAGAATGGCCGAGGCACCAAATCATGCGACTCCCTCGCATACAAACACCTCACCGCGAAAGATGCAGATCCTTAACATCCCGAGAGATCAATGAGCCCAACAAACGGTGTCCAAGGATTCTCAACACGGTTGAAGAAGCTCCCAAGGCAAAGGGATCCTTGCTCCTTCAAGACTCCATTTCTCGATTTTCAAGCTTTTTCCCAAACTCTTCCATAAACTCCTCAATCTCATTGGATTCAAACCCATTGTTGACCTCGGTTTCATCAAATTGTGTGGTGCGGTGCAATCGCCCACCCCAAGAAGCCGCAAATCGACAAAGTTCAAGCTTTGACCAACTGGGCATCCGGGAAATCTGCTTGTAGAAAGAATCAGCGCCACCCCAACAATGGTGGCACGTTTGGTGGATTTGACAACAACTGGGGTTCAAGGGGAGGAGAGAGACAAGACCTAAGGCTTTGTTTGGAAAGGGGAATTGGGTTTCTTGATGGGGAATGGTAAGTTGAGGGTTGGGAGAGATCGGGAATGGTGGTTGGTGCGTGTGCCAGCTGCAAACATCACGATCACGGATTCACGGTCTCGCTCTTTCTCTTCCCTCGTTCACCTGGACGGTGGAAGTGGTTTTGGAGAGGCCGGCGCAGCAGGTACTTTAGGGTTAGAGATGGGTGACGGGGTGAGTGTATAAGTGAGATGGGCTAGTTTTTTTTTTTTGTTTGGTTTTTTTTTTTTTAAACAGACCGGGTCCGCGGACGGTCCGCTGACCATGTCGAGTCCGTTAAGCCCAGCTAAACGGACCGACTCAAAAGCCCGCTTTTTTTTGGACTCACATTTTAAGGTGTCCAAGTCCGCGCGGACTGCGGATTTAACGGACTGTCCGCGGACCTGAGTCCAAATACCCACCTCTAATCACCATAATTAAAAAAAAAACAACAGATTTACCCTTTAGCATGCTTGTATTATATTATTCACTTATCAATGATTCTGAAATCCGGAATAAGAAATAATATATATCACACATATATATATATATATATATATATATATATATATATATATATATATATATATATATATTATATACTTCAATCCTATTATTATTATTATTATTAATATTATTATTATTATTATTAAATATGAGAATGAGATTATAAGATCCCGATTCCCGCCCTGCCGCGCGAATCAAGGGAGTGATTGGGTAATAGCGAATCACAAAGAAACGGGCAGTTACAGAAATAGAAAGTACGCAACTCTTAAAATCCAGATGGAAGCAAGACGTTCCTCCCGGAACGTGATCGACCCTAAAGTCCGGCGCGTGGGTTTCTTCAATGATCCCCCACTCCCCGAATTTACCGGTGTTACTGCTAACTCCCTTTCCCCGGTCATGATACCGCTGCCACGTCATCACTCTGGAGCCTCTGATTTGTCGCCACTCACCCCTCCCCAAAATTCTGGTAAACATTTATTTATATATGTATATATATATCTTCACTCTGTGTGTGCATGTGTGTGTTGCTGCGCTCATGCATGATGATTATGATTTATGAATGAATGTTGATCATATTATGATTTTAGAAGAAAAGAAGGAAGAGGAGGATCTGCAATCAAGTTCAAATTCAAAGCCCCTCAAAGCAAAAACTACCAAAGCTGAGAGACGAGCCTTGCAGGACGCACAACGAGCTGCCAAAGCTTCTTCTAAAGGTTCTAACTCACGTTGTACTACTTCTTTGCATTTGTTGATTGATTTCATCTGTATAGGTTTCTTTAAATTATAAATTCTAGCGAGTCATATTATAATATTTTTCTTGTTTTCTTTTTTCGATTTTAGATCAAATTAAGGTAACAAGTTTGTACGGTAGACCGAAAGTCTGAAACCTTCTTGTCTTATTTCGATTTCAAGGTTTGCATACATTTTAGTGGCGCCATTTCTCTTCTTTCCTCTTTTTGTGTTTTAACTGAAAGTATTGATGAGACTCAATAAAATGATTCATCCTATATTATTATCAGGCAAAATAGATAGATTGGTCATATAATTTATTTTAATTTTCAAATTGGTCCTACACATTCTTGTTATTAAATGGTTCTTAAGGTGTTCACTTCATATAGTTCAGTCACCATTCATATAGTTCTTGTAGGATCATGCTTATGCTTTTGAGTGCTGTACTGTATCCAGCTGAGGGAAGTAAAGCAGTTGCTGAATCTGGGAGAGCAGTTCCAGGTAAAAGTACCAAGCAGTCTTCACAAAAGAAAGACGATCCTCCATTTGCTTCTTCTGCACCTACTGACAAGAAAGCAGGAGACCCTTCTATGGAGAAAGATAGGAAAAAAGATGCTCCTCCTCCGCAAATGCAGTTTGATGACAAAAGCCGAGTGGAAAAAGCCAGAAGGCGTGCAGTAGTCAAACGAACTGAATCTAGAAACACAGTTGACTTGTTTCTGCATTTGCCTCAATATGAACGTGGGACCGATCAGCTTCTTGATCTTGAATCAAAGTTTTTGCACCTTGATTCGGTGCATCCTGCTGTGTTCGAGGTAATCTTTTGGAAATTCTTAGGGTTGGGTACGACACCTGGCATCTATTTTAAAACTAAATCAGAAATGTGATCTGAAGATGAATTCTAAGGCCTAAGATTCTAAGTGTACTATTCTGTTTGTTATTAATTGTGCTAAGATATATTTTGAAAGTCCTTGATAGTATCAAATATGTTAACCTTAATTGTCTGGCTTATGTTTATATGCATTGAGTGTTTATGTTAATCAATGCAAATATGCATAGTGTGCTATCAATGACATTAGAGTATTTACACTTTGTTCTTTTGAACTAGAACCTGCATCCCCGATATTCCCTTGTCGCCTCATCCCATGCAAAAGGTAGGAAATTGTGATGCCCTCTGACATGCCACAGCCTCTGTCACTGTCTGTGAATTGAAACGTACCTTTTATTTAGCTTAGATTCTGAAGCCATTGGATACTGTCATAATTCATTAGCATGTTCGAGTCTATGTTTAAATTTGACATGAATTTGTTTTTGGAACTTGGAACCATGTAGGGAGTTCTTCAATTTAAATAAGAATTATATATACACAAATAAACTTAAGAAAAATTGGCAATTTAGATACTGCGCTCATTAGCTTATTGAATTTTCAGGTTGGACTGCAATATTTGGCAGGAAATATATCAGGGGGAAATGCTCGTTGTATTGCAATGTTAAGAGCATTCCAAGAAGCCATTAGAGACTACTGTACACCACCTGAAAAAACGCTTATTAGGGATTTAACTTCAAAAATCAGCAGTTATGTTTCATTTTTAATTGAATGTAGACCACTTTCTATGAGCATGGGGAATGCAATTAGGTTTCTTAAGAATCGTATTGTCAATTTGCCTTTAAGTTATAATGAGTCTGAGGCAAAAGCAGCTCTTTGTTCTGATATTGACCGGTTCATTAATGAAAAAATAATTCTGGCTGATAAGGTGATTGTTGGACATGCTTCTACAAAGGTTAAGGATGGGGATGTTCTTCTCACATATGGATTGTCATGTGTTGTTGAGATGATTCTTTTATATGCCCATGATCTTGGGAAACAGTTCCGTGTTGTGGTGGTTGACTCACGGCCAAAGCTTGAAGGTCAGGCCTTACTTCGTAGGCTAGTGGCCAAGGGCTTGAGTTGTACGTATACTCATATAAATGCCGTTTCATATATCATGCATGAGGTCACACGAGTTATTCTGGGAGCTTCTGCAATTTTGTCCAATGGAACTGTATATTCAAGGGTTGGGACTTCATGTGTTGCAATGGTTGCTCATGCATTTCAGGTTCCTGTATTGATCTGTTGTGAAGCATATAAATTTCATGAAAGGGTGCTACTGGATTCAATATGCTCCAATGAACTAGGTAATGTTGTTACATGTTACATCAGCTTGGTAGTGTTACATTTTCACTTTACCAAAACTTAGATAAGTATCAAGAGGAGAGGTTTAGATGGAATTTTGTTGTACCGCTAGCAAATATTATTATGCAAAAAATGGGGCGTTTAGCGGTTTACCTCTGAATTCTATTGACTTCCAGCTCTGCCAAGCATGGTCTTAATAATGCCCTTATATTTTTGAGGGAGTTGAAAGGTGTATTTTGAGAAACTTCAAATAGCTTGCAGGTGACCCAGATGCTGTTGCCAGGGTTCCTGGAAGAATGGATGTCAATTATCTGGACAACTGGACCAATGAAAACAATTTGCGGCTTTTGAATTTGATGTAAGCTTATGATATTTCATTTGTGTGAATACCTCCTCTCCTCAAGAAAAGAAGAAAAGGTTAGCACTTATTTTACTTTCACCGACAGGTACGATGCTACTCCATCAGATTATGTCTCGGCAATTGTTACAGATTATGGCATGGTAAGTTGATTAATTTACACTGTCAATTTTGATGGTAGTCCTTTATGAGACCGTGGGTCATCAGGAGAGAATTTGGATTCGGGTCATCACTCAGTAAAACAGAAGCTATTGCTTTAGCATAATTAGCAGTTTCACAATCTTCTATTTACTCTTCCTGTTGGTTTTGCAGCTCCCTCCTACAAGCGTCCCTGTAATAGTACGCGAGTATGGACGAGAGCACTTGTTGATGTAGAGGTATACAGAAGTCAGCAAGTGGCATTAACAGCCTGCAGCAATCGATTTTTATGAATGGAATTTCTATATACTTGAACTAGTTTGAAAAGTTAATTTTTTTTTGGCTTCTCTCCCAAGGGTTTTGGAGATGCATTTTCTTTCAATAGTGAGTTTCGGATAAAATTATGTATACTCTTTAAGTCGTCTTCAAGTTTAGCGAACAATCCATAAAGTTGTCAGCAATTTGTAATAACATTTGCTGTCAAAGAATAACTGGATTCTAGGTCATTGGACATTTAGCTTAGATTGTGTTAAGAGAGTAATGCAACAAAAAAACTGTTGGGTAGTCCACGTACAAGATTCAAGTCACCTGTTGGATTGCTGTATTTATATAAGCAGAATGGCCGGCTTGAGGAAGGGCTCATTCTGGTCCCAAATTTATTGGATGCCCCAAATCTTTGTTTATTAAATGTTATAAATTTTTACTATTCATATGTCTCGTCTCCTCAGTTCTGGCGCAAAAATAAATAAATAATCCTCGTCCTTTTCTCTATAGATGTTATGGTTACATAATGTAGATACCGATATCTAGTGTGTCAGGACTCAGCAGTGTACATGTGTTTTTCGGTGTGCGCATAATGCATGCAGGCAGAGAGTGAGAATTCCATCATCAAGAAGCATATTTAATTTTTCTCTAGGTTAGTAATTTCCAGAAATCAGAACTGTACAACATAGTACATTATATTAATATCATACATACAACTAAGTTTTCAAAGAACAAAACACCCAATTACCTTTTCTGAGTTGAAGATAAGAGGAAATGTGTCAAAGTTGAGATACAATCTAAATGTTGTATATTAATTAAGCAACCCGTCATTGTTTAGTGCCATCTTCTGTCATTATTTTTGCTTCTTGTCAGAACTCGTGGGGCTATTATCTGTTGCAGCTGTAGCAGCTGCCAGTTCCATCAACCTGTCATAATCTATCTCAGTTGACTTAAACTTAAACTTGATGCCAACTTGAATCCACGACTTGATACAAAGAATAGGTTGTGTGCTATCATATGCCATACAGAATCGTTGCTTGTCAATTTCATCACCCTTACCACAGAATAGTTCTTCAGGCACAACTGAAGTTGCCTGCACAGCGAGGAAATCTCTAGCCATCACAGATAGCCGCGGGTAGCGTGCACTATTGACCTTCCACCACTCTAGGACATCTGTTGGTATTGGGGCTGGAGCCTCTGAAAGGTACTGTGTAAGCTCATCAGTGGCAGAGCTCATGTTTGTCCTTCGTTTCTTGCGAGCTATTTCCTCAGCGAAGGAAACGCTTCCTGCATCTTCAATTTCTTGAGCATTGTATCCAGGTGTTGATGGGAAATGGGTGGTAGAATAGTTTCTCATAAAATGGGTCCTTGCTTCCTCAAGAAAATTTTCTGAGTTCAAACTCTCAGGGATCAGCTCTCCCTTGATTCTAGGATCAAGAATTGCTGTCATATAAGTAAATATGTTGCAAACCTGATTAATATAACTTCTGGCCTTTTTAGCCATTTCTTCTGCAGCACTTTTTAGCCATTCTGGACTGTGACGTGATTCTCTGCAGGTAGCAATTGTTTCTGAGATGTGATCCATGAAGAATAGAACAAGCCCAACCGTGGGCACCTTACTAGTGCATATGTTGTTTGTTGTCTTGTAGAATGGTTCAAGATATTGATGAATGATGCTAACCACACTTTTGTCTGAAGAGCCCAGCAGCATCCTACTGCCTAGCATTTCCTCGTATTTACGAATAACAGCATCCATTGATTTCCCTGCCTGCATCATAAAAATATACATGCTTCTGATTTACTGTATTTCATTACTTCTAATTTTGAAGGCATGCATCACAAGATATCTTAATTAGTATACTCTAATGATTCAATTCATCAGCAAACATATAAAAACTTCAGACATGGAAAGTCATTCCAAATCCAATATTTGTGTTGTAAAACATTAGTACTGCAATGCTAACAGTAATTTTAGAAAAATCTCCTTGATAATTTTTGGGATGATTATTATGCTCATTTATTAAAGCAGTTGCAAAATATAACAAGGTACCTTGCGAACAAGATCAAGCATCTGGTAGTTTCCACTCCACCTAGCTGAAACATCAAGAGGAAATTTCCAATTACCTTCTTGATAAGCTGAAGATATTTGAATAAAATCTTCAGAGATCACTGATGAGGCATTTAACTCTATTACAAACTCCCTGATCTTAGAAATTACTTGTTTTGCAGATCTCAATCCATCATCTATTATCAAGTTCAAAGTCCGAGCAGCGCAGGGAATATAGCAGAACGGTCCTATTTTCTGACCATCCAAGTCTTCTTTCAAAGTATGGCAAGCATGCATGGCATTTGAACTGTTGTCATGGGTACAGGACAGGACTCTGTTTTCAATATTGTAAAATTTAAGGACTTTTACGAGGGAGCGATAGATCTCTGCACTCCCACAAGGATAGGGTATACGACAGATATCAAGAAGCACTTTCTGGAAGCACCAGTTTTCGTCAATCCACTGACATGTTACACTCATATAGAATATCTGCTCAAAGGAAGTCCAGAAATCAAGTGTGATGGAGAACTTGGAAGAAACCTGTTCTAACAATGCTTCTACATCTTCCCTCATGCTTCTGAAAACTTCATCAAGTACAGTTCTATACTTGTCACTTGGCCAGAGTTGTATTGATGGATTTAGAAACTTGTAGGAATTTACAAGCCACTTTTCTTCAAGAGTGGAAGGGGGGAGAGAAGCTAAAACAAGCCACCTGATGAGCAACCAGTTTAGATGATCATAATCCACCTGGTTTGCTTTTCCTTGAGGCTGAGACTTCTTGACCACAGAAGTGGGACGGGTTGCTGGATTGCTGACAGCTTCCCCTGACTTATCATAACCTGGATGGCGATTAGCAAGGTGCCTTCCCAAATTACCTTCATGAATAAAGGAACTTCAGTGGATGTACAAGCAGGCACATTTGGTAGGAAAAAAATCTTCAAGAATTAAAATTGGCCTAGTTTCAAACATACACTGAAATAAGAAAATAAGGGTACAAATGTGGAAACTATCCACTTGATGAAATGCCAAAAGCTTGGTATCTTAAAATAACAAAGTTTCACAAGCATTTCTGAGGTTTCATAGCAATGGGCTAGGATGGATTATGACAAACCTAAGTGATGAAAAAACACATACGCCCCATTGGATATGAAAGCCATAAAAGGTAATAACCAGTGAGAAAAGATGGTTCAGAAAATTACCAGTGGCAGTTGCAATAGAATAGCTCTGTCCACAAAACTTGCATTTCCGAGTCTTCCCATCTTCAGCTGTCTCAAAGAACTTCAGATAAACAGATGTCATTGTTTTCTTTCTTGGCTTCATTGAAGTGGCAGGAATTGGCTTTTCTGAACAACCCAGGCCAATATTTATTGGGTCCATATTTGAAATGAGTGCCACATCCATCATGGATTTATGGTCGTCTAGTCAAAGGAGTGAAAAAGAAAAAGAACTATGAGTCGTAGACAGTCTAAAGCTTCAAGTTTTAAGATAGACGACCATACAGGGGAAAAAGATAACTTTTAAGATTATGTGACAAGTAAAATGCTGGAAACCAGGTCTGTTTCTTTGATTTCACACATAATGTTATGTTGAATCAGTCTTGAAACTATAGTTCACAGACTTCATTTAGTTGATTTGTTCACTAATATATTCAACACGTGATGGAGGTACAGAATGTATAATTAACTTTCTAAACCAGAAATATAACCAATAGCTCCAAAAATGAATGAGAAGAAGTTAAAGGAAGAAGGGTACATGTATTGTAGTTGGAATTGGAGGAAAGTAAGGTAGCTAGCTACCTTTGTAAGTTCTGTAGTGGTTATTAACACCCCAATCCATCTAATGCAAATTTTACCTCACCACCAACTGTCACCTGTCTGATTCTGATCACTCTGCCACAATTCATAAGGAGAAAAAAAAAAAAAAAAGAATTTTTAGTATGTGAACAACGAAATGAACTGCTGAAGTAGGATTAGAATGGAAATAGGGAATTGGGCATACCCGAGATGGAGAATTCATGGGAAACCAAGGCTCAAAATTCAATTTTGAAAGAGAATTGTGATTGTGATCAGAGAGTTAGAGAGAGAGAAAAATGGAGGGAGAAGAAGGATGGAATTGAAGCTGAGGAGGAAGATCGGCGTGGATCTGAGCCGAGAGCAAGAGAAAAAGAAGCAAAGAGATTGAGTTGAGTTGTTGAAGCCGCGTTGATGCAGATCTCCTACTCTTTCTCTCTCTTTTGTTGCTGAAAAAGGCTATTTGGACGGCTTCAAGCTGTAGCTACAGACACAAAGACAGAAAGAGTGAAACAAAAGATGTTGTTGGCTTACACGAATGGAGTTGAGTTGTTTCTCTTTTTGACTCAGCCAATGATGTTAGTTTTGTTGTAACTCACACGAGCCAGCTTTCATCTAAGCCCAACCTCACTTTTCTTACTTACTCGGCTTCTCTCTTTTTAAATAATTTGGGCCCTCTTCTTGCTTGCTTCATCACTCCACATTAGCCCACCATATTTTATTTTCACACACATTTCCTTTCTTTCAATTTCTTCGCTTATGATGTGTTTGAGAGTTTTGAGGAAAAGTTGACGAAGGGAGAAATGGGATTGACAATATTTAGTACTATTCTAAAGGTGCTTGTGTTATGTTTATTAATGAAAACATGTATAGTAGTTGTTACATATCTTATATTATCATTGATTAGTTGTTACATATATCTTCTTTTCGTTGAAAAATAACATCATAAACACCCATTGAATTCAACCTAAATTTTGTTCAAATGAAATATAAGGGTAAACAAAGAAAGGGAAATAGAGGGTTTAGACTTCCCCTCATTTGGATGTTTAAAATATCATGGACTAAGGAAATGGATTATTAACTAAATAATTTTGTTTGTGCAAGGGCTCAAATTATCGCAAAACGCTCTGCCTCGTCACCAATTCTCTTTTTCCCTCTCTCTTACGAGGCCTCCTATGAACTTCCCTTTTGTATTCATTTTTTGACATAGTATTAAACTCTGACTTGGATGCTAATTACAATATTATTTTTCTAGGATTCATAATAAATAGAACTGCCTCAATTACATACCTTGCCAACTTCTACCAATATTATACATGGAGTAAAAGGTTTAATCACTGAACCATTCTCACTGGCTCATAACCATTGCGCAAGACAATAAACAATCACAATCAATTTCATTAAACATGTAATCACACAACAAACTATAGCTCAAAGTAAAAGTAGATACAAGGATAAAATCTGAAAGAAAGGAGTAACAAGTTTGAAGATAGAGATCGTATGAATTAAGATGAAAGAAAATAGGTCATAGAAAAGAAAAATTAATCATAATGAGTAATAGATCGAGCATCACTATGAAGTAGGATGTTCAAACCCTACTTTGAAGAGAGAAAAAAGCTAACTTCAAAATCTAAGGCAGAGAGTGTGTGGGAGAGAATTCTGGAGTTCGAGATCGCAACGACACTTGATAACTTAAATTATATCCCTCCAAAAACCTCTAACTTTGATAAACATCATTGTTCCTGCAAAGATCCGTTTTGTCGGGATCTCGCCATAGAACGTTAAACCAAGGGGATTGTTTTAGATTTTGGCTTGACAGAATTCAGTGATTCCGGTCCTACGTATCCCAGTGGGAATCAAAGCCAGACGTAGTTCTAAGTTCATCCCTTGGCGGGGCGGTGATCTCGATCCCTTAATTTTGTATCGGACGAGTACTAGGGAGCAAGGACTGTCAGAGAGTCTCTTAGTCGATGCTAGTTCCTCTAATACGCTTAAGGGAGAGTTACCGGTGCTCAGTGAAAAGTGTCTTTCTTACGAGGGGTACTCCTTCTTTTATAATAGGATTCCCCTATCTCTTAGAGATCTGATTTATCTCTTAATATCTTTTAGAGATTTGATTTATCTCTTAATATCTCTTTTGAGATATGATTTGTCTCTTGATATCTCTTTTGAGATATGATTCCTTAATTTAAGGGATATTATCTCTTTTAACCAGATAAGGTTATTTTGGATAATATCAGGATTTAATATCAATATCTTATTCCTTTAATTAAGTGATCTTTGATTTATTATCCTTAATTTCCGGACTGGGTCGGGTACTTGAGCTCGGTGGCCGGGTTAGAAACCTCGACCAGTACACAAGCCCCCCAAGCTTTGAGCTGATTAGGCGTAGAAGCTTTCATGATGTTTAGCCGAGCTCTGTATCCTGGCTCATACACAAGCCCCCCAAGCTTCGAGCCAATCACGTGGAAGCTTTTTCGAAGGGGCCGAGGCTAGGAACTTGGTCTTATCTTTTGGTCTTTCGGCTCGACGAGGTGATTGCTCGAGCTTCATATCTTGTATATGTGTTCACATCCTCCAACTCGGTGAGCAGCTCGGGTGACCGAGCTTGACGCTTTCGAGGTACTGAGCCGAGGTGGGGATGGTTACTCGTTTCCTGTTGAGGCCATACTTTCTCGGTTACCGAGATGGAAAGGAGACGTTACTGTGTGTGACGCGTGGCTTTCACGGCATCATTTCTGAAGCTTGCGCTGTAGTTGCGTTCTCAAACGATAAGTCAAGAGCCGGAGCTCAACCGAGTGGTTGGGAGCCGGAGCTCAACTGAGTGGGGAGCCGGAGCTCAACCGAGTGGTCGGGAGCCGGAGCTCAACCGAGTGGGGAGCCGGGGCTCAACCAGTGGTCGGGAGCCAGAGCTCAACCGAGTGCTCGGGAGCCGGAGCTCAACCGCGTAGGGAGCCTGAGCTCGAATCAGTAGTCGGGAGCTGGAGCTTAACCGAGTAGGGAGCCCGAGCTTCTCTTTTCAAGTTACCGATCTTCACATTTCGGTCAATTCTTAAGTTCAGCGGACTCAGTGGGCGAGTCTAGCAATCATTTCCCTTTGATTGTTTGGGTTTGGAGATCTAGTTTTACTTCTCGTCCAACGCTTTAGTTTGGTGGGCTCAGTGGCCAAGTTTAACATCTCGATCAGTATATAAGCTCCCCAAGCTTTGAGCTCAGAATAAGCGAAAGAGTTTTATGAATGAAGCTGAGCTTGTCCTTGGTGTTGATAAAGTACTGGATTTGCATAGATCCTCTTACTTCGGCTGATACCTCTTGGGTAGTAACATGTTCTGAACTGAAGAAACTTCAATCTTACCTTTGTTAGGACAAGTTTAGAGGCTGGTAGCTGAGATTCGACTTAGCAGTGGTTCAGGTTTGAATCGATCTTTTGAAGAGTCAAGTTCAAACTCGGTCATTAGGAATTTACCTCGGTGCTTGTATTTCATCCTTTAACTTTTGATGCTTTCAAGATGCTTATCTTGGGAGTTTGAATTTGACTTGCCCTTTACCGAATGTAGCTCGGTCTTTGAAGTTCTTGGGAGCTCTTAACATTTTCTTCGAGTAGCTCATAATCCTTTCATTTGGTGGATTTTGAAATACCCACTAACCTTGAAACTTGACCTCGAATTATTTTTCCCGATCTTGAAGGTGTGTCTCAGAATAAACTCTCATAGTATCTTCTCCAATTTGTATGAGAAAATATTTTTCATACAAGTTCTTCGAGCTGTAGGCTAAGGGATATCCTTTCTCTGAAATTTTCGAGAATATCCTTCCTTTATCCCTACTAGCCCCCCAAGCTCCGAGCTTGAAATAAGCGAAAGAGCTTAAATGTCAACCCGCATGTCTTAACACGCTTTTTGGTGCCAAGGACTTCGGACTATGATTCGCGGGAGCATTGCTCGGAATATGTTTTTTGTAGAACCAAGCCTTTCTTGGGTTATCGTCTTGCTAAGCACTGCTCGGACTTTTGTGCGGAGCCCAGTCGTACTTGGGATTCCGGCTTATTTGGTTGAACACTACCAGGATTTCTCTCGAATCCTGGGTATCTAACATGCATGATCTACTGTGGACTTTATCTTGGTGCGAAGATGCTGTGCTTGATCTAGGATTTTTATTGAGAGGAGGGAAACATTGCTCGACTTTGAGTTTTTCCGGTGCGTAGTGCGAGGGAGCATAACTCGACCTCGGCTTTTTGGTGTGAGGGGGCAATGCTTGACCTCAGCTTTTTGGGCTTCTGCCCTTTGTTCTTAGCTAGACAATTTTAACTCTGGCCCTATAGTGGGTTCTCTAGTTGTTAAGCCAGCATATGCTCGGCTTTTACTAGAATTGGTCCATGATGCGAGCAGGAAAGCTGCGGTCGCTTACGCTCTTTTGAGTCTCCTCCATTACATTTTTCGAGCCGCGAGCTTTCTAATAATGAAAAGTATGAAGGCGGAAGCCGCCCGAACTTTGCGCACTGGGGACGAGCTAGAAAAAGCCATGGCAAAGTGTGAAGAGCAAGCTCGGCTAATTGGGCAATTGAAAGCCCAAAAGGTAGAGCTGAAAAAAGGCGATACTTCCCTTATGGCCGAGCCGAAATGGAAAGAACCGACCGGCTCAACCCTCAGAAGGTCGTGGAAGGGCTTCACACCGAGAGGGAAGCCAGTCTCGAGTTGCGGAAGTTGTTGGAATCCGAGAATGGGGAGAATCCGAGGCCCGCTTCGATCCGGGCCGGCCGAGGCTTCTATCATGAGGGAGCATGTTAATGGCTTTTCCCGAGCCGTGAAGAAGCTTCGGCATTTCCATCGGAATGCTGACTTCTCCTGTACTGACGTGGACAAGGATTTTACCCGAGATGAAATCCTAGTTCCGCTGTCCGAGCTGGAGGATGAGGAGGTCGTATCTCAAGGGGAAGAGGGCGACGGGAAAGCGGCCGAGGAGGGACCCGAAGGTGAAGGTGGAGTGGGCCCACCTGGACAGATTGACATCACTGCTCCTAATGCCGAGGTGGACCTCGAGTCCCGAAGTTGTGATAGTAGTTTAGGTGATATTGTTTTTTGCGCAATCTTTTATGTATTTGGGGACTTGCCCCTTTTATCTTAATGAAATTTCTTATTTTAGTTGTGAATCTTTTTGTGTTTTGTAAATTTTCTAACGTTTTTATGGATTCGGTATGTTAACCCGGATTGATTAATGTTAACCTATAGAGACTTCGGTTGGCCTCCTCAGGGTTTAGCACCTCCTTAGGTTTTAGCTCCTGCTTAGGAGTCAAGTACCTTCAGAGGCTTCGGTTGGCCTCCTCAGAGTTTAGCACCTGCTTAGGTTTTACCTCCTGCTTAGGAGTCAAGTACCTGTAGAGGCTTCGGTTGGCCTCTTCAGGGTTTAGCACCTGCTTAGGTTTGATCTCCTGCTTAGGAGTCAAGTGCCTGCTTAGGCTTCATCTCCTGCTTAGGAGTCAAGTGCCTGCTTAGGCTTCAT
The DNA here is from genome assembly GCA_030762895.1 of Sophora flavescens. NCBI lineage: Eukaryota > Viridiplantae > Streptophyta > Magnoliopsida > Fabales > Fabaceae > Sophora > Sophora flavescens. The sequence goes on from CM061068.1 coordinate 32,620,594, forward strand.
CTCCTGCTTAGGAGTCAAGTGCCTGTTTAGGCTTCATCTCCTGCTTAGGAGTCAAGTGTGGTGTCTGAGTGCTGAAGCCGATGGAATTTTATTTTCCAAGGGAGAGCTTGATCTTTCGGGAGCCGGAGCTCAATCACTTTGTAGCCGCAAATCTTGTGACCCTGGGAGTGGTATCAGCCGAGCATCACTTTGCTCAAATAAATAACTTGATATGATGCTACATAACATGACATTAAAGGCGTGGAACAAAACATACCAAAACATATTAGTTTTAAGCTAGATTTAAGGAATAATATCACCTGGGCACTTTGCGGCCTCTGATCTAGGCATTCCCTGAAGTTGCTATGGTCGAGCTCTGGGAGTTGTGCTTGGTCGAGCTCCGAGGCCGAGCTGTGTTGGCCGAGCTGTGCTGGCCGAGCTCTGAGGCCGAGCTCTCTAAGTCTTCAGCTCTCCGAGACCGAGCTGTGTTGGCCGAGCTCCGAGGCCGAGCTGTGCTGGCCGAGCTGTGAGGCCGAGTTGTGGTGACCGAGCTCTCTAAGTCTTCAGCTCTCTGAGACCGAGCTGTGCTGGCCGATCTCCGAGGCCGAGCTGTGATGGCCAAGCTCTCTTTGTCTTCAGCTCTCCGAGACCAAGTTGTGCTGGCCGAGCTCCGAGGCCGAGCTATCTAAGTCTTTAGCTCTCCGAGGCGGCCGAGCTGTGGTGTATCAACAGCAAATCCCTTACTGACCATTTTGATTTTTAAAGCTTCCCCATGTAGGTCCGAGCATTTGTAATATTTCCCTGTTGGAGACCAGCCTTGTTGCCCTTTGCACCGTTGACCCTTAGCTATTAGGATTGGTCTTCTAGGAACTCGGTCATCTTTTAACAAAGTTTGTTGCCAGATGTTCCTGCGATAATGAGTAGAACAGTGGGATCATCGGGGACGAGAGAAGCACTGGGAAGGACCCTGTGACCACAGGACGCATAAAAAATCCAGAAATCTGCGCCGTATGGAATCCCTGCTCACAGGATTAGGGGAATTATCCTGTGAAGCTTCTGAATGGGGTGCTGATGCAGTAGCAGTAGCGGTAGTCTTTGACCTTGTGCGAAACGGAAAAGCAGGTTGTCGTTCCGGTTTGAAACAGAGAGAGAAAGCCTCTTCCTCCTGCATACAACTTCCTGTTGTTAGATTGAGGAAGTGGGTTCGCGTGAAGCACCAACAGTTGATTCCTGTGTGGAACCCAAAACTTTCCATCCCACTCCCACTCCCTCTCCCAGGAATGGAGTTAATTTCTCTGCTTCAAATTGAACGTTATTCCCATTGCACACCAATTCCTGTCCGTTTACCATGGCAGTGTGAAGAGGTGCGGCACAGGAGTGGTCGCGTGGTCGATCTATACAGGCATGGCCGGATCGTGGCGGGGCTGTGCGCGGAGGAGAGTGGCGATAACGGTGACTTCGTCGGTGGGGCCACGCATGGTGCCGCGGAAAACAAGACCCTCTGCCATTGTCGGGTTTCACTGTGGACTTTATCTTAGATGAGAATATTCGGGAACGAAGGAGAACAAGCGAGCTTGAGAGAAGCTCTGCAAAGAGGACAAACTCGAGCGATTCACGCGCCGTTATCCGAATCCGACGCCGCTTGATGCAACATGATCTGCAGTTTTTTTATCATCTCGGTGTCGAGGCCCTACTGTGACGGCAGCTGAGAGAGCGGCGCGTGGCGGAGCCTTCGGATTGGAGAGAAGGACTGGGGGTGGCAGATCCTGCGAACGTAGAGGAAGAGAGCGATAGTGGAGAGGAGAATGACGAAGAGGACGAGGAGGAAGAAGGATCTATGGCCTCAGATTTCGAGGCTTCCGTCGTCGAGTCCTCCGTCGTAGTGCCAGTTGAATGCCTGAGTGTGTTGGCTCGACATATTCAGTTTGAGTGTCGAGATTTTCACCAGAAAAACGAGCGTTTTCTTTTTGTGGTTTAACGCAGCCTGATGGAACGGCTCTGTGGGTGGTGGCCGTACTGTGAGTAGTGGTAGTACGGTGCCTGACAGTGGTTGATTGAGTGACCGGGGCAAAGTTTTACCTGGCCCCACGGTAGGCGCCAAATGTTCCTGCAAAGATCTGTTTTGTCGGGATCTCGCCATAGAACGTTAAACCAAGGGGATTGTTTTAGATTTTGGCTTGACAGAATTCAGTGATTCCGGTCCTACGTATCCTAGTGGGAATCAAAGCCAGACGTAGTTCTAAGTTCATCCCTTGGCGGGGCGGTGATCTCGATCCCTTAATTTTGTATCGGACGAGTACTAGGGAGCAATGACTGTTAGAGAGTCTCTTGGTCGATGCTAGTTCCTCTAATACGCTTAAGGGAGAGTTACCGGTGCTCAGTGAAAAGTGTCTTTCTTACGAGGGGTACTCCTTCTTTTATAATAAGATTCCCCTATCTTTTAGAGATCTGATTTATCTCTTAATATCTTTTAGAGATTTGATTTATCTCTTAATATCTCTTTTGAGATATGATTTGTCTCTTGATATCTCTTTTGAGATATGATTCCTTAATTTAAGGGATATTATCTCTTTTAACCAGATAAGGTTATTTTGGATAATATCAGGATTTAATATCAATATCTTATTCCTTTAATTAAGGGATCTTTGATTTATTATCCTTAATTTCCGGACTGGGTCAGGTACTTGAGCTCGGTGGGCGGGTTAGAAACCTCGGCCAATACAATCATAAAAATAAAATGAGGAGATTTTTAGAGAATCTATAAAAAAAAAATTTTTTTGCTTGATGCAGTTATCTTATTTTATAATAAAGCTTGCAAACAACCGAGAGGTTTAGCATAAACCCCACCTTTCCCCTATACTTCACTCCCAAACACCCACATCAATCTATACTAATATAAAAGTTGGATAGACAATTTTACTGTACATACATATGTCAGCACTAGGATTTTTTGCCTTTTTTGTTTATTTTTTTAAATAAAATTTATTTTTAAAAAAAATACATTTTTTTAAAAAAAAACTTTAATTTTTTTTAAAACTTTTTCTTATTTTTTTTTTTAAAAATTTTAAACAAATTTTTTAACGTTTTCCTTAACTTTTTAGTTTTTTCCTAATATTTTTTTTTTTGCAAATAATTTTTTTTTTGATTTATTTGTACACACTATCAGTGTAAAGTTTTTTGACACTGTCAACCAATCATAAATTGGTAAATAGTAAAAGTAGAGTTGTCATGTTCTTGATGTTTTAATTTTATATCCTTATATTTTAATGTATATATAATTTAATAATTTTTATATTTTTATTTATATATTTATATAAAATTTAATATTTTTTGGTTCGAACAGAATCAAACCAAACCAATTTTAATTTGTTCGGATGTTGTTATTGACTTTATAAAGTTTATAATTTTTTTGATTTTTAAATATTTTTAGCCAGGAAAGGTAGCAAAGCTATCATGTTCTTCGAAAAAGTTTAGGGTCGTAAGACTCGAACCAATAATTCGATGAATTTGAAAATCCGAACAAACCAATTAAATTGGGTCATTTTTTTTCCTTTTTATGCACTCACTGTAATTGAATCAAACCCAATAGTCATTAATTCGGTTATTTTGGAACCGAACCAATTATTATATTTTAATATTTATATATATTTTAATATTCAACACGTATATCACTTTATCAATTAACAACTTTTCTTCTAATGTTCCTGTAACACTAGAAGGAGTTGTCAACTGATGGATTATTTTGGATTATTTAAATTTATTTTTTTATTTTTAAAACATATATTCTTTATAATATTTTTTTTAAAATTTTTTTCCCGAATTTTTTTTTCTAATTTAGTTTTTTTAAAATGATTTTTTAAAAATAATTTTGTTTTCAAATTAATTTTATTTTTCTAATTTTTTGAATTTTTTCCTAATTATTTGTATCCTAATTTTTTTAAAATATTTTTTATGTACTTTTTCTATTTTTTCCTAATTTAATTTTTTTAATAATTGTTTTAAATATATTTTTTCCTAATTTTTTTTTAATTTTTTAAAAATATATTTTCTAATTAATTTATATTTTTTCTAATTACTTTTATTTTTCTAATTTTTTTAAATCTATTTTTTTCCTAATTTTTTTTCATAAATTTTTTTTCTAATTACTTTTCTTTTACTTTTTTTTCTATTTTTCTATTTTCTTTATCCTTTCAAAATATTTTTTTAATTATTTTTTTTACGTTTTCCTTAATTTATAAATTTTTTCCTAATAATTATTTTTACTAATACTTTTTTTTTGAATTTATTTGTATAAACTGACAGTGTAAAGTTTTTTACACTGTCAACCAATAATAAATTGACAAACAGTAAATGTTGAGTTGTCGTGTTCTTGATTTTTAATTTTTATATACTTATATTTTAATGTATATACAATTTAATAGTTTAAAATTTAAAATTTTATATATACTTTAATATTTTCCGATTCGAATAGAATCAAACCAAACCAATTTTAATTGGTTCGGTTATTGTTATTGACATTTTAAAGTTTATAATTTTTTTTTGTTTTTAAATATTTTTGGCCAGGAAAGGTAGCAAAGATACCGTGTTCTTTGAAAAAGTTTTGGATCGTAAGCCTCGAACCAATAATTCGATGAATTTGAAAATCCTAAACAACCAATTAAATTGGATCTTTTCTTTTCTTTTTTGTGCACGACTCCGAATTGAACCAAACCTAATGGTATTTAATTCGGTTATTTTGGAACTGAACCAATTACGATATTTTAACATTCATTTATATTTTAGTATTCAATATGTATATCACTTTATCAGTTAACAACTACTTTTCTTCTACCGTTTCTGTAACAGTAGAAGTAGTTGTCAACTGGTGGATTATTTTGGATTATTTAAATTTATTTATTCATTTTTTAAACATATATTCTTTATAATAATTTTTTTTAATTTTTTTTCCAGAATTAGTTTTTTTCTTATTTACTTTTTTAAAAATGTTTATTTTTATAATTGATTTTTAAAAAAAAAATTTGTTTTCTAATTAATTTTATTTTTCTAATTTTTTTGAATATTTTTTCTTATTATTATTTTCCTATTTTTTAAAATAATTATTTTATATACTTTTCTTATTTTTTTATTTTGTTTTCGAATTAACTTTTTTCTAATTTAATTTTTTATTTTTCTAATATATGTATTGACATAAATAGAGGCAGAGCTATTCATAATTTATATATTTTTTTTCTATATCATTGCCTTTGTTTTTTCTATTTTAAATAATAAATCTATATCTATACTAATTAATAAGGGGAAATGCTGATTTTAGTGTAGCACAATGTTGCAAGGCACATGTCAAGTGATGAAATTTTTTTAATTTTTTTCCTAATTTTTTTTTGTTTTAAATATTTACAAACCGGTAAAGGTACAATATTTTGGGAGTCAAACACGTCAATATCTGAATTGACATAAATAGAGGTAGAGCTATTCATATTTTCTAATCTATTTTTTTCTACAATCTTGCCTTTGTTTTTTCTATTTTAAATAATAAATCTATGTCTATACTAATTAATAAGGGGAATTGATGATTTTCTAATAAAGTGACACGTGTCAGTACCACATGATTTAAGAGGATTAGTTGATCATTAGTAATTAGTAATAATCAAAGAGGAACAATTAACACATAGTGTTACATTACGTATTGTAATATCATTTTAAAATAAAAATAATATTCAATTCTTTACACTCAAATTATAGATAAAATTGTTTCAAGGTTTTTGCTGATCACTTCTGTAGACATAAATAAAAAACCTTGGAGATGAATGAGTACCACCATTATGGGTGAGAAAGAAATATTGAAAGCAATATGTGAAATAAGTGAAGAAAATATTTGACATAGTGGACTTAATTCGGGATAAAGGAAAAAAAAGTTTCTTACATATAGAGACATAATTTAAGTTATTAATGATAACAATGTTTCAATAATAATAGTAATTGATGACCTGTGTATCACACGGGTGCAAAAATACTAGTGTATTCTTATAAATATAAATATTCATTAGACAAAATTTTACAAAAGATGAATCTTTGTCTTTAGATAATAGCTAGTCAATAGCTCGCACGATCCCCCTCAATTTTAATACATATTTAATCATTATTTATTAATTTAAAACTTTAATATGCATGTAGGTATTGTCAAAAAAATATATGCATGTAGGTTATAATTCAACATATTAATTTTATATATATATATATATTATAATTCAACCCTAAACCCTAAATTTAAACAGTTTAATTTGTTATTTTTGAAAAAATTATGTGTAAAATTATAAGGTTTATAAATTCGTCATATTAGGTATAAAAAGGCTAAAATATATTTTTTGTTCTTTATCTTTTGGTTAAAATTCATTTTGCTCCTTTATCTTTAAAAAGATTCATTTTGGTTCTTTATCTTTCAAATGTTGTGCAAAATAGTCCTTTCCGTCTGTTCCGTTAGTGACACCGTTACGTGATAGGTGACATGTGTAACGCCCTTCATTACATTAGTAACCCAAATTAATTTCAATAAAAATCTTTCAAAACATTTAATTAAAAAAAACACAAGTCATAAATTTTTTTCTCAAATAACTAAGTAGGAAAATACCTCATGTTAAATAAAATAGTAAAAAAAATATTCGTGTAATGAATATAAATATAAATGAAAGCCACAAGCCTCAATACCGGGCGTCTACTAACAAACCCAACGATAAATAAATGTGTCTAGCCACATACGGCTCCTTATTTAAGAAAATACTAACCAAACTAGAAAGAATAACTAATGGAATCCACTAAGTCTTCACGTCTCTTCAGTTTCAATGACGTCCTCCTCGTGCTCTGAAAACAATACTTAATAATGAGATATAAAATCCCAGTGACCAACAATACAGTTTGATAAAATATTTTCGAAAATAGCATTGTTCTCAACCGGCGCGGTAACCGGAAAAACTGTCCATGGCACCGCTAATTTTCCAAAATAATATATATAAAATATAATACTTTTAATATCAATAATAATCTCATCTCAATACATCACATTCCATATACCATATAAATTCTAGTTTAATCCAAGCGGTCCGAAGACCTCCTAATTAAATTGGCATTTTGTCGGCATGCCATATATTCACACATCACACGACAATGGCGTCCCATTGCCCACCCCTACTCACGAGGAGTGTTTCGATGTCACCCTCCTGTCGGGGACATTTCCATTTCGATACCTCCCATGTGCACATGGTGGTATTTCTCCTTTTTCGACACCCCAACCTGTGGCGGTGTTACTTTCGATACTCCTTTTTAGGTAGTATTACTCATTTTCGACATCCCAACCACATGGCGATGTTACTTTCGATACCTCCTTAAGGCGGTATTTCTCTTCGATACCCCTATCATAGGTGGTATTGCGGCAAACATCATACAATTCATCATAAGGCACAATTTCATGTCTCATACGTGTAACAATTCATTTACGAAAAATTAAATATTTAATCTCATCATGCATGTCAGATAAACTCACATGCATAGCATACACCAATAAGCTCGTCATTCAACTAATACAAATACCAATCATGTATTTCATGCCATCAGTAACAAGAAAAAATACCCAATTTAAGAATCTTTTTTTTTAATTCAAAACTCCTAAAAAAATTAGTTTACTGATAACATGCATCATTCAATTAAAATCTCTCAAAATCATAGGTAAATCGCTCAACACAACAAACACATGTACCATGAAAAGGGTTATTAAAATGTACTGTTGCTCACCTCTCGAAGACCTCCAACGTGCTCTAAAAATTATTTATGATAAGGATTTGCGCTTCCCTAATAATTTTTCTCCCATTTGGTGGCGTTCTTGGATCTGTATTGTTACGGTTGCACTGGCAAGGAATGGAAGTCCCTCCCTCACTATTCTAACTCACCGTGCGACGCTATTAGCCCATATGCACTGTGTCCGAATATATATATATATATATATATATATATATATATATATATATATATATATATATATATATATGTGCCTAACATCAGGGAAGTCAATTAGCGCATGAGATTTTTTTAGGTTTTGTAATTCTTTTTTTTTTTTTTGCCAAAAGCATGGCTGCTTGGGCTTAACGCCTAAGTATCCTTTTTTTTCATATATATATATATATATATATATATATATATAATTTTGCATTCTTTATATTAGTTAATAAATTTCAATAAATCCTTATACCATCACTTCTTTACACTAAATCTCCCATTTATATTTTATTTGCATTACACTTTTTAATAACTTAATAATATTATTATTATTATTTATTTTATTTGTTTTCAAATTAATTATGTTAGAATTTTAGTATGTTACATTTTCTCCCCTCCTTAAAGAATTTCGTCCCCGAAATTCACCTCATACTCACGCACTTGTTTTAACATATGACATATTTGAAACTAAAAGGTTACCATACCTTAGATAATAAAATCTAGGTATTGACGAACTATGTCCTCCTCCTTCTCCCAAGTGGCTTCCTCAGGAGTCAATCCTTCCCATAACACTTTTACCAGTGGAATTGTCTTGTTCCTCAGAGTCTTAGTGCTTTTGTCCAAGATTTGACTAGGCTTGGGCTTATAGATCAAATTATCGTTCAATTGTACAGAATCAGGAGCTATCACATGAGATTCATCAGGCACATATTTTGAGTTGCGACACATGGAAAACATCATGAATGTTTGCCAACTGTGGCAAAATAGCCAATTGATAAGCAACAGGCCTGACTCTTTTAAGGATTTGGAAAGGTCCCATGAAACGAGGATTTAGCTTGCGGACTTTCATCGACCTCCCTACTCCCGTCTTAGGAGTGACTCTCAAAAATACATGCTCACTTTCTTGGAATTCTAGAGACTTTTTCCTTTTGTCGGCATAGGTCTTTTGTCTACTTTGCGCCGTGCGCATCCTCTCCCTAATCATTTTGATTCTCTCAGAGGTCTCCTGGACCAATTCAGGTCCTGTCAAGGTTTTCTCACCTACCTCTCACACCAACATAAAGGGGACCTACACTTTCTCCCATATAGGGCCTCATAGGGTGCCATGCCTATACTAGCGTGATAACTATTGTTATACGCAAACTCAATAAGAGGTAGGAATCTATCCCAACTCCCTTCTTCATCCAAGACACACGCCCTAAGCATGTCCTCAAGGGTCTAAATGGTCCGCTCTGACTGACCATCCGTTTGGGGATGATAGGCCGTGCTAAGGTTCAACTTAGTCCCAAAGGCTTGCTGAAAAGCTCTACAAAATCTAGAGGTAAACCTCAGGTCTCTATCTGACACTATAGATGTGGGTATCCCATGAAGCTTGACTATTTCCTTGATATAGACGTATGCCAACTTGTCTAAGCTATAAGTTGCCTTAATTGGAAAGAAGTGGGCAGACTTGGTCAACCTATCCACTATCACCCAAATGGCGTCTAAGCCCAAACGTGTCTTAGGTAACCCCATCACAAAGTCCATTGAAATTCTCTCCCACTTCCATTCTGGGACCTCCAAGGAACTGCAACAACCCCGAAGGTTTCTGATGTTCTATCTTAACCTTTTGGCACACTAAACACCTAGTTACGAAGCTAGCCACATCCTTTTTCATTCCTGGCCACCAATATATCCTCTTAAGGTCTTGGTACATCTTAGTTATTCCAGGATGTATGTTAAACTTCCCCTTATGAGCTTCCTCTAATATATTCTCTCTAAGGATCCCCTCCTTAGGAACAACGATCTTATTCTTAAACTTCACTAGCCCATCGACTGACAACTCATAACCCTCTTGTCCTAACCGAGACTGCAACTCCTGGTCTAAAAGTTGCTCCCGCCTAACCTCATCCCTAAGGCCACTCTTAATTTCCAACCTACTCAACTTCAAACTTAAGACATTTAAGGACACATCCAACACTTCCAGATTCATGTCCCTAAACTCTTCCATGAGGTTCAGCTCTCGCACCATCAAGCTTGACACGTGTAGGAACTTCCTACTCAGAGCATCTGCCACCACATTGGCTTTTCCAGGATGGTACTTCAACTCAAAGTCATAGTCCTTAAGGAACTCCATCCACCTTCGTTGTCTCATGTTCAACTCCTTCTGGTCGAACATATATTTAAGGCTTTTATGGTCACTAAAAACTTCAAACCTTGCCCCATAAAGGTAATGCCTCCAAATCTTAAGGGCAAAAACCACGGCTGCTAGCTCTAAGTCATGGGTAGGGTAACTCCCTTCATGTGGCCTAAGCTGCCTAGAGGCATATGCTACCACCTTACCCTCCTGCATTAAGACACATCCCAAGCCATTCTTAGATGCGTCGTAGTATACCACAAAACCCACTAAGGGGTATGGTATAGTTAAGACTGGTGATGACACCAACCTCCTCTTAAGTTCTTGGAACCCATCCTCACACTCCTGGTCCCACACAAAAGGTTTCCCTTTCCTAGTCAACTGGGTTAAAGGTAAAGCTAATCTAGATAACCCCTCTATGAACTTCCTATAGTAACCGGCTAAGCCTAAGAAACTTCTCACTTCGGTTACTGTCTTAGGTTGTTCCCATCCCAACACCGCATCAACTTTAGAGGAATCAACCGCTACATCATCCTTTGAGATGGTGTGTCCTAAAAACTTTACCTCGTCTAGCCAAAACTCACACTTCTCTGGTTTGGCATAAAGACGCTCGTCCCTCAAGGTTTGTAATACCAACCTTAAGTGTTCTCCATGTTCTTCTGGTGTCCTAGAGTATATTAAAATATCATCTATGAACACCACCACAAACCTGTCCAAAAAGGTCCTAAAGATCCGATTCATGTAGTCCATGAAAACGGCGGGGGCGTTGGTCACTCCAAAGGGCATCACTACATACTCATAGTGCCCATACCTTGTCCTGAAGGCTGTCTTAGGGATGTCCTCGCTTCTAACTCTAATTTGATGGTATCCCGATCTTAGATCTATTTTGGAAAACACTGACGCTCCCTTTAATTGATCTAAGAGATCATCTATCCTAGGCAAGGGATATTTGTTCTTGATGGTTACCTTATTCAGTTGCCTATAATCAACACACAACCTCATACTCCCATCTTTTTTCTTCACTAGAAGTACCGGTGCTTCCCAAGGTGACACATTAGGCCTAATGAACCCTTTTGTAACATATCCTCTATTTGTTTCTTGAGCTCGCTCAACCCTAGAGGTGCCATCCTATAGGGTGCTACTGATACAGGTCCACTCCCAGGTACTAGATCTATGGTAAACTCAATCTCTCTATCTGGAGGTAAACTAGAGACATCCTTAGGAAACACATCTGGGAACTCACACACAATAGGCAACGCCGCTATATCACTTTCGACCTCTATCTTAGCAGTAAAAGAGAAGTATATATCCCCGAGCTCCCTCAACTAAGCACTTATGACATGAGGCACAGAGAGATAAGGTGTTCCGTCCTAGGAGAGTCATGAGACATGGACTGTGGAATGAAAGAAATAGTTCGACTAGCACAATCAATAATAGCATTGTTACGAGACAACCATCCATGCCCAAAATAATATCCAGACCGGACATAGGTAAACATATCAAATCAACAATATCAGTCGAGTCTTGAAACAATAAGGGACATTGCAGCATGCATGAAGAAGTAATCAATCTATCTTTAGCAGAGGTAGAAACACACAAATCATATGACAGTTTAGTAACAGGCAACTCTAAGAATTGAGCACATTTAAATGAAATGAATGAATGTGTTGCTCCCGAATCGAACAATATGATAACACCATGACCTTTAATAAAGCCATTACCTTGGATCAAACCGTCGGACTCCTTCACCTCCTCTCCTTGGATGGTAAAGACCCTTCAGTGGTTCAATGATCTGGTTTGAGATTGTCCTCCTGACTTGCACATACTTGCAAAGTGTCCCGTCTTCCCGCATTTGTGGCAAGTGGTTTGTGCCGCGGGGCACAAACGATCTCCATGCTGCCACCCACACTTGTAACATGCAGTCCCTTCTCACCTTGAGCACCTTGAACCTGCTTACCCTTCGCGATTGTAGGCACAGGTCGTAGGCTCTTCTGGAAATTACCCCCTTTCCCATGGAACCTCTTGCCGTCACTGAAGCTCTTCTCCTTCGACCTCTCAGCCAGCACAGTTTGCATATTCTGCTCCGCCACCCTACACTTGTTCACTAAAGTGGGGTAGTCTCGAATCTCTAGGAGCCCAATAAGGCTCTACAACTCTGGCTTCAAACCCTGCTCGAACTTAATTGCTTTACATGGACCATCAGGATTATCCCTCACCTGTGTGGAGAACCTTACAAGCCTCTAAAACGTGGCCACATATTCCGCTACCGTCATACTCCCCTGACGAAGATGTAGAAACTCCATCTCTTTCTGTATCCGGACACTGTGCGGAAAGTACTTCTCCAGAAATACCTCCTTGAATCTGTCCCACATGATAGGGGCACCCAAAGCAAGCAACCCGCCCCTGGCACAGTTCCACCAGTGCTCTGCATCCGACTCCAACATATAGGTGGAAAAATCCACCCTCTGAGTATTAGAGCACCCCATGGCCCAGAAGATCTTCTCTAATTTCAGTAACCATTCCTCAGCCTCAATAGGATCGGCGGTCCCTCGAAAAGCTGGCGGATTATTATTCCTGAACTCCGATAAACCCCTGTATTGTGGATCTGGAGTTGCAACCGGTACCACGTTAAGCACGTCCCCATTATCCCTCATCTGATGGAGAGTCTCCGTCTGCTCCTGCATAACCCTGGCCATTCGAGCCAAAGTCGCTACAAGTGCATCATTCCTCCCTCTTCTGTTCGCTGCCATAATCTGCATACCACCAATCAAACAGTGGGTTGATCAAGTCCAATATCCAAAAGAATAGAATGCAGAATTATAACTCTAACAAGCATCCTATGTGCCTAAGTATTGTTTTTTTTTTGAAAAAGTCCCATTACCACAGTCCGATTTAGAATCGAACTGCTCTGATACCATAAATGTAACGCCCTTCGTTACATTAGTAACCCAAATTAATTTCAATAAAAATCCTTCAAAACATTTAATTAAAAAAAACACAAGTCATAAAATTTTTCTCAAATAACTAAATAGGAAAATACCTCATGTTAAATAAAATAGTAAAAAAAATATCGGTGTAATGAATATAAATATAAATGAAAACCACAAGCCTCAATACCGAGCGTCTACTAACAAACCCAATGATAAATAAATGTGTCTAGCCACACACGACTCCTTATTTAAGAAAATACTAACCAAATTAGAAAGAATAACTAATGGAATCCACTAAGTCTTCACGCCTCTTTAGTTTCAATGACGTCCTCCTCGTGCTCTGAAAACAATACTTAATAATGAGATATAAAATCCCAGTGACTAACAATACAGTTTTATAAAATATTTTCGAAAATAGCATTGTTCTCAACCGGCGCGGTAACCGGAAAAACTGTCCATGGCACCGCTAATTTTCCAAAATAATATATATAAAAGAAAATACTTTTAATATCAATAATAATCTCATCTCAATATATCACATTTCATATACCATATAAATTCTAGTTTAATCCAAGCGGTCCGAAGACCTCCTAATTAAATTGGCATTTTGCCGGCATGCCATATATTCACACGTCACATGACAATGGCGTCCCATTGCCCACCCCTACTCACGAGGAGTGTTTCGATGTCACCCTCCTGTCGGGGACATTTCCATTTCGATACCTCCCATGTGCACATGGTGGTATTTCTCCTTTTTCGACACCCCAACCTGTGGCGGTGTTACTTTCGATACTCCTTTTAGGTAGTATTACTCATTTTCGACATCCCAACCACATGGCGATGTTACTTTCGATACCTCCTTAAGACGGTATTTCTCTTCGATACCTCTATCATAGGTGGTGTTGCGGCAAACATCATAAAATTCATCATAAGGCACAATTTCATGTCTCATACGTGTAACAATTCATTTACAAAAAATTAAATATTTGATCTCATCATGCATGTCAAATAAACTCACATGGCATAGCATACACCAATAAGCACGTCATTCAACTAATACAAATACCAATCATGTATTTCATTCCATCAGTAACAAGAATAAATACCCAATTTAAGAATCTGTTTTTTTTTTAAATTCAAAACCCCTAAAAAAATTAGTTTATTGATAACATGCATCATTCAATTTAAATCTCTCAATATCATAGGTATATCGATCAACACAACAAACACATGTACCATGGAAATGGTTATTAAAAGGTACTGTTGCTCACCTCTCGAAGACCTCCAACGTGCTCTAAAAATTATTTATGATAAGGATTTGCGCTTCCCTAAAAAATTTTCTCCCGTTTGGTGGGTTTCTTGGATCTGTATTGTTACGGTTGCACTGGCAAGGAATAGAAGTCCCTCCCTCACTATTCTAACTCACAGTGCGACGCTATTAGCCCATATGCACTGTGTCCGAATATATATATATATATATATATATATGCCTAACATCAGGCAAGTCAATTAGCGCATGAGATTTTTTTAGGTTTTGTAATTCTTTTTTTTTTTTTTTTTGCCAAAAACATGGCTGCTTGGGCTTAACGCCCAAGTATCCTTCTTTCCCCCCATATATATATATATATATATATATATATATATATATATATATATATATATATATTTGCATTCTTTATAATAGTTAATAAATTTCAATAAATCCTTATACCATCACTTCTTTACACTAAATCTCTCATTTATATTTTATTTGCACTACACTTTTTAATAACTTAATAATTTTTTTATTTTTTTTTTATTTTTTTCAAATTAATTATGTTAGAATTTTAGGATGTTACAACACGACAACTGTTCCATTATGGAACTGACACGTAGAAGTCAACCTTTCCAATTTTAAAAAAATAGAATAAATAATAATAATCTTCTTCCCCAAAATTCCACACCCCCCATCGCCACCGCCCTCTTTCCCTCTGGGCCGTCGTACACCATCTACTAGACTGCCGCCACGCCCCTTTCCTCTTGGTCGCATCGCTGCCATCAGTTGGACCTTTACCATCAAGATTATAGCAACGATACCCCTTTCCTTTTGGTCGAGCTGCTATCCTCTCTCGAATCTGTAGATCTGTAGCCTTAGATGTGTCTCCATTCACGGCCATGGAGCATCTTGGAGCAACTCTACCGCAACTGGCCAAACCATATTTAGATCCACCATCGAAAACATTTTCGGATCTTCCAAAGATATTCAACATATGTTACTCTCTTTAATTTTGCTTATGTTATAAATTATAAATTCTTTTTAAGTATAATTTGATTCCTGAGCTGCTATCTCTGTTGTTAGTTTCTTGAAGAGAGGTTATGGAAATTGTTCGAACATTGGGAAGACGGGGCAAGGGACAAACTCTGCTGGTTTCGAGCTCCGACCACAAACCCTTGCAGAGGACATAAAGGTGACGTTGGCGGAAGATTCCGGAGAAGATGGTGGTTGCAGCCCTCAATGCGGGTTTCAGGGGAGTGGAATCACTAGCGCCTCCACAAGATTCTTTGGCGGTTCTGGAATCACATGCTTGTTTCTTCTGAGGAACCACTTGATGGAGATAGAGGCGAAGAAGACGATGGTCTCAGTGGTAGTTTCGAAACTCGAAGCGGGCGGGATCTAATGGTAACGGCGTCGACGGTGTCGGACCTTGTGCCGACAACAAACCTTCCAGATTTTGGACCCATTCGGACCTTGTGCCAACAGCGGACCTTGTGCCAACACCGAGGACCAGTGTTCCAGTCGCCCTCCCCTCCCTGTCTTGCCACCATAGTGTAATCTTAGGGGTAGAGTAAAGTTTTTTTTAAGTTTAATAATTTTGATTTTAAATTTTAAAAAAATGAATTTCATATGCCATGAAGGATAACTAAACAGAATTACTTGCCACATCAACATTTTCCATCTATAGATGGATGGGAGATGACGGAAAGGACCACTTTGGCTCACTTTTGAAACATAAAGGACTAAAATGAATCTTTTAAAAGATAAAGGACCAAAATGAATTTCAACCAAAAGATAAAGGACCAAAAATGTATTTTAGCCGGTATAAAAATAATGTATTAATTCTTTATATCAATAAATAATAAAGTGAGATTATATCATAATTTTGATAGTAAGCATCAGGAAACATAAAAAGATTGAATCTTGACAACATTGGGATATACTAATTTATAAGAGTAATAAAAGCTTAGAGCTCGATCATGGTTTACTTTATAGGAGATAGAAGGACATAATATATTAATATACGTCGAATGAGATATGTTAAATGGGGTAATAAAAATATTGGAGTCTTACAATTCTCAGATTTGTTAACTCAGATTGAAAATACAATTAAAAAATGAAAAAAAGAAGAAGATAGAGTTGATGTATATGAAGTCACATGACTCATCGAGGAAGAAATAATTGAGAAAATTGTCTCAGGTTGAAGTGTGAGTCATGTTTAATAGGTAGGGGTTCATTTTTTAATGTGGGAAAGTATTTTTTAAAGAGATTTAATTAAAATTATGATTTACCATGTATTTGTGCTCTATTTTTGCACTTGGAGGATTGGTACTATATATCATTACATACTTCTTTCTTAGTGACTACTACTCGGGCTAACTCTTTGCTGCTGTGTTGGAAGTGGAACTTTGTTATCTTCTGGGTGTTACTGACTTGAAGGGTTTTTTTGGGCTGCATCAAGAAAAATAATAACGGAACTTGGTCATTGCTAGTTTTTGGTTGTTTTTACCTTTTTATTCTTGGGATTCTTCTGGGTTTGATTATTGTAATATTCATACTGTTAGCCTCTTTTACTTGATAAGTATGTGTTATCACTAGAAATTAAGTCAATTATAGCCGTTAGAAAGTTCAACCGTTTGGGCCAAGAAAATTGGAAGCTAGTCGATTAGAGTATTGGTAGCCGATGGGAAGATGAGGAAACGGTTGATAAATTCACAAAGAATAAAATGTTGATGCGGTTATAGGAGGTAGTTATGTTAGACTTGTCCGTTCAGGAGTTGATATTGGTAGCCGATTGCACGTGTTAACAGAATTCCTATAAACAAGGGACGCGATGTCAAGTTGGTTAGCTTGATTTTAGGAAGAAAAGAGCCGTTGAAGATAGAAGACAACGAGCTAGCAGTTAGTGGCGGATGATCGTGGAAGGTGATCCTAAATAATAGGGATTTAACTGGATGTGAATAGCTGTTGTAACCTAAGGTGACCACTAAGTTAGCAGGTGAAAATTTAGGAGTTAGTGGTCATAAGGATACTTTGCATAGAATGTTTGTAGCCTATAAATACCCACTGTACATCTTGAGTTAAACACATCAATACAATCAAACATTTTTATGCACAAGCTTTATCTTTCCGTCCATTTACTGTTTACGCGAATTTATTTAAAATTATTTCATCTTCCACACTAAACATTCTTTGGATTAGTTTAGGAACCCACAAGTTAGGAGGCAGAATCCCCCTTTTAACGCTTTCGACTGATTAAGGGAATCGTTGTTTTCAAGAGTTAGTCAATCCCACGACTAATTTTACTTCGTCCGATAACAAATTTGACACGCATGTCGAGTGAGACCAGTGAAGGTGACCATATTGGGAAGTTTGCCTCTCCTGGTCAAGATTTCAATTGGCGCATGCATTTGCATTCTGGAAAACTAGTGAGCAATATGAATCCGCAACCAAAACCAAAGAATGGAACTGGGAAGAATACTGAAGTGCAGCCTACTTTAGGGATGCCAATATCCTTTCAATCATTGATAGTGTGATTTTACATCATGTTTTCTATATACTTTTGCATGCATTTTGCATATAGATTAGGCATTCTTTATTTGATTTTAGTTAGATTTTTCTTGGAACGGGTGAAGCGGTGTCTTGGTGTTGTTTTGCAGGAATTCAATGTAAAAATGATCAAAATCAGCCATGGTGGAGCTTGGATGAAATAGAGCTTGAAAAGTGAAGAATATGAGCCAAACAGAGCCCATCACGGTCTGGCCGTGATGACCATCACGGCCGTGATCAAGCAGAGCAGAAGGCAAAAGTCAGAGACTGTCACGGCCTGCCCGTAATAGACATCACGGCCATGACCTACCAGAAGTTCAGGATTCGCGTCGCGAACAAAGGGCTCGCCTCGCGAGAACCCATTTTATGCAAGTACGCCTTGGACAGAACGCGTCACGGCCAGCCCATGATGGCCATCACGGCCGTGACGCGCAGCAGACCTATAAATAAGAGCGCAGCAGACAGAACTGGGGGGGGGGGGTTTTGAGGGTCCAAAGGGAGGCATTTGGAGGCTATGGCTGGGCTAGGGTTTCAACCCTAGAAGGGAGCCAAGAGGGGTTGCTTTGAAGAAGAAGGAAAACTCACATGGAGCCTCTTCTCTCCTCTTCTCCTATTTCTCTGGTTTGGTTTTCTTTGTATATGAGTAGTTAAATCCCCCATTGTTGGGGTTAGATGTAGCTTTTCTGAACTTGTTTGTATTTGATTTGGTTGTTTTAATGCAAGTCTCTATTTCTTTATGAGTATGTGATTTTGTGCTTAATGCTTTCCTTGGATTAGCTACCCATAGGAATGATATGTTGCTTTGATAGATAACTGAAAGGTTGGTGTTAAGGCATGCTCATGAATCATATGCCAACTAGTTCAAGAATCTAGACATAGGTGTTGAATGCTTGCAATCTTATAAGTCTTGACTTAATGCAAAATCACAGATTAATCCACCTAAGACATTAGGGTTTGATTTGGGGTTTTAGGCTCAATGCACCTAAGACATTAGGCTTGAGTATTTTAGAAAAGGCTTGATTGTCATAATTGAAGTAGGACTTGTGTTGATAACCATTTCATTGCAATTAAGGGAGGATTAGTGTAGTCTAACCCTAACAATCTTAGCCACATCTCTGTTTGCATACCAAGTGTTCGATAAAATTCCAAAAAGACCAAAAATATTGTATTGCTTTGTTTTCTGTTTTGATATCTCATACCATAGTTTAGTCTAGATAGTTGTTGAGTTTGTGAATTGGTAATTGACATCCGATCCCTGTGGATACGATAACCGGTCTCACCACCGTATTACTTGATTGCGACGAGGTGCACTTGCCTTTATATCTAAAAATCACACAACAAGTTTTTGGCGCCGTTGCCGGGGATTGGCTTTGTCAATATCATTAGTAACAAATGAGGCAACTAATTTAGACATTTTTATTTTTTTATTTTTATTTTCTGTGTATATTTCATTTTTTTGTTTTGAGTTTTGTTTTTGCAAGGTGGACGAAAATCATGAAAAATTTTTATTATCCACCTGATGAGGAAGCTTCCAGTCATATTTTGGAGGACAACTTGTGTTGGGAAGATGATATAAATTTGGGAGAATTCTTCGAGGAGTTTTCTCTATCTCATAACATCCCATCACGAGTCGATCCTATGACTGGTGAGCTTATATATATATATATATATATATATACCGAGGAGGATTGGGAAACCTTTTGGGCATATTTACCACCTCCACCACCATGTATGATTCCCATAGAGCCACATGAAGAAGAATTTGAGAAAAATCTGGTTGTGGGAATGGATCAAATTGAAAATGAAGTGGTGGTGGTAAGTGAACCACAACAAGAGGAATTACCTTCCACAAATCCTTGGGAAACAACAAGTGAGGAGGCAGGGCATCTAGATAGCACTCCTTCCACCATGCATGCTGAGCAATCTGATTTTACTGCATTAGAAAAATATGTTGGCTTGCATGCATGTGTGGACAATGGTAAGTTAGCCCCTTCCACTTGTATGTCACACTTCCTCTTGAACATTCCATTTGACCCGAGAGGAAGTGAGTTTATATTTGCAAAGGTCAATGGAATTTCCACCCAATGGCTGGGTGGAATTGAGAATAAAGTTATATTACTGTTGCAATCACCACCCCAATTTCCATTTGATCCGGGAGGAGGATCCAGGTGATGATTTTTAATAAGTCAAGCTAGTGACGTTAAAGAAGCGCTTATTGGGAGGCAACCCGATTTTTCTTTTCCTTTTCCTTTTCCTTTTCCTTTTTGTTTAGTTAGATTTGATTTTTGAATTTAAACTCTTGAATAATTTGAGAAGATCAAGAGTTTTCTTTTACTAATAAAATTGCCAAGTAATTTCAGGGAAAGAAGGAAGGGAAGAGCAAGATGACAAGAAAAAGCACCCAATTCTCAGGCAGTTTCTGACTGTAATGTTAACCAGCACTTGTTACCGCCTCGGTAAGCCGTTCCAATTTTTTGTTTTATTTTCTTTTTCTTCTCCTTTCTCCAACTTGATTGTTTACATTGGGGACAATGTAAATTTTTAAGCTTGGGGTAGAGGGGTATTTTTGCATATGTTCATATTTTGCATTTTTCATATTGCATTCATATAGTTTTGCATGGTAGTTTGCATGATCACACAATTAGATTGCCCTTGTTTAGATTTTGCATCCAATTGGGAGAACTAAGTGCCAATTAAATTGTGATAGTGGATTTTTGAACCCAATTTATTTCATTCTTGTGATATGGCTTCAAATAAATATTCTTGAGATGGTCTTGGATAGTTGATGATTAGCATGTGTTTCTATAGACTTGTGTTCCTCACTGATTTTTGAACTGATAAATGTGAGATTTTGAGCCATAAAGGGGTACTCACAAAATTTTACCCCATTCTTTGTGTTAGAGTGTTATTCCTCTTGGATGTATTTCTCTAGAACTTGACTTGAAACCATTTCAAAGCTTAAAAAATTTTTGAAAACATTTTTGAAAATGATTGAGGCAATAGGTATTTTTCTGGCCTTCTGAGCTTTGATTGTTGAAATGCTACCCCTTAGTTGCCCAATTTTGAGCCTGAAAGAAGAAAATGCTTTTCTTGGTACCCTAAAATGTTTTGATAAATATGCTTGATAAGGGACCTTCTAAAGTATTACAAAAGGGTAAAAAGGTAGTTGAAAGTTTGGGAAAAGAATCAGAAAAAAAAAAATTATTCTCTTGAGCTGAAAAATCTCCCCTTCTCCAAATAAAAGAAAAACAAAAGAAAAAGAAAAATAAATAGAGAAGGGGATGACAAAAAAGAAATGAGAAATAAAAAGAAAAAGAAAGAAAAGAAAGGTGGAAAAATAAATTGAAAACCCAAGAAGGTATTTTAGAAGGTGTCATGTTTGCAATGTTTGACATTTGGTTTAGCCTTTTGAAATGTCCTTTTCTTGTTATCCCCACCTAACGATTAATCCCATGGCCACGTTACAACCAAGTGAAAGACCTCTTGATTCTAAATTGTTTTCATTAATAAAGTAGAGACTTGGTTGATAGTCAAGCCTATGGTAGAGTTCATTCCTTGAGGAAAATTGAGTGAAATGTCTTATCCCCTAAACACTTGAGTGAGGTTAGATAGAGAGCCAAGCAAATAAACAAGCTTGGGGTGAGCTTCGAGTGAGAAAGAGTGCCCAAATCAGTGAGAATATGAATCTGAGGAACCTGAACCTCTAATTGGACTTGAATTGATTGTCTCTTGCTGAATTGTTTGAATTCCCTATTACATGGATTATTTACTCGGGTTCTTGATTCACTATCCATGCTTTGATTATTTTGATCTTCTGGCCTTAGTGATTTCTTGAGGACAAGCAATTGATTAAGCTTGGGGTGATTTGATAGTGTGATTTTACATCATGTTTTCTATATACTTTTGCATGCATTTTGCATATAGATTAGGCATTCTTTATTTGATTTTAGTTAGATTTTTCTTGGAACGGGTGAAGCGGTGTCTTGGTGTTGTTTTGCAGGAATTCAATGTAAAAATGATCAAAATCAGCCATGGTGGAGCTTGGATGAAATAGAGCTTGAAAAGTGAAGAATATGAGCCAAACAGAGCCCATCACGGTCTGGCCTTGATGACCATCACGGCCGTGATCAAGCAGAGCAGAAGGCAAAAGTCGAGATCGTCACGGCACTGCCCGTCATAGACATCACGGCCATGACCTACCGAAATTCAGGATTCGCGTCGCGAACAAAGGGCTCGCCTCGCGAGAACCCATTTTATGCAAGTACGCCTTGGACAGAACGCGTCACGGCCAGCCCGTGATGGCCATCACGGCCGTGATGCGCAGCAGACCTATAAATAAGAGCGCAGCAGACAGAACTGGGGGGGGGTGGGGGGGGGTCGCGCTGTCGCCACGCGCCAAAAAGAACGAGCGATTATAATATAATGCAGTATAGTGCGACAACTCGGATCGTCTCTCAAGGACTATTTAGGTGTTTTTATTATTAATGAGAAAAAGTTAGAAATGGGGGTTTTGGATTGAAACTAAAATAAAGAAAACAAAAGCAGAACAAAGAAAGAAAACAGAAAAGAAAAGCAGTTAACAAATAAACTAAAGCGATTAACCTCTCGCTTTTGGTTTCCCAACTATCATCGGTTCATGCAAATTCCTATCCCTAAGCAGATTCTCATCCCCTCCCTGTTGTAGCAACAATTAACAAACGAAATTGATACTACGGATACGTGTTCCTATTCCCGAATTAAACAAACGGGGTTAAGCCCTCATGAACTAAACGTACATGAATGAACACACGCGAATTAAACAAACGCGATTGATTATAGGAACATGATATCACAGAAATAAATCAATACAATGCATTATACTCCTGGATTAAACAAACAGTAATTACAAGGCATGGCATTGAAGAGGGAAAAGCATACAAAACAGGAAAATATAAGAACCTCAAGTATGGATAAAAACCAATTACAAGAGATTAATCTAGGAGACTAGTTCTCCATAACAACGATAAAACAATAAACTAAGAAAAACAACAGATTAACAAGCTCGGAAACTAGCCAAAATCGGCTAATTCGACTCTCCTCTTGCCCTGCCTAAGACTACTTATATACACGTTTCTGGAATCCAAGTCCTCGCGAGGCGAAGCATTGCTCGCGAGGCGAATTATGCGGAAGGTCTGCAACTCTTGGTCTTCTCGCGAGGCGAGCATATCTTCGCGAGGCGAACTCTTCAAATTCCCAACTGTAACGCCCGTGACCTTCAACACGGGTAAACCGTGATGCTCTCTGACTTCCAGGTACTCGCGAGGCGAGTCCTCCTTCGCGGGGCGAGACAGAAAGTTTTGCAATTTTCTTGGAACAGTCAGCTTCTGGTTCGCGTGGCGAGCAGTCTTCTCGCGGGGCGAGAAACTCCAGAATTATTCATTTGTAGTTACCTGAAAACAGAAAATAAAAGTAATACTTTATTCACTCTAAATCAACTAAATTAACTTAAAAACAATTTACAGACTCAAAATACTACTTAAGGACAATCAAGTCTAATTTGGGTAAAAATGATATAAAATTAGCACAAAGCCCAGGTCTTTACTAGTTATAAAACCAGTCAAACAGAGGCTCATCAGGGGGTTTGAGGGTCCAAAGGGAGGCATTTGGAGGCACTTGGAGGCTATGGCTGGGCTAGGGTTTCAACCCTAGAAGGGAGCCAAGAGGGGTTGCTTTGAAGAAGAAGGAAAGCTCACATGGAGCCTCTTCTCTCCTCTTCTCCTATTTCTCTGGTTTGGTTTTCTTTGTATATGAGTAGTTAAATCCCCCATTGTTGGGGTTAGATGTAGCTTTTCTGAACTTGTTTGTATTTGATTTGGTTGTTTTTATGCAAGTCTCTATTTCTTTATGAGTATGTGATTCTGTGCTTAATGCTTTCCTTGGATTAGCTACCCATAGGAATGATATGTTGCTTTGATAGATAACTGAAAGGTTGGTGTTAAGGCATGCTCATGAATCATATGCCAAGTAGTTCAAGAATCTAGACATAGGTGTTGAATGCTTGCAATCTTATAAGTCTTGACTTAATGCAAAATCACAGATTAATCCACCTAAGACATTAGGGTTTGATTTGGGGTTTTAGGCTCAATGCACCTAAGACATTAGGCTTGAGTATTTTAGAAAAGGCTTGATTGTCATAATTGAAGTAGGACTTGTGTTGATAACCATTTCATTGCAATTAAGGGAGGATTAGTGTAGTCTAACCCTAACAATCTTAGCCACATCTCTGTTTGCATACCAAGTGTTCGATAAAATTCCAAAAAGACCAAAAATATTGTGTTGCTTTGTTTTCTGTTTTGATATCTCATACCATAGTTTAGTCTAGATAGTTGTTGAGTTTGTGAATTGGTAATTCACATCCGATCCCTGTGGATACGATAACCGGTCTCACCACCGTATTACTTGATTGCGACGAGCTGCACTTGCCTTTATATCTAAAAAATCCGCATCAATCATCACCAGGTACTCCTGTGGCAAGTAATGCTCCCGTCAGTCACACGACAGGGTCATCAATGGTTGCAGGAGCCGAGTCAGGCCAGCCCATGGTGCTAACTACCACGTTCATTAAGGACCAGATTGACTCGGGGCTTAATGAACTCATGAAAGAAATGTCAAGGCAGCTAGCCGAGATCGTACAACCTATGGTACGACATGAGATTCAGATGGTTGAACTTGGACTTAGATCAACTCAGAATTCGGCTACTGTTGAGTCACCGGCAAGTGTACCGGGTCGTCGTAAGTAATAAACACGGTAAGTAATTACCGAGGTCAGACACAGGGATTGGACTACCAATTTGCAAGAAATTCGATACCTTTGACCAAGTAAAAGCAAGTGGTTGAGAAGAGAGAGGAATTAGGATAGCAATTCAATTCAACAATTCAATTAGAGATAAAGTAGGAAGCGATAAGATGAGATGAGAATTAAAATCTGGATTAAACATCTCAGGTCACAAATCCACCTACCCGGTCATGCATAGTACCCAAGTGATGATGATCCCCTTCCTAAGTTCTATTGCAATGTCAACCAGGACCCCCAAATTCTCCTAATGACACTATCGTGCTCAATAGGACGTATTCAACGGTTGAGTTAATTACTTGCTAGGTCTCATAACCAATCATCAAACTCTATTAAATCTTGTTCCGTATAAGGTTGCACTGATCTCCTACTCACTCTCGTGCAATATTCAATCAATGATCCCAATTCAAGTTCTAAACGCGAATTGCCTATCAACCCTCATCACGTTAACTAGTCAATCATGCATGCTTATGATAAACGCAATAAATTCAGAATTGGAAAACATGAATTGAGGTAAAGGAGGGAAACATACATCACATTGAACGCTACACCGCCATGGGTGGTTTCATTGATCCCTTAGACAAGGGGATTAGTTCCTCATGCTTGTAACAATGCACAAACAATTGGAATTCATCATGATTGTCAAATAAGAAAAGAAATAGGGAGACGCAGCTCCAGAGAATAAGGATTTATCTCTCAAAAAAGATCTAAAACAAGTGGAGAACAAAAGATCCCTCAATCTGACCTAAAACAGCCTATAAATAGAAGTTCTGGGTCTCGCCCGCTCGCGGGGCGAGCAAGCTCTCGCGAGGCGAAATTCAGTTTTGGCTCCATCTTGAGTTTGAATACTCGCGAGGCGAGATGGTGATTCGCGAGGCGAGACAGAAAGGGTGACATCTCTGGCACAGTCAGGCTCGCGAGGCGAGATGGTGATTCGCGAGGCGAGACAGAGAAAGAGTGATTATTCTTCATTGCTCAGCCTGGTCTTGAGCTCATGAGGCGAAACTTCCAGAATTTATTTTCCACTGTTTTCTTCATTTTCCTTGACTCTAAGAGCTTCACTTTTAACCTGAAACAACTAAAGGAAACGAAAAGCATAATTCTACTCAAAATAAACTAAAAACTACTAAAAATGCATTAAACGAATCAAATCCTAACTTAGGACAAAACAAGGTCAATTTGGGGGAATAGCGAGGTTGACTCACCCAATTAGGCACAAAATCTACCCCTTTTATAGCTGGAAACTACATGAGACAGACTTATAAAAACACCCCAAACTTAAACCTTGCTTGTCCCCAAGCAAGCTAAAACTCAAAAAGACTCAACACTTTGCAAGCTTAAAGGATTCAATCAATTTTTGCACAGATTTCATGCAATTTAACACAACAATTTTTCCTCAATGTTTTCCTCCCTTGTAACAATGTAATCCCCACATTCATTTACTTTAAACAATTGAGAATTTCCATCATTCATGCAATCAGTAATCTAAGTTGAGTATCCAAGTGACA
Organism: Sophora flavescens; assembly: GCA_030762895.1. NCBI lineage: Eukaryota > Viridiplantae > Streptophyta > Magnoliopsida > Fabales > Fabaceae > Sophora > Sophora flavescens. The sequence goes on from CM061068.1 coordinate 32,646,746, forward strand.
CACAAAAGGGAGATCACCAAACTCAAACAATTGCCTTCCTCACAAGGGCATTTAATATTTCACTCATTCGCTCAATTTGTTTAAGCTACTAACTTTTCACTCAATCTCGCATTTCAAGAACACTTCCCATGAATTTGATTTTCATCTCAACAAAGTTCCCACAAAAATATGTATGCATCATCAAAAGGTCTTTCATAGGTTGTAATGAGGCCTAGCTCTAGGTAAGATATTCAAAGGATAGAGGCTTAGTCCCTAGGATCAATGAGAGCATGAAACTAGCATTGCAACAATTGAATTTACTCTCATATTATTATTCTATCCCTTGCATTGGGTGGCTACAAACCTCTTCCTTTTTATACTTTTTCACTTTGCCCCTTTTGGCATATATTCAATACTTTTCATCACACTTTTTTTTTCTTTTTTTTTCCTCAAGCCTTCGGCCTTTAATTTTGCTTTTATTTTTCTCAACTATGATTCATGAACTTGTAGCCACCCCAAACTTAGTTCCACAACAACACTCACAAAGCTAAAATTCCATGTTCTCCTAAATCCTAGGATAGGGGAAAATCATGGTTTTTCTGAGTTAATGGCTTGTAATGTAAGGTCATCAAGAACAATAGGCTGCAAGGCTCAATGTGGCTAACTAGGGATCATTCATCAAGGTTGGTTCAATTTATGGCCAAGTAGTTATTTCAAAGAAAAATTGCCTAGATCATTTGATGCAACATATAAATATGCAAACCATGCACAGATTCAAGCAAATCCGAGAAAGTGCAGCTTAAAAGCGATTCACACAATTAAGAACATGTTGGAGGCTCAAATTCTCACCTGGACATTTTTGCAAATTGTTTGACCGAGATACAATTCCTAGTGTGTGCACCCCCTCACCCCAAACTTGTCATAAATCAAGCAATCACAATAAAATTCCTCAAAGTTTAATTTTCAATTTTTCACATGGGGATCAAATTATCGATTTTCAGAACCTAGGGGGAAATCATAAATGGTCAACATAATTCATGCACTCAATCTATGCTAAATTTAATTAAAATCCGCCAAGCTTGCCGACACAAAACTCACACACATACTCTTGATCTTATCAAATTATTCAAGAGCGAAACTCAAAAACAAATGGAAAAAGGGAAAGAATAATAGAAAGGATAAGAGATTTTTATCTCGAGGGGGTCCGAGCATACCCCATGCTTTCAGTTGATTGCCTTGCCTCTTTTCATCTCTCTACTACCCCCGCTTCACAGCGCGACTAGTTTCGGTCTCATCCTCATCCAATTGGTTGGCCCATGATATTCCGGGCTCTCCATGTTGATCCATTCACAAGAAAACATGAAAGTTAAAGCAATAACATAAAAGAAAAATAAATATATACAGTTATCCAAGTTTTCCAGTAAAAGGTCAGTAAACAGAGTTTCTAGCTAGCTATCAGTGTACAACCATATCGAAACTCCTAGCTAGATCTCTAAATAAATTAATGCAGGGTCCCGGATCACTGATCAAAATCAATGTCGTCCGCCGGGTCACCCTGGTCCTCTGGTGCCTCCTCATCCTCTGGTCCCTCGGGCACCCCCCTGTGGCATAGCACCCTGGTCCCCAGGGTAGTCCTGCCACCCAAGCCGAGGGGACAGCTCCTCCTCGGAGGGGTATACGGGCACCCGACCCTCCTGCTGGGCCAATGACATCTCCCGGAAGAACTCCCGCAGTACCTCCTGATCCCTCCTCATCGCCTGCTGGTTCTGCAAGAGCAGAGCCATGTCCGCTGATCGTGGCCTCTGAGTGGGTAGGGGTGGCGGCCTCCTAGGTGGGCCCGGGGCTACGTAACAGAAACGCCGGATGTACTCCTGGTCGATGGGCTACCGCGGGACCTTCTCCATCACTGTACTCACTGGCACCCCCGCCCGGCGGATGAGCTCGGTGATCAGCAGTCCATGCCCCAGGCTCTCCTTCAGCGCCCGGGAGTTCACCTTCATCTGGATATCTGTGACGATGACTCCCCCGACGTTGATCGTGCGACCCGTCAGTATGCCGTAGAGGAGATGGGCTCTGGCGGCGGTGACTGTGGACTCATGAGAGCTCACTCAAAGGTTGGCGTGTAAGAACGCCGACCAGACCTTGGCATCCGGGGTGAGGTCCTGCCTCCTCAACCTCAGGAGGTTCCCCGATGTTCCCATCTCCCAGGAAGCTCCTTGGACACAGCAGGTGTTGACGATGGCCTGAGCTAGGGCTTGCACTGCGAGGAGCTGCTCATACTCGCAGGCCTCCTCTCCGATTGGGATCCCCAAGCATGAGTTAATATCCGATGCAGTGAATGTAATGGGGACCCCCTGGACCTCCGTCACACAACTCGGGTCTGAGACCTCGAGTTTGAGAGCGTTGGCATAAAATTCCTGCACCAGTTTGATATCATACCCGTGAGGAAGATCAGCCAACACCTCCCAACCTCGGTTGCGGATCTGCTCGGAGACGCTGGCGTAGTTGTTGCCCACCAGGGACACACGCCGCTCTAAAACCATCTCCTTTCTCACCACCAGGTCCCAATGCGTCCTGTGATCAGGAGAGTGGAACCTGGGAGAGTAGGAGGTGGCCCTAGAGGAAGCGCCCGACCCTGAAGGCAACTCTATGTCGTCACCCTGAGCAGGTCCGCGCTTCTTGCGCTTAACCGGCTATTTTTCGGCAGCAGTGTTCTTAGGTGGGGCCATAACCTGAAAATCAGAAAAATCCCAGTACAGTTCACAATCAGTATTGCAGAATATGTAACAGAGGCACAAATTCAGTGTCACCCCACTGTCACACTAACATGCAAATATGCAACGAATACCCAGACAGCATCCCCACTATATTCCTAACACAACTAACCATAATACTCAGATCAAAGAACAATGCACAGTAACACTCTCTAGACTAGACAAGGTCATGATCATGGCGTCTACCCCACTACCAGTTATAACAGACAGTTAGTGCATAGTGTGTGGTAGTGACTGTTTGAATTCCATAAAGCATAAACAAGAGCAGAGGGATGTCAAGTGAGATGTTACTTACCTTGTAGAGATGAAGGAGTGCGAATGCGTGAGGGTGAGAGTGTGAGAGTGAGTGAGAGTGAGAGTGAGAGTGAAATGAGGGGGGAATCCACGCGAGAGAGAGGAAGAGCAGTGAAGGGTCGCGAAATGCTTCGCGATCCGCTTGCAGGGCTGATATAATTTTCAATTTTTACGAGGCGAGAGACCACTCGCGACGCGAATTTTAAATTTTCCCCCAAATTGAAAACCCTAATTGCAAAATCACGAGGCGAATCATCACTCGCGAGGCGAATCTGGAAAAATTGTTCTTCACACTTTCCAGAATCGCGAGGCGAGTAATAGCTCGCGAGGCGAATATGGAATTCCAACAGCTGATGATGCCCATATTCGCGAGGCGAAAATGGCTCTCACGATGCGAGACAGAAGCGTGAGCAAGCCTCTGAGATTCCCGCCTGTCACGCGGGTGAACCGGGCTCAGACACCATTTTTTTTTATTCAGAAGAGAAAATAACAGAACTTAAAAGATAAAGGATATGTAGCTTGGGTTGCCTCCCAAGTAGCGCTTGTTTAACGTCCCGAGCCTGACTCAAGTCACCCCTAAGGGTTAATCCAGAAGAAGAACTTGCTTGCCATTTGGGATTGATTCCCCATGGTAATGCTTTAGCCTTTGCCCATTTACCTTGAAGTTGCCAGAGGCCCCTTCTAATTCTACCGCTCCGTGTGGAAAAACTTGGAGGACCTTGAATGGCCCCGACCACCTTGATTTAAGATTTCCAGGAAAGAGCCTCAACCTTGAATTATAAAGAAGTACCATTTGTCCCAGGCTCAAACCTCCTAGGCAAGATGTGCTTGTCATGCCATGCCTTAGTCCGCTCTTTGTAGATTCTTGCATTTTCATATGCTTGCATGCGGATCTCGGACAACTCATTTCAGTCCAAAATCCTTTTTTCACCGACCTTCGTCAAATCAAAGTTGAGTTCTCGGATTGCCCAATAAGACTTTTCCTCCAATTCCACCAAGCAAGTGGCATGCCTGTCCAAACACCAAATTGTAAGGAGACCTTCCAATTGGAGTCTTGAAGGCGGTCCTATAAGCCCATAAAGCATCATCTAACCTTTTTGACCAATCCTTCCGTGAGGAGTTGACGGTTTTCTCAAGAATACGATTCAACTCACGGTTGGATACCTCCGCTTGCCCATTTGTTTGGGGATGATAAGGAGTAGAGACTCTATGCTTGACCCCATACTTCTCAAGAAGCTTGTGCATTTGATTGTTTCAAAAGTGGGATCCCCCATCACTAATCAACACTCTAGGGACCCCCAAACCTCGAGAAGATATCGCGCCTTAGGAATTCCATGACTACCCACGCATCATCCGAAGTTGTTGGGATTGCTTCTACCCACTTTGACACATAGTCCACTGCCACCAAAATGTATTGATAGGAGAAAGATGGTGGGAATGGTCCCATGAAATCTATCCCCCAAACATCAAAGAGCTCTACTTCTATCATGCAATTCAAGGGGAGTTCATGCCGCTTAGAGATGTTGCCAACTCTTTGGCAACGATCACAGTTCTCAACAAAGGTGTGGGCATCCTTGAAGAGCGTTGGCAAATAAAACCCGCTTTGGAGGACTTTTTATGCAATCTTCTTTCCCCCATAATGCCCACCATAATCTGAGCTATGACAATGCCACAATACATTTCCGATTTGGTCATGGGGAACGCACCTTCTTAGGATCCCATCCGGGCATTGCTTGAAAAGATAGGGGTCCTCCCACACATAATACTTTGCATCCGAGAAGAACTTCTTCCTTGTTGAATAGTCAAACCTTGCGGAACCACTTTCGAAGATTTGAAGTTGGTCATGTCCGCAAACCAAGGAGAGAAATTTCCAATGAGTGCAAACAGTTTTTCATCAGGAAATTCTTCCTTGATGTCTAACAATTCCTCCTCGGTGTCGGGATTGACCAACCTAGATAAGTGGTCCACCACACCATTGTCGGATCCCTTCCTGTCCTTAATCTCTAGATCAAATTCCTGCAAAAGAAGAATCCACCGAATTAATCTAGGTTTGGACTCTTGTTTTGTCATCAAGTGTTTTATGGCCGCATGATCGGTGAAAACAACAATCTTAGACCCCACAATATAGGATCTAAACTTATCTAAAGCAAAAACCACAGCAAGTAGTTCTTTTTCAGTGGTGGAATAATTAGCTTGTGCCTCATTCAAAACCTTACTTGCGTAATAAATGACATGAGCTAACTTTTCCACCCTTTGTCCCAAAACAACCCCCACCGCATAATCACTAGCATCACACATGATTTCGAATGGTAAATTCCAATTAGGTGCAGTGATTATGGGTGCAGTGACAAGCATATTTTTCAAAATAGTGAAAGCATTTAAACAAGAAGCATTAAACTCAAAGGATACATCCTTCGCAAGAAGGTCACAAAGCGGCTTTGCGATTTTGGAGAAGTCCTTGATGAATCTCCGGTAGAACCCGGTATGACCCAAGAAACTCCTCACCCCCTTTACATTGGTTGGTGGGGGAAGCTTCTCTATCAACTCAATCTTGGCTTTATCAACCTCAATCCCCCTTTGAGAGATTTTGTGCCCCAAGACTTTACCTTCCTTGACCATGAAGTGGCATTTCTCCCAATTGAGCACAAGGTTACTCTCTTGGCACCTTTTAAGCACCAAAGTCAAATTCTTCAAGCAATTGTCATATGAGGTCCCAAAGACCGAGAAGTCATCCACGAACACCTTGACCGCGCTGTCGCCACGCGCCAAAAAGAACGAGCGTTTACAAAATAATGTAGTATAGAGCGACAACTCGGATCGTCTCTCAAGGACTCTTTAGTTGTTGTTATTATTAACAGAAAAAGTTAGAAAAAGTCAGAATTTGGGGTTTTGGATTGAGAACTAAATTAAGAAGCAAAACAGAAAACAAAGCAAGAAAACAGAGCAGTTACCAAATAAGCTAAGCGATTAACCTACTGTTCTCGGTTTCCCAACTATCATCGGTTCATGCAACCCTAAGCAGATTCTAATCCCCTCCCGGTTGTAGCAACAATTTACAAGCGAAACCACTACTACAAATATATGTCCCTATTCCCGAATTAAGCAAACGGGGTTAAGCCCTTCGTGAACTAAGCGAACACGAAACGAACACACGCGAATTAAGCAAACGCGATTAATTATAGGAACATGATATCACCGAGATAAACCAACACGACACAATATACTCCTGGAATTAAGCAAACAGAAATATAAAGCATGGCATTGAAAAGAGAAAAGCAAATGAAACAGGATTACAGAAACCTCAAGTCTTAACAGAAACCAATCACAGTAGATTAATTTAGGAGATTAATTCTCCATTACAGACATAAGCAGAAAAGAAAAGAAAAGGAAAATAAACTATTGAAACTACCACTACTCCTACTGACTCCTACTGACTCCTCCTCTGCCTAACTATGACTCCTATTTATACAAATTCTCTCAAGACCTCTCAATATCTGAATACTCCTTTAATTCACTTCAACCTCTGCCTCTTAGCTTTCCAAAGCCACTTAATTTGCTTAATTATGAGTTAAGATGAGGGAGTTATGTCCACATTCAACTCATAGGGCAGCTGAAACGTCTCTGACTTCACATGGATTAAAGCCCTTCAAAACGGCTCTGTTTGGAATAATGGTCTTCATGAGAGTTAAAGCTCTTTGTTTTATCTTTCATTTACCACCGGTTTCAGTTCAAACCGACATCTACAGCCCAAGTTATGGCCCAATCTTCATGACCAGTTCAGGTTCCAGTGACAACAATTATGTTCTGACTTCAAGGCCCAATGTGACCCACTATACATCCAATTCAGCATCTGAGTTCTTCATGAAAGTTGTTTGGATTCCTTTTAGCTTTCCCTCAGTTCTTCCTTCAAATAGGCTTTTGGTTTCTCTCTTGTCACGGCCGTGATGGCCATCACGGCCAGGCCGTGATCGCTTCTGCCAAGGGTATCCTTCCACATTCTGGTCCGTCACGGCCGTGATGCTTATCACGGGCAGGCCGTGATCCTTTCTGACTTTCATAATCTTCTCATCACGGCCGTGACCAGTGTCACGGCCTAGGCATGATAGCCTCTGCTTCAGATACATTTCCTCACTTGCTCTTCTTATTATCCTGAAACAACAAAATAGCCATAAGCTTTATTTGATTCAAAACTAGCTAAATTAACCTAAAAATACTTTATAGACTCAAAATACTACTTAAAGACAATCAAGTCTAATTTGGGTAAAAATGATATAAAATTAGCACAAAGCCAAGGTTTTTATTAGTTATAAAACCAGTCAACCAGAGGCTCATCAAAATACCCCAAACTTAAACTTTGCTTGTCCTCAAGCAAACTAAAACTTAAAAACTTAAAAACTTAAAAAGACTCAAGACCTGGCAAAACATGGCAAGCTTAAGGATTCAATCAACCTTGCACAAATTTCAAGCAATATTTCAAAATATTTTTTTCTTCAATGTTCCCCCCTTTCAATTAAAGTAATCCCCACAATCATTTATTCTAAACAATTGAGAATTTCATCAATCAAACAATCATTAATCTAAGCAGGGGATCCAAGTTACACACAAAAGGGAGATCACCAAATCCAAACAACTGCCTTCCTCACAAGGGAAATTTGTGTTTCACTCATCGCTCAGTTTGTGTCAGGCTAGCAACATTGCACTCAATTTCACTTTTAAGAGCACTTCCCATAAATTTGATTTTCATCTCAAAATGATTCCCACAGAAAACATGCAAGCAACATCAAAAGGTCTTTTATGGGTTGTAATGGGGCCTGGCTAAGGGTAGGATATACAAAGAAACTAGGCTGAAGACCCTAGGAACTTAAGAGAGCATGAACTTTATTTACACTTTGAAATTCCACTCAAGTTCCTTTTCTCATTTTTCATTTTTGCTTTGGGTGACTACAACCTTTTTATTTCTTTTTGGCATTTTTGCACTTTTATTTTTTTTTTCTGTTTTTTTCTTTTCTTTTCTTTTTTTTTTTCAAATTTTTTTTCCTCAATCCCAAGCAACATATTACACCTTGCAGCCACCCCAAACTTTGGTTTCTTGCACCCATTCTAAGATTACATGCTCTCCTAATCCTAAGATCGGGTTAACATGGTTTTCCAGATTTTTGGGCTTATAACATTAGGTTATCAAGAATTAACAGGCTAATAGGCTCAAAAGGGCTAACTAGGGAACATGCAATAGGAATTAGTTTATTCAGGCCAAGTAGCTATTTACAAAAAAAACTGCCTAAATCATTTGCTACACACATATAATCATGCAAACCAAAAAGAGATTCAATCAAATCCAGGGAAGTGCAACTTAAAAAGTGATTTTCACACAGTTTAAAACATGTTGGAGGCTCAAAACCTCACCTGGACATTTTTGCAAATTATTTGACAGAGATTCTATCCCTAGTGTGTGCTTCCTATCACCCCAAACTTATCATAAATCATGCCATCATAATAAAATCTCAAAGTTCAGTTTTCAATCACATGGGGATCATTTTTCAAAAATTTTCATATCCTAGGGGGGAAACAGTCAACACATATTATGCAATCATCTATGGAAAAATTAATCAAATCCAATAAACTTGCCAATACTAGACTTAACACAACTCCTGAGCTTCTCAAATTATTCAGGAGCTTTATTGGAAACAAAACAGAAATAAAGCAAGGAAAATAAAATTAAAAAGGATAAGGGTTAAGAAAAACTCATTGAAGGGTGGTTCCACCAGGATCCCACTGTCTGTAACATAAGGCCCACATGGTAGCCAAAGGACTGAAATTCATTCCAAGCCTCCCTAACTTGCAGCTTTGATGCGGAGGTGAGCACTTGACAATTATAGTGACCTCGCCCAGTGCGGCGGACTTTTCACTTCCTCTGGGGTCACAGATGACCTCTTTCTCAATAAAATCTCCCCAATAGAAGTGGGGCTCAACCTCTTGGACCGGCCATGGTGCAGAATCCAAGGGTGCAAAATCCATCACTGGTGGCTCCTCAGGGGGAGGTGGCAAACAGTTAGAAACGGTTACCGGTGCTGCTTCAACTTCTGCAATGTCTTCATCCACTGCACTAACAAATTTTTCACCTGCTATACACGCAGAAATTTCAGCACACACCACACAAAGGTTAGAGTTAGTACATATATTACAAGAAAATGAATCAGAAAAATCTACAATGTCTGGGAATTCTTCAATCAATTCATCCACCCCATTACTCTCAACACATGCAATTGTTTTACTTGAATCATCTACTCCCAAAGGTTCTTCATCATCCTCAGGCACAGTGGAGCAGATGTCCTCCTGATCCTCCTGATCCTCATTTTCGTTGTTTCCTTTCAAGTATAAACCTGCATAACAGTGTATACACAAAGCAGCAGTGCCATCACAATAACATGCATTAGGATCAGGGGATTCAACACTAAATTCATCATCAACAGAAGTATTATCAGAATCATAATCAGAAGTATTTTAAAAAATAACTGGTGACTCTGTATGATCTTCAAGGGGCTGTGGAGTTAGCATTGCAGCCGAGTTGGCGGTAACTTGATCAATTAGAGCCCACAACTTCCGAGATTCAGCTTGGTCCCTCTGGTGGGCTTCAAGATTACTTGCCTCCATTGCCTCCATCCTCTGTTGAAATTCAAGATTGTATGCCATCCGTTGATTGTTCTCTTCCATTTGTTGTAGCATTGAAGCAATCTCTTCCAAGGTGCTCTGTGAAGGTTCGGAAGGTGCAGAGGTAGTCACTTGGCTAGGATAGTATGGTGGTGGCTCACTAAAATTAGGATAATACATGCAAGGTGGTTCATAATAAACATTAGGCAAATATCCATACATGTAATTATCCATGGCAATCAAACATCCAGACAAAGCAGACAGAACTAATTAGCAAAGCAAAAAGTTTTTTTTTTTTTTTTTTCAAAAATTATTTTCTGCTAATAACAACAAACCAGAGTCCCCGGCAACGGCGCCAATTTTTGACCGCGCTGTCGCCACGCGCCAAAAAGAACGAGCGTTTACAAAATAATGTAGTATAGAGCGACAACTCGGATCGTCTCTCAAGGACTCTTTAGTTGTTGTTATTATTAACAGAAAAAGTTAGAAAAAGTCAGAATTGGGGGTTTTGGATTGAGAACTAAATTAAGAAGCAAAACAGAAAACAAAGCAAGAAAACAGAGCAGTTACCAAATAAGCTAAGCGATTAACCTACTGTTCTCGGTTTCCCAACTATCATCGGTTCATGCAACCCTAAGCAGATTCTAATCCCCTCCCGGTTGTAGCAACAATTTACAAGCGAAACCACTACTACAAATATATGTCCCTATTCCCGAATTAAGCAAACGGGGTTAAGCCCTTCGTGAACTAAGCGAACACGAAACGAACACACGCGAATTAAGCAAACGCGATTAATTATAGGAACATGATATCACCGAGATAAACCAACACAACACAATATACTCCTGAATTAAGCAAACAGAAATATAAAGCATGGCATTGAAAAGAGAAAAGCAAATGAAACAGGATTACAGAAACCTCAAGTCTTAACAGAAACCAATCACAGTAGATTAATTTAGGAGATTAATTCTCCATTACAGACATAAGCAGAAAAGAAAAGAAAAGGAAAATAAACTATTGAAACTACCACTACTCCTACTGACTCCTACTGACTCCTGCTGACTCCTCCTCTGCCTAACTATGACTCCTATTTATACAAATTCTCTCAAGACCTCTCAATATCTGAATACTCCTTTAATTCACTTAAACCTCTGCCTCTTAGCTTTCCAAAGCCACTTAATTTGCTTAATTATGAGTTAAGATGAGGGAGTTATGTCCACATTCAACTCATAGGGCAGCTGAAACGTCTCTGACTTCACATGGATTAAAACCCTTCAAAACGGCTCTGTTTGGAATAATGGTCTTCATGAGAGTTAAAGCTCTTTGTTTTATCTTTCATTTGCCACCGGTTTCAGTTCAAACCGACATCTACAGCCCAAGTTATGGCCCAATCTTCATGACCAGTTCAGGTTCCAGTGACAGCAATTATGTTCTGACTTCAAGGCCCAATGTGACCCACTATACATCCAATTCAGCATCTGAGTTCTTCATGAAAGTTGTTTGGATTCCTTTTAGCTTTCCCTCAGTTCTGCCTTCAAATAGGCTTTTGGTTTCTCTCTTGTCACGGCCGTGATGGCCATCACGGCCAGGCCGTGATCGCTTCTGCCAAGGGTATCCTTCCACATTCTGGTCCGTCACGGCCGTGATGCTTATCACGGGCAGGCCGTGATCCTTTTCTGACTTTCATAATCTTCTCATCACGGCCGTGACCAGTGTCACGGCCCAGGCGTGATAGCCTGCGCTCGATACACTTCCTCACTTGCTCTTCTTATTATCCTGAAACAACAAAATAGCCATAAGCTTTATTTGATTCAAAACTAGCTAAATTAACCTAAAAATACTTTATAGACTCAAAATACTACTTAAAGACAATCAAGTCTAATTTGGGTAAAAATGATATAAAATTAGCACAAAGCCAAGGTTTTTATTAGTTATAAAACCAGTCAACCAGAGGCTCATCACACCTCAATGCATTTTTTCACCATGTCCGAGAAAATAGAAAGCATGCACCTTTGGAAAGTAGCAGGAGCGTTGCACAATCCAAAGGGCATCCTCCTATAGGCAAAGACTCCATAGGGACAAGTGAAGGCCGTCTTCTCTTGGTCTTGAGGATCCACCACAATTTGATTATAGCCGGAGTAACCATCTAAGAAGCAATAGTACTCATATCCGGCTAACCTTTCAAGCATTTGATCAATGAAGGGGAGAGGGAAGTGATCCTTCCTTGTTGCCTCATTTAGCCTTCTATAATCGATACATACTCTCCACTCCGTGATGGTCGTTGTTGGGATCAATTCATTGCTTTCTTTGACCACCACGGTTGTGCCACCTTTCTTTGGGACCACATGAATTGGACTAACCCAATTGCTATCCGAGATTGGATAGATGATTCCGGCATCTAAAAGTTTAATCACTTCCTTACGCACAGCTTCTTTCATGATGGGATTTAACCGTCTTTGTGGTTGAACCACCGGCTTATAATCATCCTCCATCAAAATTTTATGCATGCATAGGGAAGGGCTTATACCTTTTAGGTCCGAAATCTTCCACCCAATGGAGGATTTGTGTTCCCTAAGAACTCTCAATAGCTTTTCCTCTTCATCCTTTTTCAAGGCATTGCTAATGATTACCGGATGTTGTCCCTTCTCCCCCAAGAATGCATACCTTAAGTGGGTTGGGAGTTGCTTCAACTCCGGTGCTTTGTTATCGTCTTCCATTCCTTCTTTGTTGAGCTTTTCCTTTGCACATTCATCCTTTGGGAGACTCAGTAAAGCTTCCATGTTTTTTAAGCACTCAAGATAGTCCTCATACCCCAAAGGGTCTTCTTCCTCACTATCATCATCATGGGATTTTACCAACACTTGTGCAAGTGAAGAACCATGGGCTTCTCTAGTGACCTTTGCCTTGACAATTGAGTCCACCACATCCACTCGATACACATCCGACCTCTTAGCGGGGTGCTTCATTGCTTCAAAGACATTGAAGACTACATTCTCATCTTGCACCCGGAGGGTGAGTTTCCCTTGTTTCACATCTATCAAAGCACGCCCAGTGACCAAGAAGGGCCTACCCAATATGAGAGGGATCTCGGCGTCTTCATCCATATCAAGCACCACAAAATCCGTCGGAAATATGAACTTGTCTACCTTCACTAACAAATCTTCGACCACCCCATAAGGATATTTTATAGAACGATCGGCTAGTTGGAGTGACATCCGTGTATTTTTGGCTTCTTTGATCCCCAACTTCTTCATCATAGAGAGGGGCATCAAGTTGATGCTTGCCCCTAGATCACACAACGCATTTCCTAGAGTCATCTCCCCAATGGTGCATGGTATAGAAAAAGAACCGGGATCCTTCAACTTGGGAGGTAGTTTTATTTGAAGAATGGCGCTGCACTCCTCGGTCAAAGCAACCATTTCCTCATCCACTATTTTTCGCTTCTTGGAGAGAAGATCCTTCATAAACCGAGCATAAGATGGCATTTGTTCCAAGGCTTCCGCAAATGGAATGTTAATTTGAAGTTTGCGGAAGACATCGAGGAATTTATTGAACTGTTTATCTTGTTGAGTCTTCTTCAATCTTTCAGGACATGGTACCTTCATGAAGGGCGGGAGGTCTTTGGGTTCAACCCACTTCTTTCTTAGGAACTCTTCATCTACAAGTTTTAACCTTCCCCCTTGCTCCGGTGCCTTGTCACTTGCCAACTCCTTTTTCTTAGGTTGCTCTTCCTCAACATGTGGTTGTTCCGAGGCCTCAGCTTCCTGAGAACTAGTTGCACCCCTGTTAGATCCCAACACCCTACCGCTTCTAGTTGCTACGGCATAGCATTGGTTCTTAGGGTTGTTCTCGGTATCACCTGGGAAAGTGCCTGGGAGGTGCTCATTTAGTTGCTTTGCGAGCTGAGCTATCTGCGTCTCTAGATTCTGAATTGTCGACCCTGTATGAGTTGCCAACTTGTCAATGGCTGTGCTTGTATTGGTTGACAACTTCTCAATTGCCACATTCGTCTTTTCTATAGCCAACTCCCAAGGTTTCCTTCCACCATCTGTTGTTTGCAATTGATTAGGCCCTGGAAAAGCTTGCTGAGTATTGCGTTGATGGATCCCATAGTTTGGCCTCTGATTCTGTTGAGGTTGTTGTTTCCCGGCTAGACCACCACTAGCATTACTCCAAGCGAAACCCGGATGGTCTCTCCTCATATAACCCCTATTCCGATTTCGACCGTAATCATTCTCGTGCTTTCCTCTGATAGTTGTTCTGGGGCACGCTGTCATAGAAATTGTGGCATGGGTCCACATGTTCTTGAGAGAAGTTGAACGGACAACTCTGAATGTCATGATCTCCATTACAATTATCACAACCCGGAGGCATTCTTTCGTGTATCACATTAACCTTTTTGTTCCCAGACAATGCCGTATTTTGCATCTTCAACAATTTATTTTGCTCTAGAATGGCTTCTATTGTTGCAGAACTGACTCCACTTGAGGTTTCCCTACCACGGTTGTAATCATTGTTCGACATCTTCTCCAATAATGCCCATCCATCCTCAACTGATAAATAAGAAAAAGAACCGCCCGCTGCGGCATCACAATTCATCTGGTAGCGCCCCCTTAACCCGTTAAAGAAATGTTGAACCTTGGAGACCGGGTCAAAGAAAGCCGAAGGACATCTTATCAAGAGCACATTATACCTCTGCCAAGCTTCATTATAAGATTTATCTTCACATGCCTGAAAGATGTGATGGCTACTCTTGCTTGTGCCGCTTTCTGAGGAGGAAAATATTTAATGAGGAACTTTTGGGCCATTTGCTCCCATGTTGTGATACTGTTGCGATCCAAGCTGTCAAACCAATTGCGAGCGATATCCCTAAGAGAGAGAGAGGGAATAGACGCAAGCGAAACTCATCTTGAGAAACTCCTCTTGTCTTCTGCAAGTCATACGCTTCAAGGAAGTGAGTGATGTGTCTATGAGGGTCTTGTTTGCCACTCCCATCAAATTGATTCTCACGGATATGGGTTGTGACACATCCTTCCACTCTGAAAGAATCTGTATTGAGGTTGCCCCTCACGATAGAAGAAGAACAATCATCCAAATTGGGTAGATTGTACTCGAAGAGAGGCTTGTAAGGAGGAGGGTTTGCTTCGGTCATCCCCTCAAAATTAATTGCTTCAAGCCTCTTTTGTTCTCTGGCTTCTTTCCTTAATCGCTTCTCGGTTTTGGTGATCTGCGAATCAAATAGCAAGTCCTCTTGTGAAAGGGTACCTCGCATACAAAAACTAGGCAAGACCAAGTGGAATCAAAGAAGTAGAGAGAAATAATAGTAAATAAATAACAGAAAATAAAAATAAAAACAGCTTAACCAAATAATCAAACTTCCCAAAAATTAGGAAAATTGGTCGTGCCAATCCCCGGCAACGACGCCAAAAACTTGTTGAGTCACCGACAAGTGTATCGGGTCGTCGTAAGTAATAAACACGGTAAGTAATTACCGAGGTCAGACACAAGGATTGGACTACCAATTCGACCAATTTGCAAGAAATTCGATACCTTTGACCAAGCAAAAGCAAGTGGTTGAGAAGAGAGGAATTAGGATAGCAATTCAACTCAGCAATTCAATTAGAGATAAAGTAGGAAGCGATAAGATAAGATGAGAATTAAAATCTGGATTAAACATCTAAGGTCACAAATCCACCTACCCGATCATGCATAGTACCCAAGTGATGATGATCCCCTTCCTAAGTTCTATTGCAATGTCAACCAGGACCCCCAAATTCTCCTAATGACACTATCGTGCTCAATAGGACGTATTCAACGGTTGAGTTAATTACTTGCTAGGTCTCATAACCCAATCATCAAACTCTATTAAATCTTGTTCCCTATAAGGTTGCACTGATCTCCTACTCACTCTTGTGCAATATTCAATCAATGATCCCAATTCAAGTTCTAAACGCGAATTGCCTATCAAGCCTCATCGCGTTAACTAGTCAATCATGCATGCTTATGATCAACGCAATAAATTCAGAATTGGAAAACATGAATTGAGGTAAAGGAGGGAAACATACATCACATTGAACGCTACACCGCCATGGGTGGTTTCATTGATCCCTTAGACAAGGGGATTAGTTCCTCATGCTTGTAACAATGCACAAACAATTGGAATTCATCATGATTGTCAAATAAGAAAAGAAATAGGGAGACGCAGCTCCAGAGAATAAGGATTCATCTCTCAAAAAAGATCTAAAACAAGTGGAGAACAAAAGATCCCTCAATCTGTCCTAAAATAGCCTATAAATAGAAGTTCTGGGTCTCGCCCGCTCGCGGGGCGAGCAAGCTCTCGCGAGGCGAAATTCAGTTTTGGCTCCATCTTGAGTTTGAATACTCGCAAGGCGAGATGGTGATTCGCGAGGCGAGACAGAAAGGGTGACATCTCTGGCACAGTCAGGCCTTCAGGCTCGCGAGGCGAGATGGTGATTCGCGAGGCGAGACAGAAAGGGTGACATCTCTGGCACAGTCAGGCCTTCAGGCTCGCGAGACGAGATGGTGATTCGTGAGGCGAGACAGAAAGGGTGACTGTTGCTGTTCAGGCTGGTCTTCAGGCTCGCGAGGCGAGATCCTGTTTCACGAGGCGAAACTTCTAGAATTGCTTTTCCACTGTTTTCTTCATTTTCCTTGACTCTAAGAGCTTCACTTTTAACCTGAAACAACAAATGGAAACGAAAAGCGTAATTCTACTCAAAATAAGCTAAAAACTACTAAAAATGCATTAAACGAATCAAATCCTAACTTAGGACAAAACAAGGCCAATTTGGGGGATTAACGAGGTTGACTCGCCCAATTAGGCACAAAATCTACGCCTTTTATAGCTGGAAACTAGATGAGCCAGAGGCTTATCAGCTACCTCTATTGTTCCTGGGCGACCGAATCTTCCTCAAACGAGTCCTCCCGTTGGAGGACATGTTGGATATGGAATGCCAAAAGTTAAGGCAGGACCTTCTAATGTGGTCCAGCCGAATGTAGTGTCGCAAGTACCATCTTCATTTTCTCTATATTCTACCATGACAATACCAAATGCTAGCCCCGTGAGTTATTACACAGGACGTGATGATTCCCATTCTAATATGTTGCATGGACAGGTTTCGTTTCGATGGCCATAAGACCACCAGGAGCCGTTGAAACGTTGGGCATACCGTACTTGGGACCGCAAGCCTCAGCTATCGGAACCAGTATCCAGGCAGCCGCGCCTCTTCAAGCTCCGTATCCAACCACGGGCTATAGAGGGGCACAGGTTAGGCCGTTTGGCAATTATGTGGAGAAGCAGCCATGGAATATGATTCCACCTCCCGTAGGTAGCTTGCCATCTGGACAGACTGTGCCAGAACAGTACCCTTAGGGTAAACTGGGTTCAACTCCTCAATGAGGAGTTTTTTGTGCAAGACACCAGGGGAATACTCGAGTGAGCAGACATGGAATTATTTTCCACCTCGTGCCGAGAATTTACCTAATGTCCAAGGGATGCAATACGAAGTTCCGGAAAGTTACACCAATGGGCAGCCATGGGTGAATAATCCACCTCATGCAAGTAACCTACCCAGGAATACATATACACCAGAGTACGGGTATCAAAGTACATACCCGGGGGTACCTGTATCCTTCGGACAACCATCCGTTGGGATGAACCCACCTCAAGGAGTGGCAGTCGATAGTAGGCCCCGTGGCCCTCAGTTGATTGATCCCAACATGATTGCTGAGACTATCAAGAAGTATTTTGGTGTTCAATTGAAGCTGTTAGACAGACCCATCTATAAGAAGCCGTATCCAGAGTGGGTTGACAAGATGATGTCCTTGCCAAGGGGTTTTAAAACTCCAGATTTTACAACCTTATCTGGTGATGACGGAAAGTCCACTGATAAGCCTTTGGCTTATCTAGTTTTATAACTAGATGGACTGTGGTTTTTGTGCAAATTATTCGAGTTCAATCCCGTTTTCGCCCAAATTTGGCCTTGTTTTGTTCCTAAGTAGACTTTGATTCGTTCTAGGCAGTTTTTGTAGTTTTTAGTCTATTTTGAATAGAATTACGCTTTTTGTTTCTTTTTATTGTTTCAGGTTAGAAGTGAAGCTCCGAGAGTCAAGGAAAGTCAAGAAACAGTGGAAATTTTCATTTCGGAGAGACTCGCCTCAGGCGAAATCAAGACCCAGTGAAGCAAAGAATAAGTCATACATTCTGTCTCGCCTCGCGAACCTAAAGGCCTGACTGTGCCAGAGAAGTCATCCTTTCTGGATCGCCTCGCCAATCATAGTTCGCCTCGCGATCATTCAAACTCAGGATGGAGCCAAAACAGGAATTCGCCCCGCGAACGTACGCTCGCCTCGCGAAAGTCCAAATTGAAAACGTGCCAAAACTAATGTTCGCCTCGCTAAAGAGTGCTCGCCCCGCGAGCGGGCGAGAAGCAGAATCCCTATTTATAGGCTGTTTCAGATCAGAAGAAGGCAGTTTTTAGATCCGGGAGCTTCTGGGCAGATCCGAATCCTAGTAGTTTTTCCACTGTAGAGTAGCGTTTAGGAAGATTTCTTTTCTCTTCGGAGCTGCGTCTCCTCTTTTTCTTTTCTTATTTCACTATGGAGGTTATGTCCGATTGTTTGTCTATGAGCAGGAGGAACTAATCCCCTCGTCTGAGGGAACAATGAAGCCACCCATGGCGGTGTAGATTCGATGTGATGTATGTCTTTCTCCCTTGTCTCAATTTATGTTTTCCAATTCTGATTTGATTGCGTTGATCATATGCTAGCGTGATTGACTAGTTAAACGTGTTGAGGCTGAGAGGCGATTCGCGTTTTAGAACTTGAATTGGGATCATCGATCGAATATTGCACGAAAGTGAGTAGGAGATCGGTGCAACCTTATAGGGAACAAGAATTAACAGAGTTTGATGATTAGGATTATGAGACCTAGTAAGTAATTAATCCAATCTTCGAATATGTCCTAATGAGCACGACAGTGGATTTAGGAGAATTTGGGGGTCCCGGTTGACATTGTAATTGAACTTAGGGAGGAATTCATCATCACTTGGGAATGCATATTGGGTAGGTGGATTTGTGACCTTGGACATTTTAATTTCAGATTTTTAGTTAATTATTTTATTAGATTTGTTAATTGAATTTTTGATCCTAATCTCTCTCTCTCAACCACCTTCTGTTACTTGACCAAACGCATCGGATTTCCCACGGATTAGTTGAATTGGTAGCCCAATCCCTGAGTTCGACCTCGGTAAATTCTTACCGTGTTTATTTTATTACTTGCGACGACCCGGTACACTTGCCGGTGATTCAACAAGTTTTTGGCGCCGTTGCCGGGGATTGGCACAACCAATTTTCCTAATTTTTAGGGAAGTTTGATTATTTTGTTAAGTTATTTTTATTTTTATTTTTATTTTTATTTTTATTATTATCTCTCTCTACTTCTTTGATTCCACTTGGTCTTGCCTTGTTTTGTATGAGAGGTACACGAGGGAATGCTTCCGAGTTGCGAATATTGTAATGGAGACCATGACACTTGGAGCTGTCTGTTCTACTTCTCTCAAGAATATGTGGACTCATGCCATAATTTCTATGACAGCGTGCCCCAGAACAACTATCAGAGTCAGAATCAGTATTGGGGTGATATGAGGGGAGACCATCCGGGTTTCGCTTGGAATGATGATGGCGGTAGTCTAGCCTGGCAACCACAACCTCAATAGAACTGGCAACAACAACCTCAACAGGATAGTGGAAGGCAGCCTTGGGAGTTGGCTTTTGAGAGGATAAGCGCGACAGTTGAGAAGGCAAATGCGGCAGTTGAAAGGTTTGCAATCAATACAAGCACAACCATTGACAAGTTGGCTCAGCTCGTAGAGCAACTAAATGAGCGTCTCCCAGGCACTTTCCCAGGTGATACCGAGAACAACCCTAGGAACCAATGCGATGCCATAACAACTAGAAGCAGTGAGGTGTTGGGATCTGACTGGGATGCAACTAGTTCTCAGGAAGTTGAGGAAGAACTACCACATGTTGAGGAAGAGCAACCTAAGAAAGAGGAATTGACAAGTGATAAGGCCCTGGAACAACCACATGTTGAGGAAGAGCAACCTAAGGAAGAGGAATTGGCAAGGGACAAGGCACCGGAGCAAGGGGGTAGAGATCAAAATGCAAATAAAGTGATAGAGGATTTCACCATGCTTGCCAAGCAACCTGAAACTACTGCATTAGATAACTATGTTGGCTTACATGCATGTGTGGACATTGGTAAGTTAGACCCTCCCACTTGTCTGGCACACTTCCTCGTGAAAACACCATTGGACCCGAGAGGAAGTGAGTTCATAATTGCAAAAGTCAATGGAGTTTTCACACACGGGCCAGGTGGAATTATGGATAGAGTCGTATTGCTTTTGCAAGGGCCACTTCACAAACCATGGGATCCGGGGGGAAGATCTCACATGATGAGCATCTCTTGGCCCTTGTACCACAGGCTATGGGATCCAGGTGGATGCTTCTTAATAAGTCAAGCTCGGGACGTTAAACAAGCGCTACTTGGGAGGCAACCCAAGCTAGGAGTTCTTCCAGGATGCTATGCAACAGAAGGGAGCCCGTGAGACCTATTGGATGAGGAGGCAACCATGGAAATTTGATCGGGGAACACCCTCTCCTTTCCTCACTTTTGTTTTGTCTTTGTTTTTGTTTTTGTTTTTGTTTGTCGCTCTTGAATAATTTGAGAAGATCAAGAGGTTGTGTATGAATGTTGTGTCGGCAAGCTTGTTGGATTTTAATTAAATTGAGCATAGATTGATTGCATGAATTATTTTGACCATTGATGATTTCCCACTAGGTTCTGAAATTAGAAAAGTTGATCCCCATATGAAAAATTGAAAACTGAACTTTGAGAATTTTATAGTGATTACTTGATTTATGATAAGTTTGGGGTGAGGGGGTGCACACACTAGGAATTGTATCTCGGTCAAACAATTTGCAAAATGTCCAGGTGAGGATTTGAGCCTCCAACTTTGTTTTTGATTGTGTGAATCACTATTAAGTTGCACTTTCCCGAATTTGCTTGAATCTCTTCATGTTTTGCATGTTTATGTGTTGCATCAAATGATTTAGGCAATTTTCTTTGACTAACTACTTGGCCTAAAGAGAACCATCCCTAATGCATGTTCCCTAGTTAGCCCCGTTGAGCCTAATTAGCCTATTGTTTCTTGATGACCCTATATTATAAGCCAAAATCTGAAAAACCATGTTAACCCAATCTTAGGATTAGGAGAGCATGGAAGCGTAGCAAGAGAAGGGTTGTGGGAAACTAAGTTTGGGGTGGCTACAAGGTGATATGTCATTTTGGGTTGAGAAAAAGAAAAATAAAGGTTGAAACCAAAAAAAAAACTGTCAAAAGAAATGGGGCAAAACAAAAAGATTAGCAAGGAAAAGACTGTGGTCACCCGAGGCAAAAAGAAAAATGGAAAAAGGAATTTGAGTTGAATATGTGTCAAATGCTCATGCTCTCTTAGTTCCTAGGGACTTAAGCCTAGTATCCTTGAATTTCCTACCCTCAGCCAGGCCCCATTGCAACCTTTATAAGACCTTCTGATGTTGCATGCATGTTTTCGTGGGAACCATTTTTGAGATGAAAATCAAATTCATGGGAAGTGCTCTTGATATGTGAAATTGAGTGAAAAGTTGATAACCTTGACAAACTTGAGCGAACGAGTGAAATTTTAAATGCCCTTGTGAGGAAGGCAATTGTTTGAGATAGGTGATCTTCCTTTTGTGTGTGACTCAGATCCTCAACTTAGATTAATGATTGCATGAATGATAAGTTTTCAATTGTTTAAAGTAAATGAATGTGGGGATTACATTGATGCAAGGGGGGAAATCATTGAAGGAAAAACTGTTTTGTTAAGATTGCATAAAATTTGTGCGAAATCGATTGAATCTCTTAAGCTTGCCAAGTCTTGAGTCCTTTTTGAGTTTTAGCTTGCTTGGGGACAAGCAAGGTTTAAGTTTGGGGTGTTTTGATAAGCCTTTGGCTTATCTAGTTTTATAACTAGATGGACTGTGGTTTTTGTGCAAATTATTCGAGTTCAATCTCGTTTTCGCCCAAATTTGACCTTGTTTTGTTCCTAAGTAGACTTTGATTCGTTCTAGGTAGTTTTTGTAGTTTTTAGTCTATTTTGAATAGAATTACGCTTTTTGTTTCTTTTTATTGTTTCAGGTTATAAGTGAAGCTCCGAGAGTCAAGGAAAGTCAAGAAACGGTGGAAATTTCCATTCTGGAGAGACTCGCCTCGCGAAAGGATTCTTGCCTCGCGAACCTGAAGAACAGCTGAAGAAGCAACAGTCATACATTCTGTCTCGCCTCGCGAGTAACTTGCTCGCCTCACGAACCTGAAGGCCTGACTGTGCCAGAGAAGTCATCCTTTCTGGATCGCCTCGCCAATCATAGTTCGCCTCGTGATCATTCAAACTCAGGATGGAGCCAAAACAGGAATTCGCCCCGCGAACGTACGCTCGCCTCGTGAAAGTCCAAATTGAAAGCGCGCCAAAACTAATGTTCGCCTCGCGAAAGGGTGCTCGCCCCGCGATCGGGCGAGAAGCAGAATCCCTATTTATAGGCTGTTTCAGATCAGAAGAAGGCATTTTTTAGATCCGGGAGCTTCTGGGCAGATCCGAATCCTAGTAGTTTTTCCACTGTAGAGTAGCGTTTAGGAAGATTTCTTTTCTCTTCGGAGCTGCGTCTCCTCTTTTTATTTTCTTATTTCACTATGGAGGTTATGTCCGATTGTTTGTCTATGAGCATGAGGAACTAGTCCCCTCGTCTGAGGGAACAATGAAGCCATCCATGGCGGTGTAGATTCGATGTGATGTATGTCTTTCTCCCTTGTCTCAATTTATGTTTTCCAATTCTGATTTGATTGCGTTGATCATATGCTAGCGTGATTGACTAGTTAAACGTGTTGAGGCTGAGAGGCGATTCGCGTTTTAGAACTTGAATTGGGATCATCGATCGAATATTGCACGAAAGTGAGTAGGAGATTGGTGCAACCTTATAGGGAACAAGAATTAACAGAGTTTGATGATTAGGATTATGAGACCTAGTAAGTAATTAATCCAATCTTCGAATATGTCCTAATGAGCACGACAGTGGATTTAGGAGAATTTGGGGGTCCCGGTTGACATTGTAATTGAACTTAGGGAGGAATTCATCATCACTTGGGAATGCATATTGGGTAGGTGGATTTGTGACCTTGGACATTTTAATTTCAGATTTTTAGTTAATTATTTTATTAGATTTGTTAATTGAATTTTTGATCCTAATCTCTCTCTCTCAACCACCTTCTGTTACTTGACCAAATGCATCGGATTTCCCACGGATTAGTCGAATTGGTAGCCCAATCCCTGAGTTCGACCTCGGTAAATTCTTACCGTGTTTATTTTATTACTTGCGACGACCCAGTACACTTGCCGGTGAATCATCATCCACCATGGAGGATATTGGTCGATTTACATCCCTGTGTGGGGAAGCCAACCCGAATGAGTACTTTAAATTGCAGTTGTTCCCTTTTTCCCTGACTGGGACTGCGTTTACATGGTATTCGTCATTACCACCAAATTCGGTTCAGAATTGGGCTGATATGGAGAGATGCTTTCATGACAGGTTCCATAGACCTCAGCCCTATGTGACTGCGGCCGACGTAATGAATATGAAATAGCTAGTCGATGAACCAGTTGTAGAATTCATAGAGAGGTTGAGGAAATTGGGAAGCTGTTGCAGTGTACAACTCCCAGAATCAGAGTATGCCTCAATGGCCATAAGTAATATGCATCCTCAGTTGAGGGAAAAGTTGGTGGCACAAAGATTCCTAGATTTAGGCCAATTAGCCTCTGTGGCCACTCAAGTAGAACAGTTCATCATTGAGAAGGAATAAATAAGGTCAAGCAGGAATAGGGGCACTCACCTGGTGTCTATTGTGGATACTGAGGGCTCGGATGACATGGTGGATAATTCAGCCAAATCCACGGCTAATATTATGGCAGCCGAGATCCTTAGAGGAAAGCCTTATTCTTGTCCAGTGTTGAGAGCTGCAAAAGGCAAGGATGTAGATACCTAAGAGAAGAAAACAGAGTATTCGTTTGATATATCAAAAACTTATTAGATATTTGACTATCTTCTCAAGGATAAACAGATTCGATTAGCCGAAGGTCATAGAATTCCACCGGCTGATGAATTGAGAGGTAATAAATATTGCAAATGGCATAATTCCTATAGCCATGCTACTGTGAATTGTATGGTTTTTAGGGAAGCTATCCAGAAGCAAGTTAAAGACGACAGGTTCAAACTATCCGATAAAACAGTAGCAGAGATGGGGGTAGATGTTAATTCATTCCCTGACATTGTAATCGGCATGGTCTCTTTTTCTGGTGGGTCTGGCTCACAATATAAAAGATGGAAACAGCCTACTCAGCAGCACTGGAGAGTTAATACTGTGGTGGAAATACCAAGGGATTCCAATGGATCGGTTGAGGGCCAGAAAGCATCCGTGTTCGAGAGGTTGGGGGCTCCCTGTAACACCCCCCCTTGGGCATTACATGGTTACCTGTTTGTGGAAAATAAATTAAAATAATATTTGCTGGTTGCTTTCGGAAAAATAATATTTTCTTGTTATTAATATTTCTCAATCTCAAAATCGTGATAAATTTTTTTCTTTTCTTTTTCAACATTACAACAACCAAGTAAGCATAACCAAACTTAAATATAAAGGTCTATATAAGTCATACAACTATACCGCCTCATATTGTTTTCACACTTAGATCTTTAATAGTATAAATCACTATTTAATAACAACAACACTGCATTAAATAAAACCTAAGCTGGTCATAACTAACAGACACCATAACACAAGGCAGTAGCGTCAGTTTACTTTGAGCTAAGTAGTCTTCTTCTTGTTGATACCATAATCCTTGAGTGGCTCCTCTGAACTCCCCAATATATAAATAGCAAAGAAACCACAAATAAAACATGCAAGAGTGAGAAACCAATATATGGATTTAACTCAACGACCACATGCGCGACACAATAGAAAACAATTATATATATGTTATGTCTATACAAGCATTCATACTAAAACATATAATCTCATAATGGATTTCACACCCCAAACATCATCCTTTGTAAAAATATGCATGAACACTTCATATATGCCATCTAAACATTCACACGTAATCTCATGAGATATCCCAACAAGTGATGAGTTGATCGGGCTCCGTGCACGCAGCGTAACACAGGCACACAGTCAGAACATAACGGGCATGTCTGCCAAATGCATGCAAAAACACTCTGTTCTTGACACTTTTCTTTGTGTTTAATCTTTCCTTGTCGTAGCTCAAAAGCTTACGACCCATTACAGTTTTACACATCTTTAAACACTTTCATTAATAACATAGGACTTCAAAATCCGAGTGCTCAATCACGAAACCCCTAAACCTTGCAATCAGTCTTAGGTTTGTGGTAATAGAAAACATCTTAAATGTTTTAACAAAGTATACACCACGTATACAGTAGACACCAAGTCTACAGGACCTAGAAGTCCAAAGGACCCCAAGTCCATAACAACAAAGAACCTTAGTACCCCGACGTCTCGGTTACTAAGTTCAACACCACTTTCAACACGGTTGAATTAATTTTGCTTTCGGAAAATCTTTTCAAATGAGAAATTCTTCAATAAAATCTGTAAATAATAAAACCTATTGTTCACAAAGGTGAGTCACTTGAGGTTCAAACTTATTAAAAATGCATAGTGCTGTTTCAAAATACTTGCCGTCGACACTTTTCCAAATTTGCTGTTAATTATCACTTTTAAAGCCTTTTAAGCCAAAACTTAGTTTTTTCCTCTTAAATAATTTTATAAAATCATTATTAACTTATTTTCAACAATTAATTTCATAAAATAACTTTTATAATATTACGGAATTTCTTAAGTAAAAATTAGCAGTACAAAAATAATTTCACGATTTCACTCTCATTGTGACTCATAATTCACTCTTACAGTAATAAATCATTAAAATAATGATATTTTCCAAAATTCCTTATTTTTCCCAAATAAAAATTTCCATTAATATTATATACCAATATTTTACCGTTAAAACATTGAATATAATTTATGAAGCTTATTAAAGCTTTTATCCAATTAATTTAATTGGGCACTGACCACTGTCAGGCTTCTCAAACAACAACCAACAATAATATCACAGAGATATTCTCAGGTAGATCATGCATCACAATATTTATATATATTATTACATATAAACAACTAAACACAGATAATTGATCACATATCACCTACCACAACATAAACCAGTTAAAAAAACACCAACAGGTAAATCATACAGACACCAACCAGATAGAACGTAGCCATCGTAAAAATCCCTCAGGTAATTCCCTCTTACATCTCGTAGAATTCTCAGCGGAATAAATTGCTTCGTCGAATGCCCGGTTCTCACGTACACAACGGAATAAATTCAACCTTCACCAACACAATCAAATCATTACTAATCAAACAATTAAAACCATCAAAATCCTTCCTACATGGTCACGGCCTCAGGGGTCTTTGTGACTAAAAATTCCTAATATACATGATTATTTACAAAAGACATGAACAAAATCTCCTCCAACTAACCACATAGGGTTCGGTCTTAGCAAGCTAAATGGGGAGGAAATTTTGGATTTCAACAAACTCTTGGATTATGAACATATGTATGATGACAAGACCATAGAAATTGATTTCAATCTCATGGGATTTTTCTATGATTTTATATGAATTTACAAAGTCAAGAACACTAAGATGAACAAAATGAAATAAGCTTCAAAACAAGAAATGATTTGAAGAAAAAACAACTAAAAGATGATGAAGAACATGAATCACCTCTTGGATCTTGAAAAATGGCAAGGAATCACACACTTGCTTGACAAACTCAAGCTTTTGAGTTAAAGAGAAAATGAAGAATGTAGAAGATGATAGAAGATAGTAGAAGAAGAAATGAGCTTGGAGAGTAAGTTTGCATCATCTAAATGGATGAAGCAAAACTTCATGGGCCTTGGGCTTGGGCCATGCGAAATTTAGCAAGGAAAGTCCAAGTCCATTACTTGAATTTTCAACATAAAACACTCAAGTCTTAAAGAATGAAATAGGAATATTTATGATGTAATTTGGCTTCATGAAAAATAATCTCTTGGCCATGGAATTGGGCTCAAAACCGCAGCCCAAACTTGGTTTGGAATAGTCAAAATTGATCCACTTCACTTAGTGTATCATGAAACTAGTTTAGGGTCCAAAAAGCAATTAAGAAAAAGTTTAAGGACCTAAGTGCAATTTCCTTATAGTTGGTAATGATGATGCCATGTGAATCATAAATGCTTCACATGGGTGAGTCATCTTAGATGACTCATTGGCATTGTGAACACCCATTTTTGTCCATATTTTATTCTAATTTTCATGATATTGTGCTTCAAGGAGACTAATAATAATAGTGAAGAGAGAAAGAAGAAAAAGAAAATAATAAAGAAAAGAGGGGGCTCATAATTAACTTGCTCTGGACGCGGTTCATCCAGTCCGATCCATTGGACTTCTTGTTGGGCCAGGATGGCCCGATCCATTGCATTGGACTTGTTGTTGGGCGTGGTCGAGGCGATCCATTGCACTTTTTGTTGGGCCGAAGTGGTTGCGTCCATTGCATCGGACTTCTTTGTTGGGCGTGGTCCGCACCCGATCCATTGCACTTGCTGTTGGGTGGGGTGGCCCCGTCCATTGCATAGGACTTGCTGTTGGACGCAGTCCAGTCCATTGCACTTGCTGTTTGGACGGAGTCGTCTCGTCCATTGCATCAGACTTGCTGTTAGACGCGGTCCAGGCCAGCCCATTGCACTTGCTGTTGGGCGGGGTGGCCCTGTCCATTGCATTGGACTTGCTATCTTGGCGGGTTGATCCGATCCATTGGACTTCTTTGTTCGCCAGGATGGTCGATCCATTGCATTGACTTCTTTGTTGGACGCGGTCCAGTCCATTGCACTTGCTGTTGGACGGGGTGGTCCCGTCCATTGCTTTGCACTTGCTGTTGGACGGGGTGGTCCCGACCATTGCTTTGCACTTGCTGTTGTACGGGGTGGTCCCGTCCATTACATTGGACTTGTTGGACGGGGTGGTCCCGTCCATTACATTGCACTTGTTGTTGGACGGGGTGTTCCCGTCCATTACATTGCACTTGCTGTTGGACGGGGTGGTCCCGTCCGGTCCATTGCTTTGCACTTGCTGTTGGAGGGGTGGTCCCGTCCATTGCTTTGCACTTGCTGTTGGACGGGGTGGTCCCGTCCATTACATTGGACTTGTTCGACGGGGTGGTCCCGTCCATTACATTGCACTTGATGTTGGACGGGGTGGTCCCGTCCAGTCCATTACATTGCACTTGCTATTGGATGGGGTGGTTCCGTCCATTCCAATGCATTTGGCTTTGAACTCATCCAGTCCATTGCATTTTATTTTATGTGGACGCGACCAGTCCATTTACGATGCATTTGCTGTTGAACGCGTCCAATCCATTGTATTTAATTCTCGGATGGACGAGGTGGTCTCGTCCATTACACATCTAATTTTCTGTTGGACGAGTAGGTCTTCCATTACATTTAATTTTCTGTTGGACGAAGAGGTTCCGTCCATTGCATGTTTAAATTTCTACTGGACGAGGAGGTCCGTCCCGTGTATATCTACTTTTGCATATCTAAGTTTCTGTTGGACGAAGAGACTCCGTCCACTACAATTTTATTTTCAGGCTGGAGGCTAAAGAATAAAGAAAGAAAAAGGAAAAGATAATGAAGTAAGGATGAAGAAAAGAAGAAGAAAAGGATAGTCAACAAAAAAGGAAAGGAGATTGAGTTGCTTCTCCTAATCATAAAAAAACCCTATTTTACACATCAGGCAAGACCTCTTTTCCTCCACTATCCATTGGTCCTTCTTCTTCCTCATCTCCTCCCTCGTTTTGACCTAGCAACCCCACTCCTAACCCTAAAAAACCCTATTTTACAGATCAGACAAGACCTTTTTTCCTCCACTATCCATTGGTCCTTCTTCTTCCTCATCTCCTCCCTCGTTTTGACCTAGCAACCCCACTCCTAACCCTAAAAACCCTATTTTACACATCAGACAAAACCTCTTTTCCTCCTCTACCCATTGGTCCTTCTTCTTCCTCATCTCCTTCTCTCTTCAAACACGCAACCTTCACATCAAATCACCTCGTTTCTGCTGCTCGCGCTGCCCCCATCAAACACGCTATTTCTGCTCAGAACCACCCAAGCCTTGGATTACGTGAAGACCAACCTAGAAGCCGCTGGGTAAGAAGAAGCATGACGCCCTCTCTTCCATCTATAGAGGGGGACGGAAACAAAAGGAGGGGGGATTTTTTTGAGAGAAAAGATTTTCTTTAGAGGGAGAACGAAAAATCAGAGAGGAGAAAGAGAGAAAAGATACAAAGGGAGAGGGAGAGGAGAGAGATTTTATCTAACATTTTCTTGGTGAAGAAAAGAGATTAGAAATCTGAGCTTTTCTCTTCCCTATTATTAGAGTGGTTAAGAAGGAAGAGTTAAAAAGAGTCAGTGAGATTAAAATGTAAAGGTCTTGATCTTGAGATCTTACCACTGAGAGGAAATAAAGTCATTGTTATTCTGCTCTCATTTGGTAATCCTTGTTCTCTTTGTTGATATTATTCATATGTTTCTCTTGACAATCTTATTCTTTTGTACCTTTGTTCACTGAATGAGTTAGTAAAACGTTTCATTTCTACGTTCCATTTCTGTCTCATTTTCAAGAGGTAAAATTATTTATTTTACATAAAAATAGAGAATGATCACTTAATTAAAACAATCTTATTTCTTGGGTTGCCCTATGACAAGTGTCATGTTCAACCCTTCAGCTTTTGAGGTTGCTCTGTGGACTTACGTGCCATGTTCAACCTTACATAGGTTCAATAAAAAATTTCACAACTAAAGATGTTTCCTTCTTAAAAGATGTTTTTTTGTGGGGTAAAACAAATATTTTCAATGTTATTAATAATTTACACAACTAATTTCGGGTAACCTTTTTATGGATGTTTTAGGGTGCCGTGGGGTTAGGTCTCCATGCCTTCCCTAGACATAATCGACTCCCGAACCCAAAGCTTTTTCTTAAAAGGGTTTTCCAACTTCCCTGAAATCAAATAAAGTTGGTGGCGACTCCATGTTTTCTCCCTAAAAGGAAAAACAAGTCCCTTTTTTCGGTCGCTACAGATGACGACTCCACTGGGGATTTCTTTAAAGAGAGTCAAGCCCGTAAAAATTGGTTTTGTAAATTTTTAGTAACGTGTAGCTTATTTGTTTTACCTTTTATGATTATATCTTGTTGTTTTTTTCCTTACAATAATTAAATGATAAAACTAAAAAATGTTTTTATTTTTAGTGATGTTTGTTTGGATTGTCTTTTTGGTTGGGCTTTCCTCTTGTTTAAATGAGAATAATTAGTTGTACATACATTTTAACTCATGTTATTGTTATATATGTTTCACTAACAATGTTTTTGTTCCTCCTCCTTTCTTTTCATTTTTCCCATGTTTTAACAATAGGGTAGAGGACTTATAACCATTTTTATATATACCTATGTTTTGTTTTGTAGGTTTTTCTTGTCTTTTCTTTTTATTTTTACTTTTAAGTGTTACATGTTTGTATGCCCCCTTCACACACATCACTATTGATGGGCTACGGCAAGTGTACCGAATCGAAGCAAGTAATAATTAAAATGGCAAGTAAATTACCGAGTATCGAACTCAGGGATTGGGAAACCAAGTACCACTTCACAAATTAAGCAACTATTTAGACTGAGAAATAGGTTTGAAAGGATTTAACGAAAATAAAAGAAATAATAAAAGGAATAAACTATTTTTCGGGTTTTTAAATATGAAAAGAGATTTCCAGGAATTGGGTTACCAACAAGACCACTCATGCTACTAAATTGACTACCCCTCTTGTTAATTATCGAAATTTGCTTTGAAGGCAAATTTATCCTAAATAAGTTAATGCTCTCTCTCGGGTTACAAGAACCGTGCCCAATTAAACCAACCCCTACTCTCGTGGCCGGTAATTGAATTTAAATTGAACCCTTTAAGTTTTGTGACAATTCGTGAACCCTCGAAGGACCGCTTCTAACTCTAGTGATTTAAGTCCTAAGTTTGATTCCTATAGATCCGATACCTAAGTTCACCGCTAGATTCCTCCTTAGAGTATCTATGACATTCAAATAAGTGCGCACCAGATTCACAAGTAATTCATGCAATAGGAATTAAATCGAAAGGAAATTGAAATTGACAAAAAGTAAAACGTCAAATCATAACACAAAACAAATCATGGGCATAGCCTCAATCCCTAGAAACAAAAAGACTGATCAAGCATTGCCATGGTCATGGCAAGCTTGATTAACAAAAGCATAAAAGAAAACCTAAGAGAGAAGAAGAAATTGGAGAAGAAGAGAAATACTAGTTTTTGCCTAAGGTAGCAGCCCCAATCCTCCTATTTTCGAGCCTAATCTCTCTATTTATAGAGTATGGTAACTTGAATCCCAAGCAATTACAAGATCAGATCAAATCAGGTTTTAAAAATCCAGATATTGCGCGTCACGGCCGTGATGGCTGTCACGGCCAGGCCGTGATAGATTCTATCTTGGAAAACTTGGCACTGATGGCCTGTCACGACCGTGATGGCCATCACGGCCTGGTCGTGACAGGTTCTGACTTTTGTGTACTTTCCTTTTTAGCCTTGTTTGATCATGGCCGTGACGGCTGTCACGGCTAGGCCGTGATGGGCTCTGTTTGGCTCAGTTTTCTTACTTTTCAAGCTTCATCTTCATGCAAGCTCCATCATGGTTGATCATGAGCATTTTAATCTTCATATCCAAATCAATATCTCCAAATTAATCGTCAAATCTTATCATATCCTTTATTGTGTTAGGCAATCATTATCCAAATCCAAAAAGATTTGGATCCAATCTTTTATCTCAATGCCGATTGAATTATCTTTTAATCATAATAATTCAAATCCAAATTGATTTGGATTCAAATCCATCATGTGGGCCCTTGCAATTTACTTGGCAATCTTCAATTTAATTGATTTCCATTCTTTTCTTCTCGATACTTTCCTAAAAATAAAAATAAGAAAAATATTGAGAAAATCATCTAAAATCTAATTAAATCAATTAAATGCACACATTGACTCTAAAATAACAAAATAGGAAAACAAAGTCTAATTTGGGCTAAATCAAGTATTCAACTCAACTTAATTGATGAAATCCACTCTAAAATAATAGATAAAACATGATAAGACCGCGAATTATCAACTATCACATATCGCACACACTTAGCTCTATACCCGAGCTTGCTCAAAAACCCAAGGATTAGGCGGTGCTCTGACATTGTTATTGAAGAGGTTTTGTACCTCCCTGATACTTGTCAGTTCACCACTCAGATTGTACATGAGATCATGGGATAGTCATATTGAGAGGGTTTATCCCCACTTGTGGCTAGATTCATGAATCATACCCTTATGAGGGAAATCTGGGGACCATCACTTTTAGAGGTCTAGACCCATCCCAACTTTTACTAATAGAGCAGACCTAGTGGCCAACCTGTTTAGAGTCCTAACCTTAGGGTGTGTCCATCCTTATATTTTACCTGACGTAGGACAAAAGGGGGCGTACTTTTCTCTCCTCTTTCTATCATCATAAGCATAAATTGTCATGCACGTTCATTGTGAATATTCACAAAACTAAGGGCGCTACATTGCGGCCTCAAACCTGAATGACATATTCGAATATTATTGCACATCTAATAGCCGCTATGTCATAATGAAGGTGATGCATAGCCATCAGGGCTTTCAACCCCATTGGGTCCCATACAACGTGAATCATGCAAGATATATCTGCTTCACTATACTCATTTTTTTTTTGTTGTGTCTCTTTATTGGAAGATTCTGGTATTCACCTTATAGCAAGAAAATGGAAAGGTTTGGTTCAGAGAAGAGTACTAGCAACGCGAGCCGTTCCAAGAAAAGTATCAAGATCGATGTGACACTCAATGACGTGAAGAGATTATGTGAACTCGGCTAGAAAATGTCAGAAAAATCACGCTCAGACTTTGTCAGGAAGTATGGTAGAATATTGGACCTATTGCGTGTTCCAGTGGAAAGGTTTGGTTCAGAGAAGAGTACTAGCAACGCGAGCCATTCCAAGAAAAGTATCAAGATCGATGTGACACTCAATGACGTGAAGGGATTATGTGAACTCGGCCAGAAAATGTCAGAAAAAGCACGCTCAGACTTTGTCAGGAAGTATGGTAGAATATTGGACCTATTGCGTGTTCCAGTGGAAGCTCCCACTCTGAGTGCATTGGCCCAATACTGGAACTCAACTTTGAGGTGTTTTGAATTGCCTAACTTAGACATCACTCCAACCATGGAAGAGTATGCTTATATGCTAAGACTGCCAATTCAAAAGGGGACTCACTTCTAGATGTATTATGGCCAACATGTAACAGATCGGAGATAGCCAGTCTATTGGAGCTTCAACCGGAACAGATAGAGAAAACAGAAAAGGGAACCACCAAAGGGTTGAAGAGGCAATTTTTGGAAGTGTATCTCAACAAGATGGGCCAGCAACAACGATGGGTTACTTTCAACAAAGTACTAGCCATCATGATATATGGGTTGGTGCTCTTTCCTTTTGTATCAGATCTGATTGATCAGTCAGCCATGGATGTTTTCTATAGGGTCGAAGAATTTGGTGTAAACCCGGTCCCTGCTATCTTAGCTGAGACTTTCCTCTCCCTACAGGTTTGTCATCAGAATCAACAAGGGAAACTGCGATGTTGTGCATCGATATTGTATGTTTGGATCATGACTCACTTGTACGCTCGTGATAAAATTGATATAACAGGTGACCCGCTGAAAGGATTCATTCGCATGCAACTAAAGCCACATAAGCTATATGAATGGAAACAAGAGTTTGATCAGGTCGACCCGTGGTCAATTAGTTGGATGTGTCCATGGTATAATGGAGATTCAGTTGTATTCAGTTGTGGAAGTTTTTCAAATGTTCCATTGATGGGTCCCAGAGGTTGTGTATCATACTCACCAGCTTTGGTGATGCGTCAACTCAAGTGGACACAGGATGAACCTCCCGAAGAGCTGTTCGATGGGATATTCTTCCTATACCAAGAAAATGAAAGCATCAAGAGCCAAACGATAGCAGTAAGGTCAGCATGGAATGATGTTCATATAAAAGGACCGGAGGAATTGGGAAGGCAAATCATAGCTCACACAAAAGATATGAAGCATGGAGAGAAGCAAGAAGAGGTTTCCCTCCAAGACCTGAATCCCTTCTCCATAAGGAAAATAATCCTCTGACCAAAGATCAAATGTTGAAAGAAATTTTAGTTTTAAAAGCTCAGATGAGGATTTTTGATGAAAAAGACCAAGCTGCCAAAGTAACTATTATCACGCTTCGAAGACAAGTGCAGAAGCTGAGTTTACAGATTGGGCATTTGAAGGATGAATGCGCCGATGCCCAAGAAGCCCCGAGTCGTGCAAAAAGGGCAAGAAAAGACAAAGAAGCAGAAATTTAGGAGCTGCTGGCAAAAATAGGATGCCAAGAGAAGATGCTCGTCAAACTTCAAAAGAAGAAAAAAGAGCTCGAGACAAATGTAGGGGTTCACGTTGAAACAATACATATACTAGAAGAGAGGGGTGAATCCCTGCAAGAATCCTTGGCTCAAACAGAAGTGTACTCTGATCGAGGATGGGACGAAGCAGCCAAGTATCGCGAGTTACTAGCGGAAGCCAACATGAGAGAAAATTGACTCAGAAACAAGATAAAAGACTCTGAAAGGGTTGAAGCTCAACGTCACACAGAATGGGTAAAGGGATGGAAATTAGTGGTGAAGGATGTAATGAATGAAAAGGAAGCATGGAAGAGAAAATACGAGGATGTGATGGATAAGCTCCAATATCACACTTCCCAGCTGGTGGAGCGGTTTGAAGAGGCATCCGTCCATATGCGTATGAACTATTTCCTTCAGCTACCACCGAAGGTGACCGAGTTATTCAATCATTTTGGGAAACTTGCCAGAGAGTTCAGGAAAAATAAGATGAGGCTCTTAACATAGAACTTTGTAGACCTCGGAGAAGGATGGAAACCATCAATGTACTTCTTTTATTTTGATCAAAGACTCATGATTTGTATCGGAATATTTATAATGAAAGGGAAGTTTTCATCCATGTCTATCGAGCGTTTTTTTGATATCTATCGAGGAGTGCATTCTCCCTTAGATACGTCATCAACTGTATTTCTACCCTAAAAATGATGTGTTTTCTACGTAAAAATGAGGACGTTGCTAGTACGGGTGTGGTCCATCGAGGAGTAGATTCTCCCATGGACTTGACACCAACTGCATTCAAACTAGAGGGAACCATACCACTAGATTTGATTGCAGGATGAGTTTTCTTGCTATAGATGTATACGACAGTCTTCCTAAGAGTACCCTCATGATCGAACAAAGGATGATAACTTGCACATGCATACATACACACACACAAAATTTTGGATTAACTAATGAGTTTTTTTTTAAATGCTTTACAGAATCACATCCTTCTGAGGATTCAGGAACCATTGCACGACCTAGGAAAGGTAACACCAACCAAACCCGAGTTTACGATACCAGATCTCGGACCAGGATGGCTGCCAATGCATCCGAGGAAGGAAGAAACCTAAGCTCTGAGATAGATGATGTGAGGGGAAGAATAAGCGAGATGACTGAAACCCAAGCAAGATTGGAAGACATACTACAATATATGAGGGAATCTCTCAGCATGCTTAGTGCGAATAGAGATACAGTTGAACCTGGTAGGCAGCGGATTTCTTCTGTGGTAACAACACCAATGTTTTCAAACATTAGCACGGGTCTCATTCAGAGAATGTCTGGACCCGACCAAACACATCACACGGCACCAATAACATTTCCCATTGGAGAAGGATACCCCCTTTTGAAAATGCCTATCATGAAGTCCCGGGCTACACCGCGCCAACATGGGAGCAACCACATGTATCTACTCACAGTCAGTCAACGGGAGTCCAGGCTGGTAAGGATAAAATGAGAGATGAATGGATGGAGAAGATGGAAGAACAGATAAAATCAATAAAAGGCCCGAGTACCTACGACCCTCTCCAGATAGAAGAGCTCTGTCCCGCCACAGATGTCGTGATCCCAAGGACTTCAAGATTCATGATTTTTCCAAATATGATGGAAGTGGGAACCCACGATTTCACCTCATTAGTTACGCCACCAAGATAGCAATCTGGTCCAAGGATGACAAATTCCTTATCAGCTTTTTCCAAGAAAGTTTGACTGGCCTCGCCTTAGAATGGTACCTCCAATTAGACCATTCCAAGATCTCGCGATGGACGGAATTGGCTGACTTATTCATGGACCAGTACAAAGTCAACCTGGATGCAACCTCGAGTCGTGAACAATTGACTACACTGCAAAAAAGAAGTGAGGAGCCCTTCAAGCAATATGCCCAAAGGTGGAGGAGTTTGGCTGCACAAGTTCATCCCCCGTTGACTTTATCTGAAATGTGCTCATACTTTCTAGGAACCCTCGGAGCACCTTTTATAGGGGCCATGGCTGGGGTAGCCTATAAAGATTTCTCCGACTTGATCGCCGCCGGTGAAAGGATTGAATTTTTGGCAAGAGTTGGAAAGCTCCCCATGAATGATGGTGAAGGAAGTGCATCCCGGAAGGGATTTCAACCAAAGAAGAAGGAAGTTGAGGCGAATTATGTACAATGCCAATAGAACTTTAATCCTCAGTACCAAGCACCCTATAACCCTAACCCGCATATCCCATACCAGACACAAACCCCGCTTTACCCATCCTCACAAACCAACACTTACACGCAAAACCAAATCAGCAATATTGCTACCCCCAACCATATAACCTTGCCCGCCCATCATACACCCGTTACCCGTCTGCACCCCCACAAAACCGCCCAAACTATCCTCCGCCTCGCCCAAATTTCCCAAACCAAGGATGTTTCCAAAGTCCAAATCTGCCACCCTTCCTGAAATTGTCCATCTCTAATGCGGATTTATTCCAACAATTGTTTGACCGCCACTTGATTGCGGGAAACCCTGTACGTCCCTTAGAACCGCCATTTCCTGCTTGGTACAATCCAAATCTGACTTGCAAGTATCACATGGATGTCACAGGACATTTTATTGAGGATTGCGAAGCTTTTAAGATGGCAGTGAGAAAGTTGATTGCTTGTGGGAGGCTACGGTTCAAAGAAGAGGTCGAGCCTAATATCGTTAAGAATCCAATCCCGAATCATAATGATGGAAATCGAGTAAACAATTTGTAGGTAACAGGGTCCCCAATCAGGAAGGTGCTGGAACTACGAGTGCCAATGCAGAAGATTTTCAAAGAACTGAATAAGGTGGGATACAACATTATTGCACCAGTGAGGATCCCAAGAGAATAAAGGGGGTATGCCAAGGATCTAAGGTGTGACTATCATTGTGGGCAAATGGGGCACAACATCGAAACTTGTTGGGATTTCAAAGTCCAGGTTCAGAAGTTACTCACCTTGGGGGTGATTCAAGCCAAACGAGGTGCTGCCAAGGAAGTCAATGTAGTTGAAAAAGTTGTACTCCGAGTACCACCCATGAACAAACCTGTAAGACTAAGCCCTCATTCATATTTTGATGTATGACAAACAAAGTGAATTTTGGATAAGATTTTTAATTTTGACTACGCACTCATTACGTGTTAAGTTGCATGCAAGATCACTCATAAACAGAGCAAAACAAGCTGACATCCAATCAAGCAAAATAAGCGCTCATCCAATACAGGGATAACATGAAGCACGTCCACTGAAAGAAACAGAAGAGCTCGTCTGCTGACGTGGCACATGAAGCGCGTCCACTAAAAGAAACAGAAGAGCTCGTCTGCTGACGTGGCACATGAAGCACGTCCACTGAAAGAAACGAGCTCCAGAAACAGAAGAGCTCGTCTGCTGACGTGGCACATGAAGCGCGTCCACTGAAAGAAACAAAAGAGCTCGTCTGCTGATGTGGCACAAGAAGCGCGTCCACTAAGATAACAGAAGATCTCGTCTCACCGGCGTGGCACTTGGAGTACGTCCATCGAAGAAACAGAAGCACGCGTCATCGATGTAAAAGAAGAGCTCGTCTATTGATGTAAAAGAAGAGCTCGTCTACTAATGTAAAAAGAATAGCTCGTCTCATCGATGTAAAAGAAGAGCTCGTCTACTGATAGTGGCACTTGGAGCTCGTCTGCTAATGATACGCGCTAAGATCTTAATGAGAAGCTCCGTCCACTAACATAGCATATAAAGCTCGTCTACCAGTTGGAGCCCGTCCAATTGCCTTGTGTTAGCACGCTCGTCTACCAGTTGGAGCCCGTCCAATTACCTTGAGCTAGAACTCCCGTCTGCTGACGTGGCAAAAGGCAACGGCTATTTTTCTCTTGAATTAAACACGGATATATTACTCTTCAAAAAGGCTTGGCTATCATTTCAGATGGAAAAAGTTATACTTCAAGAAGGACGCACACTCTACAAAGATCAAACAGAATCTCATTTTAAGATCAAGAATCAAGAAAGTAGATTTTGTTAAATCAGATCCAAATCTGTCTTAAATAATCCCAATGGCTATAATTTGTCTTCTATATAAAGAGGGATCAAAGGAACAACAAAGATACAACATATACAATAAACGCAACTCATTCTGATTGTGAAACAAAGTGCTTCATCTCTGAGAAAAGTGTGATAGTAGTTAGAACTTCAATTTGTATTATCATGCTTTTAGAGCCTTACTTCTACTCAATTCTTTTCGTGAATTAGAGTGACTAAGAGAGGGTATCTCTTAGGGTTTAACAAGGATAGTTGGGATCCTTGGGTATAGAAAAGCAAGTGTGCTTTATGGAGATTTTTCAAGCAAGGAGGTTATCCTTGTGTTGCTATAATTAGAATTGTGTAATTGCTGATTATAGTGAAGAAAACCACAGAGGTGTGAGACTGGATGTAGGCTTACCGGAGGAGGTAGCCGAACCAGGATAAATCAGTTTGCGTGTTCTTCTCATCCCTAATCTCCATATACTTGTTAAACTTGAATCTTTAATCTGCAATCTGTGTTAAAATCTGTTGTTACTACTTATAATTCTTCTTGTCATCATTACTTGTTCCATAACCTAATTCTTGGGAATTAAAATTGAGTGAAAACCAATTTTCTTTAAAGAAACATTGTTTTGCTTTAAATTGTTGAATAAGTTTTCAATATCTCAATTCACCCCCCCCCTCTTGAGGCCGTAGCCACTACCAACAATTGGCACCAAGGCTAAAACTCTTGTTACAAAGCTTAATAGCTTCAAGAGATGGCTACAAATGATATCCTGGGTGATGGGGCTTCACTCACTAGACCCCCTGACTTTAATGGATCCCAATACATGTATTGGAAAGAAAGAATGCTTATCTTTCTTGAGGCTGCAGGTTTAGATGTTTTAGATGATGTTGAAAATGGTCCCTATGTTCCATTTATTCTTGATTCTAAGGGAAATAAACAAACTAAACCAAAAGATGACTGGAATGATGATGATAAAAGAAGAGTTGGTTACAATGCTAAAGCAAAAAATATTATAACAGCTGCTTTGAATTATGATGAGTTTTTCAGGGTCTCCAATTGCAAAACGGAAAAGCAAATGTGGGATACTCTTCAACTCACTCATGAAGGAACCAACGATGTGAAAAGAGCAAGGATGAATGCACTAATCCATGAATATGAACTCTTTCACATGAAGAATGGTGAGGAGATAGATGATCTGCAAAAGAGGTTTACACATATTGTGAACCAGCTAGAAGGACTCGGACATACAATCACAGATGAGAAAAAGATTAACAAGATTATGAGATGTTTGAGTCGTGAATGGCAGCCAAAAATTACTGCAATTGCTGAAGCAAAGGTTCTTGACACGATGCAGATTGCTACTCTATTTGGCAAGTTGAAAGAACACGAATTGGAACTCAATAGATTGAAAAATCATGAAGATAAGGAGAAAAAGAAGAAAGGACTCTCACTCAAGGCTCATATCTCCAAAGAATCAATAGAAAGTGATGAAGATGAACACCTTGATGAAAGTGAAGAATCCGAAGAAAAAGACATGGGATTGCTTGTGAGGAAATTTAGAAGATTCATCAAGAAGAATAGAAACAAGAAGCAATTCAATTTTCCTACCAAAAAGAACACGAACAAAGGTGAAAGATCTTCCTCAACAATCAAATGCTTTGAATGTGGAAAGCTTGGACACTACAAAAATGAATGTCCAAAGCTACAAAAGAAAGAAAAGTATGAGAAGAATGACAACAAAGAAAAGAAAGGAAGAAAGCCTAGAAGAGCATACATAGCTTGGGAAGAAAATGATATGGATTCCACTAGTAGTGAATCCGAAAATGAAGAAGCCAACCTATGTCTCATGGCAAATCATCAAAGTGATAGTGAAACCAAGGTAAATGATTCTTCTCCTACCTATGATGAGTTACAAGATGCTTTTGATGAATTGCATGAAGAATATGTTAAAATCGGTAAACAACTTAAATCTTCTAGAAAGATCATTGCAAAGCAATGTAGTGACTCTGCATCTTTACAAATAAAGCTTAAAGAACTAGAAACCGAAAATTCACAATTACTTGCATCTAGTTCAATTTGCACCAAATGCACAACACTAGAAAACGAAGTTGAAAAATTGAAAACAACTCTATCTAAGTTTACTTCGGGTAGCGATAACTTGAATGCCATATTAGGACAGCAAAAGGGTGTGTATGACAAAGCTGGAATTGGATATAAGCCTATGGTACATGAAAAATCTTTTAAAAAGCTTTTTGTTCCACCTATTTCCTCAACTAGTACGTTTGTTAAATTCTATTATTGTCTAAAGAAAGGTCATACAGCTGCTACTTGTAGACTTATAAAGAACATTCATGCTGGCATTAAACAAATTTGGGTTCCAAAAGGAACTTATGTTGCTACTAACACTAAAGGACCCAACCAGATTTGGGTACCTAAAGGAAAAGCATAAAACAATCTGTTTTGTAGGTGTGTTTGAAGGTCAAAATCTCAAGCTGGTTTTTGGACAGTGGCTGCTCCAAACACATGACCGGAGACATCACAAAATTTACATATTTCACTCCCAAGGAAGGAGGAAATGTCACCTATGGAGACAACAACAAAGGAAGAATCCTTGGTGTTGGAACAATAGGAAAAAGTCCAGCAATCAAGATTGAGGATGTTCTCTATGTGGAAGGGCTCAAACACAATCTACTAAGTATAAGCCAATTATGTGATAAAGGCTACAAGGTAAACTTTAACTCAAATTTGTGTATGATCGAATCTATTCATGATAATAACATAAAATTGATTGGAAATAGAATCAATAACATCTATATGCTAGACATAGACAACTTAATTTCCAATGATGCATGTTGCTTAATTTCCAAAGAAGATGAAAATTGGCTTTGGCATAGGAGAATAGCTCACATTCATATGGATCACTTGAATAAATTGATTTCCAAAGAACTTGTAATCGGTTTACCAAATAAAAAGTTTGTTAAAGAAGACCTATGTGATGCATGCCAAAAGGGTAAAGAAGTGAAAACCTCATTTAAGGCTAAAAACATTGTTTCTCCTAGTAGACCCTTACAATTACTGCACATGGACCTTTTTGGACGTTCTAGGACAAAAAGCTTTGGTGGAAATCTCTATGCTCTTGTAATTGTTGATGACTTCTCTAGATTCACTTGGACCTTTTTCTTAGCACAAAAGAATGAAGCTTTTAAAGCTTTTAATAAAATGGCTAAGGTTGCTCAAAATGAGAAAGACGTGAAAATTGTTTCAATTAGGAGTGACCATGGACGAGAATTCCAAAATGAGGAGTTTGATAACTTTTGTGATGAACATGGTATAAAACACAATTTTTCTGCACCTAGAACTCCACAACAAAATGGAGTAGTTGAGAGGAAAAATAGGTCACTTGAAGAAATTGCTAGAACCATATTAAGTGACTCTAATTTACCAAAGTATTTTTGGGCTGATGCTGTGAGTACCGCATGTTATGTTTTAAATAGAGTTCTAATATGGCCAATTTTGAAGAAAACTCCATATGAACTTTACAAAGGAAGAAAACCTAACATTTCTCATTTTCATGTCTTTGGCTGTAAATGTTTTGTGCTAAATAATGGCAAGGATAATCTTGGGAAATTTGATCCCAAAGCTGATGAGGGTATTTTCCTAGGTTATTCATTAACTAGCAAAGCATATAGAGTGTTTAATAAGCATACTTTATCAATAGAGGAATATGTTCACATAACATTTGATGAGTCTAACCCCAAAAGGTTGGGAAAGGACATTTTTGATGATGCAGAAACTCTTGAGGATGAAGTGAAATCTGATGAAAGAAAGGAGAGCAACAAGGAAAAGGAAGATGAAGAAAGCAATAAAGAACCTCAAGCAGAACTTCAACAAGAAAATCTTCCTAAGAAGTGGCAAGCTTCAAAGAATCATCCCCTAGACAATATCATTGGTGAGATCACCAAAGGGGTAACCACTAGAAACTGTTTAAGGAATATTTGCAATACCCTAGCGTTTGTATCTAAAATAGAACCAAAATGTGTTGATGATGCAATTAATGATGAACATTGGATGATTGCAATGCAAGAGGAGTTAAATCAATTTAAAAGGAACAAAGTTTGGGATTTAGTTCCAAAACCCAAAAGTAATCAAATAATCGGAACTAAATGGGTGTTTAGAAACAAAATGGATGAGAATGGAATAATAGTAAGAAACAAGGCTAGACTAGTAGCTAAGGGATACAATCAAGAAGAAGGAATTGATTATGATGAAACATATGCTCCCGTAGCTAGATTAGAAGCCATAAGAATGCTCTTAGTCTATGCTTGTATAATAAACTTTAAACTGTACCAAATGGATGTGAAAAGTGCCTTTTTAAATGGAATAATACAAGAAGAAG
The DNA here is from genome assembly GCA_030762895.1 of Sophora flavescens. NCBI lineage: Eukaryota > Viridiplantae > Streptophyta > Magnoliopsida > Fabales > Fabaceae > Sophora > Sophora flavescens. The sequence goes on from CM061068.1 coordinate 32,689,626, forward strand.
TATATGTAAGCCAACCCCCTGGCTTTATTGATAGTGAGTTCCCAAATCATGTCTATAAACTGACTAAAGCCCTCTATGGACTCAAGCAAGCTCCTAGAGCTTGGTATGAGAGGTTAAGCAATTTTCTCCTAGAGAAAGGCTTTAAAAGAGGAAAAGTTGATACAACACTATTTACTAAAACAAAAGCACACAATATCTTACTTGTTCAAATATATTTTGATGACATTATTTTTTGTGCTACTAATGAGTCTTTATGCAAGGAATTTGGTGAACTAATGCAAAGTGAATTTGAATGTCCATGATGGGAGAGCTTACCTTCTTTCTTGGACTTCAAATTAAACAATGCCAAGATGGAACCTTAATAAGCCAAACAAAGTATTGCAAGGAACTACTAAAGAAGTTTGGAATCGAAAGCGCAAAGGAAATGGCAACACCAATGAGTCCAGCCTGCTACTTGGACAAAGATGAACATGGTAAATCTATAGATGTATCCAAGTATAGAGGTATTATCGGATCCTTACTTTATCTCACTGCTAGTAAGCCAGATATAATGTTCAGTGTGTGTATGTGTGCAAGGTATCAAGCTAATCCTAAAGAATCACATCTTACTGCAGTTAAAAGAATTATGAAGTACCTCTTAGGAACAAAAGAAATGGGGCTGTGGTATCCCAAGGGATCCACTTGCACATTAATAGGATATTCCGATTCTGACTTTGCTGGATGCAAGTTAGATAGGAAGAGCACAAGTGGAACATGCCATTTATTAGGAAATTCCCTAGTGTCCTGGTTTAGTAAAAAGCAAACTAGTGTGGCCTTATCCACAACTGAAGCAGAATATATTGCAGCTGGGAGTTGTTGTGCTCAAATCCTATGGATGAAACAACAATTAATTGACTATGGTGTTTATCTGGATCATATACCAATAAAATGTGATAACACTAGTGCAATAAATCTAACAAAGAACCCAATCATGCACTCAAGAACCAAGCATATTGAAATTAGGCATCATTTTATCAGGGATCATATTCAAAGTGGTGATGTTGTGATCGAACATATAGATGCAACCAAGCAATTAGCTGATATATTCACCAAACCACTAAATAAGGAGAGTTTCTTCTTTATAAGAAGGGAACTTGGCATAATTGATCCTCAAAATAATTGATAACAAATGGCACGCAAGGCAGCACAAGTTACTGAAAATTATGAAGGACACGGGCAAGATGCTAAGCGTTCTTAGGTGTCTGTAATTTTTTTTGGATGTTTTGATGTATTGCATAAATTCTGAAATGATTTATTATCAATGAATGCAAGACTGTTTTTCAGTTTGATTTCAATATTTCCCATAATTTCTTTTTGATAATGACAAAGGGGGAGAAATATGAACCATAAAAATGAACCATGCATTTTCTGATATGCAAATTTTTATTTCTCTGACAAAGGGGGAGAAATATGAACGATAAAAATGAACCATGCATTTTCTTATATGCAAATTTTTATTTCTCTGACAAAGGGGGAGAAATATGAACCATAAAAATGAACCATGTATTTTCTGATATGCAAATTTTTATTTCTGACACATAAGTATGAACTGCCTTGAAAAGACATACTAGAACTTATAATAAATGCAAGATGTTTTTTTTAATGATATGATAACACTTGATCTTTTGAAAGATGTAAATGACACAGGGGGAGGACGAAAATAACTCAAGAACCATGCTTACTGAATAGCTGCACTCTGATTTCTTAATAACTAAGGTTAAGTATGGTAAGGTTTGTCATAATAAAAAAGGGGGAGTTTGTAAGACTAAGACCTCATTCATATTTTGATGTATGACAAACAAAGTGTATTTTGGATAAGGTTTTTAATTTTGACTACGCACTCATTACGTGTTAAGTTGCATGCAAGATCACTCATAAACAGAGCAAAACAAGCTGACATCCAATCAAGCAAAATAAGCGCTCGTCCAATACAGGGATAACATGAAGCGCGTCCTTGAAAGAAAGAAAGAAGAGCTCGTCTCATCGGCGTGGCACATGAAGCGCCCCCATCGAAAGAAAGCAGAAGAGCTCGTCTCACCGATGTGGCACATGAAGCGCGCCCCGAAAGAAAGCGAAGAGCTCGTCTGGCGGCGTGGTACATGAAGCGCGCCCAGCGGCGAAACCGAAGAGCTCGTTTGCAGATGTGGCACATGAAGCGCGTCCACTGAAAGAAACAGATGTGGCACATGAAGCGCGTCCACTGAAAGAAACAGAAGAGCTCGTCTGCTGACGTGGCACATGGAGCGCGTCCACTGAAAGAAACAGAAGAGCTCGTCTGCTGACGTGGCACAAGAAGCGCGTCCACTAAGAAAACAGAAGATCTCGTCTGCTGACGTGGCACTTGGAGTACGTCCACTGAAGAAACAGAAGCACGTGTCTACTGATGTAAAAGAAGAGCTCGTCTACTGATGTAAAAGAAGAGCTCGTCTGCTGATGTAAAAGAAGAGCTTGTCTACTGATAGTGGCACTTGGATCTCGTCTGCTAATGATACGTGCTAAGATCTTAATGAGAAGCTCCATCCACTAACATAGCATATAAAGCTCGTCTACCAGTTGGAGCCCATCCAATTGCCTTGTGTTAGCACGCTCGTCTACCAGTTGGAGCCCGTCCAATTACCTTGAGCTAGAACTCCCGTCTGCTGACGTGGCAAAAGGCAACGGATATTTTTCTCTTAAATTAAACACGGATATATTACTCTTCAAAAAGACTTGGCCATCCTTTCAGATGGAAAAAGTTATATTTCAAGAAGGACGCACACTCTACAAAGATCAAACAGAATCTCATTTTAAGATCAAGAATCAAGAAAGCAGATTTTGTTAAATCAGATCCAAATCTGTCTTAAATAATCCCAACGGCTATAATTTGTCTTCTATATAAAGAGGGATCAAAGGAACAACAAAGATACAACATATACAATAAACGCAACTCATTCTGATTGTGAAACAAAGTGCTTCATCTTTCAGAAAAATGTGATAGTAGTTAGAACTTCAATTTGTATTATCAGGCTTTTAGAGTCTTACTTCTACTCAATTATTTTCATGAATTAGAGTGACTAAGTGAGGGTATCTCTTAGGGTTTAACAAGGATAGAAGGGATCCTTGGGTATATAAAAGCAAGTGTGCTTTCTGGAGATTTTTCAAGCAAGGAGGTTATCCTTGTGTTGCTGTAATTAGAATTGTGTAATTGCTGATTATAGTGAAGAAAACCACAGAGGTGTGGGACTGGATGTAGGCTTACCGGAGGAGGTAGCCGAACCAGGATAAATCGGTTTGCGTGTTCTTCTCATCCCTAATCTCCATATACTTATTAAACTTGAATCTTTAATCTGCAATCTGTGTTAAAATATGTTGTTACTACTTATAATTCTTCTTGTCATCATTACTTGTTCCATAACCTAATTCTTGGGAATTAAAATTGAGTGAAAACCAATTTTCTTTAAAGAAACACTGTTTTGCTTTAAATTGTTGAATAAGTTTTCAATATCTCAATTCACCCACCCCCCCCCCCCCTTCTTGAGACCGTAGCCACTACCAACAAAACCTTCAGACCCAGGAAGAGTCATCGTAAGGGTGAGCAAGCCAACTCCTTTTGCTTATGCTGATACACATGCTGTACCATGGAATTATGAACAGAAAGTTGAAATAACTGGAACTGTGGGGTAGACCTCGAAGGCCCAAGTTACTAATATTGTGAGAATTGGAGGCATTACAAGGAGCGGGCGATACTACACCCCTGCTGAAGAAAAAATGATGAAGGAATCCAAAGAAGAGGAAACTATGGATGAAAGAAAAGGGAAAGAAGAAGAAGAGTTTCTGAAGATCATGAAGCAAAGTGAATATGATGTGGTAGAACAGTTGAAGAAAACTCCGGCAAGGATATCTCTTTTGTCCCTTGTCTTGACATCAGAGTTGCATCGCAAGGCATTATTGAAGGTGTTGAATGAAGCGTATGTCAAACCTGACGTCACTCCGGAAAATGTGGTAAATATGGTGGACCCAATCAAGCATGTCAACATGATTACTTTCTCGGAAGATGAAGTGGCCTCGAAATCCCGCAGTAGCACCAAAGCCTTACACATCACCCTAAAGTGTAAGGGGTTTGTGATTGCAAAGGTGCTTGTAGATGATGGTTCGGCATTGAATGTGGTTCCAATGTCCACACTCGAGCAGCTAAATATAAGCGTGGCGGATTTGACACCACAAGAAATGATTGTACGAGCCTTTGATGGGACAGCAAGAGGAATCTTAGGAGAGATAACTCTTTCCCTTGAAATAGGGCCTAGTTGTTTTTCTGTCCTCTTTCAGGTCATGGAAATCCAACCAGCTTACACTATGCTTCTGGGGAGGCCTTGGATTCATGAAGCAGGAGTGGTCCCATCGAATCTGCATCAGTGTTTGAAGTATATCCAAGATGGATCCGTTATTACTGTCCGTTGTGAAAAGGAAATCATGCTGACAAAGCCAGCCACAATACCTTATGTAGAAAGTATAGAGCAGATGGAAGACGACTCGCTGCGTAGTTTTGAGGTCTTGAAGTCAGAGAACAGGAAAAGAGAGCCCCCAATGAAGAATGTGAATGAATTAGTAGTCCGCATCATGGAAAAGAATGGGTATCAAAGAGGGAAAGGCCTAGGGCCTCAGCTGCAAGGGATCTCTCAGCCAATCGAAGCTGCTATGAGAGAAGGAAGGCACGGGTTGGGGTATCAACCCTACTTGATATAAAAGATGAAATTCATGACTCTTGAGAACAAAGAAGGAGAAGGGGGTGAGAGAATGTATCTTCCCCTTCTGACAGAGAATTTCCCAGTAGCTGCTGAAGTTATCAGTCCCGAAAAGTCATTTTCCCCTCACTTCACTATTAGCACACTTGAAGAGGAGCTGGACAAGAACCATGTCATCTATCTCCCTGCTAGCAATGAAGTTCTCAAAAATTGGCAATCTGAACTGTTTGTTGATGTTATTTCCATGAAGTAATTATCTTATTGTACTAATTATGAACTGATGTTTACTTTCTTTGAGACATGAATGAAACTGTAACACTTTGTCTGGTGTTTTCCTTTTGATTCCATCATTTCTTTTCTCTCTCTTTCATTTATTTATTTTGTTTAAGCTTTTCTGTCATAAATAAGACCCTTGCCTATACTTCTCCTATTCCTGACTTTTTCTTCCAGGAATACTTCTTCCACTAAAGATTTACCTCGGGAAAGGAACTTTGAAAACTCATTTATTGATTCCCTCGCGACCGCTGATGAATACAACCTTGAATCCGATGAGGAAGAAGAAGACATTGAAGGATTCATAAAAGCGGTGAAACGGTCAGAGGAAGAGATGAGCTCGAATGATGAGGTTGCAAAAATGATCAATATGGGAACCAAGGAAGACAAGAAGGAGTTAAAAATAGTGGATAACCCAGAGCGAGAAGAAATGGTTGCACTATTCAAAGAGTATTTGGATGTTTTTGCATGGTCCTACAGAGATATTCCAGGTTTAGATCCTGAGATAGCATCGCATAAAATTCCCTTATACCCAGATGTGGCTCCAAAGAAGCAAAAAATAAGGAGAATGCATCCTGAGATGTCGCTGAAGATCAAGGAAGAAGTGACCAAGCAGTTGGAGGCTGGCTTTCTGGAAGTAGCTAGACACCCAGAATGGGTAGCTAATATTGTTCCAGTACCAAAGAAGGATGGAAGGGTCAGAACGTGCGTGGACTACCGAGACCTGAATTAAGCCAGTCCAAAGGATGATTTCCCCTACCTCATATTGATGTCCTTGTAGACAATATAGCCAGAAGTCACAGGTTTTCTTTCATGGACGGGTATTCTGGGTACAATCAGATCCTCATGGACAATGACGATAAAGAAAAGACAATTTTTATCACTCCTTGGGGAACTTTTTGTTACAAAGTGATGCCTTTTGGATTAAAGAATGTTGGGGCCATTTACCAACGTGCTATGGTAGCATTGTTCCATGATATGATGCATAAGGATGTAGAGGTATACGTTGATGATATAGTGGCTAAGTCCAAGGAAGGAGAAAGCCAAGTGGCAGTTTTGAGAAAGTTGTTCGGGTGGCTGAGGAAGTACAAGTTGCGCCTCAACCCTGCAAAATGTACTTTCGGCGCATCCGCAGGGAACTTACTTGGCTTTGTTGTCAGTAGAGAAGGATTAAAGGTGGACCCTAACAAGGTGGAAGCAATACGTGACATGCCAGCTGAACTACACCGTCATGGGTGGTTTCATTATGATGTATGTTTCTCTCCTTTATCTCAATTCATGTTTTCCAATTCTGAATTTATTGCATTGATCATATGCATGCGTGATTGACTAGTTAACGTTGATGAGGCTTAGTAGGCGATTCGCGTTTAGAACTTGAATTGGGATCATTGATTGAATATTGCATGAGAGTGTGTAGGAGATCAGTGCAACCTTATAGGGAACAAGATTTAATAGAGTTTGATGATTGGGTTATGAGACCTAGTAAGTAATTAACTCAATTGTTGAATACGTCCTATTGAGCACGAGAGTGTCATTAGGAGAATTTGGGGATCCTGGTTGACATTGTAATTGAACTTAGGGAGGGAATCATCATCACTTGGGTACTATGCATGATTGGGTAGGTGGATTTGTGACCTTAGATGTTTTAATTCCAGATTTTAATACTATTTCTCTAATTGAATTTTTACATTGAATTGCGATCCTATTTTCTCTCTCCTTAACCACTTGCCTTGCTTGGTCAAACGTTTCGAACTTCTTGCAATTTGGTAGAATTGGTAGCCCAATCCCTGTGTCCGACCTCGGTAATTGCTTACCGTGTTTTATTACTTACGACGACCCGGTACGCTTGCCGGTGACTCAACAAGTTTTTGGAAACACCCCAAACTTAAACCTTGCTTGTCCCCAAGCAAGCTAAAACTCAAAAAGAATCAAAACTTGGCAAGCCTAAAGGAATCAATCTATCTTTGCACAGATTTCATGCAATTTAACACAACAATTTTTTTCTCAATGTTTTCCCCCATTGCAACAATGTAATCCCCACATTCATTTACTTTAAACAATTGAGAACTTCCATCGTTCATGCAATCAGTAATCTAAGTTGAGGATCCAAGTAGCACACAAAAGGGAGATCACCAAATTCAAACAATTTCCTTCCTCACAAGGGCATTTAATATTTCACTCATTCGCTCAATTTGTCTAGGCTATAAACTTTTCACTCAAGTTCACATTTCAAGAGCACTTCCCATGAATTTGATTTTCATCTCAAACAAAGTTCCCACGAAAACATGCATGCAACATCAAAAGGTCTTTTAAAGGTTGTAATGGGGCCTGGCTAAGGGTAGGTTATTCGAAGGTACTAGGCTTAAGTCCCTAGGAATTACGAGAGCATGAGCATTTTGACACATTGAACTTCTACTCAAATTCCTTTTTCCATTTTTCCTTTTTGCATTGGGTGACTACAGCCTTTCTCTTCTAATACCCCTTTTTGACATTTTGTTACTTTTTTTTTATTTTGCCTTTGGATCCAACCTTTATTTTTATTTTTCTCAACCCAGAATGACATATCATACCTTGTAGCCACCCCAAACTTACTTTCTTGCAACCCTTCTCTTGCTAAGCTTCCATGCTCTCCTAATCCTAAGATCGGGTCAACATGGTTTTTTCCAGATTTTTGGCTTATAATATAGGGTCATCAAGAAACAATAGGCTAATCAAGCTCAATGTGGCTAACTAGGGAACATGCATTAGGGATGGTTCTTTTAGGACAAGTAGTTATTTCAATGAAAATTGCCTAAATCATTTGATGCAAGCACATAGACATGCAAACCATGAAGAGATTCAAGCAATTTCGGGAAAGTGCAGCTTAAAAATGATTCACATAATTAAGAACATGTTGGAGGCTCAAACTCTCACCTGGACATTTTGCAATTTGTTTGACCGAGATACAATTCCTAGTGTGTGCACCCCTTCACCCCAAACTTGTCATAAATCAAGCAATCACAATAAAATTTCTCAAAGTTCAATTTTCAATTTTTTACATGGGGATCAAATTGTTGATTTTCAGAACCTAGGGGGAAATCATCAATGGGCAACATGATTCATGCAATCAATCTATGCTAAATTTAATTGAAATCCACCAAGCTTGCCGACACAACATTCATACACAAACTCTTGATCTTCTCAAATTATTCAAGAGCGAAATTGAAAAACAAAAGGAAAAGGGAAAAGAAAACAAAAACAAAGCAATTGGTTCCCTCCCACACACTTAAATCATACATTGTCCTCAATGAAAGAACATAAATATAAAATAAGAGGGAGGGAAAAGAGAAGGTGTTCCCTGATAAAGTTGTAGTGTAGGTGGGCGCTTCCAAGGAAAGCTCTTCTACGGTTGCATCCTCATCAAATGGTCCCTCGGGCACCCGACCAATGGCAACTCCCGAAAGAACTCCCACAACACTTCCTGATCTGGAAAAATTGCAAACCCTAATTACAGATTCGCGAGGCGATACATCACTCGCGAGGCGAATCTGGAAAAATTGTTCTTCACACTTTCCAGAATCGCGAGGCGAATCTGGAATTCCAACTGCTGATGATGCCCAGATTCGCGAGGCGAAAATGGTACTCGTGATGCGAGACAGAAGCGTGAGTAAGCCTCTGGGATTCAGGGCTTCTGTCTCGCGAGGCCACTGTGGCTTCGCGGGGCGAATCTGGGTTTTTTTTATATTTTTTTTTTGATAAGAGAAAATGACAGAACTTAAAAGATAAAGGATATCTAGCTTGGGTTGCCTCCCAAGTAGTGCTTGTTTAACGTCCCGAGCCTGACTCAAGTCACCCCTAGGGGTTAATTCAGAAGAAGCACTTGCTTGCCATTTGGGATTGATTCCCCATGGTAATGCTTTAGCCTTTGCCCATTTACCTTGAAATTGCCAGAGGCCCCTTCTAATTCTACTGTGCCGTGTGGAAAAACTTGGAGGACCTTGAATGGTCCTGACCACCTTGATTTCAACTTCCCAGGAAAGAGTCTCAGCCTTGAGTTATAAAGAAGTACCATTTGTCCGGGCTCAAACCTCCTAGGCAAGATGTGCTTGTCATGCCATGCCTTAGTCCGCTCTTTGTAGATTCTTGCATTTTCATATGCTTGCATGCGGATCTCGGACAACTCATTTAAGTCCAAAAGCCTTTTCTCACCGGCCTTCATCAAATCAAAGTTGAGTTCTCGAATTGCCCAATAAGACTTTTCCTCCAATTCCACAGCAAGTGGCATGCCTTTCCAAACACCAAATTGTAAGGAGACCTTCCAATTGGAGTCTTGAAGGCAGTCCTATAAGCCTATAAAGCATCATCTAACCTTTTTGACCAATCCTTCCATGAGGAGTTGACGGTTTTCTCAAGAATACGCTTCAACTCACGGTTGGATACCTTCGATTGCCCATTGGTCTAGGGATGATAAGGAGTAGAGACCTTATGCTTCACCCCATACTTCTCAAGAAGCTTGTGCATTTGATTGTTGTAAAAGTGGGATCCCCCATCACTAATCAACACTCTAGGAACCCCAAACCTCGAGAAGATATTGCGCCTTAAGAATTCCATGACTACCCGTGCATCATCCGTAGTTCTAGGGATTGCTTCTACCCACTTTGACACGTAGTCCACTGCCACAAAAATGTATTGATAGGAGAAAGATGGTGGGAATGGTCCCATGAAATCTATCCCCCACACATCAAAGAGCTCTACTTCAAGCATGCAATTCAAGGGAAGTTCATGCCGCTTAGAGATGTTTCCAATTCTTTGGCAACGATCACAATTCTCAACAAAGGTGTGGGCATCCTTGAAGAGTGTTGGCCAATAAAACCCACTTTGGAGGACTTTTTGTGCGGTCTTCTTTCCCCCATAATGCCCACCATAATCCGATCTATGACAATGCCACAACACGTTTCCGATTTGGTCATGGGGAATGCACCTTCTTAGGATCCCATCCGAGCATTGCATGAAAAGATAGGGGTCCTCCCACACATAGTACTTTGCATCCGAGAAGAACTTCTTCCTTTGTTGACTAGTCCAACCTTGAGGAACCACATTCGAAGACTTGAAGTTGGCCATGTCCGCGAACCAAGGAGCGGAATTTTCAATGAGTGCAAACAGTTTTTCATCAGGAAATTCTTCCTTGATGTCTAACAATTCCTCCTCGGTGTCGGGATTGACCAACCTAGATAAGTGGTCCGCCACACCATTGTCGGATCCCTTCCTGTCCTTAATCTCTAGATCAAATTCCTGTAAAGGAAGAATCCACCGAATTAATCTAGGTTTGGCCTCTTGTTTTGTCATCAAGTGTTTTATGGCCGCATGATCGGTGAAAACAACAATCTTAGACCCCACAATATAGGATCTAAACTTATCTAAAGCAAAAACCACAGCAAGTAGTTCTTTTTCAGTGGTGGAATAATTAGCTTGTGCCTCATTCAAAACTTTACTTGAATAATAAATGACATGAGCTAATTTTTCCACCCTTTGTCCCAAAACAGCCCCCACCGCATAATCACTAGCATCACACATGATTTCAAATGGTAAATTCCAATTAGGTGCAGTGATTATGGGTGCGGTGACAAGCATATTTTTCAATATAGTGAAGGCATTTAAACAAGAAGCATTAAATTCAAAGGATACATTGATAAGCCTCTGGCTTATCTAGTTTTATGACTAGATGAACTAGGGTTTATGTGCCAATTTATTCGAGTTCACTCTCGTTTTCGCCCAAATTTGCCTTGTTTTGTTCCTAAGTTGGACTTTGACTCGTTTTGCGTCTTTTGTGTAGTTTTTAGCTTCTTTTGGATAGAATTACGCTTGTGGTTGCTTGTGTTGTTTTCAGGTCCATAAGTGAAGCTCTAAGAATTAAGGAAAGTCAAGAAATAGTGGAGATTGCTATTCTGGAGATTCTCGCCCCGCGAGAGGAAGATCGCCCCGTGAGAGTTTGAAGACCTGGGAAGACAGAGACCATCACGGCCTAGCCGTGATTCACATCACGGGGCGTGAAAGGAAGGTTTGCGTCGCGAGACGTCCTTCGCGTCGCGAGTGTGTGAATTCCAGAAAAGTACCAGAGTCAGAGACCATCACGGCATAGCCGTGATTCTTATCACGGCCGTGACCTAAAAGCCACACAAGTCAGAGACCATCACGGCCTAGCCGTGATATGTATCACGGCCGTGACCCAAGATCCACACAAGGCAGAGAACATCACGGCCTGGCCGTGATTCACATCACGGGCCGTGAAAGGCGGGCTCGCGTCGCGAGACATCATTCGCGTCGCGAGAGTTCGAATTCCAGAAGTACGCCAGAAACAGAAATCGTCACGGCCGTGACGCGTGGCCTCCTTATAAATAGAGCAGATCAGAACAGAAAAATAGGACTTTTTGGATCAGAATTTTCAGAGATTTTTTGTAATCCTTATTCTGGGGTTTCTTCTCCTCTTCTCCTCTCTTAATTCTTAGGCTTAGGATGAATTCCGATTGTACGTTCGTTGTTGTTACGGACATGAGGAACTAATCCTCTTGTCTAGGGGATCGATGAAGCCACCCATGGCGGCATAGTGTTCATGTAATGTAACTCTCTCTCCTTTAATTCAATTATGGTCTTCCAATTCTGTTTTCATTGTGTCGATTATATGCTAGCGTGATCGACTAGTTAAGCGTGTTGAGGCCTAGCGGCGATTCGCGTTTTAGAACTTGAATTGGGAACATCGGTCGAGTATTGCACGAGAGTGAGTAGGAGATCGATGCAACCTATAGGGAACAAGAATTAATAGAATTCGAGATTAGGGTTAAGAGACCTAGCAAGTAATTAACTCAAATCATCGAATACGTCCTAATGAGCACGGAAGTGGATTTAGGAGAATTTAGGGGTCCCGGTTGACATTAAAATTGAACTTAGGGAGGAGAACATCATCACTTGGGTACTTTGCATGATTGGGTAGGTGGATTCGAAACCTTAGATGCTTTTATTTCTGAATTTAATCACCGTAGCGTTATTTGATTTGATTCTTGAAATTGCGATCTCAATCTCTTTCTCTCAACCACCGTCTATTGCTTAACCAACGTATCGGATTTCTTGACAAATTAGTCGAATTGGTAACCCAATCCTTGTGTTCGACCTCGGTAGAATCTTACCATGTTTTTATTACTTGCGACGACCCGGTACACTTGCCGGAGTCACAACAAGTTTTTGGCGCCGTTGTCGGGGATTGGCACAACCAATTTTCCTAATTTTTAGGAAATTCGGCTGTTTGGTTAAGCTGACTTTTAGTTTTATTTTCTTTTATTTAATTGCCATTATTTTTTCTCTGTTTCTTTGATTCCACTTGGTCTTTGCCTGTTTTTGTATGCGAGGTACTCTTCTACAAGAGGACTTGGTATTCGATTCAGAGATCACCAGGACCGAGAGGCAGTTAAGAAAAGAGGCCAGAGAAAGGAAGAGGTTGGAAACAATTAAAATAGAAGGCATGGCTGAAGAAAATCCTCCTCCTCCTCCTCCTCGTTACAAGCCTCTCTTTGAGTACGATCTACCAAGCTTGGTAGATTGTGACTCTTCTATTATGAGGGGCAACCTGAACACAGACTCTTTCAGAGTGGAAGCCTGTGTCACATACTAGATCCGGGAGAATCAGTTTGATGGGAATGGCAAACAGGACCCGCATAGACATATCACTCACTTCCTGGAAGCTTGTGACTTGCAGAAGACCAGGGGAGTCTCTCAGGATGAGTTTCGCTTGCGGCTTTTCCCTCTTTCTCTTAGGGATGTCGCTCGCAATTGGGTTGACAGTTTGGATAGGAACAGCATCAGAACTTGGGAGCAAATGGCACAGAAGTTCCTAACCAAATACTTTCCTCCTCAGAAGGCGGCACAAGCAAGAATAGCCGTCACTTCATTCAGGCAAACGGAGGATGAAACATATAATGAAGCTTGGGAGAGGTACAATGGTTTGTTGAGAAGATGTCCCTCTGCGTTCTTTGACCCCGTTTCCAAAGTACAGCACTTCTTTAATGGGTTGAGGGGACGCTATCAGATGAACTGTGATGCCGCAGCTGGCGGTTCTTTTGTATATTTATCGGCTGAGGATGGATGGGCACTGTTAGAGAAGATGTCATATAATGATTACAACCGTGGTAGGGAGACCTCGAGTGGAATCAGTTCTGGGACAATGGAAGCCATTTTAGAGCAAAACAGACTTTTGAAGATGCAGAATGAGGCTTTGTCCGGGAACAAGAGGGTTAATGCTATACACGAGGGAACGCCTCCGGGTTGTGCAAATTGTAATGGAGATCATGACACTCAGATTTGCCCGCTAAATTTCTCTCAGGAACATGTGGACTCATGCCACAACTTCTATGACACTATGCCCCAGAACAATTATCAGAGGAACAATCAGAATCAGAATAGGGGCTACATGAGAAGAGACCATCCGGGATTTGCTTGGAGTGATGTTAATGGTGGTCTAGCCGGTCAACAACACCCTCAACAGAAATTGGCAACAACCTCAACAGGGTCTGAGACCGGACATTGGAATTCAGAACAAGCAATACTCAGTGAGCTCCTCCGGGGCCTAATCGATTCTGCAATCGACAGATAGTGGAAGACAACCTTGGGAGATGGCTTTTGAGAAGTTGTCAACCTTTACAGGCACATCTTTTGAGAAGATGAATACAGCAATGGAGAAGTTGTCAATCGACACAAATACTGCCATTAACAAGTTGGCGACTCATACAGGTTCAGCAATTCAGAACCTTGAGACACAAATAGCGCAGCTCGCGAAGCAACTTAATGAGCGTCTTCCAGGCACTCTCCCAGGTAGTACCGAGAACAACCCCAAGGGACAATGCAACGTCATATCTACTGGAAGCGGAAGGGTGTTGGAACCTAGCAGGGGTACCACTAGTTCTCAGGATGACAAGGGCCCGGAACAACTACCAGATGAGGAAGAGCAACCGGAGAAAGAAGGGTTGGCAAGTGACAAGGGACCGGAGCAAGGGGGAAGGCTGAAACTTGTGGATGAAGAGTTCCGAAGGAAGAAGTGGGTTGAACCCCAAGACCTCCCTCCTTACATGAAGGTACCGTATCCTGAACGATTGAAGAAGCCTCAACAGGATAAGCAATTCAATAAGTTCCTTGATGTCTTCCGAAAACTCCAGATTAACATTCCATTTGTGGAAGCCTTGGAACAAATGCCATCATATGCTCGGTTTATGAAGGAACTTCTCACTAAGAAGCGGAGGATTGTGGATGAAGAAACGATTGCTTTGACCGAGGAGTGTAGTGCCATTCTTCAACGGAAATTGCCTCCGAAGTTGAAGGATCCCGGTTCCTTCTCGATACCATGCACCATTGGGGGAATGACCTTCGGAAAGGCATTATGTGATCTAGGGGCAAGCATCAACTTGATGCCCCTCTCGATGATGAAGAGGCTAGGGATCAAGGAAGTAAAGGATACGCGAATGTCACTCCAACTGGCTGATCGTTCTATCAAATATCCTTATGGAGTAGTTGAAGACTTGCTCGTGAAAGTTGGCAAGTTCATATTCCCAGTGGACTTTGTGGTGCTCGATATGGATGAAGACGCTGAGATCCCTCTCATATTGGGTAGGCCCTTCTTGGCACACGGGGTGCCTTGATAGATGTGCGGAAAGGGAAACTCACTTTAAGGGTGAATGATGATGAGGTGGTCTTCAATGTCTTTGAAGCGATTAAGCACCCGGAAGAGAAGTCATTGTGTATCGAGTGGATGTGGTGGACCCAACTGAAAAGGTAAAGGCAACTCGAGAAGACCATGATCCTTCACTTGCAACAAGATATCGGTAGAATCTCATGAGGAAGACAGTGAGGAAAAAGGCCCTTCGGGGGATGAAGTCTACATTGAGTGGCTACGAGACATGGAACCCATACCGAGTCTCCCAAGGGAAGAATGTGCAAGGAAAGAACTCAGCAGCAAGGGAATGAAAAAGAAGGGTAAAGCAACAAGGTTGAAAGGTAGTACAACCGTGGTGGTCAAGAAAGACAACAAGTTGATCCCAAAAAAGACCATCGCGGAGTGGAGAGTGCGTGCAGATTATAGAAGGATGCTGGACTTAAATGAGCTGTCCGGGAACAGCTTGCGAGTATATAAAAGTGCACAAACCTACAAAGAACAGGCCAAGGAATGGCATGGCAAGCAGGATCTTCCTCCGGATTAACCCTTAGGGGCGACTTGAGTCAGGCTCGGGACGTTAAACAAGCGCTACTTGGGAGGCAACCCAAGCTAGGTACTCTCTCTCTTTTCCTCACTCTTGTTTTTGTTTTTGTTTTTGTGTTTGTTTTTGTTTGTCACTCTTGAATAATTTGAGAAGATCAAGAGTTGTTGTATGAATGATGTGTCGGCAAGTTTTTTGGATTTTGATTAAATGGAGCATAGATGGATTGCATGAATTATATTAACCATTGATGATTTCCCCTAGGTTCTAGTAATAGAAAAGTTGATCACCACTTAAAAATTGAAAACTGAACTTTGAGAATTTTATTGTGATTACTTGATTTATGATAAGTTTGGGGTGAGGGGGTGCACCCATTAGGAATCGTATCTCGGTCAAACAATTTGCAAAATGTCCAGGTGAGGATTTGAGCCTCCAACTCTGTTTTTGAATGTGTGAATCACTGTTAAGTTGCACTTTCCCGAATTTGCTTGAATCTCTATATGGTTTGCATGTTTATGTGTTGCATCAAATGATTTAGGCAATTTTCTTTGAATTAACTACTTGGCCTGAAATGAACCATCCCTAATGCATGTTCCCTAGTTAGCCAAATTGAGCCCAATTGACCTATTGTTTCTTGATGACCCTACATTACGAGCCAAAATCTGAAAAACCATGTTAACCTAATCTTAGGATTAGGAGAGCATGGAAATGAGCAAGAGAAAGGTTGTGAGAAACTAAGTTTGGGGTGGCTACGAGGTATGTGTCATATTGGGATGAGAAAAATAAAATAAAGGTTGACCCAAGGCAAAAAGAAAAGAAAAGAAAAGAAAAGAAGAAAACAAATAAATTGCCAAGGAAAAAGGGGCAAAACAGAAAAAAAAAAGATGAGCAAGAAAAAAAAAGGCTGTAGTCACCCGAGACAAAACAGAAAAATGGAAAAAGGAATTCGAGTGAAAATGTGTTTAATGCTCATGCTCTCTTAGTTCCTAGGGACCTAAGCCTAAATATCCTTGATTATCCTACCCTCAGCCAGGCCCCATTACAACCTTTAAAAGACCTTTTGATGTTGCATGCATGTTTTCGTGGGAACTATGTTTGAGATGAAAATCAAATTCATGGGAAGTGCTCTTGATAAGTGAAATTGAGTGAAAAAGTTGAAAGCCTAGACAAACTTGAGCGAATGAGTGAAATACTAAATGCCCTTGTGAGGAAGGCAATTGTTTGAAATAGGTGATCTTCCTTTGTGTGTATCTTTGAGCCTCAACTTAGAGTAATGATAGCATGAATGATAATTTCTCAATTGTTTAAAGTAGATGAATGTGGGGATTACATTGATGAAAAAGGGGGAATCAAAGAAGAAAAATTCTTTTGTAAAGTCGTATGAAATTTGTGTGAAATTGATTAGATCTTTAGGCTTGCCAAGTCTTGAGTCATTTTTGAGTTTTAAGCTTGCTTGGGGACAAGCAAGGTTTAAGTTTGGGGTATTTTGATAAGCCTCTGGCTTATCTAGTTTTATGACTAGATGAACTAGGGTTTATGTGCCAATTTATTCTAGTTCACTCTCGTTTTCGCCCAAATTTGCCTTGTTTTGTTCCTAAGTTGGACTTTGACTCGTTTTGCGTCTTTTGTGTAGTTTTTAGCTTCTTTTGGATAGAATTACGCTTGTGGTTGCTTGTGTTGTTTTCAGGTCCATAAGTGAAGCTCTAAGAATTAAGGAAAGTCAAGAAATAGTGGAGATTGCTATTCTGGAGATTCTCGCCCCGCGAGAGGAAGATCGCCCCGCGAGAGTTTGAAGACCTGGGAAGACAGAGACCATCACGGCCTAGCCGTGATTCACATCACGGGGCGTGAAAGGAAGGATCGTGTCGTGAGACGTCCCTTCGCGTCGCGAGTGTGTGAATTCGAGAAAAGTACTGCAGTCGAGACCATCACGGCATAGCCGTGATTCTTATCACGGCCGTGACCTAAAAGCCACACAAGTCAGAGACCATCACGGCCTAGCCGTGATATGTATCACGGCCGTGACCCAAGATCCACACAAGGCAGAGAACATCACGGGTCGTGAAAGGCGGGCTCGCGTCGCGAGACATCATTCGCGTCGCGAGAGTTCAATTCAGTGCGCGCCAGAAACAGAAACCGTCACGGCCTGGACGTGATGGCCGTCACGGCCGTGACGCATGGCCTCCTTATAAATAGAGCAGATCAGAACAGAAAAATAGGACTTTTTGGATCAGAATTTTCAGAGATTTTTTGTAATCCTTATTCTGGGGTTTCTTCTCCTCTTCTCCTCTCTTAATTCTTAGGCTTAGGATGAATTCCGATTGTACGTGCGTTGTTGTTACGGACATGAGGAACTAATCCTCTTGTCTAGGGGATCGATGAAGCCACCCATGGCGGCATAGTGTTCATGTAATGTAACTCTCTCTCCTTTAATTCAATTATGGTCTTCCAATTCTGTTTTCATTGTATCGATTATATGCTAGCGTGATCGACTAGTTAAGTGTGTTGAGGCCTAGCGGCGATTCGCGTTTTAGAACTTGAATTGGGAACATCGGTCGAGTATTGCACGAGAGTGAGTAGGAGATCGATGCAACCTATAGGGAACAAGAATTAATAGAATTCGAGATTAGGGTTAAGAGACCTAGCAAGTAATTAACTCAAATCATCGAATACGTCCTAATGAGCACGGAAGTGGATTTAGGAGAATTTAGGGGTCCCGGTTGACATTAAAATTGAACTTAGGGAGGAGAACATCATCACTTGGGTACTTTGCATGATTGGGTAGGTGGATTCGAAACCTTAGATGCTTTTATTTCTGAATTTAATCACCGTAGCGTTATTTGATTTGATTCTTGAAATTGCGATCTCAATCTCTTTCTCTCAACCACCGTCTATTGCTTAACCAACGTATCGGATTTCTTGACAAATTAGTCGAATTGGTAACCCAATCCTTGTGTTCGACCTCGGTAGAATCTTACCGTGTTTTTATTACTTGCGACGACCCGGTACACTTGCCGGCGTAACAAGTTTTTGGCGCCGTTGTTTGTCACTCTTGAATAATTTGAGAAGATCAAGAGTTTTTGTATGAATGTTGTGTCGGCAAGCTTGTTGGAATTCAATTAGATTGAGCATAGATTGATTGCATGAATTATTTGACCATTGATGATTTCCCCTAAGTTCTGAAATTAGAAAAGTTTATCCTCACTTAAAAATTGAAAACTGAACTTTGAGAATTTTATTGTGACTACTTGATTTATGATAAGTTTGGGGTGAGGGGGTGCACACATTAGGAATCGTATCTCGGTCAAACAATTTTCAAAATGTCCAGGTGAGGATTTGAGCCTCCAACTCTGTTTTTGAATGTGTGAATCACTGTTAAGTTGCACTTTCCCGAATTTGCTTAAATCTCTTTATGGTTTGCATGATTATGTGGTGCATCAAATAATTTAGGCGATTTTCTTTGAAATAACTACTTGGCCTAAAAAGGACCATCCCTAATGTATGTTCCCTAGTTAGCCAAATTGAGCCCAATTGACCAATTGTTTCTTGATGACCCTATATTACGAGCCAAAATATGAAAAACCATGTTAACCCAATCTTAGGATTAGGAGAGCATGGAAGCGTAGCAAGAGAATGGTTGTGAGGAACTAAGTGTGGGGTGGCTACAAGGAGATATGTCATTTTGGGGTGAGAAAAAGAAAAATAAAGGTTGAAACCCAAGGCAATAAAAAAAAATATATTCAAAATAAATTGCCAAAAGAAAAGGGGCAAATCAAGAGATTAGCAAGGAAAAAGGTTGTAGTCACCCGAGACAAAAAGAAAAATGAAAAAAGGAATTTGAGTGGAATATGTGTAAAAAGGTTCATGCTCTCTTAGTTCCTAGGGACTTAAGCCTAAACATCCTTCATTATCCTACCCTCAGCCAGGCCCCATTACAACCTTTAAAAGACCTTCTGATGTTACATGCATGTTTTCGTGGGAACCATTTTTGAGATGAAAATCAAATTCATGGGAAGTGCTCTTGATATGTGAAATTGAGTGAAAAGTTGATAACCTTGACAAACTTGAGCGAATGAGTGAAATTTTAAATGCCCTTGTGAGGAAGGCAATTGTTTGAGATAGGTGATCTTCCTTTGTGTGTATCTCTGATCTTCAACTTAGAGTAATGATGGAATGAATGATGAATTCTCAATTGTTTAAAGTAAATGAATGTGGGGATTACATTTATGTAGGGGGGAGATCCTTGGAGAAAAACTGTTTTGATTGCATGAAATTTGTGCGAAATCGATTGGTTCCCTTAAGCTTGCCAAGTCTTGAGTCGTTTTTGAGTTTTAAGCTTGCTTGGGGACAAGCAAGGTTTAAGTTTGGGGTGTTTGATAAGCCTCTGGCTTATCTAGTTTTATGACTAGATGAACTAGGGTTTATGTGCCAATTTATTCGAGTTCACTCTCGTTTTCGCCCAAATTTGCCTTGTTTTGTTCCTAAGTTGGACTTTGACTCGTTTTGCGTCTTTTGTGTAGTTTTTAGCTTATTTTGGATAGAATTACGCTTTTGGTTGCTTTTGATGTTTCCAGGTCAATAAGTGAAGCTCCGGGAGTCAAGGAAAGTCAAGAAGCGGTGGAAATTGCAAGTCTGGAGACACTCGCCTCGCGAGTGTATGCTCGCCCCGCGAGCCTGAAAGTCAACAAAGCAGCAAAAGTCATCACTTCAGTCTCGCCACGCGAGAGGTGTCTCGCCTCGCGAGATCATGAAGACCTGCAAGACAGAGACCATCACGGCCAAGCCGTGATGAAGACCACGCCCGTGGCAGTTTAAGGTTTGAAGTCTCGCCCCGCGAGAAGCATCTCGCCCCGCGAGAGTTTGAAGACCCTGGAAGTCAGAGACCATCACGGCCCAGCCGTGATGAAGGTCACAGCCTAGAATTGAAGACTCGCCCCGCGAACACACTTACGCCTCGCGAGAGTTCAAATTGAAAGCGCGCCAATTTTAATTCTCGCCTCGCGAGAGGCTGCTCGCCTCGCGAACGAGCGCAGATCAGGAATCCTATTTAAAGGCTGTTGCAGATCAGATTGGGAATCAATCCATCTTTAGGCTGTAGGGCTTTTGGAGGGCCGCGAATCCTAGTAGTTTTCCACTGTTTAGAGTAGCGTTTAGGGTAATTTCTTTTCTCTTTGGAGCTGCGTCTCCCTTTTTCTTATGGAGATTATGTCCGATTGTTTGTCTATGAGCATGAGGAACTAATCCCCTCGTCCGAGAGAACGATGAAGCCACCCATGGCGATGTAAATCCGATATGATGTATGTCTTTCTCCTTTAATTCAATTCTCATTTTCCAATTCTGATTTGATTGCATTGATCATATGTTTTGCGTGATTGATTTGTTAAACGTGTTTGAGGCCGAGAGGCGATTCGCGTTTTAGAACTTGAATTGGGATCATCGGTCGAGTATTGCACGAGAGTGAATAGGAGATCGGTGCAACCTTATAGGGAACAAGAATTAATCAAATTCGAGATTAGGATTATGAGACCTAGTAAGTAATTAATCCAATCGTCGAATACGTCCTAATGAGCACGAGAGTGGATTTAGGAGAATTTAGGGGTCCCGGTTGACATTGTAATTGAACTTAGGGAGGAATTCATCATCACTTGGGTGTACATATTGGGTAGGTGGATTTGTGACCTTGGACATTTTAGTTTTCATATTTTTAGTTAATTATTTAATTAGATTTGTTAATTTAATTTTGATCCTATTCTCTCTCTCAACCACCTTCTGTAACTTGACCGAACGTATCTGATTTCCCGCGGATTAGTCGAATTGGTAGCCCAATCCCTGAGTTCGACCTCGGTAATTACTTACCGTGTATTTTTATTACTTGCGACGACCCGGTACACTTGCCGGCGTAACAACAAGTTTTTGGCGCCGTTGCCGGGGATTGGCACAACCAATTTTTTTGATTCTAGGGGAGTTTGATTATTTGGTTAAGTTATTTTTGTTCTTACTTTTATTTTTATTATTTTCTTTTTATTTTCTACTATCTCTCTACTTCTTTGATTCCACTTGGTCTTGCCTTGTTTTGTATGCGAGGTACACGAAGGAATGCTTCCGGGTTGCGAGTATTGTGATGGGAACCATGACACTTGGAGTTGTCCGTTCTACTTCCCTCAAGTATATGTGGAACCATGGCATAATGACAGCGTGCCCCAGAACAACTGTCAGAATCAGAATCAGTATTGGGGTGATATGAGTAGAGACCATCCGGATTTCGCTTGGAGTAATGCTGACGATGGTCTAGCCTGGCAGCCACAACCTCAACAGAGTTGGCAACCACAACCTTGGGAGTTGGCTCTTGAGAAGTTGAGTGCGACACTTGAGAAAGTGTCAATCAATACAAACGCAGCCATTGACAAGTTGGCAACTCATACAGGGATGGCACTTCAGAATCTAGAGATGCAGATTGCCCACTGTCAAAACAACTAAATGAGCCTCTCCTAGACACTCACCCAGGTGAAACCGAGAACCACCCTAAGAACCTATGCGATGCCACAACAACTAGAAGCAAAGTGGGGTGTTGGGATATGACTGGGATGTAACTAGTTATCAGTGAGTTGAGGAAGAACTACCACATGTTGAGGAAGAACAAACGTAGGAAAATGAATTGTCAAGTGTCATGGGCCCGGAACAACCACATGTTGTGTAAGAGCATCCTAAGGAAGAGGAGTTGGCAAAGGACAAGGCGCCGGAGCAAGGGGGTAGAGAACAAAATGCGGATAAAGTGGTAGAGGATACCACCAAGCTTGCTAAGCAACCTGAAAATAATGCATTGGATAAAAATGTTGGCTTGCATGCATGTGTGGACATTGGTAAATTAGACACTCCCACTTGTCTGGCACACTTCCTCGTGAGGACACCATTTGACCCGAGAGGAAGTGAATTCATAATAACAAAGGTCAATGGAATTTTCATACACTGGCTGGGTGGAGTTGATGAAGTCATATTACTGCTACGATCTCCACTCCAATTACCATTTGATCCTGGTGGAAGACCTCACATGATGAGCATCTCTTGGCCTCCGTACCCACAGACTATGGGATCCAGGTGGATGCTTCTTAATAAGTCAGGCTCGGGACGTTAAACAAGCGCTTCTTGGGAGGCAACCCAAGCTAGGTATCTCTCTTTTCCTAACTTTTGTTTTGTTTTTGTGTTTGTTTTTTGTGTTCTGTTTTTGTTTGTCGCTCTTGAATAATTTGAGAAGATCAAGAGTTTTTGTATGAAATGTTGTGTCGGCAAGCTTGTTGGATTTTGATTAGATTGAGCGTAGATTGATTGCATGAATTATTTGACCATTGATGATTTCCCCTAGGTTCTAATAATAGAAAAGTTTATCCCCACTTAAAAATTGAAAACTGAACTTTGAGAACTTTGTTGTGATTACTTGATTTATGATAAGTTTGGGGTGAGGGGGGTGCACACACTAGGAATCGTATCTCGGTCAAACAATTTGCAAAATGTCCAGGTGAGGATTTGAGCCTCCAACTCTGTTTTTGAATGTGTGAATCACTGTTAAGTTGCACTTTCCCGAATTTGCTTGAATCTCTATATGGTTTGCATGTTTATGTGTTGCATCAAATGATTTAGGCAATTTTCTTTGAATTAACTACTTGGCCTAAAATGAACCATCCCTCATGCATGTTCCTTAGTTAGCCAAATTGAGCCCAATTGACTTATTGTTTCTTGATGACCCTACATTACGAGCCAAAATCTGAAAAACCATGTTAACCCGATCTTAGGATTAGGAGAGCATGGAAGTGAGCAAGAGAATGGTTGTGAGAAACTAAGTTTGGGGTGGCTACAAGGAGGTATGTCATTTTGGGGTGAGAAAAATAAAAATAAAGGTTGAAACCCAAGGTAAAAAAAAACAAAAAAGAAAAGAAAAGAAGAAAACAAAAAAAAAATTGCCAAAGGAAAATGGGAGAACAAAAAGATTAGCAAGGAAAAGGCTGTAGTCACCCGAGCCCAAATGAAAATGGAAAAAGAAATTTGAGTGGAAAAAGTGTTTAATGCTCATGCTCTCTTAGTTCCTAGGGACTTAAACCTAGTATCCTTGACTATCCTACCCTCAGCCAGGCCCCATTACAACCTTTAAAAAAGACCTTCTGATGTTGCATGCATGTTTTCGTGGGAACCATTTTTGAGATGAAAATCAAATTCATGGGAAGTGCTCTTGATATGTGAAATTGAGTGAAAAGTTGATAACCTTGACAAACTTGAGCGAACGAGTGAAATTTTAAATGCCCTTGTGAGGAAGGCAATTGTTTGAGATAGGTGATCTTCCTTTGTGTGTATCTCTGATCCTCAACTTAGAGTAATGATGGAATGAATGATGAGTTCTCAATGGTTTAAAGTAAATGAATGTGGGGATTACATTAATGTAGGGGGGAGATCATTGAAGAAAAACTGTTTTGATTGCATGAAATTTGTGCGAAATCGATTGATTCCTTTAGGCTTGCCAAGTCTTGAGTCGTTTTTGAGTTTTAAGCTTGCTTGGGGACAAGCAAGGTTTAAGTTTGGGGTATTTTGATAAGCCTCTGGCTTATCTAGTTTTATGACTAGATGAACTAGGGTTTACGTGCCAATTTATTCGAGTTCACTCTCGTTTTCGCCCAAATTTGCCTTGTTTTGTTCCTAAGTTGGACTTTGACTCGTTTTGTGTCTTTTGTGTAGTTTTTAGGTTATTTTGAATAGAATTACGCTTGTGGGTGCTTTTGTTGTTTCAGGTTAAGTAAGTGAAGCTCCGGGAGTCAAGGAAAGCAAAGAAATAGTGGAAATTGAAATTCTGAGACACTCGCCCCGCGAGTGTACTCTCGCCTCGCGAGAGTCTGAAGACCAGCAAGACAGAGACCATCACGGCCAAGCCGTGATGAATACCACGCCCGTGGCAGTTTAAGGTTTGAAGACTCGCCCCGCGAGAAGAAGCTCGCCCCGCGAGAGAATGAAGACTTGGAAGTCAGAGACCATCACGGCCCAGCCGTGATGAAGGTCACAGCCTAGAATTGAAGACTCGCCCCGCGAGAGGCTGCTCGCCTCGCGAGAGTTTAAATTGAAAGCGCGCCAATTTTAATTCTCGCCTCGCGAGAGTCTGCTCGCCTCGCGAGAGAGCGCAGATCAGGATTACTATTTAAAGGCTGTTGCATATCAGAACCGGGAATGGAACTTTAGGATCCAGTTTTCCACTTAGGTTAGGGCAGTAGTTTCGAATCCTTATTTCTCCTTGGAGCTGCGTCTCCTTTTCTGGTTTCTTTTTATTTTACGATGGTGATTATGTCCGAGTGTTTGTCTATGAGCATGAGGAACTAATCTCCTCGTCGAAGGGAACGATGAAGCCACCCATGGCGATGTAAATCCGATATGATGTATGTCTTTCTCCTTTAATTCAATTCTTGTTTTCTAATTCTGATTTGATTGTGTTAATCATATGTGTTGCGTGATTGACTTGTTAACGTTGATGAGGCTTAGTCAGCGATTCACGTTTAGAACTTGAATTAGGATCATCGATCGAATATTGCACGAGAGTGAGTAGGAGATCGGTGCGACCTTATAGGGAACATGAATTAATAGAATTCGAGATTAGGGTTAAGAGACCTAGCAAGTAATTAACTCAAATCATCGAATACGTCCTAATGAGCACGGAAGTGGATTTAGGAGAATTTAGGGGTCCCGGTTGACATTAAAATTGAACTTAGGGAGGAGAACATCATCACTTGGGTACTTTGCATGATTGGGTAGGTGGATTCGAAACCTTAGATGCTTTTATTTCTGAATTTAATCACCGTAGCGTTATTTGATTTGATTCTTGAAATTGCGATCTCAATCTCTTTCTCTCAATCACCTTCTATTGCTTAACCAACGTATCGGATTTCTTGACAATTTAGTTGAATTGGTAACCCAATCCTTGTGTTCGACCTCGGTAGAATCTTACCGTGTTTTTATTACTTGCGACGACCCGGTACACTTGCCGGAGTCACAAGTAAATCCCGGCTATGATATTGTGGCGCCGTTGCCGGGGACTCTTGTTGTTATTAACAGAAAATAAAAAAAAAATTAAAAAAAAATCATTGCTGAATTAGTTATGGCTGCTTTGTCTGGTTATGAATCTTAGTACTGCCATGGATAATTACATGCAAGGTTATATGCCTTATGTTGATTATGAGCCACCACCATGCATATATTATCCTAACTTTGCTGAAGGCTATGAGTCTAGTAGTGGTTTTGGCATGATTGGAGTAAATGAAGTCCAACCCTGCTTGGATGAGTTAGCCTCTCTGATGCAACAACATATGACAGAATTTCAAGCAAATCTTCAACGAATGACAGAACAAAGTCTTGAAAGCCATCGGAGAGGAGAAGCTGAATCTCAGAAGTTGTCCGTTCTAATTGATCAAATTGTCGCCAACTCTGCTACACTGCTAACTCCACACCCCCTTGAAGAACATACAGATTCACAAGTTATTCTTGACAATACCTCTGAGGATGATTTTGATAATACTTCTGTTGATGAACTGTGTGTTGAATCCCCTGATTCTAATGCATGTGCTGATTGTACTGACACTGCTTTGTGTATAGAATGTTATGCAGGTTTGTTCTTTTCAGGAAACATAGAAAATGAGGATCAGGAGGATCAGGAGGACATCTGCTTCACCGTGCTTGAGGATGATGAAGAACCTTTGGAAGTAGATGATTCAATTAAATCAAATGCATGTGTTGAGAGTGATGGGGTGGATGAATTGAGTGTTGAATTTCCAGACATTCAGACCTTTACTGATTCAGTTTATTGTGATATATGTATTGACTCTACTAACACTAACCTTTGTGTGGTGTGTGCTGAAATTTCTGCATGTATAGCAGGTGATAAATTTGTTAGTGCAGTGAATGAAGAAAATGCAGAAGTTGAAGCAGCACCGGAGACACCAGTGTCCTATTTGCCACCTCCCCCAGAGGAGCCACCAGTGATGGAGTTTAAGCCTTTGGATTTTGCACCATGGCCAGTCCAAGAGGTTGAGCGCCACTTTTATTGGGGAGACTTTGTAGATAAAGAGGTCAACTGTGACCCGAGAGGTAGTGAGAAGTCCGCCGCACTCGGCGAGGTCATCATGATTGTCAAGCGCTCACCTCCGTATCAAGGCTGCGAGTTAGGGAAGCATGGAACAAACTTCAGACCTTTGGCTACCACGTGGGCCTTATGCTACAGACAGTGGGATCCTGGTGGAACCGCCTCAATGAGTTTTCTTAACCCTTTCTCCTTTTAAATTTTCTTTTCCTTGCTTTATTTCTGTTTTGTTTTCAATAAAGCTCCTGAATAATTTGAGAAGCTCAGGAGTTGTGTTTGAGTCTTGTGTTGGCAAGTTTGCTGGAATTTGATTGATTTTGCATAGATGAATTGCATATTTATTGTTAACTGATTCCCCCTAGTTTTGAAAATTTGAAAAATTGATCCCCATGTAATTGAAAACTGATCTTTGAGATTTTGTTGTGATGGCATGACTTATGATAAGTTTGGGGTGATAGGGTGCACACACTAGGGATAGAATCTCGGTCAAACAATTTGCATGAATGTCCAGGTGAGGATTTGAGCCTCCTACATGTTTTGATTGTGTGAATCACTTTCAAGTTGCACTTTCCCGAATTTGCTTGAATCTCTTCATGGTTTGCATGTCTATGTGTTTGCATCAAATGATTTAGGCAATTTTCTTTAAATTAACTACTTGGCCTAAATTGAACCAGTCCCTAATGCATGTTCCCTAGTTAGCCCCTTTGAGCCTAATTAGCCTATTGTTTCATGATGACCTTATGTTATGAGCCTGAATCTGGAAAAACCATGTTAACCCGATCTTAGGATTAGGAGAGCATGGAAGCTTAGCAAGAGAATGGTTGCAAGAAACTAAGTTTGGGGTGGCTACAGGGATATGATGTGTTGTTGGGGATTGAGAAAAAGAAAAAAAATAAAGGTTGGAGCCAAAGGGCAAAAATAAATCTTTCAAAAAAAAAAATGCAAAATGTCAAGAAGGGTATTAGAAGAAAAATGGCTGTAGCCACCCAAGGCAAAGAGAAGAATAAGAATAGGAACTTGAGTAGGGAATTCAATGTGTAAACAGCTTCATGCTCTCTTAGTTCCTAGGGACTTCAGCCCAGTACCTTTGTATATCCTTCCCTTAGCCAGGCCCCATTACAACCTTGAAAGACCTTTTGATGTTGCATGCATGTTCTCCGTGGGAACCATTTTGAGATGAAAATCAAATTCATGGGAAGTGCTCTTAAAAGTGAAACTGAGTGAAATGTTGTTAGCCTAGACAAACTGAGAGATTGAGTGAACACTAAACCCCTTTGTGAGGAAGGCGATTGTTTGAATTTGGTGATCTCCCTCTTGTGTGTAACTTAGATCCCCTACTTAGATTAATGATTGTTTGATTGATGAAATTCTCAGATGTTCAGAATAAATGATTGTGGGGATTACATTGTTGAAAAAGGGGGAACATTGAATGAAAATTGTTTTGATGAATTGCTTGAAATTTGTGCGGAATTGGTTGAAATCCTTCTAGCTTGCCAAGTCTTGAGTCGTTTTGAGTTTTAGTTTGCTTGGGGACAAGCAAAGTTCAAGTTTGGGGTATTTTGATAAGCCTCTGGCTCATCTAGTTTTATGACTAGTATGATCGTGGTTTTGTGCCAATTATATCTTGTTTTCACCCAAATTAGGCTTGATTGTCCTCAAGCAAGGTTTTGAGTCCCTTAAGTAGTTTTAGGGTTATTTAGCCAGTTTTTGAGTCAAATAAAGCAAGTTTTCCAAAAACTTGTTGTGACTCCGGCAAGTGTACCGGGTCGTCGCAAGTAATAAAAATAACACGGTAAGTAATTACCGAGGTCGAACTCAGGGATTGGGCTACCAATTCGACTAATCCGCGGGAAATCCGATGCGTTCGGTCAAGTTACGGAAGAAGGTGGTTGAGAGAGAAGATTAATAGCGAAATTCAATTAACAATCTAAATAAACTAATTAACTAAAAATCAGAAAACTAAAATGTCCAAGGTCACAAATCCACCTACCCAATATGTACACCCAAGTGATGATGAATTCCTCCCTAAGTTCAATTGCAATGTCAACCGGGACCCCTAAATTCTCCTAAATCCACTCTCGTGCTCATTAGGACGTATTCGACGATTGGATTAATTACTTACTAGGTCTCATAATCCTAATCTCAAATTATGTTAATTCATGTTCCCTATAAGGTCGCACCGATCTCCTACTCACTCTCGTGCAATATTCGATCGATGATCCTAATTCAAGTTCTAAACGTGAATCGCTGACTAAGCCTCATCAACGTTAACAAGTCAATCACGCAACACATATGATCAACACAATCAAGTCAGAATTAGAAAACACTTATGATCCCGATTCAAGTTCTGAAACGCGAATCGCTGTTAGGCCTCAAACACGTTTAACTGATTAATCACGCAAAACATATGATCAAACATTCAAATCAGAATCGGAAAACAAGAATTGAATTAAAGGAGAAAGACATACATCATATCGGATTTACATCGCTATGGGTGGCTTCATCGTTCCCTCGGACGAGGGGATTAGTTCCTCATGCTCATAGACAAGCGATCGGACATCACCTCCATAAGAAAAGGGAGACGCAGCTCCAAAGAGAAAAGAAAATACCCTACGCTACTCTAAACAGTGGAAAAGTACTAGGATTCGCGGCCCTCTAAAAGCCCTACAGCCTCCTTCCAATTGGATCCCCCCAAATTGATCTGAAACAGCCTTTATATAGGAATCCTGATCTGCGCTCGCTCGCGAGGCGAGCAGCCTTTCGCGAGGTGAGAATTAAAATTGGCGCGCATTCAATTTGAACTCTCGCGAGGCGAAAGTATGTTCGCGGGGCGAGTCTTCAATTCTAGGCTGTGACCTTCATCACGGCTGGGCCGTGATGGTCTCTGTCTTGCATGTCCTCGTGATCTCGCGAGGCGAGACACCTCTCGCGTGGCGAGACTGAAGTGATTACCTTTGGTTCTTTGTTGACTTTCAGGCTCGCGGGGCGAGCATTCACTCGCGAGGCGAGTGTCTCCAGACTTGCAATTTCCACTACTTTTCGACTTTCCTTGACTCCCGGAGCTTCACTTATTTAACCTGAAACAACAAAAGCACCCACAAGCGTAATTCTATTCAAAATAACCTAAAAACTACACAAAATAGGAAAAATGAGTCAAAGTCCAACTTAGGAACAAAACAAGGCAAATTTGGGCGAAAACGAGAGTGAACTCGAATAAATAGGCACATGAACCCTAGTTCATCTAGTCATAAAACTAGATAAGCCAGAGGCTTATCAAAATACCCCAAACTTAAACCTTGCTTGTCCCCAAGCAAGCTTAAAACTCAAAAACGACTCAAGACTTGGCAAGCCTAAAGGAATCAATCGATTTCGCACAAATTTAATGCAACTTTACAAAACAGTTTTTCTCCAATGATCTCCCCCCTACATCAATGCAATCCCCACATTCATTTACTTTAAACCATTGAGAACTTCATCATTCATGCAATCATTAGTCTAAGTTGAGGATCAGGGTCACACACAAAAGGAAGATCACCAATTTCAAACAACTGCCTTCCTCACAAGGGTATGTAAAATTTCACTCATTCGCTCAAGTTTGTCTAGGTTATCAACTTTTTCACTCAATTTCACTTATCAAGAGCACTTCCCATGAATTTGATTTTCATCTCAAAAATGGTCCCCACGTAAACATGTATGCAACATCAGAAGGTCTTTTAAAGGTTGTAATGGGGCCTGGCTCAAGGTAGGATAATGAAGGATATTTAGGCTTAAGTCCCTAGGAACTAAGAGAGCATGAGCATTAAACACATTTCCACTTAAATTCCTTTTTCCATTTTTCTTTTTGTATCGGGTGACTACAGCCTTTTCCTTGCTAATCTTTTTGTTCTGCCCCTTTACCTTTGGCAAATTTTTTTTTTTTTTCGCCTTGGGTTTCAACCTTTATTTTCTTTTTCTCACCCCAATATGACATCTCACCTCGTAGCCACCCCAAACTTAGTTTCTCACAACCTTTCTCTTGCTCATTTCCATGCTCTCCTAATCCTAAGATTGGGTTAACATGGTTTTTTCAGATTTTGGCTCGTAATGTAGGGTCATCAAGAAACAATAGGTCAATTGGGCTCAATTTGGCTAACTAGGGAACATGCATTAGGGATGGTTCTTTTCAGGCCAAGTAGTTATTTCAAAGAAAATCGCCTAAATCATTTGATGCAACACATAATCATGCAAACCATAAAGAGATTCAAGCAAATTCGGGAAAGTGCAACTTAACAGTGATTCACACATTCAAAAACAGAGTTGGAGGCTCAAATCCTCACCTGGACATTTTTGCAAATTGTTTGACCGAGATACAATTCCTAGTGTGTGCACTTCCCTCACCCCAAACTTATCATAAATCAAGTAATCACAACAAAGTTCTCAAAATTCAGTTTTCAATTTTTAAGTGGGGATAAACTTTTCTAATTTCAGAACTTAGGGGAAATCATCAATGGTCAAATAATTCATGCAATCAATCTACGCTCAATCTAATTGAATTCCAACAAGCTTGCCGACACGACATTTCATACAACAACTCTTGATCTTCTCAAATTATTCAAGAGCGACAAACAAAAACAAAAACAAAAACACACACAAGCACACATAACACAAGTGAAGGGTAAGAAATTTTTTATCTTAGTGGGATCCGCGCGGACCCCATGTTTGCAGCTGGCTCTCCTTCCTCTTTCCATCTTTCTACTGCCCCGCTTCATAGCGGGGCTAGTTTTGACCTCATCCTTGCCCAATTGATTGACCCTTGTAGTTCCGGGCACTCCACATAATTCCATCACAAGCAAACATGAATGTTAAGCAATATATCATAAGAAATAACAGTGATCCATGTCTACTAGTAACAAGTCAGTATATAAAGAAATAGTTTCTAGCTAGCAAAATAATATACAACCATATCGAATCATCCTAGCTAGAACTGAAAACAAAAAGTACAGGGGCCCGGATCAAGTGTCGAAATCGATGTCGTCCACCGGGTCGCCCTGGTCCTGTGGTGCCTGCTCCTCCTCTGGTTCCTGTGGCATACCACCCTGGTCCTCTGGATAGTCCTGCCACCCAAGTCGAGAGGACAGCTCCTCCTCGGAGGGGTATACTGGCACCCGACCCTCCTGCTGAGCCAATGCCATTGCTCTGAAAAACTCCCGCATCACCTCATTATCCCTCCTCAAAGCCTGCTGGTTCTGCAAGAGCAGAGCCATGTCTGATGGTCGTGGCCTCTGAGTGGGTAAGGGCGGCGGCCTCCTAGGTGCGGCAGGGGCTACATAGCAGAAGCGCCGGATGTAATCCTGATCAATCGGCTGCCTCGGCACCTTCTCCATCATCCTACTCACCGGTATCCCCGCCCGACGGATAAGTTCGGTGATCAGCTGTCCGTGTCCCAGACTCTCCTTCAGCACTCGGGAGTTTGCCTTCATCTGTATGTCTGCGGCAATGACTCCTCCCACATTAATAGTGCTACCTGTCAAGATGCCATACAGTAAGTGGGCTCTGGCGGCGGTGACTGTGGACTCATGCGAGCTCACTCGTAAGTTGGCGTGCAAGAACGCCGACCAGACCTTGGCATCCGGGGTGAGGTCCTGTCTCCTAAGTCTCAGGAGGTTCCCAGATGTCCCCATTTCCCAGGCAGCTCCTGGGACACAGCATGTGTCTAAGATGGCCTGAGCGAGTGCCTGTACTGCTGGGAGCTGCTCATAGTTGCAGGGCTCCTCTCCAATGGGGATCCCCAAACATGAGTTAATGTCTCGCATTGTGAAAGTGATGGGGACCCCCCGAACCTCTGTAACGCAACTCGGGCCTGTGACCTCGAGTTTGAGAGCGTTGGCATAGAACTCCTGTACCAGTTTAATATCATACCGGTGCGGGAGGTCAGCCAACATCTCCCAACCTCGGTCGCGAATCCGCTCTCGGACACTGGCATAGTCCTGCCCCACGAGGGACACACGCCTCTCTAGAACCATCTCCTTACTCACAACCAAGTTCCAATGCTCCCTGTGATCAGGAGAGCGGAACCTGGGAGAGTAGGTGCTGGCCCTAGAGGAGGCGCCTGGCCCTGAAGGCAATACTACGTCATCGCCGGGGAGCGGATGCGCGCGCTTGCTTATGCTGGACCTGGCTGCCAAAGACGGTTGCTCTTAGGCGGAGCCATACCTGAAAATCAGAAAAGTCCCAATACAGTTTATATTTAGCAATTCAGAGTGAAACCAGGCAAAATACAGTGTTAACCCCCTACTGTCCTATTATTATACAGATCTGCAATAAAAATCATGACAGTATCCCCACTATATTCATAACACTCAGAGCAGAGACTATGCCTAGCAGCATTCCTAAGACTATATCAGTTCATGAACATGGCCTCTACCCTATTACCAGTCATAACAATGAATTTCGTGCACAGTGTGTGTAGTGACTGTTTGCATTCCTAAGAACAAGTTAAAGTCAAGTGAGTGTTCTTACCTTGCAGAGACAAATGCGTGATAGTGAGAGTGAACTGAGTGAATGGACGTGGGGTAGTGTGTGGTAGTGATGGGTGATGAGTGTGAGAGAGAAAGAGAGACAGAGAGAGAGAGAGTGTCTCGCAGTCTTAGAGAGAAGAAGGAGAAGGAAGGTCGCGCGAGTGAGTGCATGGTCACTCGCATGGGCTTTATAATTTTCCTCTTTCGCGAGGCGAGTGTATACTAGCGACGCGAATTTTAAAATTCTGCCCCAATTTGAAAACCCTAATTGCAGATTCGCGAGGCGAGAAAACACTCGCGAGGCGAATCTGGAAACTTGTTCTTCCCATTTTCCAGAATCGCGAGGCGAGTAGTATCTCGCGAGGCGAATCTGGAATTTCCAGAAAGCTGCTGATGCCCAGATTCGCGTGGCCATCATGAGCTCGCGAGGCGAGCCTCTGTTTTTTTTTTTTTTTTTTAGAACAGAAACTATAAATAAATAAGGATATGTAGCTTGGGTTGCCTCCCAAGAAGCGCTTGTTTAACGTCCCGAGCCTGACTTATTACGAAGCATCCACCTGGATCCCATAGTCTGTGGTACAGAGGCCAAGGGACGCTCATCATATCAAATCCTCCACCCGGATCAAATGGTAATTGGAGTCGAGATCGTAGCATCAATATGACCTTATCATCCACTCCACCCAGCCAGTGTGTGAAAACTCCATTGACCTCCGTACTGATGAACTCACTTCCTCTCGGGCCAAATGGTGTCTTCACGAGGAAGTGTGCCAGACGAGTGGGAGGGTCTAACTTACCCATGTCCACACATGCATGTAAGCCAACATAGTTACAATCTTAGACCCCACAATATAGGATCTAAACTTATCTAAAGCAAAAACCACAGCAAGTAGTTCTTTTTCAGTGGTGGAATAATTAGCTTGTGCCTCATTCAAAACTTTACTTGCATAATAAATGACATGAGCTAATTTTTCCACCCTTTGTCCCAAAACAGCCCCCACCGCATAATCACTAGCATCACACATGATTTCAAATGGTAAATTCCAATTAGGTGCAGTGATTATGGGTGCGGTGACAAGCATATTTTTCAATATAGTGAAGGCATTTAAACAAGAAGCATTAAATTCAAAGGATACATCCTTCACAAGAAGGTCACAAAGCGGCTTTGCAATTTTGGAGAAGTCCTTGATGAATCTCTGGTAGAATCCGGCATGGCCCAAGAAACTCCTCACCCCCTTTACATTGGTTGATGGGGGAAGCTTCTCAATCAACTCAATCTTGGCCTTATCGACTTCAATCCCCCTCTGGGAGATTTTGTGCCCCAAGACTATACCTTCCTTGACCATGAAGTGGCATTTCTCCCAATTGAGCACAAGGTTAGTCTCTTGGAACCTTTTAAGAACCAAAGTCAAGTTCTTCAAGCAATTGTCATATGAGGTCCCAAAGACCGAGAAGTCATCCATGAACACCTCAATGCATTTTTTCACCATGTCCGAGAAAATAGAAAGCATGCACCTTTGAAAAGTAGCAAGAGCGTTGCACAATCCAAAGGGCATCCTCCTATAGGCAAAGAATCCATAGGGATAAGTGAAGGTCGTCTTCTCTTGATCTTGAGGATCCACCACAATTTGATTATAGCCGAAGTAACCATCTAAGAAACAATAGTACTCATATCCGGCTAACCTTTCAAGCATCTGGTCAATGAAGGGAAGAGGGAAGTGATCCTTTCTTGTTGCCTCATTTAGCCTTCTATAATCGATACATACTCTCCACCCCATGATGGTCCTTGTTGGGATCAATTCATTGCTTTCATTGACCACCACGGTTGTGCCACCTTTCTTTGGGACCACGTGAATTGGACTAACCCAATTGCTATCCGAGATTGGATAGATGATTTTGGCATCTAAGAGTTTAATCACTTCCTTACGCACGGCTTCTTTCATGATGGGATTTAACCGTCTTTGTGGTTAAACCACCGGCTTATGATCATCCTCCATCAAAATCTTATGCATGCATAGGGAAGGGCTTATACCTTTTAAGTCTGAAATCTTCCACCCAATGGCGGCTTTGTGTTCCCTAAGAACTCTCAATAGCTTCTCTTCTTCATCCTTTTTCAAGGCATTGCTAATGATTACCGGATGTTGTCCCATCTCCCCCAAGAATGCATACCTTAAGTGGTTTGAGAGTTGCTTCAACTCTGGTGCTTTGTTATCTTCTTCCATTCCTTCCTTGTTGAGCTTTTCCTTTGTACAGTCATCCCTTGGGAGACTCGGTAAGGCTTCCATGTTTTTTAAGCACTCAAGATAGTCCTCATCCCCCAAAGGGTCTTCTTACTCACTATCATCATCATGGGATTTTACCAACACTTATGCAACTGAATAACCATGGGCTTCTCTAGTGGCCTTTGCCTTGACAATCGAGTCCACCATATCCACTCGATGCACATCCGACCTCTCAATGGGGTGCTTCATTGCTTCAAAGACATTGAAGACTACATTCTCATCTTTCACCCTTAGCATGAGTTTCCCTTGTTGCACATCTATCAAAGCACGCCCAGTGGCCAAGAAGGGCCTACCCAATATGAGAGGGATCTCGGCATCTTCATCCATATCAAGCACCACGAAATCCGCCGGAAATATGAACTTGTCCACCTTCACTAACAAATCTTCGACCACCCCATAAGGATATTTTATAGAACGATTGGCTAGTTGGAGTGACATCCGTGTATCCTTGACTTCTTTGATCCCCAACTTCTTCATTATAGAGAGGGGCATCAAGTTGATGCTTGCCCCTAGATCACACAACGCCTTTCCTAGAGTCATCTCCCCAATGGTGCATGGTATAGAAAAGGAACCGGGATCCTTCAACTTTGGAGGTAGTTTTCTTTGAAGAATGGCACTACACTCCTCGGTCAAAGCAACCGTGTCCTTATCCACTATTTTCCGCTTCTTGGAGAGAAGCTCCTTCATAAATCGGGCATAAGATGGCATTTGTTCCAAGGCATCCTCAAATGGAATGTTAATTTGAAGTTTGCGGAAGACATAAAGGAATTTATTGAACTGTTTATCTTGTAGAGGCTTCTTCAATCTTTCAGGATATGGTACCTTCATGTAGGGCGGGAGGTCTTTGGGTTCGACCCACTTCTTTCTTCGGAACTCTTCATCTACAAGTTTTAACCTTCCCCCTTGCTCTGGTGCCTTGTCACTTGCCAACTCCTCTTTCTCAAGTTGCTCTTCCTCAACATGTGGTTGTTCCATGGCCTTGTCTTCCTGAGAACTAATTGCACCCCTGTTAGATCCCAACACCCTACCGCTTCTAGTAGTTACGGCATTGCATTGGTTCTTAGGGTTGTTCTCGGTATCACCTGGGGAAGTACCTGGGAGACGCTCATTTAGTTGCCTTGTGAGCTGAGCTATCTGCGTCTCTAGATTCTGAATTGCCGCCCCTGTATGAGTTGCCAACATGTCAATGGCTGTGCTTGTATTGATTGACAACTTCTCAATTGCCGCATTCGTCTTTTCTATAGCCAACTCCCAAGGTTGCCTTCCACTATCTGTTATTTGCAACTGATTAGTCCCTGGAAAAGCCTGCTGAGTATTGTGTTGATGGATCCCATAGTTTGGCCTCTGATTCTGCTGAGGTTGTTGTTGTTGGGCTAGACCACCACTGGCATTACTCCAAGCGAAACCCGGATGGTCTCTCCTCATATAACCCCTATTCTGATTCTGACCGTAATCATTCAGTCCGTTCCTCTGATAGTTGTTCTGGGGCACACTGTCATAGAAATTGTGGCATGAGTCCACATGTTCTTGGGAG
This sequence comes from Sophora flavescens, assembly GCA_030762895.1. Classification (NCBI taxonomy): domain Eukaryota; kingdom Viridiplantae; phylum Streptophyta; class Magnoliopsida; order Fabales; family Fabaceae; genus Sophora; species Sophora flavescens. The sequence goes on from CM061068.1 coordinate 32,726,287, forward strand.
AAGTTGAACGGACAACTCTGAATGTCATGATCTCCATTACAATTATCACAACCCGGAGGCATTCCTTCATGTATCACATTAACCTTTTTGTTCCCGGACAATGCCACCAATTGCATCTTCAACAGTTTATTTTGCTCTAGTATGGCTTCTATTGTTGCAGAACTGACTCCACTTGAGGTTTCCCTACCACGGTTGTAATCATTGTACGACATCTTCTCCAATAACGCCCATCCATCCTCAGCTGATAAATCGGAAAAAGAGCCGTCAGTTGCGGCATCACAATTCATCTGGTAGCGCCCCCTTAACCCGTTAAAGAAATGTTGAACCTTGGAGACCGGGTCAAAGAAAGCTGAAGGACATCTTCTCAATAGCACATTATACCTCTCCCAGGCTTCATTATAAGATTCATCTTCTATCTGCCTGAAAGATGTGACGGCTACTCTTGCTTGTGCCGCTGAGGAGGAAAATACTTAGTGAGGAATTTTTGGGCCATTTGCTCCCATGCTCTGATACTGTTCTGATCCAAGCTGTCAAACCAATCGCGAGCGACATCCCTAAGAGAGAGAGGGAATAGCCGCAAGCGAAACTCATCTTGAGAAACTCCTCTTGTCCTCTTCAAGTCACAAGCTTCAAGGAAGTGAGTGATGTGTCTATGAGGGTCTTGTTTGCCACTCCCATCAAACTGATTCTCACGGATATAGGCTGTGACACATCCTTCCACTCTGAAGGAATCTGTATTCAGGTTGCCCCTCAAGATAGAAGAATCACAATCACCCAAGTTGGGTAGATTGTACTCGAAGAGAGGCTTGTAAGGAGGAGGAGTAGGATTTGCGGCCATCTCCTCAAAATCAATTGCTTCAAGCCTCTTTCGCTCTCTGGCTTCTTTCATTAATCGCTTCTCGGTCTTGGTGATCTCCGAATCAAATATCAAGTCGTCGTGTGAAAGGGTACCTCGCATACAAAAACAAGGCAAGACCAAGTGGAATCAAAGAAGTAGAGAGAAATAATAGTAAATAAATAACAAAAAATAAAATTAAAAAACAGCTTAACCAAAGGATCAAACTTCCCTAAAATTAGGAAAATTGGTTGTGCCAATCCCCGGCAACGGCGCCAAAAACTTGTTGAGTCACCGGCAAGTGTACCGGGTCGTCGTAAGTAATAAAACACGGTAAGCAATTACCGAGGTCGGACACAGGGATTGGGCTACCAATTCTACCAAATTGCAAGAAGTTCGAAACGTTGACCAAGCAAGGCAAGTGGTTAAGGAGAGAGAAAATAGGATCACAATTCAATTGAAAAATTCAATTAGATAAATAGTATTAAAATCTGGAATTAAAACATCTAAGGTCACAAATCCACCTACCCAATCATGCATAGTACCCAAGTGATTATGATTCCCTCCCTAAGTTCAATTGCAATGTCAACCAGGACCCCCAAATTCTCCTAATGACACTGTCGTGCTCAATAGGACGTATTCAACGATTGAGTTAATTACTTACTAGGTCTCATAACCCAATCATCAAACTCTATTAAATCTGGTTCCTATAAGGTTGCACCGATCTCCTATTCACTCTCATGCAATATTCGATCAATGATCCCAATTCAAGTTCTAAACGCGAATTGCCTACTAAGCCTCATCACGTTAACTAGTCAATCACGCATGCATATGATCAACGCAATAAATTCAGAATTGGAAAACATGAATTGAGATAAAGGAGAGAAACATACATCACATTGAACTACACCGTCATGGGTGGTTTCATTGATTCCTTAGACAAGGGTATTAGCTCCTCATGCTTGTGACATGACACAAACACTTGGAGTTCATCATGATTGTACAATAAGAAAAGAAAATAAGGAGACGCGGCTCCAGAGAATCTCAAAAACGATCTAAAAACAAGTGGTTAACCAAAAGGTTTCTTAATCTGCCCTAAAATAGCAATTTATAGATTTCAGAATCTGCGCCCGCTCGCGAGGCGAATTTCAGTTTTGGCTCCATCCTGAGTTTGAATACTCGCGAGGCGAGGTAGTGCTTCGCGAGGTGAGACGGAGAGGATGACATTTCTGGCACAGTCAGACCTTCAGACTCGCGAGGCGAGATGGTGATTCGCGGGGCGAGACAGAGAGCGTGACATTTGCTGTTCAGGCTGGTCTTCAGGCACGTGAGGCGAGCTCCTGTTTCGCGAGGTGAAACCTTCAGAATTGCTTTTCCACTGTTTTCTTCATTTTCCTTGACTCTAAGAGATTCACTTTTAACCTGAAACAATCAAAAGAAAACGAAAAGCGTAATTCTACTCAAAATATACTAAAAACTACTAAAAATGCATAAAACGAGTCAAAGTCTAACTTAGGAACAAAACAAGGCCAATTTGGGAGATTAGTGAGGGTGACTCGCCTAATTAGGCACAAAATATACCCCTTTTCTAGCTGGAAACTAGATGAGCCAGAGGCTTATCACCAGAACCTAAGAACTAGTGAGAAGTAAGGGGTTTTCTTGGAAGATTGAACTACATTACGCGCTTCATTGCAAATCTGACTAGCACATGCGAACCAATCTTCAAACTCCTCAGGAAGAATAATCCAGGAAGATGGGATGATGACTGTCAAGAAGCCTTTGATAAGATAAAGGCATATTTACTGAATCCCCCAGTGTTGGTACCACCTACCCAAGGCCGTCCATTGTTACTCTATCTCACCATACTGCCAACCTCAATGGGGGTAATGCTGGGACAACAAGATGAATCTGGCAGGAAGGAGCAGGCAATTTACTATTTGATTAAGAAGTTTAACGCCTGTGAGGCTCGTTATATGGCAATCGAGAAGACTTGTTGTGCACTAGAGTGGACCTCCAGCAGACTCAGACAGTACATGTTATATCACACCACTTGGCTAATTTCTCGAATGGATCCTTTGAAGTATATCTTCGAAAGTCCTCATATCTCCTTTAGAGTTTCGAAGTGGCAAGTGATATTGTCAGAATTTGACATCAAATATGTGACTCAAAAGTCCATCAAAGGAAGTGTGATTGCTGACCATTTAGCAGAGAATCCTCTTGAGGATGGATGGCTTGTCAATTTCAAGTTCCCAGATGGAGAGATAATGTCCCTCGAGGAAGATGAAGAATAGGAAGATGTGTGGAAAATGTATTTTGATGGAGCAGTCAATATGCATGGCAGTGGTATATGAGCAGTAGTAATCTCACCAAATGGCAAGCAGTACCCGATGACCGTAAAACTGAAATTTGAATGTACGAATAATATTGCAGAATACGAGGCATGTTCTGGTGGATTGCAATTGGCACTTGAGCTTGGTATAAAGTAGTTGAAAGTCTTCGGGGATTCAGCTTTAATCATTTACTAAGTCAATGGCGAGTGGCAAACCAAAGACTCCAAGTTGATTCCGTATCAGAAACACTTGACTCAGTTGACTGCAAAGTTCGACGAGATTACTTTCTCGCATTTAAGTCGAGACAAGAATCAGTTTGCTGATGCTTTAGCCATACTAGCTGCCATGACCAAGCTGGATATCCATACTAATGTCCAACCTATCCAAATCAGAGTGCAAGATGAACCGGCATACTGTGCTCATATGGAAGGAGAACCGGATGGTAAGCCTTGGTATCATGATATCAAGCAATATATTCAGAACAAGGAATACCCGGTATAGGCGAGTGAAGTAAATAAAAAGACCATCCGAAGATTGGCTATGGCCTTTTTTCTTAAGCAAGGAAGTCCTGTATAAAAGAGGATATGATGGTACCCTACTCAGATGTGTGGATGCTCGTGAAGCTAAATTGATCATGATCGAAGTTCATGAAGGAATCTATAGGACTCATGCCAATGGTCACATGATGGCTAGAAAGATCTTGAGAAGTGGCTATTATTGGTCTACTATGGAGTCAGATTGTATGGAGCATGTTCGTAAATGCCAAAAATGTCAGATATATGCAGACCGGGTTAATGCACCTCCATTTCCACTGCACAGTTTAACATCCCCATGGCCTTTTTCGATGTGGGGAATAGACATCATCGGTCCCATTAATCCCAAGTCTTCCAACAGTCATCGTTTCATTTTGGTGGCGATAGACTATTTTAGTAAATGGGCAGAAGCTGCTTCATATGTCAGCATAACTCAAAGGGTGTTTCTCAAATTCCTCAAGAAGGACATCGTCTGTAGATACGGGATCCCAGAGAGGATAATCACAGATAATGATGCTAATCTTAATGGTACCGGGATTCAAAAGTTTTGCGATGGTTTCAAAATCAAACACCATAATTCGGCTCCTTATAGGCCTCAAATGAATGGGGTAGTTGAAGCATCAAACAAAAATGTCAAGAAGATCGTTGCCAAGATGGTTGTAAACTATAAGGACTGGCACGAAATGCTGCCATATGCTCTACATGCTTATCGGACTAATATACGATCGAGCACTGGGGCAACCCCTTTCTCTCCGGTGTACGGGATCGAGGTTATCTCACCTAGCGAAGTAGAACTCCCTTTGCTAAGAGTCTTGATGGAAGCAGATTTAGAAGAATCTGAGTGGGTGAAAACTCGGTATGAGCAGTTGAACATGATAGAAGAGAAAAGACTGGCAGCTATCTGTCATGGGCAATTATATCAAAGCAGAATGGCAAGAGCTTTCAATAAAAAGGTTCGTCCAAGAGAATTTTGTGCGGGAGACATGGTTTTAAAGAAAATCCTCCCTAGTCAGGAGGATGTCCGAGGAAAATGGGCACCGAATTATGAAGGCCCTTATATTGTCAAACAAGCATTCTCGGGAGGAGCTTTGATTCTGCAAAACATGGATAGGGAAGAGTTACCAAGGCCAGTAAACTCTGATGTTGTGAAAAAGTTCTACGCTTTAAGCCCCGCTAGGTTGAAAACCCGAAAGGGCAACTTAGGCAAAAGTTAGGGCAAAGGACAATGAAAACAAAAGAAAAGAAAAGACCCGCTAGGTTGAAAACCCGAAAGGGCAATCTAGACAAAAGTTAGGGCAAAACACAATAAAAACAAAAGAAAAGCAAAGGTCCACTAGGTTGAAAACCCGAAAGGGCAACCTAGACAAAAGTTAGGGCAAAGAAACCTTAGGCTAAAAACCTGCAAAGGCAGCCTAGGAGGAGGATATGGTCCAACACTCTGCAAGCACTCACCACATTGGGGCAATTTTATCCGACCGAGTATACTGGGGCCAAATTGTTAAGGAATGATTGAAGATGATGCGAACAGAAGCCAAGATATGTGTCATCAAAAAAAAAAAAGCTATGGGGAATCAATTAAATGAAAATCAAAGGACCAATACTGGGGCAAATTTTATGTGATTCTTGTAATTTTCTTTACTTGTCTTTGTTTTTAAATCTTCATGATCCCTTTTGTAATTTTGTTATTGTCTCTTAACGAACTAAATTCTCGTATTAAGGCAAGAGGCTTTTCTTCCACACTCCCCTGTCGTGTTCACTCTCGTGTTCAATCACTATGGTCATGTCTCAATAAAAGTGAATATAAGTTTAATGGTATGATTTGATAATTCTAAATGGTAGCACCAATGAATGGTTTGAACCAAAAGGACTCAATACTTCAAATTCAATGGAAGAGGTAGCATGCACTGGACGACAAAAGAATGATGCAATTAAGCTTGGGAGGACAAACATAACATCCAGAGTTTATCAGATTCTTGGGTGACCAATGTTGTTAAAAGAATGAGTGATGCCTCGTCCCAGAGTGGCCGGTGAACAAGGGTTTGGTTGGTGGAAGTTTTTCCATGGAGCAATTGGTTCTGTTGTCCTTAAAAGGAAGGGATTCTCATTTGTTTCAGATTACTGATTATTTATTTTCGATCTCTGAGGCTCACCGCACCTTTATTTTCAAGCTCTAAGGCTCGTTGCATGTTTACTTTTCTGTTGGACGAAGAGGTTCCGTCCATTGCATGTTTACTTTTTTGTTGGACGAGGAGGTTCCGTCCATTGCATTTACTTTTCTGTTGGACGAAGAGGTTCCGTCCATTGCATGTTTACTTTTCTGTTGGACGAGGAGGTTCCGTCCATTGCATTTACTTTTCTGTTGGATGAAGAGGTTCCGTCCATTGCATGTTTACTTTTCTGTTGGATGAGGAGGTTCCGTCCATTGTATTTACTTTTCTGTTGGATGAAGAGGTTCCGTCCATTGCATGTTTAATTTTCTATTGGACGACGATGTTCTGTCCATTGCATTTAATTTTCTGTTGGACGAAGAGGTTCCGTCCATTGCATATTTACTTTTCTGTTGGACGAGGAGGTTCTGTCCATTGCATTTAATTTTATGATGGACGAGGAGGTTCCGTCCATTGTACATTTAATTCTCTCCTGTTGGACGAGGAGGTTCCATCCAATGCAATTTTATTTTCAAACTGTAATGTTTTCTTCTAAGGTCCTCGTGTTCGGACAAAATATGTGTTCATTTTTCTTTACTTGTTCATTACTACAATACATGAAAAGTAACGACTAATCATGTCTTCTAGTTTGCAACAAGTAAAGAGGGGCAACTGTGAACTCCATTTTTGTCCATATTTTATTCTAATTTTCATGATATTGTGCTTCAAGGAGACTAATAATAATAGTGAAGAGAGAAAGAAGAAAAAGAAAATAATAAAGAAAAGAGGGGGGCTCATAATTAACTTGCTACTGGACGCGGTTCAGTCCAGTCCATTGGACTTGCTGTTGGACGGGATGGTCCAGTCCATTGCATTGGACTTGTTGTTGGACGCGGTCCAGGCCAGTCCATTGCACTTGCTGTTGGACAGAGTGGTCGCGTCCATTGCATTAGACTTGCTGTTGGACGCGGTCCAGTCGAGTCCATTGCACTTGCTGTTGGGCGGGGTGGCCCCGTCCATTGCATAGGACTTGTTGTTGGACGCAGTCCAGTCCATTGCACTTGCTGTTGGACGGAGTGGTCTCGTCCATTGCATCAGACTTGCTGTTGGACGCGGTCCAGGCCAGTCCATTGCACTAGCTGCTGGGCGGGGTGGCCCAGTCCATTGCATTGGACTTGCTACTGGACACGGTTCAGTCCAGTCCATTGGACTTGCTGTTGGACGGATGGTCCAGTCCATTGCATTGGACTTGCTGTTGGACGCGGTCCAGTCCATTGCACTTGCTATTGGACGGGGTGGTCCCGTCCATTACTTTGCACTTGCTGTTGGACGGCGTGGTCCCGTCCATTACATTGGACTTGTTGGACGGGGTGGTCCCGTCCATTACATTGCACTTGTTGTTGGACGAGGTGGTCACGTCCATTACATTGCACTTGCTGTTGGACGGGATGGTCCCGTCCAGTCCATTACATTGCACTTGCTGTTGGACGGGGTGGTTCCGTCCATTCCAATGCATTTGCCTTTGAACGCGTCCAGTCTATTACATTGTATTTTATGTGGACGCGTCTAGTCCATTTATGATGCATTTGCTGTTGAACGCATCCAGTCCATTACATTTAATTCTCGGATGGAAGAGGTGGTCCCGTCCATTACACATCTAATTTTCTGTTAGACGAGTAGGTCTTCCATTACATTTAATTTTCTGTTGAACGAAGAGGTTTTTTCCATTGCATGTTTAAATTTCTGCTGGACGAGGAGGTCTGTCCCGTGTATATCTACTTTTGCATATCTAAGTTTCTGTTGGACGAAGAGACTTCGTCCACTACAATTTTATTTTCAGGCTGGAGGCTAAAGAATAAAGAAAGAAAAAGGGAAAGATAATGAAGTAAGGGCGAAGAAAAGAAGAAGAAAAGGATAGTCAACAAAAAAGGAAAGGAGATTGAATTGCTTCTCCTAATCCTTAGAAACCCTATTTTACTCATCAGACAATACCTCTTTTCCTCCACTATCCATTGGTCCTTCTTCTTCCTCATCTCCTCCCTCGTTTTGACCTAGCAACCCCACTCCTGACCTTAAAAAACCCTATTTTACACATCAGACAAGACCTCTTTTCCTCCACTATCCATTGGTCCTTCTTCTTCCTCATCTCCTCCCTCGTTTTGACCTAGCAACCCCACTCCTAACCCTAAAAACCTTATTATACACATCAGATAAAACCTCTTTTCCTCCTCTATCCATTGGTCCTTCTTCTTCCTCATCTCCTTCTCTCTTCAAACATGCAACCTTCACATCAAATCACCTCCTTTCTGCTGCTCGTGCTGCCCCCATCAAACACGCTATTACTGCTCAGAACCACCCAAGCCTTGGATTATGTGAAGACCAACCTAGAAGCCGTTGGGTAATAAGAAGCATGAAGCCCTCTCTTCCATCTATAAAGGGGGGGGCGGAAACAAAAGGAGGGGGATTTTTTTGAGAGAGAAGATTTTCTTTAGAGAGAGAACGAAAAATCAGAGGGGAAAGATACAAAGGGAGAGGGAGAGGAGAGAGATTTTATCTAACATTTTCTTGGTGAAGAAAAAGAGATTAGAAATCTGAGCTTTTCTCTTCCCTATTATTAGAGTGGTTAAGAATGAAGAGTTAAAAAGAGTCAGTGAGATTGAAATGTAAAGTTCTTGATCTTGAGATCTTACCACTGGGAGGAAATAAAGTCATTGTTATTCTGCTCTCATTTGGTAATCCTTGTTTTCTTTGTTGATATTATTCATAAGTTTCTCTTGACAATCTTATTCTTTTGTACCTCTGTTCACTGAATGAGTTAGTAAAAAGTTTCATTTCTACGTTCCATTTCTATCCCATTTTCAAGAGGTAAAATTATTTATTTTACATAAAATTAGAGAATGATCACTTGATTAAAACAGTCTTATTTCTTGGGTTGCCCTATGACAAGTGTCATGTTCAACCCTTCAGCTTTTGAGGTTGCTCTGTGGACTTACGTGCCATGTTCAACCTTATATAGGTTCAATCAAAAATTTCACAACTAAAGATATTTTCTTCTTAAAAGACTTTTTTTGTGGGGTAAAACAAATATTTTCAATGTTATTAATAATTTACACAACTAATCAACAATTATTATTATTTTTAAATTGTGATCAAACAAAAAATCGATTTGGATCACTTATATCAAAAGTAAAAGTGACTAGACTAAGTCTCATTGAGAAACTTGTTTTGTCAAGAAATTGTCTATCCTGAACAATAATAGGACAGTCCAACATGTAGAATTTCACAATAACTAGTTGAATAGTTGAAATTTGAAACAATCATCTCATAATAATCACAGAGACAGGTAATTTCAACACATCCACACCCAATCCATCGAAATAAAAGTATGAATTGTACTCGAATTCAAAAAATATAGTTAAAAGGTTACTGTCAAAGCTTGCAGTCTTAGTGTTCCACACATGAAAAACTCTACCCACAGCCACCGGCTTATTTGCTCTGGTATTATTGACAATCGGTCCATGCTTTGGTGCATTTCAATCCTTCACCCAATGTCCCATTTGGCCACAGTTGAAACACTTAGCTCCCTTTGGTGCATTGCAATCCCTTGCCAAATGTCCCACTTGACCACAGTTGAAACACTTAGCTCCCCTCACAGGGCAAGTATCCAACATATGTCTTGTATCTCCACAGCTGAAGCACCTTCTAACTTGACTTTGATTTTGATTATTTTGGTCACTACTCCCCATTGCAGAAAAATTCGAATGATGTTGTTGCTGATTCTGGTCATTTCCTGGTGGTCGGAAATAAGGTTTTCTCTGCACTTGCTTTTCTCCCTGATTCTGAGATTGATCCTTGGATCTAGAGGGTCGTCCAACATTTCCCTTATCGTTTCTTCTTTCCTCGTCTGCTCAATCTTCCGACTCATCTCGACTAAAGCTTGAAAAGTTTGAAGTTGCAAAGGTAAGACAAATTCCTTAATCTCGAACCTTAAGCCCGCTTCAAACCTCTCACATTTCCAGCTTTCATTTGGTTGTTCTTGGAATAACCGAAAGTATCTGGCACGCGATTCAAACTTTGCCGCATACTCTCTCACAGACAGGTCTTGTTGTTTTAATCCCAGAAATTCCATCTCTTTCTCGATCCTAACGCTCTCCAGACAATACTTATCCATGAATGCAGTTCAGAAAACGTTCTAGGTAATCTCTTGATGATCATCTTCAAGCAGTTGTTGAACACCCTTCCACTAATACTTCGCATCTCCTATCAGCATGAAAGCAGCATAAGTAACCCTTACTTCTGCAGGAGTAACCACCAGTTCAAAGATTTTCTCCAGCTTCTGAAACCATAAATCATCCTTCTCATGATCAGCATCCCCACCAAATTGTGAAGGATTTTGGCTTCGAAACGCGATCAGAGCCTTGCCCCCTGCAGCTTCCTGTGTCTGAGCAGCCATAGCAGCTGTCTGCATAGCAATAGACGCTGCAATGTTATCCATTGCTTGTACAGTATGATCCACTCCACCATCGTAGTCCTCATTTGCATTGCCACGACCACCAATAGGACCACCTCTGCGACCAAGTCCACGATTGCGTCCACGTCCAGCTTCTGGTGCGAGTTCCATAACTGACCTGCAGAACAAAATCAGTTAGACCGCAACCAAAAAATGAAACGCGCATTGGTGGGTTAACACACATTAATTCTAAGAAGTAATTCAATCAACATATCATCTACAATTCAGGTGTTCTCACAAGATATCAATCCAACTAGAACTCACCAAAACACACATACTTGTGGGTTAACACACATTGTTTCGATAAGGAAACAATTCAAAAAAGGTCCAACCAGAGATCACACAACAAAAACATAACAGACCTATTCCCCAAGGTTCCCGAAAGACTCGACCAGCTCTGATACCACTAATGTAACACCCCCCTTGGGCATTACATGGTTACCTGTTTGCGGAAAATAAATTAAAATAATATTTGCTGGTTGCTTTCGGAAAAATAATATTTTCTTGTTATTATTATTTCTCATTCTCAAAATCGTGATAAATTTTTTTATTTTCTTTTTCAACATTACAACAACCAAGTAAGCATAACCAAACTTAAATATATAAGTATGTATAAGTCATACAACTATATTGCCTCATATTGTTTTCACACTTAGATCTTTAATAGTATAAATCACTACTTAATAACAACAACACTACATTAAATAAAACCTAAGCTGGTCATAACTAACAGACACTATAACACAAGGCAGTAGCGTCAGTATACTCCTAGCCAAGTAGCCTTCTTCTTGATGACACCATAATCCTTGAGTGGCTCCTCTGAACTCCCCAATATATAAACAATAAAGAAACCACAAAGAAAACATGCAAGAGTGAGAAACCCATATATGGATTTAACTCGACCACCAATTGGGTGACACAATAGAAAACACACATATATATGTTATGTCTATACAAGCATTCATACTAAAACATATAATCTCATAATGGGTTTCATAACCCAAACATCTTCCTTTGGAAAAATATGCATGAACACTTCATATACACCATCTAAACATTCACACTTAATCTCATGAGATATCCCAACAAGTGATGAGTTGATCAGGCTCCAGGTACGCAGCCAGAACACCAGGCACACAGCTAGAACACAGGCACGCGGCCAGAATACAGGCACACATCTAGGACACCAGGCACGCAGCCAAAATATAGGCACACAGCCAGAACATAACGGGCACGTCTGCCAAATGCATGCAAAAACACTCTGTTCTTAACACTTTTCTTTATGTTAAATCTTTCCTTGTCGAAGCTCAAAAGCTTACGACCCATTACAGTTTTAAACATCTTTAAATACTTTCATTAATAATACAAGACCTCAAAATCCGAGTGCTCAATCACGAAACCCCTAAACCTTGCCATCAGCCTTAGGTTTGTGGTAATAGAAAACATCTTAAATGTTTTAACAAAGTATACACCACGTATACAGAAGACACCAAGTCTACAGGACATCGAAGTCCAAAGGACCCCAAGTACATAACAACAAAGAACCTTAGTACCCTGACGTCTCGATTACTAAGTTCAACACCACTTTCAACACGGTTGAATTAATTTTGCTTTCGGAGAATCTTTTCAAATGGGAAATTCTTCAATAAAATCTTTAAACAAAAAAACTTAGTTTTCACAAAGGTGAGTCACTTGAGGTTCAAACTTATTAAAAATACATACTGCTTTTTCAAGATACTTGCCATCGACACTTTTCCAAATTTGCAGTCAATTATCACTTTTAAAGCCTTTTAAGCCAAAACTTAGATTTTTCCACTTAAATAATTTTCTAAAATCATTATTAACTTATTTTAAACAATTAATTTCATAAAATAACTTTTTATAATATTACAGAATTTCTTACGTAAAAATTAGTAGTACAAAAATAATTCCACGGTTTCGCTCTCATTGTGACTCATAATTCACTCTTACATAATAAATCATTAAAATAATGATATTTTCCAAAATTCCTTATTTTTCCCAAATAAAAATTTTCATTAATATTGTATACCAATATTTTACCGTTAAAACATTGAATATAATTTATGAAGCTTCTTAAAGCTTTTATCCAATTAATTTAATTGGGCGCGACCACCTTGTCCAGGCTTCTCAAACAACAACCAACAATAATATCACAGAGATAGTCTCAGGCAAATCATGCATCACAATATTTATATATATTACTGCATATAAACAACTAAACACAAATAATTGATCACATATCAAGTACCACAACTTAAACCAGTTAAACAAACACCAACAGGAAAATCATACAGACACCAACCAGATAGCACGTAGCCATCGGAAAAATCTCTCAGGTAATCCCCTCTTACCTCTCGTAGAATTCTCAGCGGAATAAATTGCTTCATCGAATGCCCGGTTCTCACGTACACAACGGAATAAATTCAACCTTCACCAATACAATCAAACCATTACTAATCAAACAATTAAAACCATCAAAATCCTTCCTACATGGTCACGGCCTCAGGGGTCTTTGTGACTAAAAATTCATAATCATAATTAAGTCATGAATTAATGATCCTTAATTAACCAAGATCATGGATCAGTGGCTAAACAACTAAGTTTGGAAATCAAAACTTCCTAACTCACACACACCTAGTTTCGGCCATGACATGTTCATAGGGATAGGGATTTTTGTTTGACAAAACAACTTGGATTCCCTAAACATATATACTAACAAGCTAATATACATGATTATTTACAAAAGACATGAACAAAATCTCCTCCAACTAACCACATAGGGTTCGGCCTTAGCAAGCTAAATGGGGAGGAAATTTTGGATTTCAACATACTCTTGGATTATGAACATATGTATGATGACAAGAATATAGAAATTGATTTCAATCTCACGGGATTTTTCTATGATTTTATATGAATTTACAAAGTCAATAACACTAAGATGAACAAAATGAAATAAGCTTCAAAACAAGAAATGATTTGAAGAAACAACAACTAAAAGATGATGAAGAACATGAATCACCTCTTGGGTCTTGAAAAATGGCAATGAATCACACACTTGCTTCACAAACTCAAGCTTTTGAGTTAGAGAGAAAATGAAGAATGTAGAAGATGATAGAAGATAGTAGAAGAAGAAATGAGCTTGGAGAGTAAGTTTACATCATCTAAATGGATGAAGCAAAACTTCATGGGCCTTGGGCTTGGGCTATGAAAAATTTAGCAAGGAAAGTCCAAGTCCATTACTTGAATTTTCAACATAAAACACTTAAGTCTTAAAGAATGAAATAGGAATATTTATGATGTAATTTGGCTTCATGAAAAATAAACTCTTGGCCATGGAATTGGGCTCAAAACCGCAGCCCAAACTTGGTTTGGAAGAGTCAAAATTGATCCACTTCACTTAGTGTATCATGAAACTAGTTTAGGGTCCAAAAAGCAATTAAGAAGAAGTCTAAGGACCTAAGTGTAATTTCCTTATAGTTGGTAATGATGATGCCATGTGCATCATAAATGCTTCACATGGGTGAGTCATCTTAGATGACTCATTGGCATATCCCTTAGCGGCTCCCAGAAATTCCGTATTCAGCTCCGTCACTTACCCGATTAAGATATCTCCCGGATAAAATATAATATTTCACTTTTTTGTGAAATAATTCTAAAAATACACTATCATATGAAATAAAATAAAAATATTAAGTTTTTCGTTCAAGAATTAAAATTAGGTCTTTTGAGTAGTATAATTATCATTGTCAATGAAATTCGCGGGCGGGGATTCGCCTGACTTTACAATCTAAATTTTAATTGTAGCTTTCTACGTTCAAGTAGAATTGAGTGATGAACTCCATTTATTTAAAATAATTTTCTAACACTCATATAAATATATAAACATAATCATACTTATTTTTGTTATTTAAAACAGTGAAAATCGGGGTGTTACACTCCCAATGTGGTAGCTGTTAGGAAGTCAGTGCCTCAGAAGGTTTCAGGGAATGTATCATCCCATAGGCCCAGTGTCTTCAACAAACTGATGCCTTCAGGGAGGAACAACGAGTTTGAAAGATTTAACAGGTAGTTTCAAACACACACAATACACCCTAGGGGGTATCATCAATATAGGCCAGGGGCAAAATGCCTAGTCATGAGGAGTCGCTCAAGAAAGAGAGGTTCTTGATAGTGGATGAGGACCCCATTCCAAAAGGTAAATGGCACGAGTCAAGTAAGCATGGAGGGTGGAATGTCTTCTCTACGGATTGTGGTAAGAAATGAAGAAAGTGCGAGAGCTCAAACAATGATTAAACCTTCGGCTAAGGTAGAGGAAGGCAAGTGGCACATGAATAAGCAAGCCAAAAGAGACAAGGCTGTTAATATTGACCCTCAACAGTTGACACGGACGCAAAAGAGAAGGCAACAACGAAAGAAGTCTGTGAAAACAATGAGGATGACATTACAGCTGATAGTCGAGGCTAAAGCCAAGGATAAGAAGGAAATTCCATCTAACGGGGTTGATAAGGCACTTAAGGAGGCTCTTTCCTGTCCTACAATGGAAGGATTACCAAAGCAAGAGTCAGAAGAACATAAAGTTGAGGGGTCAAAATGTCGGCAGGTAGACGAGCAGGATAGACAGAACGAACAGGATGAGCATGATGATAGCATGGAAGCATTAGACGAAGTGAAGTTGATGCAGAGTCCTGAGCATGGAAACATTATCTGTTCAGAATAAAATGGAAAAGAATGGGATGTTATGGCTAAAGGGAAGGTTGATATGATGTCATTCTTCGAAGAGTCATTGATTGACACACTTCTGGCTGAAGAAGCTTCACCATCGGCCGAAGTGGACGTTGTTAGCATTTTGCCTAGCGAATTATGGGCATAAGAGGAACAGCCGAGCGTGCTGGAAGGTGATGTGTGCGCGGAAGAAGTAGAATTGACTGTTTTATCTGATGAAGTTTTCTTGAGACCGGTGGGTATGACATTCGACAAACCAACAGAAGAGATGACTAAGCACTTGAAACCCTTGTATATCAAGGCACGGTTGAATGGGAAGGAAATCAGTCGAGTGTTTGTGGATGGGGGAGCGGTGTTAAACGTGATGCCTGTCAATACCCTGCGAAAGCTGGGAAAGACCAAAGAAGACTTGGTGTCGACTAACATGAAGATGACTAACTTCACAGGGGAAGCAACGGCTACTTTAGGAGTCTCGGTAGCCGATGTAACGGTTGGGTCAAAGACTGTTATTCTGCTTTCTTCGTGGTAGATGCAAAAACTACTTATTCGATACTACTGGGAAGAGATTGGATCCATTCAAGTAAGTGTGTCCCCTCAACTTTACTTCAATGACTGATCATGTGGAGTGATAATGGAGTGGAAACAGTGTTGGCAGACAAGAATCCATTTATAGCAGAGGTAAGAGCAACTGAAGCT
Organism: Sophora flavescens; assembly: GCA_030762895.1. Taxonomy (NCBI): domain Eukaryota; kingdom Viridiplantae; phylum Streptophyta; class Magnoliopsida; order Fabales; family Fabaceae; genus Sophora; species Sophora flavescens. The sequence goes on from CM061068.1 coordinate 32,742,081, forward strand.
CTATTTTATTTCCCTTACATAGAGCCTATTGTTATTAATGAAGATTATGAAGATGGGGCTTGGAAGTCTTGTGATCTAACTTCAAGGGGTTTTGAAGTAAAAATGTCGGCCGATTCACGGTCCTTGGACATTTTGAATGATTAACAAACCCAAAGTCATAAAGACCTTCTCCATCGGCTAGCCATGTTTAAAACTGAAAGTAAGATCGAGGAAACAGGGTTGGCCGAAGGAGAAATGCATAATGAAGTAGAGAAATATACTGGGGGCAAGGTTCAGATGAAAAAGAAATACAGGCCCCAGTACACAAAAGGGTGCCAACATTTGAAGCACAAGATCCAATGATTGCAGTGAACTTGTGTTCGAATGACGAGGCGAAAATGACTAAGGTTAGTGGTTTGTTAGCCGAGTCTGATAGAATCAGGTTGGTCGAGCTCATTCGACAGTACAAGGACTGCCTGGCATGGGATTACAGTGAAATGCCTGGTTTGTCCAGACAGTTAATTGAGCATTGACACTATCGATTAAAGAGGGATATAAGCCCTACAAGCAGCCATCTAGGAGATTTAATCCAGATTTACTTCCTAAAATCAAAGCAGAAATGGAGAAATTACTCAAGACAGGATTTATCCAAACAGTAAGATATACTGAATGGCTATCCAATATTGTTCTGGTATTCAAGAAAAATGGTAAACTGAGGATTTGCATTGATTACCAGAACCTAAACTTGGCAACACCCAAAGATGAATATGTCATACCTATAGCCGACATGCTTGTTGATGCTGTAGCCTCCAATGGGGTCCTTACAGATGGATGGCTACTCAGGTTATAATCAAATTTATATAGCCGAGGAAGATGTTCATAAAACTGTTTTCCGATGCCCGGGGTCGATTGGAATATTTGAATGGGTAGTCATGCCGTTTGGATTAAAAAATGTTGGGGCTACATATCAGAGGGCCATGAATGCTATTTTCCATGATTTAATCAGAAAGAGTATGGAGGTGTATATAGACGATGTGACGGTCAAATCTATTAATTTTGAAGAACACCTCCATGACTTGGAAATGGCATTTCAGAGAATAAGGTTCCACGGATTAAAGATGAATCCAGAGAAGTGTTCGATTAGAGTCTCAGTCGGTAATTTCTTGGGCTTTTTGGTACACCAACATGGCATTGAAATAGACCAGAACAAGGGAAAGGCAGTGTTAGAGGCATCACCTCCCAGAAATAAGAAGGAGTTGCAGAGTCTAATAGGGAAAATAAATTTCCTTAGAAGATTTATAACTAATTCGGCTGGAAAGATGAAAGCCTTTTCTCCACTACATAAATTGAAGAATGCAGAGGAGTTTGTATGGGGACTAAAACATCAGGATGCATTTGATCAAATCAAACAAGCTTTAGCAAGTCCTCCAGTTTTGATGCCTCCCACGCCAGGAAAACCCTTGAAGTTGTATATATCAGTTGTGGAAGGATCCATCGGTTGCCTTCTAGCACAGGATGCCGATGATGGTACGGAAAGAGCCATATATTATCTTAGTTGATTGTTGAATTTAGCCGAATGTAGATATACTCCTATCGAAAAATTATGTTTCTCGTTATTCCATGCTTGTACAAAGCTTGAATATTATTTGTTGCCAAAAGAAGTATTAGTTTTCTGCAAAATTGATATTATTAAATATTTGCTTAATAGGCCTGTCTTGCAAGGCAGATTAATGAAGTGGGCCATTAAGTTAAGTGCATATGCGTTGACATATGTGCCATTGAAAGCTGTGAAGGGACATGCCGTAGTCGATTTCGTGGCTCAACACCCCACAATTGAGGTAGCGGATCCTTTCGAAGAGATTAATCAATGTATTAATATTAAACCATGGGTTTTGGCATTTGATGGGTCAAAGACCAAGAAAGGGGTAGGAGCTGGAGTTACACTTATAAGCCTCACTGGGCAAAATTGGAAATTCACGAGTCAGCTGCAGTCTAATTGCTCAAATAATCAGGTCGAATATGAAGCTTTGATTATGGGAGTTAGAATCCTGGCATCCATGAAGGCCCAATATGTCCAGATTATGGGCGATTCACAGTTAGTAGTCAAGCAATTAACGGGTGAATATAAGTGTAATAGCCATAAAATCTTTGGAATACTACGAAACGGCTAGCTCATTGTTAAATGCATTTGCCTATGTGGTAATAATGCATGTTCCCAGAGAAGAAAATAATGCGGTTATTGACCTCTCCCAACACACATCTGGTTACAAAAAGATAAAATCCTTGGGTAGCCTTAAAGAAGTAATGGCTATTGAAGATCATCCAGCCGAAGATTGGAGGACTGAACTTATCAGGTTATCAGGTACTTAAGTGATCCCTCGATTAAGGTAGACTACAAAGTAAGACAGAGAGCACTGAAATATTCAATGCTTGATGGAGAATTAGTAAGAAGAGGGATCGATGGAGTATATCTCAGATGCGTAGGGAATGAAGAGGCCTTAAGAGTAATGGGGGAAATTCATGAAGGAATTTGTTGAGCTTACAGGGAAGGACCAGTTTTGAAATGGACATTGCATCGGATGGGATATTACTGGCCTACTATGACGATTGATTGTTACAAGTATGCCAAAGGATGTGAAGCTTGTCAACAACATGGTCCTATCCAAAGAGTGCCAGCTGAGGAATTGCATGCCATAGTCAATCTGTGGCATTTCAGGGGTAGGGCAATGGATTTAATTGGGAAGATATATCCTGCATCGAGTAAACAGCATGCCTTTATCATTGTGGCAAAGGATTACTTCACAAAATGGGTGGAGGCGCAACCAATGGTCAATGTGACTCAGCAGGATGTTATTACGTTCATCAAACAACATATCATTCATAGATATGGTATCCCTGAAACCATTACAACCGATCAAGGAACTATGTTTACAGGCGAAAAGATGGTGGCCTTTGCCCAGGAATATGGTATGAAGTTACTCCATTCATCCCCATATTATGCCCATGCTAATGGGCAAGCAGAGGCTACCAATAAAATATTAATAGCCATGATCAAGAATACCCTAGAGGATAATCCAAGAAAATGGCATGAGGCACTTTCAAAAGTTTTGTGGGCTTATAGGAACTCTAAATCAACGGCTACATGCGTAACACCTTATCGACTGACTTTTGGCCAAGATGTCGTGCTACCTTTGGAGATCAATGTGAAATCTTTAAGGGTGGCCAGGCAACATGGTTTGATACTGGACGGTTATCAACAAGCCAGGTTGATGGAGTTAGAGTCAGTCGATGAAGATAGATTAATGGACCTGGACAACATTCAGTGAAATAAGCAGAAGGTTTCTAAGGCTTACAACAAACATGATAAGAGTAAGCAGTTTGCCGAAGGAGACTTGGTTTGGAAAACCATCCTTCCAGTTGGGAGTAAAGATCCCAAGTATGGGAAGTGGTCACCAAATTGGGAAGGGGCTTTTATTATTAGTCAAGTCGTCAGTGGAGGTGTTTATCGGCTAGTTAATATGCATGGTGAAGAATTGAGTAGGAGCATTAATGGAAAGCATTTGAAGTCATATTATCCTTCGATCTGGGAAGGAGTAGTTGCAAAATGTTGACCACAAGCCAGCCAAGTAGCTTTCTAATAATAAGATGATGAAAAAAGACTAAGAAGGATTCTTGAGAAAGGTACAATGGCTCTCTTGCTATCCCTAAATTATTTAACGAGGTCGACCGATGGATCTTGAGTAGTTGCGGGAAGTTCTTCCGGTTATGCGGCGGGAGGAAGGTCATCGAAGTCTCTTGGGTGCAGCATCTTACGCTATGAGGTAGCCTTCGGTGTGATTTCTTCATCAGCTGTCTTCACCACTTCTTCGGCTGCGAGGGTTGATTTAGGAATTTTTGAAGCATCAACTTCAGTCGCAAAGGTAGTAATGATGGCATCAATCGATGCAGATACAGAAGTGGTAAGGTATGGGGCTGAAATCTCAAGCATGGGGGCAGGAATAGTCGAAGTGGCAGGTGGAGGAGTAGGAACGGTCTTCGCTTCCATGAACAATGTCTTTAAAGCTGCCCAAGAAGATTTAGCCACCGAAATTCCTTTTTTTGCACCGAAATTACTTTTTTTGCACCGAAATTCCTTTTTTTGCAGTGGCCAAGTCCTCTGGTTTTGGCACTCGAATTGAGCTTTTCTTCTATTGCTTTTAGTCGAGGCTCAGTATCAGTTATCTCTTTGTTAATTCTTTCGTGTTCAGACGTGAGAAAAGCAAGTCTGTCAACTAACCTTTTGTTCTCAGCCGTATCAGTTTCTCTCTCGGACTGAACGGAACGGAACGTTGTCAGTAATTGAAGTTTTCGAGCCTCCAACTCAGAGAGGTGACAAAGGTTGTTGAAGGCTTTCTCATGGTGTTGGGAATGGGTAGAATACTCATAGTGAATGTCCCCAATCCTTGCCGATATATTGTGGAGAATGACCTTCCGAGATTCTGAGAATTGTGGATTTTGGATGATATTTGACAAGGACAGTTGCAGCTTGGTAACGATGGCTTCATCGGAAGGACATCTTGCTCCAATTGTTCTTCAATTTTGGAAAGTTGTTCGTCTATCGGAGAGGAAGGGGTAGAGGTGGCCAATGAAGCAGATGCTTCAAAGTATTGAAGAATAATGTCGTGCAGGACCTCACATTACGGTGAAGCAATTGGAGTTGAATCTTTGAATGGTTGCCTCGGCTTGATCTTGGCGGAGTTGAACGGTGGTGCTCTTTGGAGTGGTTGGGAAGCTGGTAGTCTTCTCGTGAATAGGTGATAGGGAAGTCGTGTCCGGAAAAATGGACTGGAAATAGCAGAGTAAATGTTGACCAAGTTAAGTCTAGAAGAAATATAAAACTGCAAGTGCGAGGAAAAGAACTTCAATAACTTGCCGAGGTGTTCGCTTTTTCAGCTGACGATTCACTGAAGGAGAAGCCTCAGAGGTCTGTTTCTTGTTTTTCAGAGGAAGAAGAAAGGGATAAATATTCATGTTTCGGTTTGATGAAATTTCAGTCTAAGAAAAGAAATACCTTAGCCGAACCTCCCGTTTCTTTCTTGGCTTTCTTGGGAGCAACTTCTGTAGGCTCCCTAATGGTTATCCCCTGGGACCTTGTTCTCTTCTTGACAGATGAAAGAGGAGTATTATCGTCATATAGGCCAATGATTCCCTCTTCTACATTCAAGCATTTGAGAAAAAAAGGAGTTTTTTTTTTATAAAAAAAAAACTAGAGAAAATGACAAAGTCGTTAAAAGTCTTGAGAAAGGTGCTGAGTTACCTTGTGCCTGCAAAGAGGAAGATGGTGGTCGAGAGGAAACAGGTAGCACAGCAAGGGGTGTAGGAGACCTATCATCTGGCATGTCCTCAATTAAATGGTTGACCCAATTGGTGGTTGAGTTATTGAAAATCTTGTCAGTAACAGACGGTCACTAGTTGAGGAAAGATGAGGTGATGCCTGGTTACCGATGAAAGCTTTTGTATCGGTAGGCAGATAATCTCTCCACGATAGCATAGAATTGATCTTCAACTTCATGTTCTTCAAACGTAGGTCGAGAGTAGGGAAAGGCAGGCTCAAAGAAAGAAAGCGGAATGTGCTGAAGCAGTCCAAATTGCCTAGCAAAGCACTGGGGGTTGTAACATTCTTGTGAAAACTTACATTTTTGGATTTGGCTTTGATGCGGTGAGAAGGTTCCGGGCCATTAGAACGCTTGCCCAGCCGAATATGATTGCAAGGCGAGTGGTTTGACGGGTAGTGCTTTCATACGAAGTGAAAATCCAAGACGGCCCAGTTCCTGCAGAGATGGTCGGATGAAACTTTGAAGGTATTCGTTGAAGAGAAAGGAGAGTGTTCACCACTTCGACAACCGATTCATAGGAATGGGTGAATGTAATCAATCTCTCGGCTAGTATAGAGGGATTGCGAGAAGGTGGAATTGGAGTCTCGATTTGAGCCACGAATTCCAGAAAGTAGTGTAGGATCCAGAGTTGCAAGAACCATAATGGGCCAGGAATGTTGTCAGTTTTCTCTTGGTTCTTCAGTCGTTCCACGTATATGAACAAGCTCCGGTAAAGTAGACCGAGTAAAAGAGGTCCAGGAGCCAATTCTTGCCCAGAGGTGATAAGTTGGACATAATTGAGGACTTCAGCTACTATTTGTACTGAATTGGTGCAGATAAAATATCTACACATCCAGTACAGCAAGAACGCATGGTGTTCAAGATCGGGTACCTCCCCTGAAGGATTGGAGTTGGACGAGATGAAATTGATGTAATAACAGTGGGGTTTGGAGTTCTTTATTCCATAAATGGGCTTGATTGCCTCAAAGAAGGTCGGAACTTCGTTGCCGTGAAGGGGAAGCCCAGTGATAGCCGCGACATCGAGTAAAGTAGGGCTCATCATACCACAGGGAAAGACGAAGCCGTTGATGGAGGTATTCTAGAAGCCACAGAAGCCAAAGATGAGGTTGGAGTTTAGAGGGATATCATGGCGCGACAACATTATCAAATGATAGATGCCCCAAGATTTCCATTCTTCGCTCTTGGCCGCGGCTATCCGGTCGAGCCATTTGAGATAGGATGGAGAGTGGCTGGGCCAAGTCCGGAAGCTAGAAGTCTTTTTGTCCATGGTGAACTGATGGCGTGGATTCCGGCAAGTGTACCGGATTTGTCGTCAAGTAATAAAAAGATCGATCCCACAGAGACCGTGATCTCAAATAACAATTAATTATTAAATCAATTAAACTGGACTATATAAAAAGCGGATTTGGAAAAGATTTGATTTTTGAAATAAGAATTAACTAGAAAATCAGATATTTAAGAATGCAATCAATTAAAATAGGAAAGTTAATCAATTAGGGGTTTTTCAAATCTAAAGAGAATCCTAGGAATTGGGTTACCAACAAGATTGTTCATGTTACCAAATTGACTACCCCTTGTTAATTATCAAAATTGCTTTGAAGGCGAATTTATCCTCAATAAGTTGATGCTCACTCTCGGGTTACAAAAACCGTGCCCAATTAAACCAACCCCTACTCTCGTGGTAATTGAATATAAATTGAACCCTTTAAGTTCTGTGACAATTCGTGAATCCTCCAATGACCGCTTCTAACTCTCGTGATTTAAGTCCTAAGTTTGATTCCTATAGATCCAATACCTAAGTTCACCGCTAGGTTCCTCCTTAGAGTATCTATGACATGCAAATAAGTGCGCACCGGATTCACAAGTAATTCATGCGATAGAAACGAAAGTGAAAGCGAAATCGAAATTAACAAAGGGAAAATATCAATTCATAACATAAAGCAGATCTTGGGCATAGCCCCAATCCCTAGAAATAAAACTACTACTCAAGCATTGCCATGGTAAGAGCAAGCTTGATTAACAAAAACATGAAAGAAAACCTAAGAGAGGAGAAGAAGAGGAAGAAGAGAAAATCCTAATTTTGCCGAAGGTAGCAGCCCCCAAAGTCCTCTATTTTCGAGCCTAAGTGCTCTATTTATAGATTAGGGTAACTTGAATCCCAATCAATCACAAATTCATATCAAATCAGTTTCTAAAGATCCATATATTGCACGTCACGGCCGTGATGCCTGTCACGGCTAGGCCGTGACGGATTCTGCCTTAGAGGTTGCTTCACTGATTGGTCTGTCACGGCCATGATGGACATCACGGCCTGGCCGTGATCAGCTCTGACTTTTCCATTCTTTCTTTTTAGCTCTACTCGATCATGGCCATGATGGCTGTCACGGCTAGGCCGTGATGGGCTATGTTTAGCTCATTTTCCTTACTTTTCAAGCTCCGTCTTCATGCAAGCTCCGTCATGGTTGATCCTAAGCATTTAATCCTTAATTCCTGCACACAAACACCACAAAACCACCTTACCCGTTCCAAGGTAAAAACTATCAAATAATCAAATAAAATATGCCTAAACTATATGAACTTGCATGCAAAATGTCAAGGAAATATGAGATAAAATCACACTCATCATGAACCAGCTGGATGCAATTGGTAAGGCGAATAAACTAGGGTAAAGAATGTTATCCAAAAACAGTTTACCTTCGTTTTGATATTCGGTAGAAGGGGTCAAGGTCATGGAGTGCTCAATATGATAAAGAGTACCCCTTGCTTGTTCAGAAGAAGAAGTTGTCGAAGACGTCTGCTGAAGGGCAATGGAGGCCGAATCATCGGAAGCATTAGAGCCATAGGAAAGGTTTTCAGGGTTCTGAGAATCGGATGCGGAAGACATGTTAGAAGAAACGTTTGAGAAAGGATTGCAGATGAAAGATAGCAAGAAGATGGTCGCAAGAAGGTAAAGTAAGAGAGAATAAAGCGCTCGAATGAATATATAAAAAAGGTAAGAGATTGAAGGAAACTAGCCGTTGGAAGGAAGTAAAGTGACTTGCTAGTGCGAATTAAATGCTGGTGCGACGCTCAAGATAGAAGTAGTTATATCATTCTATCTTCATTATAATCAGATAGAAGATATAAGGGGGCAAATGTTATCACTAGAAATTAAGTCAATTATAGCCGTTGGAAAGTTCAGCTGTTTGGGCCAAGCAAATCGGAAGCCAGTCGATTAGAGTATTGGTAGCCGATGGGAAGATAAGGAAACAGTTGATAAATTCACAAAGAATAAAAGGTTGATGCGGTTATAGGAGGTAGTTATGTTAGACTTGTCCGTTTAGAACTTGATATTGGTAGCCGATTACACGTGTTAACAGAATTCCTAAAAACAAGGGACGCGATGTCAAGTTGGTTAGCTTGATTTTAGGAAGAAAAGAGTCGTTGAAGATAGAAGACAACAAGCTAGTGGTTAGTGGCGGATGATCGTGGAAGGTGATCCTAAATAATAGGGATTTTAACTGGAGGTGATTAGCCGTTGTAACCTAAGGTGGCTACTAAGTTAGCAGGCGAAAATTTAGGAGTTAGTGGTCATAATGATACTTTGCATAGAATGTTTGTAGCCTATAAATACCCATTGTACATCTTGAGTTAAACACATCAATACAATCAAATATTTTTATGCACAAGCTTTATCTTTCCTTTCATTTACTGTTTACACGAATTTTTTTAAAATTATTTCATCTTCCACACTAAACACTCTTTAGAGTAGTTTAGGAACCCACAAGTTAGGAGGAAAAATCCCCTTTCTAACGCTTTTGACTGATTAAGGGAATCGTTGTTATCAAGAGTTAATCGATCCCACGACTAATTTTACTTCGTCCGATAACAAATTTATATGTTATCACCAAAAAAATAATTTAGCTGATAGCCGATTACGGTAATTAACCGAGTTGTTAATTTAGCTGAGAAGAACGGCTGAACCAAGGTCGATTGAATCAGGATAAGCTGAATGCCACTGCGGAGCTGAGATAAGTAGCCGATGACCAGTAGCTGCGTTAGGTTTAGTTGAGGAAATTTAGCCGGTGCAGAATCAGCCGTTTCAGAATCAGTCGTTGCAGAATCAGCTGAACGTAAATGGTAGTGGAGACTATTATTGGGTCTTAATGGGCTCGTATAGATATTGATTAAATGAGTCCAAGACTTTAATAATATTCAAAAAAGGAAGAAATAAAAAATAACCATTTTCCTATATTTTTGGGATGAAGTTATGGGTGGTTTTGGAGAGAGAAAATGAAGATAAAAGGTTGATCAGCTGCAATCAAAGGCAGTTTATGAGTTGACCAAGTCAAAAACGTACATGAACACCCACTCCCTTAAAAATAGGGATATGGAGAACATAGTCAGCTGATGGACAGTTAGTCGTTTGGCCCATAACTTAGTCGTTTGAGCATATATGTGAATTATATTAGTCGGGCAAGTCAAGAACGTGATGGAGGACCTATTCCCTTAAAAATAGTGGTTTTAGGGGATATTATGCTTAGCCGTTTTTGTCAGCCATGATGTGTATTGTTGCTAGAAAATAGGAATTAGTGGCTAATAGGAGTGGCTTAGCATAGCTTACAATTTTACCTACAAATACAAGTTGTACATAACAATTTTACACACATCCAATCAAATACACAACTTGTATTTACTTAACTTTACTTTATTACTTTCTTTTATCGAATTTTCTTGCTTTCATGCAACTCTAGATAGCTTCCTATTTCATCTTCTACACTAGACACTTTCTTTAGTAGTCTAGGAACCTATAGTTGAGAAATAGAGTCCCTTTCTCAATGTAATCGTCTGAACACAAAATGGGAATCACTGTCAAATGTGTGAATTAGTCATTCAAACTTATGAGCACCAAAAATGCTCGCACGAAGACAACAATTGGCAGGCCGAGTGGGACCTGGCTAAAAGGTGAACTCATTGGGAAGTTTACCTCGTCGGGTCAAAGTTACATTATTTTAGCCTGGAACCGTCTCAAGCAACTTCTAAGAAGATTGGCATCCATATAGCAGTTGAACCTTTAAATTTAATTGCCTTAGGCATGCCATCTTCTCAACCATCATCAACAACTATGTCTACTCAACTAGAGCAAGCGTCAATGTCTATTGCATCGGTATCGACTGTCGGTGGACATTCAACAACAGCAGCTTATACCGCTGATCAAAATCAATCGCTAGTGATGTCCGCTTCGTTTATCCACCAGCAAATAGATATGAGAGTACATGACATTATGTACCATGTTTCTAACCTGCTGGCAGACATTGTTAAACCAATGGTGCATAACGAAGTGCTTCGGATGAGGGAGCAAGAACAACAAGAATTGAACTTTAGAGAAAATTTGGTGACTTCTTCTATTTTTTGGCAATCAAGACGGATGAATCCTACACAACATATATCAGTTGGTGATGCATAACAAATGCAACCGAGTCTAAATCAATATGTTCATGTAGGACCATTTCAGCTGGGCCAGCAGAGCGTGATTCAGCAGACCCTCAACCGAGTCCCATCACACAAGCACTTACTAGTCTTAATGCTGCTAACCTTGGGGGCAAGTGGTTGCGAATGATGTTGAATCTCAACCAATATTATAGTACAGGCGAGTTCATTCGACTAAAATGCCATCAATTACGTTAGGCCAGCTTGGTATGTCGTATTTTGTATCAAATGCTACGGCTGTTGGTGCAAACTCACAGGTGACTATGCTTGGGGTTATGACGTATCCTACCACGGGCTATGGGGCAATTCAAACAAAGTTACCTGGAAATTATGCTAGGGAGAAGTCATGGAACATTTTTCCGCCTACCTCGGCTAATATGCCAGACTATCAGCTAGCCCCGGAACAACCGCCATATGTTCAAATGGGTTCATTTCCTCCTCGAGGAAATTTGTATAGGGTGCCTGATGATTATGTTGGGGAGCAGCAATGGAGTCTAATTCCACCTACCTCGGCTAATCAATCAGTTGTCATCAGGGCTCAATATATGAATCTTGGTGATTGTGCAGCAGAGCAGTCATGGATATCAGTTCCACCTAGTGCGACTAATCAAACAGTGATTTCAAACATGTCGAAGTCAATGTACCAAATGTCAGTCAGACAATCAGGTCTTGCTCCAACTCCAGTGCAAAACTGTGCCCAGCCGACAACGGCTGAGAGTAGACCAACTGTCCCTCGGCTAATTGATCCCAACATGGTAGCTGAGGTTATGCAAAAGCACTTCGGTGTGCAATTAAGGCCATTAAATATGCTTGAATATCGAAAGTCATATCCTGAATGCGTGGACAGAATGATACCATTGCCAGAAGGGTTTGAGACCCCAAAATTCTCAACTTTTTCATGAGAAGATGGCAAGTCTACCATTGAGCATATTGGCAGATTTACTGCCCAGTGTGGAGAGACAAACCAGAATGAGTACTATAAGCTTCAGCTATTCCCTTTGTCATTGACAGGTATAGCATTCACGTGGTATTTGTCTCTACCTTCTAATTCTGTGCAAAATTGGGCAGACATGGAAAGGTGTTTCCATGATAAGTTCCATAGACCTCAGCCCGAAGTTACAGCAGCTGACTTGATGGATTTGAAACAACAAGAGGATGAGACGGCTGCTGACTTCGTAGAAAGATTCAGGAAGTTGAGTGGAAGATGTACAAGACAGCTTCCAGAAGCAGAATATGCTACAATAGCTGTTGGTAACATGCACTCTAAGTTAAGAGAAAAGTTGTTAGTCCAAGAATTGTTAAACTTGAGTCAACTGGTAACCAAAGCTTCTGCGGTTGAACGATTCATTCTAGATATGCAACACTTGACATCGGTTGAAGATTATGATGAGTCTGAAGAAGCAGCCGATTATTACAGTGATTAGGCAACTAATGTCATGGCAGCCGATATCCTGAGGGAATGTTGTCCCTAAAAGACTTTGAAGGGTGAAAAGTCCAAATTAGCTGAGAAGTATGTAACTAAGATGACAACCAATAAAGACTCATTCTCAGCTGCATTCAACGGTGTTTGCTCATTCCATTCCCATTCCCATTCCTCATCTCGAATTCTGTTAATTCTTGTTCCCTATAAGGTTGCACCGATCTCCTACTCACTCTCGTGCAATATTCGATCGATGATCCTAATTCAAGTTCTAAACGCGAATCGCTGACTAAGCCTCATCACGTTAACAAGTCAATCACGCAACACATATGATTAACACAATCAAATCAGAATTAGAAAACAAGAATTGAATTAAAGGAGAAAAACATACATCATATTGGATTTACATTGCCATGGGTGGCTTCATCGTTCCCTCGGACGACGGGGATTAGTTCCTCATGCTCATAGACAAGCGATCGGACGTAATAACCATCGTAAAATAAAAAGAAACCAGAAAAGGAGACGCAGCTCCAAGGAGAAATAAGGATTCGTAACTACTGCCCTAACCTAAGTGGAAAACTGGATCCCTAAAGTTGTATCCGGATTCTGATATGCAACAGCCTTTAAATAGTAATCCTGATCTGCGCTCTCTCGCGAGGCGAGCAGACTCTCGCGAGGCGAGAATTAAAATTGGCGCGCTTTCAATTTAAACTCTCGCGAGGCGAGCAGCCTCTCGCGGGGCGAGTCTTCAATTCTAGGCTGTGACCTTCACCACGGCTGGGCCGTGATGGTCTCTGACTTCCAAGTCTTCATTCTCTCGCGGGGCGAGCTTCTTCTCGCGGGGCGAGTCTTCAAACCTTAAACTGCCACGGGCGTGGTATTCATCACGGCTTGGCCGTGATGGTCTCTGTCTTCTTTGGTCTTAAGACTCTCGCGAGGCGTGAGTACACTCTGAGGCGAGTGTCTCAGAATTTCAATTTCCACTATTTCTTTGCTTTCCTTGACTCCCGGAGCTTCACTTACTTAACCTGAAACAACAAAAGCACCCACAAGCGTAATTCTATTCAAAATAACCTAAAAACTACACAAAAGACGCAAAACGAGTCAAAGCCCAACTTAGGAACAAAACAAGGCAAATTTGGGTGAAAACGAGAGTGAACTCGAATAAATTGACACGTAAACCCTAGTTCATCTAGTCATAAAACTAGATAAGCCAGAGGCTTATCAAAATTGAGGTACCCTTTCAAGGCTGATTGCGAATCATGGAGACTGTTTATTTTCCAGCCTTGGACGGTGTTACAAAATATGACTTTGGGCCTAATATATCCCTGGGAGATCACTGGCGCTGGGGACGTAATTGCCCTCCTGCACAAGCTTATAGTGTAATCATGAAGCATGAGGAGGAATGGGAATGGAATGAGCAAACACCGTTGAAAGCTGCTCTAGAACAATATTCCCAGGAACTATCCACCTCTGAGGCCAAGGCAAGAGCCAACTGTGACAGTATCCAAACTATGATGCAGAATTTCAAAATGCAAGTCGAGGAGATTTGCAAGCAGTTAGTACAAGAGTCACATGAAGCCCAATTTGAAGAAAATCTGGTTTTGGGGATAGATCAAAATGAAGACGAAGTGGTAGTGGATTCCACCCTGCTTGCCAAGCAACCGAAAATTTCTGCATTGGATAATTATGTTGGCTTGCATGCATGTGTGGACATGGGTAAGTTAGACCCCCCCACTCGTCTGGCACACTTCCTCGAGAAAACACCATTTGACCCGAGAGGAAGTGAATTCATAATAACAAAGGTCAATGGAGTTTTCATACACTGGCTGGGTGGAGTTGATGAAGTCATATTACTGCTACGATCTCCACTCCAATTACCATTTGATCCTGGTGGAAGACCTCGCATGATGAGCATCTCTTGGCCTCTGTACCACATACTATGGGATCCAGGTGGATGCTTCTTAATAAGTCAGGCTAGGGACGTTAAACAAGCGCTTCTTGGGAGGCAACCCAAGCTAGGTATCTCTCTCTTTTCCTAACTTTTGTTTTGTTTTTGTGTTTGTTTTTTGTGTTCTGTTTTTGTTTGTCGCTCTTGAATAATTTGAGAAGATCAAGAGTTGTTGTATGAGCGTCGAGTCGGCAAGCTTGTTGGATTTTAATTAGATTGAGCGTAGATTGATTGCATGAATTATTTGACCATTGATGATTTCCCCTAAGTTCTGAAATTAGAAAAGTTTATCCCCACTTAAAAATTGAAAACTGAACTTTGAGAACTTTGTTGTGATTACTTGATTTATGATAAGTTTGTGGTGAGGGGGTGCACACACTAGGAATCGTATCTCGGTCAAACAATTTGCAAAATGTCCAGGTGAGGATTTGAGCCTCCAACTCTGTTTTTGAATGTGTGAATCACTGTTAAGTTGCACTTTCCCGAATTTGCTTGAATCTCTTTATGGTTTGCATGTTTATGTGTTGCATCAAATGATTTAGGCAATTTTCTTTGAAAAACCACTTGACCTAAAAAGGACCATCCCTAATGCATGTTCCCTAGTTAGCCAAATTGAGCCCAATGGACCTATTGTTTCTTGATGACCCTACATTACGAGCCAAAATCTGAAAAACCATGTTAACCCAATCTTAGGATTTGGAGAGCATGGAAATGAGCAAGAGAAAGGTTGTGAGAAACTAAGTTTGGGGTGACTATGAGGTGGTATGTCATTTTGGGGTGAGAAAAAGAAAAATAAAGGTTGAAACCCAAGGTAAAAAAAACAAAAAAAACAAAAAAGAAAAGAAAAGAAGAAAACAAAAAAATAATTGCCAAAGGAAAATGGGAGAACAAAAAGATGAGCAAGGAAAAGGCTGTAGTCACCCGAGCCCAAATGAAAATGGAAAAAGGAATTTGAGTGGAAAAAGTGTCAAAATGCTCATGCTCTCTTAGTTCCTAGGGACTTAAGCCTAAATATCCTTGACTATCCTACCATCAGCCAGGCCTCATTACAACCTTTAAAAGACCTTCTAATGTTGCATGCATGTTTTCGTGGGAACCATTTTTTAGATGAAAATCAAATTCATGGGAAGTGCTCTTGATATGTGAAATTGAGTGAAAAGTGGATAACCTTGACAAACTTGAGCGAACGAGTGAAATTTTAAATGCCCTTGTGAGGAAGGCAATTGTTTGAGATAGGTGATCTTCCTTTGTGTGTATCTCTGATCCTCAACTTAGAGTAATGATGGAATGAATGATGAGTTCTCAATGGTTTAAAGTAAATGAATGTGGGGATTACATTGATGTAGGGGGGAGATCATTGGAGCAAAACTGTTTTGTAAAGTTGCATTAAATTTGTGCGAAATCGATTGATTCCTTTAGGCTTGCCAAGTCTTGAGTCGTTTTTGAGTTTTAAGCTTGCTTGGGGACAAGCAAGGTTTAAGTTTGGGGTATTTTGATAAGCCTCTGGCTTATCTAGTTTTATGACTAGATGAACTAGGGTTTACGTGTCAATTTATTCGAGTTCACTCTCGTTTTCACCCAAATTTGCCTTGTTTTGTTCCTAAGTTGGGCTTTGACTCGTTTTGAGTCTTTTGTGTAGTTTTTAGGTTATTTTGAATAGAATTACGCTTGTGGGTGCTTTTGTTGTTTCAGGTTAAGTAAGTGAAGCTCCGGGAGTCAAGGAAAGCAAAGAAATAGTGGAAATTGAAATTCTGAGACACTCGCCCCGCGAGTGTACTCTCGCCTCGCGAGAGTCTGAAGACCAGCAAGACAGAGACCATCACGGCCAAGCCGTGATGAATACCACGCCCGTGGCAGTTTAAGGTTTGAAGACTCGCCCCGCGAGAAGAAGCTCGCCCCGCGAGAGAATGAAGACTTGGAAGTCAGAGACCATCACGGCCCAGCCGTGGTGAAGGTCACAGCCTAGAATTGAATACTCGCCCCGCGAGAGGCTGCTCGCCTCGCGAGAGTTTAAATTGAAAGCGCGCCAATTTTAATTCTCGCCTCGCGAGAGTCTGCTCGCCTCGCGAGAGAGCGCAGATCAGGATTACTATTTAAAGGCTGTTGCATATCAGAATCCGGATTCAACTTTAGGGATCCAGTTTTCCACTTAGGTTAGGGCAGTAGTTACGAATCCTTATTTCTCCTTGGAGCTGAGTCTCCTTTTCTGGTTTCTTTTTATTTTACGATGGTGATTACGTCCGATCGCTTGTCTATGAGCATGAGGAACTAATCCCCGTCGTCCGAGGGAACGATGAAGCCACCCATGGCAATGTAAATCCAATATGATGTATGTTTTTCTCCTTTAATTCAATTCTTGTTTTCTAATTCTGATTTGATTGTGTTAATCATATGTGTTGCGTGATTGACTTGTTAACGTGATGAGGCTTAGTCAGCGATTCGCGTTTAGAACTTGAATTAGGATCATCGATCGAATATTGCACGAGAGTGAGTAGGAGATCGGTGCAACCTTATAGGGAACAAGAATTAACAGAATTCGAGATTAGGATTATGAGACCTAGTAAGTAATTAATCCAATCGTCGAATACGTCCTAATGAGCACGAGAGTGGATTTAGGAGAATTTAGGGGTCCCGGTTGACATTGTAATTGAACCTAGGGAGGAATTCATCATCACTTGGGTGTACATATTGGGTAGGTGGATTTGTGACCTTGGACATTTTAGTTTTCTGATTTTTAGTTAATTAGTTTATTTAGACTTGTTAATTGAATTTTGATATTATTCTCTCTCTCAACCACCTTCTTCCGTAACTTGACCGAACGTATCCGATTTCCCGCGGATTAGTCGAATTGGTATCCCAATCCCTGAGTTCGACCTCGGTAATTACTTGCCGTGTTTATTTTTATTACTTGCGACGACTCGGTACACTTGCCGGAGTCACAACAAGTTTTTGGCGCCGTTGCCGGGGATTGGCACAACCAATTCGACTAACAATGATGAAGAGGCTAGGGATCAAGGAAGTAAAGGATACGCGAATGTCACTCCAACTGGCTGATCGTTCTATCAAATATCCCTATGGAGTAGTTGAAGACTTGCTCGTGAAAGTTGACAAGTTCATATTCCCAGTGGACTTTGTGGTGCTCGATATGGATGAAGACGCTGAGATCCCTCTCATATTGGGTAGGCCCTTCTTGGCCACCGGGGGTGCCTTGATAGATGTGCGGAAAGGGAAACTCACTTTAAGGGTGAATGATGATGAGGTGGTCTTCAATGTCTTTGAAGCGATTAAGCACCCGGAAGAGAAGTCAGCTGTGTATCGAGTGGATGTGGTGGACCCAACTGAAAAGGTAAAGGCAACTCGAGAAGACCATGATCCTTCACTTGCAACAGTATCGGTAGAATCTCATGAGGAAGACAGTGAGGAAAAAGGCCCTTCGGGGGATGAAGTCTACATTGAGTGGCTACGAGACATGGAACCCATACCGAGTCTCCCAAGGGAAGAATGTACAAGGAAAGAACTCAGCAGCAAGGGAATGAAAAAGAAGGGTAAAGCAACAAGGTTGAAAGGTAGTACAACCGTGGTGGTCAAGAAAGACAACAAGTTGATCCCAAAAAAGACCATCGCGGAGTGGAGAGTGCGTGCAGATTATAGAAGGATGCTGGACTTAAATGGGCTGTCCGGGAACAGCTTGCGAATATATAAAAGTGCACAAACCTACAAAGAATAGGCGAAGGAATGGCATGGCCAGCAGGATCTTCCTCCGGATTAACCCTTAGGGGCGACTTGAGTCAGGCTCGGGACGTTAAACAAGCGCTACTTGGGAGGCAACCCAAGCTAGGTACTCTCTCTTTTCCTCACTCTTGTTTTTTTTTTTTTTTTTTTTTGTTTGTTTTGTTTTTGTTTGTCACTCTTGAATAATTTGAGAAGATCAAGAGTTTTTGTATGAAATGTCGTGTCGGCAAGCTTGTTGGATTTTAATTATATTGAGCATAGATGGATTGCTTGAATTATATTCACCATTGATGATTTCCCCTAGGTTCAAGTAATAGAAAAGTTGATCCCCACTTAAAATTGAAAATTGAACTTTGAGATGTATTATGATTGCTTGATTTATGATAAGTTTTGGGGTGAGGGGGTGCACACACTAGGAATCGTATCTCGGTCAAACAATTTGCAAAATGTCCAGGTGAGGATTTGAGCCTCCAACTCTGTTTTTGAATGTGTGAATCACTGTTAAGTTGTACTTTCCCGAATTTGCTTGAATCTCTATATGGTTTGCATGATTATGTGTTGCATCAAATGATTTAGGCAATTTTCTTTGAATAACTACTTGGCCTGAAAAGAACCATTCCTAATGCATGTTCCCTAGTTAGCCAAATTGAGCCCAATTGACCTATGGTTTCTTGATGACCCTACATTACGAGCCAAAATCTGAAAAACCATGTTAACCCAATCTTAGGATTAGGAGAGCATGGAAATGAGCAAGAGAAAGGTTGTGTGAAACTAAGTTTGGGGTGGCTACAAGGTATGTGTCATATTGGGATGAGAAAAAGAAAATAAAGGTTGACCCAAGGCAAAAAGAAAAGAAAAGAAAAGAAGAAAACAAAAAAATTGCCAAAAGAAAAGGGGCAAAACAAAAATAATATCAAGGAAAAGGTTGTAGTCACCCGAGCCCAAATGAAAAATGGAAAGAAAAGAATTTGAGTGGAAAATGTGTTTAATGCTCATGCTCTCTTAGTTCCTAGGGACTTAAGCCTAAATATCCTTGATTATCCTACCTCTCACCAGGCCCCATTACAACTTTTAAAAGACCTTTTGATGTTGCATGCATGTTTTCGTGGGAACTATGTTTGAGATGAAAATCAAATTCATGGGAAGTGCTCTTGATAAGTGAAATTGAGTGAAAAAGTTGAAAGCCTAGACAAACTTGAGCGAATGAGTGAAATACTAAATGCCCTTTGTGAGGAAGGCGGTTGTTTGAAATTGGTGATCTTCCTTTTGTGTGTGACCCTGATCCTCAACTTAGACTAATGATTGCATGAATGATAATTTCTCAATTGTTTAAAGTAGATGAATGTGGGGATTACATTGATGAAAAAGGGGGGGAATCAAAGAAGAAAAATTGTTTTGTAAAGTCGCATGAAATTTGTGCGAAATTGATTAGATCTTTAGGCTTGCCAAGTCTTGAGTCGTTTGTGAGTTTTAAGCTTGCTTGGGGACAAGCAAGGTTTAAGTTTGGGGTATTTTGATAAGCCTCTGGCTTATCTAGTTTTATGACTAGATGAACTAGGGTTTATGGGTTTATTTATTCGAGTTCACTCTCGTTTTCGCCCAAATTTGCCTTGTTTTGTTCCTGAGTTGGACTTTGACTCGTTTTGCGTCTTTTGTGTAGTTTTTAGGTTCTTTTGGATAGAATTACGTTTGTGGTTGCTTGTGTTGTTTTCAGGTCCATAAGTGAAGCTCTAAGAATTAAGAAAAGTCAAGAAATTGTGGAGATTGCCATTCTGGAGATTCTCGCCCCGCGAGAGTTTGAAGATCTGGGGAGACAGAGACCATCACGGCCTACCCGTGATTCTCATCACGGGCCGTGAAGGGAATGTTCGCGTCGCGAGACGTCCGTCGCGTCGCGAGTGTGTGAACTCCAGAAAAGCACCAGAGACAGAGACCATCACGGCCTAGCCGTGATGTGTATCACGGCCGTGACCTAAATGCCACACAAGTCAGAGACCATCACGGCCTAGCCGTGATATGTATCACGGCCGTGACCCAAAATCCACACAAGACAGAGAACATCACGGCTTGGCCGTGATTCATATCACGGGCCGTGACAAGAGGACTCGCGTCGCGAGACATCCTTCGCGTCGCGAGAGTTCGAATTCCAGAAGTGCGCCAGAAGCAGAAGCCGTCACGGCCTGGCCGTGATGGCCATCACGGCCGTGACGCGTGGCCTCCTTATAAATAGAGCAGATCAGAACAGAAAAAGAGGACTTTTTGGGATCAGAATTTTCAGAGACCTTTTGTAATCCTTATTCTGGGATTTCTTCTCCTTTTCTCCTCTCTTAATTCTTAGGCTTAGGATGAATTCCTATTGTACGTGCGTTGTTGTTACGGACATGAGGAACTAATCCTCTTGTCTAGGGGATCGATGAAGCCACCCATGGCGGCATAGTGTTCATGTAATGTAACTCTCTCTCCTTTAATTCAATTATGATTTTCCAATTCTGTTTTCATTGTGTCGATTATATGCTAGTGTGATCGACTAGTTAAGCGTGTTGAGGCCTAGCGGCGATTCGCGTTTTAGAACTTGAATTGGGAACATCGGTCGAGTATTGCACGAGAGTGAGTAGGAGATCGATGCAACCTATAGGGAACAAGAATTAATAGAATTCGAGATTAGGGTTAAGAGACCTAGCAAGTAATTAACTCAAATCATCGAATACGTCCTAATGAGCACGGAAGTGGATTTAGGAGAATTTAGGGGTCCCGGTTGACATTAAAATTGAACTTAGGGAGGAGAATATCATCACTTGGGTACTTTGCATGATTGGGTAGGTGAATTCGAAACCTTAGATGCTTTTATTTCTGAATTTAATCACCGTAGCGTTATTTGAATCGATTCTTGAATTCGCGATCTCAATCTCTTTCTCTCAACCACCTTCTATTGCTTAACCAACGTATCGGATTTCTTGACAATTTAGTCGAATTGGTAACCCAATCCTTGTGTTCGACCTCGGTAGAATCTTACCGTGTTTTTATTACTTGCGACGACCCGGTACACTTGCCGGAGTCACAACAAGTTTTTGGCGCCGTTGCCGGGGATTGGCACAACCAATTTTTCTGATTCTTAGGGAGTTTGATTATTTGGTTAAGTTATTTTTGTTCTTATTTTTATTTTTATTTTTATTATTTTCTTTTTATTTTCTACTATCTCTCTACTTCTTTGATTCCACTTGGTCTTGCCTTGTTTTGTATGCGAGGTACACGAAGGAATGCTTCCGGGTTGCGAGTATTGTGATGGGAACCATGACACTTGGAGTTGTCCGTTCTACTTCCCTCAAGTATATGTGGAACCATGGCATAATGACAGCGTGCCCCAGAACAACTATCAGAGTCAGAATCAGTATTGGGGTGATATGAGTAGAGACCATCCGGATTTTGCTTGGAGTAATGCTGACGATGGTCTAGCCTGGCAGCCACAACCTCAACAAAATTGGCAACAACAACCTCAACAGAGTTGGCAACCACAACCTTGGGAGTTGGCTCTTGAGAAGTTGAGTGCGACACTTGAGAAAGTGTCAATCAATACAAACGCAGCCATTGACAAGTTGGCAACTCATACAGGGATGGCACTTCAGAATCTGGAGATGCAGATTGCCCATCTCACAAAGCAACTTAATGAGCGTCTTCCAGGCACTCTCCCAGGTAGTACCGAGAACAACCCCAAGGGACAATGCAACGTCATATCTACTAGAAGCGGAAGGGTGTTGGAACCTAGCAGGGGTACCACTAATTCTCAGGATGACAAGGGCCCGGAACAACTACCAGTTGAGGAAGAGCAACCAGAGAAAGAAGGGTTGGCAAGTGACAAGGGACCGGAGCAAGGGGGAAGGCTGAAACTTGTGGATGAAGAGTTCCGAAGGAAGAAGTGGGTTGAACCCCAAGACCTCCCTCCTTACATGAAGGTACCATATCCTGAACGATTGAAGAAGCCTCAACAGGATAAGCAATTCAATAAGTTCCTTGATGTCTTCCGAAAACTCCAGATTAACATTCCATTTGCGGAAGCCTTGGAACAAATGCCATCATATGCTCGGTTTATGAAGGAACTTCTCACTAAGAAGCGGAGGATTGTGGATGAAGAAACGGTTGCTTTGACCGAGGAGTGTAGTGCCATTCTTCAACGAAAACTGCCTCCGAAGTTGAAGGATCCCGGTTCCTTCTCGATACCATGCACCATTGGGGGAATGACCTTCGGAAAGGCATTATGTGATCAAGGGGCAAGCATCAACTTGATGCCCCTCTCGATGATGAAGAGGCTAGGGATCAAGGAAGTAAAGGATACGCGAATGTCACTCCAACTGGCTGATCATTCTATCAAATATCCCTATGGAGTAGTTGAAGACTTGCTCGTGAAAGTTGACAAGTTCATATTCCCAGTGGACTTTGTGGTGCTCGATATGGATGAAGACGCTGAGATCCCTCTCATATTGGGTAGGCCCTTCTTGGCCACCGGGGGTGCCTTGATAGATGTGCGGAAAGGGAAACTCACTTTAAGGGTGAATGATGATGAGGTGGTCTTCAATGTCTTTGAAGCGATTAAGCACCCGGAAGAGAAGTCAGCTGTGTATCGAGTGGATGTGGTGGACCCAACTGAAAAGGTAAAGGCAACTCGAGAAGACCATGATCCTTCACTTGCAACAGTATCGGTAGAATCTCATGAGGAAGACAGTGAGGAAAAAGGCCCTTCGGGGGATGAAGTCTACATTGAGTGGCTACGAGACATGGAACCCATACCGAGTCTCCCAAGGGAAGAATGTACAAGGAAAGAACTCAGCAGCAAGGGAATGAAAAAGAAGGGTAAAGCAACAAGGTTGAAAGGTAGTACAACCGTGGTGGTCAAGAAAGACAACAAGTTGATCCCAAAAAAGACCATCGCGGAGTGGAGAGTGCGTGCAGATTATAGAAGGATGCTGGACTTAAATGGGCTGTCCTGGAACAGCTTGCGAATATATAAAAGTGCACAAACCTACAAAGAACAGGCGAAGGAATGGCATGGCCAGCAGGATCTTCCTCCGGATTAACCCTTATGCTGATTCGAAACCGTCACGGCCATCACGGCCAAGCCGTGATGTTCTCTGCCTTGTGTGGATTTTGGGTCACGGCCGTGATGGTCTCTGACTTGTGTGGCTTTTAGGTCACGGCCGTGATATACATCACGGCTAGGCCGTGATGGTCTCTGACTCTGGTACTTTTCTGGAATTCACACACTCGCGACGCGAAGGATGTCTCGCGACACGAACCTTCCTTTCACGCCCCGTGATGTGAATCACGGCTAGGCCGTGATGGTCTCTGTCTTCCCGGGTCTTCAAATTCTCGCGGGGCGAGAATCTCCAGAATAGCAATCTCCACTATTTCTTGACTTTCCTTAATTCTTAGAGCTTCACTTATGGACATGAAAACAACACAAGCAACCACAAGCGTAATTCTATCCAAAAGAATCTAAAAACTACACAAAAGACGCAAAACGAGTCAAAGTCCAACTGAGGAACAAAACAAGGCAAATTTGGGCGAAAACGAGAGTGAACTCAAATAAATTGGCACATAAACCCTAGTTCATCTAGTCATAAAACTAGATAAGCCAGAGGCTTATCATATGACCATGGTTTTGTTCTAATTATATTTCGTTTTCACCCAAATTAGACTCGATTGTCCTCAAGCAACATTTTGAGTCGTTTAAGTAGTTTTAGGTTAATTTAGCCAGTTTTGAGTCAAATAAAACACTTATGGCTATTTCATTGTTTCCAGGTTAACTTAGAGTCAAGGGAATAAAGAAACAGGGGAAATTTCAATCCTGGAAGTGTTCGCCCCGCGAGAGTCCACTCGCCTCGCGGACCAGAGACCAGCTGAACAGCAGAATGTCCTCCTCTCAGTCTTGCCTCGCGAACTACACCTCGCCTCACGATCCTGAAGGCTGACTGTTCCAGAAAATGCAAACCTTTCTGTGTCGCCTCGCGAGTCCATTTCTTCACCTCGCAAGCCTGGAAGTCAGAAAGCATCACGGTTAGCCCCTGATGCTCATCACGGGCGTAATGAGAAGACTCTTCAATTACTCGCCTCGCGAGCCATTCTTCGCCTCGCTATAAGTCCAAATGTTTCAGATTTCTTCATAAGATTCGCCTCGCGCGTGAGTTTTCGCCTCGCGAGAGGGAGCAGTTCCTGAATGTTATAAA
This sequence comes from Sophora flavescens, assembly GCA_030762895.1. NCBI lineage: Eukaryota > Viridiplantae > Streptophyta > Magnoliopsida > Fabales > Fabaceae > Sophora > Sophora flavescens. Next base: position 32,766,225 of record CM061068.1, read on the forward strand.
TTGTTGTTCTGGGCAGATTAGAAGACACTTTTCATTATCCACTGTTTTTTTATAGAATTTCTGGTTGTGATACGTTTTCCATGGAGAACTAATTTTCTTAGATTAGTCTACTGTAATCGATTTCCAACACACTTGAGGTTCTGTAATTCCTGTTTTGTTTGCTTTTCCCTTTTCAATACTATGCTATATATTTCTGTTTGCTTAATTCAGGAGTGTATAGTGTTTGTGTTGATTTATTTCGGTGATGTTATGTTCCTATATTGAATCGCGTTTGCTTAATTCGCGTGTGTTCGTTCATGTTCGCTTAGTTCATGAGTACTTCACCCCGTTTGCTTAATTCGGGAATTAGGAACATATATCTTGTAGTAGCGATTTCGCTTGTTAATTGTTGCTACAACCGAAAGGGGATTAGAATCTGCTTAGGGCTTGGAATTTATATGAACCGATGATAGTTGGGAAATCGAGAACAGTAGATTAATCGTCTTTAGCTTATTTGATAATCTCTTAAACTGCTTTGTTTTTATTGCTCTGTTTTTGCTTTGTTTTCCAATTGCATTTCAACCCACCCCCCCCCCCCCCCCCCCAAAAAAAAAAAAAAAACTGATTTTTGTGGTAAATAACAATTCAAGAGTCCTTGTGAGACGATATCCGAGTTGTCGCGCTCTACTACAATTTTATAAAACCACTCGCTTTTTGACCCATGTGCGACAGCGCGTCAAATATTGGCGCCGTTGCTGGGGACTCTTGTTTGTTATTTTCGCATTTTTTTCTCTCTTTTCGTTTTTGTTCTGAATTAGTCTGGCTACTAGGCCTACTTGCCCTGACTTGTGTGATTTTGATCCTGAAATTGAAAGAACACTACACACACGCCGTAGAGCAATTCGGGCTAGAATAGTGGTGATTCTAATTCTGAAACTGTTTTTGATAACATGGGTGACCAAAGGACATTAAGATAGCTTGCTGCCCCTGATGTTAATTATAATGGCTTGTGTATTGAATATGCTGGTGCTGTTACTCCCTTTGAATTAAAATCTGGTTTAATACATTTGTTGCCAAGGTTTAGTGGTCTTGCAGGTGAGGATCCACATAAGCATATGAAGGAATTCCAGGTTGTCTGCTCCACACCCTTGAGACCAGAGGGAATAACTGAGGATCATATCAAGCTGAGAGCCTTCCCGTTCTCACTACAGGGCGCTGCAAAGGATTGGCTGTACTATCTTGAGCCAAACTCTGTTACCACCTGGAACGATTTGAAGAAGGTTTTCTTAGGGAGATATTTTCCTGCCTCCAGAGCTGCATCAATCAGGAAGGAAATATGTGGCATCAGACAAGGCAATGAGTCATTGGCTGAGTATTGGGAGATATTCAAGCAATTGGTATCCAGTTGCCCTCAGCATCAGATTTTCGAGCAGCTCCTTATTCAGTATTTTTATGAAGGGTTACTACCGATGGATAGAAATATTTTGGATGCTGCTAGTGGGGGAGCACTTGTTGATAAGACTCCTGCTGCTGCCAAGTAATTGATTGAAAATATGTCACTGAACTCCCAGCAGTTTACAACTAGGAGAAATTCTGTTGAGACAAGGGGTGTGAATGAGGTCCATAGCTCTTCTTCCAACCAGGCCCTTGAGAATAGAATTGATGAGCTCACTTCTTTGGTGAAGCAATTGGCAATGGATAAGGTTCATCCAGCAAGGTTGTGTGGCATGTGCAGCTCTCCTGAGCACCTGTATGATGCATGCCCCATTCTAAAAGAAGGGTCAGTTACTGATTTGCCTCAAGCTTATGCAGTCCATCCTTACAATCAAGGCAACAATCAGAACCGGTACAGCGTTCCTGACCTCTCCACAAATAAGTATCACCCCAACTGGAGGAATCATCCTAACCTTCGGTATGGGAACTCATCCCAACAACAACCGATGGCACCACCACAGAATCCTCCTCAAGTGACCATTTCTGCATTTTCCGGACCTTCACTAGAGGACATGTTCAAGCAAATGACTTCACAGATGACTGCACAAATGACTACACTTTTTCAGCAGCAAGTTGGACAGTTTCAGGCCTCGCAGGCACAGTTTCAGCAGCGAACGGATGCTAGCATTCAAAATTTACAGACACGGGTTGGACAGCTTGCCACATCCATAAATAACATACAGCAAGATCACGGATCAAACCAACTACCTGCACAAATAGTGGTGAATCCCAATGTCCCCAATCCTAATGTGAGTGCCATTTCTTTGAGATCTGGAAGAGTGGTCGAGGCAGCCCCTGAAAAAAATGAAGAAACTGTTGAGGTAACTCCTGAGCCTTCAGTTGATGTTGAAGCTGAGAGAGTATATGTGCCACCAATCCCCTTCCCGCAAAGAGTGCAGAAAAATAAGAAGATTGGTGGGGAAGACAAAGAGAGGGAAATTTTAGATGTGTTCAGAAAGGTGGCGGTAAACATTCCGCTTCTGGATGTGATTAAGCAGGTGCCCAAGTATGCAAAATTTCTGAAGGATTTATGCACCCACAAGAGGAGGTTGAAGGGTAATGAGAGAGTTAATCTAGGACGAAATGTTTCAGCCCTCATTCAGCCTAAACTTGCACTTGAAAGGGTTACTGTTTCAGCCCCCACTCAGGCACTACCACAGAAGTGCAAGGATCCGGGCACTTTTGCTATTCCATGCACTATTGGGGACAGCAAATTCGAAAATTGCATGTTGGATTTGGGAGCCTCCATAAATGTCATGCCCACCTCTGTTTTCAACAACCTTGATCTTGGTCCCTTGCAGCATACAGGTCTCACTATCCAGTTGGCCAACAGGACCAATGCTCACCCCATGGGAATGGTAGAAGATGTGCTGGTACAAGTTGATGAGTTGATTTTCCCTGCTGACTTTTACATCCTGGACATGGCAGGGGAAACAAATTCAAGTAGATCACCAATCATCCTGGGCAGACCGTTCATGAAGACGGCAAAGACAAAGATTGATGTTGATGACGGAACCATGTCCATGGAGTTTGGTGACATTGTGGCAAAGTTTAACATCTTCGATGCTATGAAGCATCTCCTGGAAGAGCACTCTGTTTTCCAAATAGAGTTGCTCTCTGAAATTATTGATGACACCTGTGATGACTTGGTTTCTGATTTTCCATTTGTTTCTGGCTTTGATGATATTTATTCATGTACTGACTGTACTAACACTAACCCTTGTGCTGTTTGTGCTGAGTTCCTTGATTCTACTTTGCAGGGTGATAATGTGAGTGAAGTTGTCTGTTCAGCTGAAGTCCTTGACCTCATGGCTGCTCCAAATATACCATCCATTGAGCAGCCACCCGCCTTAGAGCTCAAGCCACTTCCTGGGAATCTGAAGTATGCTTACTTGGAAAGGAATGAAAAACTTCCAGTCATTATTTCCTCCAACCTTGACTCTGACCAGGAAGCTAAGCTCTTGGAGGTTCTGAAGAAGCACAAGAAGGCGATTGGGTGGACCTTGGTTGACATCCTAGGAATTAGCCCCTCCAGATGTATGCATAGAATTCTGTTGGAGGAGGGGGCTAAACCAGTTAGGCATCCCCAAAGGCGGCTCAATCCATTGATTCTGGATGTTGTAAAGAAGGAGGTGACTAAACTTCTGCATGCGGGTATCATATACCCCATCTCTGATAGTACTTGGGTAAGTCCAGTGCAAGTTGTACCCAAGAAATCTAGCCTCACAGTGGTAAGAAATGATAATAATGAGCTTGTCCCCACTAGAGTCCAGAATAGCTGGCGAGTCTGTATTGATTATAGGAAGTTGAACCAGGTCACCAGAAAGGATCACTTTCCTTTGTCGTTCATCGATCAGATGCTCGAACGGCTGGCTAGTAAATCCCACTACTGTTTTCTTGATGGCTTTTCCGGTTACTTCCAGATCCATATTGCACCAGAGGATCAGGAAAAGACCACTTTCACGTGCCCCTTCGGCACGTTTGCCTACAGGAGGATGCCATTTGGCCTTTGCAATGCTCCTGGCACTTTCCAGAGATGCATGCTTAGCATTTTTACTGAATTTATTGAAAATTGCATGGAAGTGTTCATGGATGATTTCACTGTATATGGTTCCTCATTTGATGCATGCTTGCATAGTCTGAATTTGGTTCTAGAAAGATGCATTGAAACTGACCTGGTTTTGAACTATGAAAAATGTCACTTTATGGTTGAACAGGGGATTGTTTTGGGGCATGTTATTTCTAAAGAGGGTATTTCAGTAGATCCTGCTAAAATTGATGTGATTTCTACATTGCCTTATCCATCTTGCGTTCGCGAGATTCATTCTTTTCTTGGTCATGCAGGTTTCTACAGGCGCTTCGTTAAGGACTTCAGCAAGATAGCTCTTCCTTTGTCAAACTTGCTAAAGAATGATGCCATGTTCCACTTTGATGACAACTGCAAGAAGGCATTTGACTACCTGAAAAGGGCATTGACCTCTACCCCCATAATCCAGCCCCCTGACTGGACCCTCCCTTTTGAGCTCATGTGTGATGCTTCTAACTATGATGTGGGAGCGGTCCTGGCACAAAGGGTGGGCAAGGCTGCCCATGTCATTCATTATGCTTCTAGGACTTTAGATGCTGCACAATCTAATTACACCACCACTGAAAAGGAACTTCTAGTTGTTGTTTTTGCTCTTGATAAATTTAGGTCATATTTGCTAGGTTCCAAGGTTATTGTTTTCACTGACCATGCAGCTCTGAAGTACCTGTTGAAGAAACTAGAAGCGAAGCCGAGATTGATTTGGTGGATGTTGTTGCTCCAAGAGTTTAATGTGGAGATAAAAGACAATAGTGGAGCTGAAAATTTAGTAGCTGATCATTTGAGCAGAATAGCAAGGGATGAGGATCCTTCTCCCATCCAGAATGACTTTCCTGATGAGAAGCTTCTACATCTACATGGGGTAACTCCTTGGTTTGCTGACATTGTTAACTATCTTGTTGTTGGTGTTTTTCCTGCAGGTGCAACTAGATCACAGATACACAAACTCAAGAGTGATTCCAAGTACTATGTTTGGGATGATCCGTACCTTTGGAAGTTTTGCGGTGATCAGGTAATTCGGAGGTGTGTCCCCGACTATGAGACAGAGTCTATCTTGTACTTTTCTCATGCCTCTCAAGTAGGGGGACACTTTGGGCCACAGAGGACGGCAAGAAAAGTCCTAGATTCTGGGTTCTACTGGCCCACCATTTTTAGAGATGCTTATGAGGTCTACCGGACTTGTAAGGAGTGTCAAACAGCAGGCACTGCCATCACTCGTAGGAGTGAAATGCCTCGGCAGCCCATGCTTTTTTGTGAGGTGTTTGATGTGTGGGGAATTGACTTTATGGGTCCTTTCCCTGCATCTTTTGGTTTTCTATACATTCTTTTGGCTGTTGACTATGTTTCAAAGTGGGTGGAAGCTATCCCCACTAGGACTAATGATTCTAAAGTTGTTTCAAATTTTGTTAGATCCAATATTTTTTGCAGGTTCGGCATACCTCGGGCTATCATCAGTGACCAGGGCACTCACTTCTGCAACCGCACCATGGAAGCTCTACTCCGGAAGTATGGAGTTGTGCATAGAGTCTCCACTGCTTACCATCCCCAGACCAATGGCCAGGCTGAGATATCCAACAGGGAGATCAAGTAGATCTTAGAGAAAGTGGTGCAGCCGAATAGGAAGGACTGGAGCCGCCGTCTAGAAGACGCACTGTGGGCTCAGAGGACCGCTTTCAAGATGCCAATAGGGATGTCCCCCTTTAGGCTTGTATTTGGTAAGGCATGTCATCTTCCTGTGGAAGTTGAGCACCGTGCGTATTGGGCGGTCAAGTGTTGTAATTTGGAAATGAAAAAGGCTGGTATTGAAAGGAAACTCCAATTACAGCAGCTTGAGGAGCTTAGGCTAGAAGCCTATGAGAGCTCCCGGATTTATAAAGAGAAAACCAAGTATTTTCATGATAGGATGATTGCTAGGAAAGAATTTTCTGTGGGCCAGCAAGTCTTACTGTTTAACTCCCGCCTGAAAGTGATGGCTGGGAAACTTAGGTCCAAGTGGATTGGCCCATTTGTTGTTACTAATGTTTTTCCTTATGGTGCAGTAGACATTAAAAGTGCAGGTAGCAACAAGGCCTTCAAGGTTAACGGGCAGAGGCTGAAGCTATTCCATGAGAGCTCGATGCCTGAGGATGCTAATGTTGAGGAGCTCTCCTTGGAAGCTCCCACCTACACTGCCACTTGATCAGGGAACACCTTTTCCTTTCCCTCACTCTGATTTTATAGTTATGTTGTTTCATTGGGGACAATGTATGTTTTAAGTGTGGGGGAGGAAACCAATTGTAGTCTTGTTTTGTGTCTTGTCTTGTTTTTCTTTTAGCTCTTGAATAAATTGTGTGAGTCTTTGGTCGGTGAGCTTGATTGATTTTGATTGATTTGGCACAGATTTATTGCATGATTTATGTGATGATTCCCCCTAGGTTGAAAAAAATTTTGTTTTTGAAAAGGGATCCCCATGAAAAAAAATTTGAAAACTGAACCATGAGATATTTTGTTGTGATGGCATGATTTATGATAAGTTTGGGGTGAAGGGGTGCACACACTAGGGATAGAATCTCGGTCAAACAATTTTCATGAATGTCCAAGTGAGGATTTGAGCCTCCAACATGTTTTTAATTGTGAGAATCACTTTCAAGTTGCACTTTCCCGAATTTGCTTGAATCTCTTTATGGTTTGCATGTTTATGTGTTTGCATCAAATGATTTAGGCAATTTTCTTTGTAAATAACCACTTGGCCTAAATTGAACCAGTCCCTAATGCATGTTTCCTAGTTAGCCCCATTGAGCCTAATTAGCCTATTGTTCTTGATAACCCTTTGTTATGAGCCTAAATCTGGAAAAACCATGTTAACCCGATCTTAGGATTAGGAGAGCATGGAATCTTAGCAAGACAAAGGTTGCAAGAAACTAAGTTTGGGGTGGCTACAAGGATGTGACATGTCATTCTGGGGTGAGAAAAAAAAATATAATAAAAAGGTTGGAGCCAAAGGCAAGAAAAAAAAGAGAAGAAAAGAAAAAGAAAAAGAAAAAAAAAAGGAAATAAAAGTGCAAAACTGTCAAAAAGGGTATTAGAAGAAAAAAGGCCGTAGTCACCCAAAGCATAAAGAAAAATGGAAAAAGGAATCTGAGTGGAAATTCAAAGTGTAAAAACGTTCATGCTCTCTTAGTTCCTAGGGACTTCAGCCCAGTACCTTTGTATATCCTACCCTTAGCCAGGCCCCATTACAACCTTAAAAGACCTTTTGATGTTGCATGCATGTTTTCGTGGGAACCTTGATTGAGATGAAAATCAAATTCATGGGAAGTGTTCTTGAAAGGTGAATTGAGGGAAATGTTGATAACCTAGACAAACTGAGCGATTGAGTGAAACACTAAATGCCCTTATGAGGAAGGCAATTGTTTGAATTTGGTGATCTCCCTTTTGTGTGTAACTTGGATCCCTTGCTTAAATTAATGATTGCTTGAATGATGAAGTTCTCAAATGTTTAGAGTGAATGCATGTGGGGATTGCTTTGTTTGAAAGGGGGGGACATTGAAGGAAAAAAGTATTTTGATGAGTTGCTTGAAATTTGTGCAAAGTTGATTAAATCTTTTAAGCTTGCCATGTCTTGAGTCTTTTTGAGTTTTAGTTTGCTTGGGGACAAGCAAAGTTTAAGTTTGGGGTATTTTGATAAGCCTCTGGCTCATCTAGTTTTATGGCTAGTATGACCATGGTTTTGTTCTAATTATATTTCGTTTTCACCCAAATTAGACTCGATTGTCCTCAAGCAACATTTTGAGTCGTTTAAGTAGTTTTAGGTTAATTTAGCCAGTTTTGAGTCAAATAAAACACTTATGGCTAGTTCATTGTTTTCAGGTTAACTTAGAGTCAAGGGAATAAAGAAACAGGGGAAATTTCAATCCTGGAGCTGTTCGCCCCGCGAGAGTCCACTCGCCTCGCGGACCTGAGACCAGCTGAACAGCAGAATGTCCTCCTCTCTGTCTCGCCTCGCGAACTACACCTCGCCTCGCGAGCCTGAAGGCTGACTGTTCCAGAAAATGCAAACCTTTCTGTGTCGCCTCACGAATCCATTTCTTCGCCTCGCGAGCCTGGAAATCAGAAAGCATCATGGTTAGCCCCTGATGCTCATCACGGGCGTAATGAGAAGACTCTTCAATTCCTCTCCTCGCGAGCCATTCTTCGCCTCGCGAGAAGTCCAAACGTTTCAGATTTCTTCATAAGATTCGCCTCGCGAGTGAGTGTTCGCCTCGCGAGAGGGCGCAGTTCCTGAATGTTATAAATTGCTGTTCTGGGCATATTAGAAGACACTTTTCATTATCCACTGTTTTTTTATAGAATTTCTGGTTGTGATACATTTTCCATGGAGAACTAATTTTCTTAGATTAGTCTACTGTAATCGATTTCCAACACACTTGAGGTTCTGTAATTCCTGTTTTGTTTGCTTTTCCCTTTTCAATACTATGCTATATATTTCTGTTTGCTTAATTCAGAAGTGTATAGTGTTTGTGTTGATTTATTTCGGTGATGTTATGTTCCTATATTGAATCGCGTTTGCTTAATTCGCGTGTGTTCGTTCATGTTCGCTTAGTTCATGAGTACTTCACCCCGTTTGCTTAATTCGGGAATTAGGAACATATATCTTGTAGTAGCGATTTCGCTTGTTAATTGTTGCTACAACCGAAAGGGGATTAGAATCTGCTTAGGGCTTGGAATTTATATGAACCGATGATAGTTGGGAAATCGAGAACAGAAGATTAATTGTCTTTAGCTTATTTGATAATCTCTTAAACTGCTTTGTTTTTATTGCTCTGTTTTTGCTTTGTTTTCCAATTGCATTTCAACCAACCCCCCCCCCCCCCCCCAAAAAAAAAAAAAACTGATCTTTGTGGTAAATAACAATTCAAGAGTCCTTGTGAGACGATATCCGAGTTGTCGCGCTCTACTACAATTTTATAAAACCGCTCGCTTTTTGACCCGTGTGCGACAGCGCATCAAATAGCCCAAGGCATCCATGGCCACTACCACTGTCTGGCAGGCCACTGCTGGTGCCGCGGTTGCTGCTGCGGCTAGTCACCATTGCGGCCTCCACCGCAGCCGTCGCTCTTGCCGCCACCGCGATGCCCGGCCACCATTGTTTTTGCCACTGTTGTTGCGGTTTTGACCCTTTTTACCATCATGATGAAGCCGATTTTGATGGTAATTCTTGGAGAGGGAGTGAGAGTCATCAGTTTCGCGAGCCATCATTGCTGCACCCATGCCGGTTGCGACCTTCTTCGCGAGACCTGCTTCTTCCAACATGAGCATAGAGCGGGATTGATAGAACGGTGGAAGAGGATCGCTTTGGCGAATGAGCATGGCAACCCCATTGTAATCCTCGGTGAGGCCGACCACCATTTGAAGAACAAGACTGTTGTTTGAGACCGGTGCGCCTACGTTCTTGAGTTGATCCGACAATTCCTTGAGCCGTTGACAATACACAGAGGCATTCGGGAAATCCTCCATGTTAGTATGGGAGAATTCTTGCTCAAGAGTTACAGCCTGAGAATTCTTATTTTCTTGGAATATATCACGCAACCTATTCCATGCCTTCATTGCCGTTGCATCGGGTTCAAGAATAGTATGCAACAGGTCATGTGAGATTGTTGCATAAATCCATTGAAGGACCGTAGCATCAATGGTCGACCACAGTTCCTTTTCTTCGTCGGTTTTAAACACCTTCTCCTTGCCTTTCTCCGGTGGGATGATGTGGTGGAGGACCTTGTGAGAACGTGCGTGAATCTTGAACAGTTCCGCCCATGTCGCATATTGGGCGTTTTCCATCTCCAGGGTGATGGATATATGGTTCTTGAAGTTGGAGACAGCAAGAGTCAGGTGGAATTTGTTGGAGTCAGTCATGGTGACTGACGTGAGAAGAGAGATGGAGGCTAGAAGGAGAAGAAGATAAGCTAGGGCGCAGCGGAAGCAGGAGAGGAACCAACCCTAATAGTGAATTAGTCGTTCAAACGACTGAACACCAAAAATCCTCGCACGAAGACAATAGTATGTTAGTTACAATGTATTTTCCTTGTAATCATACTTTGTACATGACTTTTGAGTATCTCTTGTACTCTTATATTATATTACACTTTGGCTTATAAACAATAGTTATATTGATCCTTTTAAAAAAAGTATTATATTGATAAGCGTTTCCTAAGTAATAACTTTTTATTAGTAAAATTGAAAATATATTAAAAAGAAATACAAGATAAAAAATTGCTTAATGTTAGTGAGGCAATGGCGCTCATTGGCGAAGAGAAAAATTGTAGAAAATTACTCATGTTCAAGAAAGAATACTCTAATTTTTTTTTCCCTTTTAACTGTTCTATTAAAATAACCATCTACAATCTGTCAAAAAAAAAACCATCTACAAATGTCATAATTTCCTATTAACAAGAAAAAATAATAATAGGTGGAAGAGCAGTGCAAGACAAGGAAAATAAAGATAAAGAAAGTGAAAATGCTATGTCACTCTTCATATGTACGAAGGCAATGTTACCACAAGATCCTTTACACAGTCAGAAAAATGTAGGTTTCCAAACTATACTACGTCAATCGCATTATTCTTTTGTATGTATCTATGGCAGGTGAACATAAATTATAAGAACTTGAAAATGAAAATAAAAATTAGACCGAGGCCCAAATTGTGTCTGGGACCATTTTAACTTAAAGAAAGATTTCTGAACCAAATTGACTCAGTCAGCTTGGAGAGGAGCCTGAGGTGTTGACCCTTTTCTTCCTTTCACCTTTTCCTTGACCTCCTAAATCTCCAAATAATTGCAGCCGGGTCAGGGCAAATCCGGTATTTTACTTTTGGTGGAGGGGTACCAACGACTCTGAAATGCATTTCTAAAAGTGAGTTACTAGAATCAGCATTGGAAACCTTAATTGGGTGTTTGTGCCTCTCATTATGCCCCCAATTGCTTCATTGTAACTCATCAAATTTCATGAAGAAAGTCCTTTTGATGAAAAAAACACAGCAGCACTGAACGTATACAAGATACAATATTCTATTGAAAAATAGCACTTAAATTTTCAAAATATTAAATATTAAATACATAATTTTTCAATACAAGAGTGCTAGTTAATATTTGCCTTTGTACTTAAACTTTTTGAGTGGTGGACAGGTAATAAGTAGTTAATCTAACATGGTGACAATTAGATTTTCAGGAAACTTACTGTAATCTAGAAATATCGATCTGTGAAAAGTCCATGCTGGTTGAACTGTCTAGGACTCCTACTGCAGACACCATTGGGCTCAGTGGGGACGCATGAGGCTGCTTGATGGCAAATACTCTGCAATTGAAGTAGCTGGCTACATTGTTATGGGCCACTGCCATTCTGTGCAGCAATATGAACAAAAACACTGTTTTGAGTTTGTGAGATTAATAATACACTGACTACTAAAGTTACACAAAAATTAAATGCATTAGGTATATCTGATTAAGACATAAACTACAGTGAATGGATAAGTCAAATGTTGTTGAATAGTAGTTCAGCAACTAGTAGGTGGAGCCAGCACATCAATTATCTTAGTTAAATGCCAAAATGTGTCTCTCTATTGAGTCACTTCCAGTTTCATCTTTGCCCTATATAGATGGCATTCCAGCTTTGAAAGGCTCTAATATTAAGGCATAACTTAGGTGTTTTTTTTTTTTTTTAAAGTGGTCCATTTTTAAAAATTATATATCAAAATAACATATTTTTGAAACAATTTATCAAACTAACCTATTTTTGAATAAAAACTCATTGACATGTTAACCTGCCACGTGGCAGGTCATGATTGGTCTGAAAGATTTGAAAAAAATAAAAATCAAAATAAAAATTGGCGAAAAAAAAGGTAGGCGCCAGTTTGACCTGCCACGTGACAGTTCCTGATTGGTCAGTCAGTTTTTTTTTTAAAAAAAATTAAAAAAGGTTTTTCTGGTTAAATAAATTTAAAAAATGAAAGAAAATTAGATTATTAATTAATTAATATAATACTATTAATCAATTTTGTCATTATATAATTATACTAATTTTAAAATACAATTATACCAATTAAAAAGTCTTCTGGTTAAAAATTAAAATAAAGAAAATAAAATTAGATTATTAATTAATTAATATAATTCTATTAATACATAATTATTATTATATAATTATACTTAATAATAATAATATAATTAATAATTAATTAATACCAATTAAATTTGATCATTATATAATTATACTAATTAATAATAATATACTAATTTTAAAATACAATTATACCAATTAAAAGGTTTTCTTGTTAAAAAAATTTAAATAAAGAAAATAAAATTAGATTATTAATTAATTAATATAATTCTAATATTAAATTTTATCATTATATAATTATACTAATTAATAATACTAATAACATAATTAATAATTAAATAAAACCATTTAAATTTTATCATTACATAATTATACTAATTATTAATAATATACTAATTTTAAAATACAATTATACCAATTAAAAGAATTTATGGTTAAAAAAATTAAAATAAAGAAAAAAATAGATTATTAATTAATTAATATAATTCTATTTTTAAATTTTATCATTATATAATTATACTAATTAATAATACTAATAATATAATTAATAATTAATTAAAACCAAATAGATTTATCATTATATAATTATACTAATTAATAATAATATACTAATTTTAAAATACAATTATACCAATTAAAATATTTAATTGGTATTAATTAATTATTAATTATATTATTAGTATTATTAATTAGTATAATTATATAATGACAAAATTTATTAAAAGTATTATATTAATTAATTAATAATCTAATTTTATTTTCTTTATTTTAATTTTTTAACCCAAAAACATTTAGTTGGTATAATTGTATTTTAAAATTAGTATATTATTATTAATTATTATAATTATATAATGATAAAATTTAATTGGTATTAATTAATTATTAATTATATTAGTATAATTATATAATGATAAAATTTATTAATAGAATTATATTAATTAATTAATAATCTTACTTTATTTTATTTTAATTTTTTTAACCAGAAAAACCTTTTTTTTAATTTTTTTCTAAAAAAAACTGACGAACCAATCAGGAGCTGTCACGTGGCAGGTCATTGGTGTCGGTCAAACTAGAGTGACTGGTGTCACTCCACCAGAGTGTGCCATGTCGCGCTGACATTTTTTTTTCGCCAAAAAAAGTTTTTAAACATTTTTTTTTTGCAAATTTTTCGGACCATTCATGGCCTGCCACGTGGTAGGTCAACAAGTCAATGGTATCAATTAAACTGACGTCACTAAAAAAATAAATTTTTATTCAAAAATAGGTTAGTTTGATAAATTATTTCAAAAGAACGTTATTTTGATATATAATTTTTAAAAGTGGGTCACTTTTAAAAAAAAATAAAAAAGCCTAACTTAGGGGATAGAATAGACAAATATAGCATTGGTAGAGAATAATAATTTCTGAACGCAACTTTAACTTAGGTACTTCTATCATGGGAAAGCCAATTCCAAAGTGGAGCCCAAAAGCTTTTGGCGTTTTTAATTTGTCACCGTTAAGAAAGCATGTGCAAGTGCCAATGTTTTCCGTGTCTTCTGAAGGTCACTGCCAATATCATGCTCTTCCCACAAACCCATGCCTTAGTCTAATTCGGAATCCAACTATGAGTGATAAATAATTACTAGAACAGTGAAATCTTAAAGAGTTGTAATATTTGAACCTAAGTTTTGATATATATTTATCTTTATTTTTTACTTACTTTTTTATGTATTTTTTGATATGCATTCCAATGATACATAAAAAATACGGTGCCTTGCCTATCAGGTAGAATATGACCTTTAATCAGAATATTACCTGTCTATTTTTCCCCAACCAAGTCCAATGCACCTTGAATTTGAGGTGTCATTCAAACACACCAACATGAGTAAATAAAAATGATGGCAGATAAATCTAAGAACAAAATTTGTGTGGAATTTTTTAAAGTATTTGCAGCTTAAGGCCCTACGAATTTCAATTTCTACTAGAACTATAACATATGCAATAACAAATTACACTTAAATTTTGTCCTAAATCCAACTTAAATAGGTAGGATCCATATATTTAGTTCAGAAAAATGATCAAAGTTATACAGTGCTAATAATTATAATATGGCTCATGAAATTGAGCTCAAAACTGAAAATTTGACATTGGACTTACTTGTAAAGAAAACTATGATCATGGAGTCCAACCACAAGTACTGAAGCTCCAATCTCTCTTACCGTGGCCACAATCTTCGTCTCTTCTTGGTTGTCTTCAGTGACAACAATCTCAACCTTTGTCTGTAACACAATCCTAAGATTATAACACATACATACCCATTAATTGGAAGACAATATATAATAAATAAGTAATTAACATATATAAGAAATGGAATAAGAAGGGAAAAAAAAGGGGGGGTTACGTACGTTGGAGAAGTTGTTGCAGATGTGTTGGAATGAAAGGGCTAACTGAAAGCCTTTGAGTCTTAGACGACGAGACTTGTTTCTGGTTCTGGATCTTGTGAAAGGGTAGACATGGAGGAGGGTGATGATGTCACCATAGCGAATGATGTTGTTTAGTGCCCATTGTAATGCAGTTCTTGCTGCATCCACATCTTCCACCACCACAGCTATGTTCCTCACATCCATCCTTCTCTCTTTCTCTCCCTTCTCTGGCCTTCGTATTTATATGTCATTAAGACATTGACTCGGTGAGAGATAGAGTTCTCTCTCTCTTTAGAACTGCTTTTTGTCTCTCTCTGTTTTGCCTTTAATTCAGTTTCAGTGGTGATTGACTCCTAATTTATTTAGGGGTTTCCTAATATGTGATTTATGATTTTCTTTTTTTTTTTTACAATATGTGATTTATGATTTTTTTAGGATGTACTCATCCTTGATTAATTAAAGGAGGTCCGGATGTCGGATGACCATTATTTTATCATTTTACGTATTTACTCATTTTAGAAGAATTTTATCCTATATTGATCAACAAATTAAAAAATTAAATTTTTATTAAAAATAACAACTTTTATAATATTTTTAACATAAAAAAAGACGATAGGAATAGAAGGAGGAAGTATTGTGTAATGTACCGTCAATTTCTCAAGTGGAAAATTTATTTTCATGGAGTCTCTCGGCGAGAAAGAACTTTGGTCGAATGCTGAGGTGGGTGATTCATTACTCTCACGTTCACCCAGACCAAACAAAAACCACGTTCATCTCCCCTCTCCCTTTTATTGACCTGCTCTATTGAAAGAATTTTATATTTTTACCTTCCGCATAAAAATATATGTGGTGACGATAGGAAGCATAATTAGGTAGTTTTTAATTGTAAATAATGCTATTAATTAGTATGTCATATCAAATATGCGCTCATCATGAAAATATAATAGAAAGGATGATGTATGTTGCTCGGCACATGGCATTGAGACTGCTTCTGTCGTACTCGTATTCAATTTCCATGAAGTCACAATAATTAGTAATTAGTTTATAGTTTAGGATTTGTCAAAAAAAAAAAAGTACTTAATTAAGGTGATGTCAACGAGAATGTTCCTTTATGCGAAATCGATTGCATTCAATCCACTAACTTTATGGAGGGAAAAGACATGTGATTTTAATTTTTTTTGGGAGAAAAAAATGTGAGAAAAAATAAAAAATAAGATAAGAGAATATAATATAGGAGAGATAGATAGAAAGTCAAGTGACTTTTGATGTAAAAAAAAATTAGAGGATTGGGATCCAAATCGATTATATAGAGGAAAATATTTTTTTACTACTGGTTGGTTGGAATATTTTGTATAAATATTATATGTTGATGAGTGTAAATAAATATTAGTGAATTAAATAACTAAATATATTATATATAAATTATGTGAATATCGATTCTGAGACAAAATAATAGAATTGTTACATATATGACAATTGGGGAATTACTCCGGTACATTTCCCCCCGGGTTTGATGCTTGAGATAAATTTTTTTTTATTGCAAAATATATTTAATAAGTTTTTCTAAATGTTTATTATAAAATTGACAATTGATAAATTTATAATAATTTACCTTCCGTCAAAAGCAATTTATAATAATTTACCTTAGATATCATCCTTCTAAAAGTACCATACTAATTTTCGGGATCTATATTCATTTCAGTAAAATGTGATTCTACACTACTGATTTTTTAGGAACTATTCATGAATGCCTCAAATACACTACTTTTAAATTTACAGTTAAAAAATAATGATGAAAGAAAAGAAACACACCAGTGACAGCTAGGCCCTCATTAAAGTTCGATGCTGTCTTGACATCTTTTCCAGCTAAGCAGATAATATCATAAAACCATTATAGAAAGAACAGAAGGTACAATTCCATAACTCCATTATGTATCATTTTCCATATCGAATGACAATAAAAGATAAAAGATAGGAAACGATATATATATATATATATATATATATATAAAAAGATAATGGAGCAAAGTGCCAATTTCCCGTAATATCTATGACATGATTTGTTCATAAAATTTTGGTAAAACTCTTGAAAGAATAAGGCATCAGTCACTCAAAGTATTTACTCAGAAGCATCCAGTAGCAATAACCCATAATTTTTAAGACAGGCGGGTACAGACCTGAGAGGTAGTCCTTTTGTCAATTATCGCCACTTGATTTAAACTTTAAAGAACATAAAAAAATCATTCCTCCTATTCAAAGCCCAAGACAAATTGAAATACTTGCAGTTTAACAAGTTTATCACCCTCCATAAATAAGCACGAAGGTTGAGCTCTATATTCTCCAGATTGCACCCATCTAGTACAATGATCATTAAAACCAATAGTTTTCCATCATGACAAATGTCAATGTAACAATTCCAACTTTACGGTAAAAAAATCATAATACTATAATTACAAAGTCGAAAATTCTCCATTGCCAAGTGCATCTCATGTTGTTCCCTTTTCAAGCATCTAAGTTAATAATAGCCAACAGCTCTCAGGTTATTATTTTGTGTCTGTTGATCTGCATCACCACCTTGGCTTAAAAACAGAACGCGACCTGTGGAGCAAAGGAAATTCAATTGCACCGAGCACATTGGTATTTGGTAAAAAAACTAACGATCTTTTATTCTCAAGCAATCTTCTGTCATATGTCAAACATGGATTTAATCATAAGCTACCTATAATCTTTAGTCTCGGATAATCCATGCGAAAAAAAGAGAGATATCATGGCAAAATCTTCTTGTGGCTTCCAAATGCAATTTCCAGAAAAAATCCATGTTTCAATCGGAAACTCAGGCAAAACAGACAGATATCAAGAGCATATTAAACATGCCTAACAATTTATTATTACTATTATTAAGTACAAGAGCAAGACTGAAGGAGAGATGTTTGGAAGAGCTAATAGAGAAGTTATTCGGGCTTATGAGAAAGGCTTATAAAAATAACATATAAAAATAGTTCATAACCTTTCTATAAGGTTTTTTTTTTAACTTATCACACTAAGCTTATCAGAGAAACTTATGAAAATGAGCTATTTTTAGCTTATTTCAAAAAAACTTATTGAATAAGTACTTAATTAAGCTACGTGCCCCAAAGCCTCCAATCTCTAATGAAATACAATTGAGTGTGGCAGAGCAAGTTCAATGTGTTCTGGAGTGGCAACTCAAGTCCGTCCAAGCTCAATATGAGGACCTCAACACCGGATGGCTCAACTCAAGGCTCTGGCTAGGTCTGCCTAAACAATATGAAACTGATAAGTCCTAAAAAAGTCCTTTTTTAAGGAAGGAAGGTGTCTTGTGATCTTATTTGTATCATAACTACCAATCCTTCCTACTCATACCCAAATCACGTGGCTTCAGATACTATTTATCCAATAAACGATCCTTCTCTATAAATCAAAGGCAATATGACATCTTCCTCGTCTAGGCAATGGAGAAAAGGGGGAAAAAAGAGACTCCCAAGATAGGGAGCCATCTTGGAATTTGAGGTTGGGTCTAACTCAAATGCACCCCTCACACCAATACATTAAGGGCGGACCACAGCTAAGGCGGCTTTCCAATTAAGAAGAACACAGTGTAACAGATACAAGAAAATGAAAGAGTAATATTAGCCCCATAGGGTGGGAGTTAGATTGTTGATTTGAATGAGAGAGGCAAGTAAGTAAATAAGATGAAATATGAAAGAGACGGACCATTTTGACGAACAGCAACTTCACGAATTCTGCGGACAAAACCAGTGACAGGATCAGCGAAAAGTTTGGTCTCGAGGTTTCCTTCAACATATAAGAGGGAACCGGGAAGAAGGTTGCTGGCGACAAGGTTTCCCAAACGCTGAGGATAAACGCTAACGCGATGCCACTGAACGGAGCAGCGATTGGCATAGTCGGCAGGGTTCTCATTCTGGAGTGGCCTTCGATTGTTATGAATCCCTCCGGTTCCGATGGAGAAAAGAGTCACCACCGTCCCACTCCGAAGCTTCTTCTGCAGCGGTTTCTGCCCAGAAGCCTTCCCCACCAATATAGCCCTGTAAATTCCAGGGTCGAGCCCATTCTCCAGGGGACGATCGAAGATAACCCTTTGTGGCTCCTCCTGTTCCTGCTCCTGCAAAGGGGGATCTGAGTCGGAGAGTGGAAGGCTGCTGCAAAATTGTAGTTGAGAAAGGTGCTGATGTGGCTTCCTAGGGTTCCAAAACAGAGTGCGATACAGTCTCCTTGACAGATTGCTGCTCATGGAGGAGCTCCACATTTTTGTTATCTCCCTTAAACCCTAGCAAACCTATTTGCCTATGCTCTCCCCCTTCCCCAACAAATTATAACTCACATTTTTTATTTTACTTGTTTATATTTTTAAACTGTTTTTTTCCCGTGTCATGTATTGGATATACATTGTTTTTCAACATTTTTATAAAATAGTTTACAGTTTAAATATATAAATTGTTTTTTTTTTTTTGTTGATAATTTGTATTAAAAAACATCTAGAAAATTATAAAAATAAAATGAATTATTTCTCATACAAAATTAGAATAAAAACACCTTGTAGTGGACTAATAAAAATTATAAAAAAGTATTTTTTATTTATATATTTTTAACTATAATGATTTTTTATACACCATATCAAATATTATTAGATTTAATTAACTAATCAATAAATTAAAAGAATATTTATAATTTTAAATTTTAAATTAAATTATATTAGAATTAGAATGTAGGCGACTAAATGATTAGTCAAACATTCTAAATTTAGTTTACTAAATCAATTGCATCGAGTAAGGATCATCTTTAATTTATCTCATTTTACATTTTTTAAAATAAAATCATTATATTGATTCCACATAAGCAAGTATATATATATATATATACACATTTTTTTTTTGAAAAAAAATAAGTATATATTCATTTGTTTGCATGATACTTATTTTAATTATAAAATAGTAATGATTAAATTAATTGTTTTTAATGCATATATTATATTCAATTAAGGCTGATATAAATAATAAATTAAAAAATAAAAATAATCTTATAATTGAATCGAATTTTAGTAAAAATAAATAAATACAAATATATCATGTAACACTAGACTTGCTAATTAAAATATCTTAAAACAAATAAAAGATAAATTATCATAAATAAATAATAAATAATAAAACACGAACTAATAAATAATAGAAAATAAAAATTAAATAGTACTTTCTTGGTCTAATTTTATCTGCCATATTTGGAACATTGGTTTACTTACAATTTAATTATCATTTTAGAATGTGAGAGTGTTAATCACTTTTTCAAATAATACCTTTATTTATTGGTATCTCAACTCACCCTATATTAATTAGTCATTCTATCTAACTTCTACTACAATAAGGGCATTTTAGTTTTATCAAAAATAAAATAGATTTTTTTGACTAATAAATAAAATAAAAAATAAGAGCATTTTAGTTGGAGAATATTATTTTACCTTGGAAAAGAGTATAATTAATGATGTTTTAGATGTGTCAATTACGTTAAATGACAAATAAAAATGAAATAGAGAGAGTACGAATTATTTATATTTTAAAATTGAAAATTTATTTAAAATAATTATTAAAATAATAATGCATTTATTTCGTTAAATATATTTATATTACTTGCTTGGTTGTGGTTTGCAATTTTGATCGTAATTTCTAATATAATATAAATTATTTTTTAATTTATTCATAAAAATAATAAAATAAATAATTTTTTTTACACAAAAAGTAAATGTGATTGTTGCACACAAAAAGTAAACTATTTTTGTATTATTAAAGACAATTTATATTTGATTTTAAATTTCAATTCCAATTAGATTAAAAGAGATTTTTTTTATAAAATTAGATTAAAAGTGATAAATATCAATTTAAAAATTTGGATAAATTACTTTTATTTTACTTGTTATTTTAATTTATTAATTGATTACTTTTTATTTTCTTTGTAAAATTTTTATAATTTTTTTTTGGTGCTTAAAAGTTTGATAATTCAATTATGATATTTTATGTGTGAATTGTTTTAAGGATTTAATTGATATACACTGACAATTTAAATATTTTTTACACTGTCAGTCAATCATAAATTGATAAATCATTAAAAATATTTGACTCTTATCCTAATAACCTTAAAAATCATTCAAATCGTGGTTTCTGATTGGTTGACATGGTTAAAAACTTTATACCGACAGTGTACAACAATTAAACTCTTGCTTTAATTATAATTTATTTTATTAAAGCCTAAATATTATTCAATTATAAATATAATTTTTCATGATTTAAATTTATAAAAATTCATTAAAATTGCTATATTGTAGAAGATCGACAACTTTATTGTCCATTATTTTTCATTATTAAATGTCTGGAGGAAGCACTCTTTTAATATATAACAATTACATATATAGTAAATGTTGATTTAATTATTATAAATGTTATATGATTTTGCGTTATTTTTTCTAATAAAAAAAAAGAGTGCAATTTATGAAAGTTATTTCATTGTTTGCTAAGTTTAATCAGTCATAAATTGTATTATATAATTTAAAAAAGGAATCTTCACTTAACAGGTGAAATTAAACCATTGAACATTAAATTTAAAAATGGAGGATAGGAATTACATTTTTCAGAATATTGATAATAATAAATCAAAATGGATGATAATAAAAAATCTTAATTAGTTTATTAGGGCTAGTGTATATTTATTTTGGCCATAACTTTTTTTTTTAAGCATGACCATAATAGTTACTAGCAGCAAGACAGGCACGTGAATGACACCTTTAATATCATCATCCCTATAATCCTTTCAAAGCTTGAGTCAAATTTTAAAAAGACAGTTTTTAAGTACAAGATAAAATTGCATTGCATAAAATAGGAATAAGTTAAATATGTAAGGCAAAGTTAAATATGTAGTGACGCCTCTTAGTTGTAATAGAAACAATTACTTTTTCCTGCTGTGCCACCTAAATTGTGGTATATCCACACCATGTGTTGCATTGTTATTGACTCAACATGAGTTCTTATTGACTCAAAATATCTAAAAAAAATTAGAAGATCATCAGTCAAAGAATAATGCAAGTAACGAAAGACAACATACTATAAAGGACAAAATAGAACTAACCACAACTTGTTCATAGTCAAACTTATGCAAGAGTTAAATTAGTTCAACCATATGCAGAAACTTTCAGTAATATTGAAATTCCCCAAAGGACAAAAATTGATGGTTATCATATGAGAGAAGCAAATAAAGATCAATTAATGGAACTTGTTCATTTGTAGAAAGATAAAGCAACAAAGAGGCAAAGAAAGAGTAACGGAGGCAGAAGCAAAAGAGGAGTGTCCATGAGTAGATGCCTCGCAGAAGACCCCTATCTAGTATCTGCAATCATGTTTGTTTTTTTATGAGCACCAGCACCATGAATAATTAGATTGTCTCTGAGGGAATCATCATGATTCTTTGAAAACAGCAATTAATACGGAATATAGAATATAAACACACCAAGAATTAATATAGAACATCTAAGATAATCAAAAAAGACATATGTAAGGTGAAGTTAAATATGTGGTGAAGTCTCTTTTCTAGCAAAGCAAGACAGCACGCGTCAAGCCGACGCGTGCTTTGTCGGCCATATTTATAATGTTTTTACTCATTTTAACCCATATTTTTGGTATATAATATTGTGTAGATACCCTTTTGGTCCCTTAAATTTTTTTTCGGATTCCATTTATATTCGTGGAAAAAAAATCTCATCTGTTGGTCCCCTAAATTTCATTCTGTAACCCTTTTAGTCTCTCCGCCAGTCAATGCGTGTTGACCACCGTTAAGTATATGACGTGTCACATTATGTATTGTTAGTATTTTCCGGCATGACGTTGAATTTAAAAAACCCAAATATGAGACATTTAATTTTATATATATATATATATATATATATTGGAAGTGTGTGTGTGTTTTAAAAACCAACGGCTCATTATATGTCATCTTCTTCCGCAAATACCGAAACCCTAACTCCATTGCTGCCCTTTATTGAGCTCGAAATTTTGTTGGTTTTTAACACACATCTATATTTTTTGTTTTAATTAAATGTCTCATATTTGAGTTTTTTTTAAAAAAAATTCAATGTCATGCTAGAAAATACTAACAATACACCTAGATAGATAACATGACACTTCAGACACTTAATGGTGGTCAACACACATTGACTGACAGAGAGATTAAAAGGACTCACAGAATGAAATCTGAGGGACCAATCGTGATGTTTATTTTTCAGGGACTTAAATGGAATCCGAAAAAAAATTAAGGGACCAAAAAGGGTATTCACTCTAATATTTTTTTGCCACTTATGTATGTTTGGTATTTTTAATCAGTATTTTTTGTGACTTTATAATGTGACTTCTTAATGTAAACACATATTATATAATTATATCATCACATTAATAAGATTATTTATTTACATGCATAGTTGCGAGGGTAATTACGAGGAAAAAAGGAGAAACTCCTTCAAAATTAAACAAACACAATAAATGAAGTCACTATAAATATAGTTATCATAGTTACTCCTTTAACCATAATACTGTCAACATTTTCTATACTTAAATTACTTTAACCATAATCCTGGCAAAATTTTCTTAAGTTGCCTTACACCCCAAAGAAGCATAATCCAATAACCAATCAAGTTATAAAAAAAAGAACCCTCCGAAAGATAACCGAGGGAATTATATAGTTGCATTTATCAAATCTTTTGGTGTCCGAGGTTTGAATCTACTCATTGCCACCAACATCTGTTGTTGCCTACAGCGTATTTGCCTATTTTCAAGCCACTTATCTGAAAAGAATAGACAGCACATCATCAGTTCATTATCTATACTTCTATTACTTCTTTGCTTTGGGTTTTCCTCCGCCTACAGTTCAACTTCAACGGGGAAGCACTACATTTTGTTTTAACAACAACTGCACAAAGAGCCACATTATACATAATCAAACGTGCCTTTAGATAACAAATCCATAAAAGGAGAAGGAAGCAAAATGATAAAGAAATGGTAATGTTGAGGGAATACAACCATTGTATGATATGAGTTACAGCAAAATTGACATTACAAAAAATCCAAACATGAACTAACATTAAGGCTTAAAAGATCAAAGCATGATAATTCCACCAAATCAGTATCCCATAATTCAAGGCTCAAATTCGGTCTCGCTTAAAGTTGACGTTTAAAAAAGACAAAAAAATGAACACGTAAGAAATGTTGCTACTAGCACTGTAGATAAATTTTTTGTACAATAAAAAGAAAAAGGACAATCATCCATTAGAAAGTTATTTTCCATAAAAATGTCGGATGGAAAGATGGATGATACACAAAAATTAACTTACTTTGGGATTTAACCATTGAAGCATCTGGATGAAAGCTACAGAAATGTACAACTAACCAATGTTCCCAATCCACCATCAACAATACATAGAGGGAATGATGAGGTTGCAAAATCACAGCAACCATAACTTTTATCGATCAACTATTTTAACAATATAAAAGCAATGCAATAAATTAAAGGCTCGATATAAAATTAGTCAAGACTGGTAATTTTTAAATAAATTGTTAACTTCATAAAATGTTATGAAATCATGAGTTTTTTTTTATCAGCTAAAATCCTTGTAAATGGATATGACAGTCAAAATAATGAATAACAAATACATTATACACGTCATGTAAAGATTTCATTAAATCTTTTTATATTTGCATACAGAATTTGATGCGAGACCATTTTTACATGATCCAAGAAGCTTAAATTTGTAGCCTCACTCATTTATTGTAAATGAATTTCCTACTAAATGAAGAAGGAAGTCAACAGAATCATTAACAAATAAAAAATACACTTCCAATAAAATGTTAGTCTTAATTCTCATAGTTACAAATAAAATTCTTAATCAACATTTATGTCCTACAACAATTCTGCATGGCCCCAACCACACACGAGCATGCACACAAATGGAAAAAGAAACAACATCGACTTCTCTAAAATGCCAAGGAAATTAACCAGTGACACCAGCTTGATTTTCCGAGCATAATATTGAGCATGGGGATGTTAAGGCATGCATATATTACAATTAATATATGGTTTTGCATAAATTACAACTTCAGGACAATAACACCTCACCAAGTGCTTACTATAACATAAAGCATAAAATTGAACATGGAGACTCTTAAGGCACACACATATTACAATTTACATTTGAATTTGTTCAAATCACAACTTCAAGTCAATAACATCGTTGTATCAGAATTCAGTTTTTTTAAAAAAAAATCAGAAAGAAAGAGTGGCAAATACAATTAAGTGCAATGATATTCAGGTTTTTTATCAAATAGATTGAGTGCAAGTCACATACCCATCTCCATCCCACATAGAATGAGTCCCAAATTGTCATTGTCGAGATCCCTAATATCCGTCAAGAAATTTGCCCAAATAAAAGTCAAGGATTTGGAGCAAATAAATTAATTCACAAAATTAATAAACCCGTGAGAGGCAAATAAATAAAATAAAATAAAATAAAATAAAGGAAGAGAAGAGGATATTAAAATAAAAAAGGAAGAGAAGAGGATATCATAAATATCAGGGGGATTAACGGCGTCGGGGCGAGCAATCCTGTCTTTGTTTGCATTGATCAAACGTCATCTTTTTTCACTATCGCTACTGTCATCTTTCATCCATTTGAAATCGAGAGCCAAATAGAAGATTCATATATTTGAAAACTGTAATGGCACACTTTCATCGTATTATGACTCTCTCTCGTTCCTTCTCCCTCCCACTCTCTTTCACCCTGTATAAATTTCTCCTACTCCTTTCTCTCTCCCTCTTTCTCCCTCCCTCGTTGTCTCTGCGGCGCTCCATGTCACGACCGGTATGGTTATGTTATGTTACTCTGAGTGGGATGGTAATAGCCGGTTATGTGATGCACTTCACAATTGCCGTCATTTTTTTTTCTTCTCCCGTTGCACGCGCATAGAATTTTTTATCACTTTGTATATTTGGACAAGATACATAGGAACTGTCATATATTGTAAAGTTATCAAGGGTAGTTAAGTAATATAAAAAAAAATTGACACCAAATAACTGTCTTTTTTTGAACTTTAACATTATGTATTAGTATAGATTATATGCATGATAGCAATCATATTTTCATAATAAAAAATATGATAACGCGAGATTTTTTTTTTGACCAAAATGTATATCTTATAGTTTAGATTCTATTTCCAGATTTGATCTATATCAATTTGTTCATTTCTTAATATTCATACCCAAAAAAACTGTTATATGTGAGAAGAAAAAATATCATTTATCTCTTATAGTCATGTTAGGTTTGATGAAATTATAGAAAACTCTTATGACACTCACATAATAGATTATAGATTATAGATTTAATTTATTTCAAATTTTAAATTTGAATATAAAAATATCCGAAATTAATTTTTGTATTGCCACTTATATTAATATATTTATTAAATAATTTATTTACATTCTTCTCTTTAATGCTTTAATTACCATTTGATTGTTTTGCTATGTTTTTTTATTGCTTTGTCTGATTACCTTCGAGATTTTCTCACAGGCAGTTTTTTTGAAAAGAGTCAATGTGATTCAATTGTTAGTATTTTGTAATGGTTTTGATTCAAAAAATTATTTGCATTAATATTTCACCTTTATTAACAAATCAATAGTATTAATTTGCATTAATATTATCACTATTATTATTATTGATAAAAATGTTTCTACGTGATTGATTGAAGTAAAAAATATGTAAATATTTGGGACTAAGCACTCTTACATTTCTGACACTTTTTTTGAAAGTTTATTTTTATACATTTAATACTTGATATTCGTATTATTAACATATACTTATATTCCTAGAACTTAAATTTTAGGAAATCCCACAATAATTTCTTTAAAAAACAATATCAAATACAATTAAATCAAACATAAAAAATTTGATTGCTTTTAATATCTTTGTCCAATTCGCCATCCTACAATAAATAAACACGTTCTCTTCAAACAAAAAAACAAAAAACAAATAAACATGCAAGAGAGGAACTCATCATCATTATCATGCATTGTCATGTCATCATTAATCTTCAGCGTGTTTATCTTCTTAAACATATATAGTCTTCGAAGAGATTAGAGTCATTACCTGAAATGAGAGATAACCGAACCGATGAGTAGGAGCAGAGATGTAGAGATGGTCTTCGAAGAATCTGAGAGGAAAAAAATTTGAGAGAATGAGCAGAGAGGGTGGAAATGAAGAATAGAAGATAGCCTTACATGTTTCTTGTTTTCCGGTTGGTGGCAGGTGGTGGCTTCCGGTGGAGAGAGATGCAAGGAGGTAATGAGTAATGAGACACAGTTACCTTACATGGAGTATGGTAGGGGAAGTGAAAAGCAAGAAAGTGAAGAGAAATAGAAATGGTTTAATATATATTGAGAGAATGGTTTAATATATAGAGAGAGAATGCATGTGTTTTGAAACTAAGCAATAATTGTTCCACAAATTTGTAGGTAAGTTTTAATGTTTGATTGATTCATTCATCCATACTTATTTTAATTGATTATATATTCAATTTTAATTTTGTATTTTAATATTAATTAATTAATTGATTTTAATTGATATTTTCAAACTTTGAACACGTTGATTGATTTCAATAAAATGAATTGATTGCATTGATTTCAAATTGATTATGATTAGCATTTCTATATTGAGTGTCATCATAATGTTTTTCTTCAAATGAATTCAAAGCACGACACATAAGCAAAAAATGGAGGGAATGCTTGTGGTTATGCCACATATGAATAATGAAGGCTCCTATGAGTGACACATGGAGGTTTCCACTTTGAGAATATTCACAAATGTATAATATATAGATATAGATTGCTGAAATCTAATTAGACCACTACCTTTAAAATGAAGTATATATTTTGATACATTCTTACTTTACAATTTTTTACATTATCCAATCATAAATCATTGTCTGTATGACTCTTAACATAATTATGATATGAGTCAAATATTTTAATGATATCAATTAAGGGTTTTGCTAAGAGTGCCACAGGAGAATTATTTAAGAAATCAAAATAAGGTAATTATTCATTGAAAAATTAAGTATATTACTTCCTAATGTATTGATTACATCAAACTATTTCGGTTCGCTTAGTTTTGGTGAAAAGGAGGTATGAGAAAAATTTGTAATTGTCTTAGGATAACATTGGTCTTATCAAAGAACGCAGGTGATACATTAAAGATAAAGAAATCTTTCATCAACGTTTTTTGGTTCAAGTGATAAGGAGCTTAATTCCCTTTAAGCAAGATCTTGGATTTGAATCTTGTGAATTGAATCAATAGGTATTATGAGAGTTTTGCTCCCTTAAATAAGTATTCCTAACTCGACTTGAATTAGTTGGAATCTAGTGTGATTTCCGGACAAGAAGGTTCTCAACAAAATAAAAATTAAAATAAAGAAATCCTCTGCACATTATTTTGTCCCATCAACTTGGTTTCATTAACGCCTTTTGGTTCAAGTGACAAGAAGCTTAATTCCCTTTAAGGGAGGTCTTGGATTTGAATCTTGTGAATTGAATCAATAGGTATTATGAAAGTTTTGTTCCTTTAAATAAGTTTTCCAAACTCGACTTGAATTAGTTGAAATCTAATGTGAGATTATCAAAAAAAAAAAAGTTGAAATCTAATGTGATTTCCAGACATGAAGGTTCTCAACAAAATTAAAATTAAAATAAAGAAATCCTTTGCACATTATTTTGTCCCATCAACTTGGTTTTCAAAATAACTATAAAAGTTTTAACTAGGAGCATGTTTGGGAAAATTAAAATTTTCCCTTTCACCTGTTTTTACACAAGTGTAATGAACTTTTAGAAAGTCCAATTGAGCCGAATGCTACGATGGTGCAAAGCATAAGGCAAATCATTGTGAGCATATATTTTGATATTTGAATACCTCTTACGCATATTTCTTTCTCAATATCTAAAGGGCCCCATAAAACTCCCATATGCAACAAGCAAGCGGCTGCCATAGAACATAGCCATATCCATCTTCCTTATCCACAAAATCTCTTACTGTATCCAGTACTCTATCTATTGTTCTGCTGTCTTTCGTTTCTTCTCTAAGTATCATAATCTCCCTGAGAAAAAGGAACAGTTGATGCAGACACTAACATAAACCAATTCCTGAACAGTGCCAAAAACAACAGACAATGCTACAAAACCCAAGAGCACTGTTATCTTCCACTCAACCATTCAATCCTCCAACTCGTACCCCAGCTCCATCACCTTCGCCATTCCAACTAGTATCCACTTCACCATCTTTTCCAACCCTCAAACAGCAATGCAGATTATCGCGTAGAGAGCTCACAATCTACAGCAACTCTTGCTTGCTGCTTCTTTTGGGTTCCCAGGCAGTGGATTGTTCCAGAGCAAGAGCAGAAGAAGAAAATGTTACTAATACAAGTAACAGTGATCAACCACAAGAGAATTTGACTACCACTCCTAGCTGCACTGAAACAAAGCCTACCAAACAAGTGTTCTTTGACATATCCATTGATGGTGAACCTGTTGGTCGCATTACCATAGGCCTCTATGGAGATGATGTCCCTGAAGGTGTTGATAGATTTAGTAAGATTGTCAGTGGAGCTGCTGGCATTAGCTACAGAAGAAAAGAGTTTGTCAAGATCATGCCCAGTTATATCCAACACGGTGGCCTCCGATCCTACGGCGTGGATGCTGAACTTGCAAAGGGGACAGGGAGCAATTTGGAGGCAGAAAGACTTGTTGAGGAATGGGAGAGAACATATGAGAGATGCCCTGGTACTAAAAATATGGCTGGAAGTGTAGGCATTATTGTGAGAGACCCATCAAAACCACCTCCAAAGTTGAAGCTGGTTGCAAGAAAGGGGAAGCTGGAGATTGACCAAGAAGAAGTTGGAACTGATCCTAATGGGACAGAATTTGTCATTGCCACAAAGGATTCACCAGAATTGGATTTATCAGCTCTGGTAATTGGAAGAGTGGTGGGAGGGATGGAGGTTGTCCAGAAGATTGGTCAGGTCAAAACTGTACAGGAGAATACGGGTTCCCCTTATTTTAGGTGAGTCAACCAGACTAGTAATTTTGCAAGTTTTAGTCATACAAGTTAGAAAATATCTCTCTCAAATGTCCATAGTTAATGAGATCTTTTTTTTTAGGCACGTTAATATTGTTTTCTAACCCCTGCTATATTTCAGTTGCTATCTGCAGTTGAACTTATGCATATAGTATATTTATTACTAATATGTTTTATTGATATTACAGGGTGGCAAAGTTAATAGGAGACAAGAGGGCTGTTGTAGCAGAAAGAGGATTCAACCGCCCGTATTCAAAAGTCATCGTTACAAACTGTGGTGTAATGGAGTAGCACAAAATTGTATTCACTCCCTTCTATAG
This sequence comes from Sophora flavescens, assembly GCA_030762895.1. NCBI lineage: Eukaryota > Viridiplantae > Streptophyta > Magnoliopsida > Fabales > Fabaceae > Sophora > Sophora flavescens. The sequence continues at coordinate 32,796,270 of CM061068.1, forward strand.
TTGATTTCCTGTGTAAGAGAACATATCACATTCATTAACAATCTTCATTATCATCCGAGCCTGTGTAATGTCTGCAATTTGTATTGCAAATGAGGAAGAAATATTACAGCTCAGTTCCAAAGGCAAAGTGATTGTCAATCACAGGAAAGAGGAGCAACAATTTTTTTTTTTTGTTAGGAGAAGGATTGAATCAGATATATTGTCTTTTAAAAGAATAAATTTTGATACAACTTACACAAGGTTTTTAAATGGAAGAAACATGCCAAAAAAATGACATGTATACACAATATTTTAGGTATTGGGGGGGGTGGGCTCTGGGCTCAAGCTAAAGCTACCTATGCTCTGTATTTTGCAATGAAGTGTGAGTGAGCTTCCTCCTTCTAGTTGATGGAGACATGAAAAGCTTTCTAACCGAACCAACAGGGTCATCCACCTGCATGTACACATGGCATGTGGTAAGATAACGAACCTCTTCAGGTGACAATTCTACAAGCAAAAGGGTATGTGCAAATGTTCACAGACCATGAAGGAAACGGTTTTAGATACTTCCACCAATATTGGCAGACATGTTGCATGATGAAGTTGAGACAATTTGAAAGATCAAAATTTATCAAACTCTATATTTTTACCAACAGTATCAGCATCTTTAATTCTTACTTTGCATAATTATACAAAAGACAATTTGACCAATAGTAACCTTGGGTTCTAGTTAAACAATTGGATTTAATTGGTATACACTGTGAGTGTAAAGTTTTTTTTACACCGTCAACCAATCAGAAATGGACAAATCTTTACAAATCTTTGATTCTTATCCTAACCACCTTAAAAGTCATCAATTCCATGATTTCTGATTGGTTGTCAGTGTAAAAATATTTACACTGTCAGTGCACAGAAATTAAACTCTAAACAATTTCAACCCATATATTATTTTTTGATTTTCCTCCAAGTACCAATAATTGGTTTGTCAAAGATGATTGTATTATGTTCTAATAAAAATTAAGGTACAATAATTCCAAGCACTCTTGTCCATGATGTTGCAATCTGCCATTTTATTGCTCTATATAATAGCCCATCCAATGATTATACAAGGAGTTCCAAGAAATACCTTAACAATGGGCATAAATGATGCAGATTTATTTGGTGAATGCGGCAAATGGTTTTTCTGATGATACAAAGCCGATAATGTTTGTTTCCACCCAGGCTCCCCATCATCTATCGATGAAATCCAGGGGCAGAAATGTCTGTGCTGTCTGATTGGATCAAATTCCATTGCTTTATCAACTGCTAGTCTCACATCTCTTCCTGGAAATCAAAGGGAAAAAGATTCTTAAACTTTTCATTTAGATAATAAATTAACTGATGATGGCAAGTGAACAACACATTGTCATGCAAAAACAGACAATGATGCACTGCCAGTGAATGTGCGTCACACTCTTAATTCAATTCAATGGTAATGATTTATCAAGGAACTATAAAACATTGTGCTTACCTAAACTACAATGTAAATCTTCACTGTTAACGGGATTCTCTACTGTGTCTTTGACCCCATAATTTTCAAGACTATCGACTTCTCCATCCAAAGTCTTCTGTGAAACAGAAAGTGCTTCACCTTCTGCCAAGTCTTTCTGCAAATCAATATTATAGTTAACATGGACTTCCAAACAATATGTCATAGCAAGGCTACTCATGATTAACAGATGAAGCAAAGAAATTTCTGTCTTTCAACATATTTGTTCCTCTGCGTTACATATCTTGATTATTACAAGATGCAATAATAACTAGGCAGTAATTTTTTCTATTAGTATCATAATTAACTGTCCATTTGAAAAATAAAGAAACTCTAACCTGAGAGCTACTAGGATCTCCTGCAGCCAAACTGTTTAATCCATCAGCCTCTGTGTTTACAGGCATCTTACCCTTAAGACTGGAAGATTGTCCTGCATCACAGGTGCCCTCTACAACATCATCCACAACTGAATCATGAATACTTGCTTGAGAACCAGTTTCATAATCTGAAATTTCCCTGATCTCAGATGGAACAGGAATAAGTTGTCCAATAGAAGCATTAACTGTGTTGTCAGTTTTCTCCTGAATCCTGATCCTTTTCTGTGAATCTGACTGAATACCACCTCCATCGACAAAAACATGATTTTTAGAACCAGAGTCATAAGAAAAACGAGCCCTTAAGTTCTGACCAATAACAGGCAGTGATATTATTGCTTTAAAGTTTTGCTTTGTTGGGGGAGGACCCCCAGCAATTGTCATATTTAGACTTGAAGATATATCCTTTGATGAAGTTTCAATGTTAGACATGGTATCATTTACACCCTGCCTGTTTTCAAGATCATTTTTGCCATTCACTTCTGCATATCCCACTAATCTGAATGATTCCACAGGCCGAGAAACTGTACAGAATGCCCACAATCCAACAGTGGCTCCACATAGGGTACAATCTAAAACTGCAGAATTGGGATCCATTTGTTCTCCATTAGAATCCTTGGAACTTTCATCTGTTTTCAAACTTTCATCAGTATCAGCAGAATGGGCAATGAGACTGTTGTTCATATCAGCAACTACCCGAGAACCATCTAGAATGGTTGTATTTTTAACAGAATGATTCGACATGTCCTTGCAATCAACTACATAAGGTAGAGAACGAAGGTTCCAACCGCATAAACTAATAAGCTTTTGAGCCTGCAAAATTTATAACCACTGATCATCATTAAAAAGAAGAGGAAACAAAGAAATGCTATATTAAGATGTTTTCACCAATATAAATGAGGTAATATTACATTCATCAAATGCATTTAGCCATTAAGTGAGAAAAAACTTGGCAAATGGATATTTCTGCCAAAAAAATTAACCAAAATATATGAATCAAAGCATCTATAAGACTAAAACCCTATTTTGGTCCCTCACCTTTGCTTTCACTCTCACTTTCGTCCCTGACACTTTTTTTTTCCTCATCATGGTCATTGACACTTAAACTCCCTTTAATTCAGTCCCCACCCCCACCCCCTCTCTCTCTCTCTATCTATCTATATACATACATACATACATACAAACTCACACCCATTGCTAGAAATGACGTGACACGGTTATTTGCCAATGTGGCAATTTGACAGAAGATAACTAGACAAGTATATCTAAACATACGTGATTTTATTCTTCACTCAAGTGAAGAATGCAACAGCATCGTTTTAGATGTGTTCATAATCTAGTGATCTTCTACTAAATTGCTATGCCGACAGATAATGATGCCACATCGTCTCTAAGTAACACATCATCATTTCCATTTATTAGATAACGGGTATATAGATAGATGGACTAAATTAAAGTGAATTCATAACTGTCAGGGACTAAAGTGATAATGAAAGCAAATCTGAGGGATCAATATAGGGTTGAGAAATGCTAGCAACACACTCTCTGTCACACTATTTCCAACACACACTCTTCTATTGGTTGAAATTCATGTGAGTCCCACTAATTCATGTGGGTCTCACTTGAATTTTGTAGGACCCGCATGAATTTCAACCAATAGGAGATGATGTGTTGGAAAGAGTGTGGTAGAGAGTGTTGCTAGCACTCCTCATATAGGGTTTTAGTCGCATCTAAAGTTCATTTGCTAATGAATGGTAAATCAAGCCAGGTTTGCTATGGGTCAGCATCAACTGACAAGGTAGTGCCAGAGCCAAAAAGACATGAAGCATATCTTAATGAAATGCCATAAGCCTGTAACCTAACATAGAAGGGTAGAATGGACAATCTAGCTGGCAAGTAAGTCTCATATTTATTCAGCAGTACTAAAAATGAATGTCTAAATAAAAACAAAATACAGATACCAGATCATACAGTGGTAATTGAGAAATTTTTGCCTATATAGGAAAATAAGAATTTTAAACATTCTAAGAAACCTATTGTTACCTGATAATACAATTTCAGTTCCTCTTGACTACTAACAAGTCCTGTCTCAGAATTATTGGCAGATCCATTTCCACACTCCAGCATCAAAGATTGTCCAAGAAAGTCTTGAAGTAGTGGGCTTTGCATGTACTCTATTGCCGAAGATGAAATATGTGGAAGAGCTGATAGTTGTAAGAGAGAAGAACAACGTTCTCTGAAATTGTCAACTAATACTGGAGGAGCTGTAGGAGGAAATCGTGCCAGTGCTTCATTGCAGGCATTGTCGACCCATGGACAAAGTAATTTATGTCCATTATCTAATTTTAAGCTAAAGACTAAGGCTGCCTTCTCCACTGCATGAAAGACATTCTAGTTAGAAAATTCATAGAATTGATTGTTGCTGTGAATTATATAATAAATGAGAACCATGGCATGCCTTGTTGCTGATTCCAAGATGCTGGTGTAGTGAAAAGAAGACGTGCCCCGCATGCTTCACAGGTTATGGTATCGATATCCACATTGATCCAACCTCTTCTAGCACAATTTACAGCACTCACTATCTGTAAATATGAGAAGTCAAAAGATAAGCCATACAATTTGAGGGGGACAGGATGACAAAAGGAGGTTGGCTGTAGACCAAATGTTATCAGTGATACAACTGAATTTTGTCTTGACAAAGGGAAGCAGGGAGCATGGAGCATGAAGCATGAGGTTTTCTTTAATGAAGGAGATGATATGCTAGGATGAAATTGACTTTAAAAAATATGTTATTCTTCACCATATATCGTCAAAGAAAGACAAATTTCTACTTCGAAAGAACCCTTGACTTTCTTAAATGAAAGAAAACAAATAAGCAGAAAGCTACTTCGTTTTTCCTCCACGTATAGAACTAGCCTATCTTAAACAGCACTGTCTTTCCCCATAAACTAGAGAAAATCCAAGGCCTAAGCCACCATCTAAATTGGCAAACACACCAAATAAAAATGCAGTTTTAAGTAAATAAAAGAACAAGAATTGATTTGCTAAACAGGTAAGGAAAAATGAAAGATGGTGAGCAAGAAACACCTTGGGTTTAGCAAACCAAGACATAGATTTGAATGTGGCTAATCTCCTCATAAAGTCACCACGATCCCACGGTCGGCACACTGCCTCTTGGAGGGGCCCAGCTGCAGCTGAGGAGGACTGCTGTCCCTCAGTAACATTCCCTCTCCTATTCAACTCCATTAATGCAGTTGACTGGTAAGGACGTTTCTTGCTCCCTGATAGCGGCACTCCAGATGAACTGCAAACAGAAACACATTACTAATCCCTAGTTCCTAAAAAATATGGGAAAAAATAACTAGAAACTAAAAACATAGAATAAAGCCTATGTACCAAATAAGGATACGTCAAAAGGTTTAAATCTAACTTCTGAGCAAATAAATTGAACTATAATTCAAGTATATGCTAAACAAAACTAGCAGTGGAATACTGATAATGCAATTTAGCAACCTACGGCAAAATTTGATGGTGTATAATATTTTCAGCTAATGAATAAAAAAAACAAATAAAATTTCAAAGTTCAGAGAACAACTGAAAATTCATTTGTGATACTAATCAAATGATTCCGGAGATACCTATCATGTATTTTCATGGATACTAAACAGAAAACAACATAGAAAATAACAAACAAAAAAAAAACGGATGAAGGAGAGAAGAACCTGGAAGGTGACGCAGTGGATTGAGAATTGGGAGGATGGAAGAGCTTGTCCATGATGGAATGGAACCTCTTCTCAGAATCATTCGCCATCTTTCCTTTCTTCTTCTTCTTCTTCTTCTTCTTCTTCTATAATATTCACGAAAAAGAAAGGAAATAGAATTAGATTTGATTTTAAAAGCAATGGAGCTGTGCTGTGCTCAACAGCAACACCACCTTCGCTTCGCAATTCGCATCAACGACGTCTTGCGTTCTTTTGCGTTTTGTTGCCTCTGATCTTTAACTATAGTTAGCAGCCGGCCATGCCCATGATGAATTTCTAGACCCACCTTCAAGGCCCAGTTTGGATTGGGCTGCATGTTTTGGGTTGGGCTTCGCTCCTTTTATATAATACACACACAAAAAAACTCTGAATCATTCTTTTTCAAGCTATACTTTGAAATGGTACTGGAGTAAATTTGAATTGAACTCACCGTTTAACACCTCTTTGGCTCACGTTCACGATGAGATGTCAGAAATTTACCCCTAGAAAACATAGTAGATACTACTGTTGATAAGGATCACTCCAAATAATATTAGATAAAGTATAGTAAACTCAATTATACAATTGGTGTAACAATTTTTTGTAACTTAATTAATCTTATTTTATTTCATATCAATTAAAAATACGGATAATACTTAGTGATATTGTAGAATTCCCCTAGTGATCGTGTTTAAATACAACGAGCAGTACAAAAACTGCATTTTGCATTCTATTTCAAAAATTATATTAAAAAATAAATTGCTTGGTTCATCATTTCATTTGAACTAAAGAAAAACACTGATTCCTTGGCATGTGAAGTTTCTTTCTGTTCACTGTCTGTATATTTAACTTTTCTCATACATGTGTCAATAAGATGACAAGTAATTATTATTTTGGAAAAAAAGTCCTATTCTTAGCCAACTTTTTGAAATGAGTGCCTAAAAAATAAATATATAAAAATATTATAATTAAACTTTAGTAAATTAAAAAAAAAAAAGTTTAATTTTGATATATCGTCATCGTCAGTGTAACATTTTTTATATCGACAATCAATTATAAATCATTTTATGTGTGATTTTAAAGATAATTATGATAAGACTCAAATATTTTTAATGATATGATAATTTATGATGGCTTGACAATGACAAATTAAATTAGAAAGGGAGAAGGGAATTGATAGCGGGAGAGAGGAGGGCCTTGGTCTTGGAGGAAGGAAGATCAAAGATTGAAAAGGACGTGGACGATGACTGTGAGCTGGCATGCAGTTATAGTATTATTCAGTGGAGTGCGCCCTCTTGTGGTTTTAGCCTTGTCCTAGGCCCTTGGCCTTGGGTGGTCCATACTCCACAGACTTAAATTCGTAACAATAACACTCCCATGCATCCACAACCATTTTATTGCTTTCCGTACCTCATATAATATAGGTCAACTTTTCCGACGACCCTTTAATTTATGGCTCTCTTTCTTTATTATTTTGGTACTGCACTACTGCTACATAAAAGGTTTAGGGAACTGATATCATATAATATGTTCCATATCCCAATGTAAGATGAAGATATACTGTAATTAGTTAGTGGATGTTTATAAAGAGGAATTATCATCAGAAATTGAAATTGAGCCAATATTGTTGGCTATAATTAGATGATTACAATAAGATTAATCACTTCTTAAGAGGCCTAGTATTTCTCTTGTGCAACTATACTTAAGTATGAAGTTATAATGAGTTTTTTTTTTTTTTTGAAGGGAAGTTATCATGAGTTGTAGTGCCTTAATTAGTATTAAGTGTCTATGAAACTTGATACACAGGAGATGATCATGTTTCTCTAATGTTATTGACCAACATGAGAGGGTCATGTTAGATAAAGATACCAAATGAGTTATAATACAACTCATTGATATTTACACAAGGTCCATTAATTTTTATTTTGTGTATTTTTTCTTATAACATTATCTTTGAAAGGCGCAAGTAAACAAAAATGTCGTGTCTGTCTCCTTATCACCAAACCTTGTGCAAGTAACAACCAATCTACATCTGCCTATGCTCTGGTTGGTTACTAGTTTCTATGACTGTACTGCTATCCTGATTTTGAAAACGAGTATACACTGTAACAAAACTGTTCCAGCAAAACACATCAAGATCCCATTTCCTTCTTAAGGGAACCCAATAGAATAATTTACACAAATAATTGGATTGCAGCCATAGTGGCTTCAAAATGATTGATAATAACAATGTAACTAACTTTAATAATAGAAGATTGCAGTAAATAATATATCCTCCTTGTATTGGATATGTGTGCATGTGAGTGTTCCAGAAGACAAAGTAAATGGTCCCCCAAGATCTAACCTTACCCCACTACCAATATGCTTGTTTTAGAACTTGTGTGTTGTATCTTGTAAACCATCATATCATCGTATCTCAACCATACCAATGCTAATCGTCATTAATATCATTTTTGCTATCCTTGTTATGGACATGCCTCATGTGAAATGAAAATGATGAAAAATTTCACCTACACTAAGATATTTTATCCTCGGTCCACTGTTTGGTTTCCTTTTTAGAGTTACACGAAGTTAAATCTACTAATACAATCATTTTTTAACCATATTACAAATTTTATTTTGGGAGTTCATACATTGATTTTTTTTTATTTATTAAATTGTTGGTGTTCTATAGCGTCAGATTTTCTATGAATTGTGAAAGATGCTATTCCTAGACGGGCCTACTTTGAGTAAAAAAAGTTGAAAAATGAGGTGCTGGAATGTTTGTCCTTCACTTGTTTTATCCTTTGAACAACTATGAACTACAGTTCCATGGAAAAATATAGTGGGAATAGTCAATCACTAGTTGGCAGTTCATAACTGAAAAGCACATGCATACATACGCACTAGCCTGAACACAGCTGAACTTCTTAGCTATAAACCTCTTAATTACACCCCCGCACCATGCATCTTTTACCATTTTATGGTTATTGCTTTTACTTCCTTTTCTTCCTTGAGAAGTGTTACTAACAGTTAGCTGCTACTTGCTAGGTGTGTTTTAGATCCTTCAACCTCTTTTAGGCTTGATTGGTAATGAGTTTTGTTTGTTCTGCTCCTTGAAACTAAACATTTTTCTGAGTAACATTTTGTGCCTTGATACTTAGAATGGCTTTAAGGATTTTATCAAGGAAATGCCAAGGTGTTATTTGTTTTCTGTTCCTTGTTATGTTTTGTTTTTGTAAGGGCCAAGACTCTCCTTTGTCACCAATGGAAAAGAAAGAGCAGGAAGTAATCTACTCTGTCATTCAAGGGTTTGTTGGGAAATGGTGGAACGGTTTAGATCTTTATCCAGATCCTTGTGGATGGACTCCCATACAGGTTTGAAATAGTTAACTTTCAAAGCAAAAAGATCAAACAGATAATGTTTTTACAATTGTTTGCTTTCCATTTCAGTCTGAATTTTAATGGAACAGTACTTAACATTCTTCATTTTAAAGTCTAATTCTAAACTGTTACAACAGAAGCATGGTTGTTAACTTGTTATTTCACTGCTATGATTTGTACTCCTATACATTTTTTATTCACTATGAGTCTCTGACAACTTAAACTTCTAATTTTTTTGATAATAATGTGCAGGGGGTTTCCTGTGAACAATATGATGATGGCTTATGGTATGTAACTGGTATAAACCTTGGACCAGTTTTTGACAACTCTCTCACCTGCAGCCATGATGCCCAATTCCCAGAACAACTATTCAAGCTCAGGCACCTAAAAATCCTCTCAATATCCAGTTGCTTCTTTTCTCCAAGCAAAAATCCAGTTAAACTCCCCATTTCAAATTGGCACAAGATCTCTAACAGTTTGGAATGTTTAACACTTAGATCAAACCCTGGCCTTGTTGGGACTATTCCATCCACAGTTGGCAGCCTTAGGAAGCTTCAATCTTTGGTACTGGTAGAAAATGGACTAACAGGTGAACTACCACCAAGTATTGGTAATTTGGTCAGATTGAGGCAACTAGTCCTTGCAGGAAATGGTTTGGTGGGTGAGGTTCCAGTCGATTATGGAAAGTTTTCTGAGCTTTTAATATTTGATGCAAGCAGTAATAATCTATCAGGTGCATTGCCATCAACAGTTGGATTTTTGGATTCACTTCTAAAGCTTGATTTGAGTAACAATATGCTTGAGGGAGAGTTGCCAAGGGAGCTGGGAAGGCTAAAGAACCTTACCTTATTGGATGTCAGTCATAACAAACTTAGAGGTGGGTTGGCTAGGACACTGAAGGACTTTGCTTCCTTAAAAGATTTGGTTTTGTCTAACAACCCAATAGGGGGTGATCTCTTGGGTATTAAGTGGGAAAATTTCCAAAACATAGAAACCTTGGACCTTTCTAACTTAGGCTTGACAGGGAGTGTACCAAAGTCCATAGCAGGAATGAAAAGGCTTAGATTTCTGGACCTCAGTAACAACAACCTTTCTGGAAGTCTCTCTAGAAGTTTGGAAATTATGCCATGTCTTAGAGCTCTTCATGTAAATGGAAATAATTTGACAGGGAAACTTGACTTCTCAGAAGGGTTTTACAGGAAAATGGGAAGGCGTTTTGCAGCTTGGAATAATACAAATCTCTGCTACATTACAAAACCAATGCTCCAAATGCCTTATGGGGTAAAACCTTGTGTACAGGAAATTACTATATCTGAAGGGGTTTCAAATGTGAAGATAAATGAAGGGAATTATGAGGGTTCCTTTGTGGTGGCCTCTTTGGGAAGTTCAAACTTTGTCTTTTATGGGCTTTGGTGGGTTTTTACTGTTAATGCAGTTCTTAATGTTTTCCTGTGGAATATGTCATTTTAGCTCATATCAGAGAAGTCTGATACCACTACATGTATCACCTTATAGAAGTAGCCACATTAATTAACACTTCAATTCTGACTTTGTCATCTATTGCTGAACTAATTTATGATTTCAAGAATGAATTTTTCTCTAAATAGAAGATCTATACACTTTTACCTGACTTTCCTGGCATGTTGGAGTTTGCCCCCCCACAGCCCCAAAACAGAATTTTCTCTGTACTTAATATTTTTTGGTAAAAGTGAACACAATTTTTATTTACTGTTGGAAAAGTGAAAACACATGCAAATAAAGAAGACGCACTTGTGAGTAGGTGCAGATTGCATGCATGTTGCAAACAGACCAACATGCTAAAGCTTAATTATATAGATGTTGTAATTTTGATAATCACTAAAAAGGGTGTTTCTAGTTTTGTTGAATAACGAAGCCATCAACATGTTTAATTTAGTCAACAAAGACATATTATAAAGATTGGTGTTAATCAGTGGTGCAATATCCGTTAATGCTATATGCAAATTACTTATTCTGGATTATGGCTCCTGCCTCCTGAAGTCCCAAACAAGCGAAATTGAGACATCTCTCATAGAAAGCTACTCAAAGACCCAAATGCGTCAATAACTCTTCATCCGTATTTGTTCAGAGTTTAATATATATTCATGGCTGTAGAGCCAAATCAAATGAACCTATTGCTTATAGCACATGGATAATTTTTAGTGACTTCTAGAATTGATTTAGAGACAACGGAAAGCATTCATATTTCACTCCTTTATTATCAGCTAATTTTTTTTATTTTTTATTTTTGGTAAATCAGCTAATTTTACTCAACAGGATCAGCTTTGAAAAACAGAAAGAACAAGTCAAAGACCATCTTTCTTAGCTTAGCCCACAACTTCCAAAACTTGCTCCTGATTCTTCTCCCACTTACTAACAAACTTCATTTTTCAGCTTCAACTCTCTTTTTAAGTCCAACGTAAACAACCCCATTTCTCAAAACACACACTTCCTCCCCTTATCAGCAAGATAGCATACACACTAGAGCTCCCTAGAAGTCCAAAAATGGTTGCTCTCTTCAAAGCCTCATACCCACTTTTCCTTTGCTTCATTCTTTTCTGTGGCTCCCAATTGCTTGTCAATTGTACTGAGTTTGAAGTTGGGGGTCACGATGGCTGGGTTGTCCCCAAGTCAAGGGACAACGATCAAATGTACAACCAATGGGCATCCCAAAACAGATTCAAAGTTGGTGACACCGTTCGTAAGTATCACTTCCAATGTTTTAAATTACGGTTGCGGCCACTGCATTTCATTTATCGTAATTACAGGAAAATATAACTGTAATTGCGATCGTGTTTCATTTTCATAGACCTCCAAAACCAAAATATTAGGATCCAATTGCGGTCACGAACTTTTATTTATTTATAGCATGAAAACATATAACATGTTTTTAAATTTTGGTGTTCCATTTGGAAATGATTTTGCATGTAGATTTCAAGTACGATAAAGACTCGGTTATGGGGGTGACTGAAGAGGAGTATGAAAAATGCAGATCCGCTCGTCCTCTCTTCTTCTCTAACAAAGGTGACACTGTCTTCAAATTTGACCGACCCGGCATGTTCTACTTTATTAGTGGGGTTAGTGGACACTGTGACAGAGGGCAGAAGATGATTATTAAGGTTTTGGATGTAGTGCCAGCACCCGCACCCCAATCTGCAAATGACACTGCAACTACAAAATCACCTGCTAAAGGAGGAGCTGCTGAAATGTTTCCTATGACTATAACAACATCGGCACTTTTTGTTGTGTCATTCTTCGGCCTGCTTTTTGCTTGATTTCTGGTGTGGTCAGAGTCTTTGGTTTATGAGTAGTCTTGGTGTTCTGTTGTTGGAGTTTTAAGTATTAGTTTATTTGTTTTTTTTACTATTTTCTTTGTCATAACAGGGTTTGAAGGATTAGACTTCATCACTCGTTACTCGTTAGGTTAATGTTGGCATGACATTATTTCCTTTTTGAGGTTGTATTGACTTTTCCTATGTGTCAGCTTGGTTTACATTTGTGGGAATACTAGTTATGTTTATGAGACGTTCTTTCTGACATATGTTTTTTTTTCTTTCTGACGATGAATCGATGATATTATGAACTATAAATGATCCTGATTTTAATGAAAGAAACTGGTATAATCACGTTCCCTGATTTTGTGAGCAGAAACGAGAATAATCTTGGAAGCTTTTAGAATATGTCATGTGCAAGTTTAAGTGCTTGTTTAATCTAACTTCAATATAGTGCTAATTTTTCTCGTCATTCTCTCTCTAACTTCAAACTCTCTCATTTCTCTTTATATGCAGTCACGTGTCACCATTAGAGAGATGGTTTTGAACAATTTTTTGACTTGGAATCACCCATTTACTTCATTTTTTTTCCCATTTTATCTAAATAAGTGGTTTTTCCACGATCTGGTTTTTTTTTTTTTTTCTTCATGTCTTTTCATGTTTTTCGTCTTCTGAGGGCGGCGGTACTGTTGTTCGTCGTCTCGGTGAGGCGTTGTTTGATTTCCCATCTTGACGCGGTGTTTGTTTGATTTCCCGTCTTGGTGCGGTGTTCGTTTGATTTCCCATCTTGGTGCGGTGTTCGTTTGGTTCAGATTGACAGATTTGCTTCGATCCATCACAGACTTGATCAAGAATTGGGCATCAATATTACAGATCCGGAGACATGGGTATTCCGGTGAACGAATGAATATGTTTTTAGTAAAAAAAAAAAGAAAAAGAAAAGTACGTGTTTAAATTTTGCTGGTTTATCCTGAGAAGCAACTTTTTTTTTTTGCATCACAAAAAATATCTTTACTTTTATTTTTATTTTTATTTTTATTTTTATTTTTATTGACATATTTGAGTGTTTAGATTAAAGTTATTTTTGTCAGGATAGATTAAAAGTTGTCGATTAGTTTTCTTACACTAAGCAGCTGTTAAAATTTTTTTTTTCTTTCTAAAAGCTATTTCAATTTTCGTTCTTGATTCTTAATTATTTCACAACGTAGACACAAAAATATTTTTTAATCTTTAGCAAAGAATGTTTTTAAACATTTCATACTTATTTCGATGATTTATTAAATCAAATAATTTTTATACAATTCAAACAAAATATATTTTTTAAAAATTATTTTCTAATTAACACGTTTAAACAAATAATTTTATCATAATTAATTTTTAAAATCAATTATATATCACCAATAATTAAATAGTTTCTTTTTTCATAACCAGTCGAAACACATAAAAATTTCAAATTTATGGTTTATATTAAAAAACTTCAAAATTATGGCTAAAGAGAAAGGACTATTGAGGTTAAAGAGTTAGTTATAAGTTCAGTTAAAAGCAGTTAGCGGTAGTTAGCTGAGCTGCCCTAATTATGGTAGTTTAACTGCACCATATATACATGTAATTAGCATTAGATCTTGCAGTACATTTATGTTCATTCAATGAAATCTCCATTTTCATGGATTTCTTACAACTTCTCTCAGCTACAAGTCTAATATGGTATCAGTAGTTCTTCTTCGAGCTCTGATTCTTCTTCTTGCTTCTTGAATTTCTCTCCCCATTTCTGCAATTTTCCACTTATTTGTGTTCTTGTTCTTCACAAAATGCATGAACAGAACCCTTTTTTCATACATTCTTCGGATCTCCTTGGTTTGGTTCTTGTTTCTCAGCCACTAGATGGTAGTAATTACCTCACATGGCGTCGATCAATGATGCTGGCTCTTGATGGAAAGAACAAATTAGGTTTTGTTGATGGCTCTGTTCCTCAACATTTTCCAAATTTCCGTTTATGGAAGCGCAATGATAGCATAGTTGCTTCTTGGATTCTGAATTCAATCACCAAGGAAATCAGTACCAGTGTGATTTACTCCACTTCTGCATCAGCCATTTGGAATGACCTAGAAAATCGCTTCAAAAAGAAGAATGGACCACCAATCTTTCAATTGAAGAAGGCTCTTCTTCATTGCACTCAATATTCAAGTTCAGTTAGTGCTTACTTCACTTAGTTCAAGAGTTTATGGGAGGAACTTGGAGAATATAGACCTGTGCACAATTGCCAGTGTGGGGTGTTCAGCCTCTAATCGATTTTCTGCAAGATGAGTTTGTGATGAATTTCTTGATGGGGCTTAATGAGTCTTTCTCTCATGCTCGAGGTCAGATTCTCATGATAAACCATATTCCACCTATTTCCCAAGTTTTCTCTATTCTCATTCAAGATGAAACTCAGAGAGAGGTTGGCCTTCAAATTGTTCCTTCCAATAAGGTTGCACATGCTGTCCAATCAGCTCAAAACAAAGGCAAGTACCAGAAGAAGGAAAAGTCAATTTGTGCTCACTGTGGCATTGCGGGTCACACTAAGGACAAGTGCTTCAAACTACATGGTTACCCTCTTGGTCACAAGAAGCACCAAGCCTCAGCTTCCACATCTGCCAATCAGGTTTTAGCCATTACTGATGGCAGTGAGGATGTTACCTGGTCACCTCAGCAATGTCAACAAATTCTTGCAAGGGTTCCCGTGTGTACTGAACAAGGTCAAAATGACACTTTTGTAGGTAAGCTGTCTATAGGTACTTCCTTGTCTGTTCTAAATTCTCCTTTCAAAAACTCAACTTGCTGGATTCTTGACTCGGGAGCCGCCTCTCATATAACCTGCTATGATCATGTTTTTCTTGAATTTAAAGTTCTAGAAAATAGATTTGTCACTATGCCAAGCAAATCCCTAGTTAAAGTGGTAGGCACTGGTTCAATTCAGATTAATCCATTTTTAATCATTCATGATGTATTGTACATACCTTCTTTCCATGTCAATTTACTTTCTGTCAGTAGATTGCATTCTCTCAATTCCATTGCTGTCATCATTGACAAATCTTCTTTCCTTATACAGGACATTTTGCCCAAGAGGACGATTGGCAAGGGTGAACTTCACCATGGCCTCTATGTTCTTCATTCTCACAATAAGTTCAAATCTGTTAATAGGACACATACTCCATTAGATAACACAGTAGCACACACATTCAATGTTACAAATAAAACTGATTGTAACCTGTGGCATGCACGGTTAAGTCATGTATCTGAAAAAGTTTTGAAGCTTTTTTGTAATAAACTAGACATTCAATTACAGTCCCCTATTAAAGTTTAGACGTCTTTCCTTTGTTTCAAACAACAATTATTCTGCACTGCCTTTTGATCTTGTTCATGTAGACATATGGGGTCCTTACCATCACCCCACTTATGATGGTCAGAGATTTTTCTTGACAATTGTTGATGATTGCACTAGGTTTACATGGTTGTATTTGTTGCAATATAAATCTGAGGCTCCTACCTTGATTAAAAGATTCTTTAGCTATGTCAAGACTAACTTTGGCAGGACTATAAAGCAACTTAGGCCTGACAATGCTAAGGAACTTCAGATGACTGAATTTTTGCAAGAACAAGGCACTTTGCATCAATTTAGCTGTCCTTATAGACATGAACAGAATGCTATTGTAGAAAGGAAGCATCAGCATCTGCTGAATGTGGCTAGAGCCTTGATGTTTCAATCAAAGGTTCCTGTTGGTTTTTGGGGAGAATGTGTCACTGCTGCCACTTTCTTGATCAACAGAGTTCCTTCTCCATCACTGAAAAATGTGTCACCTTATGAACTGTTGTATGGCAAACTGCCTAGTTATGCAGCATTCAGAGTTTTTGGTTGCCTGTGTTTTGTTGCCACTCCAATGCACCAAAGAAACAACTTCTCTCCTAGAACTTTTCCTGCAGTCTTCATGGGGTATCCCTCAGGTTATAAAGGCTATATAATCTATGACCTCTCCACAAGAAAATTTGTTATCTCAAGAGATGTGACCTTCTTTGAGAACAAATTCCCTTTTGAAACTGATCCCTGATCACTGCACCAGACCCATTTCAGTCTACTGTTTTGCCTATCCCTATCAAGGACATTGTGCCAAATCCTGCACCTATCATTCCTGAGCATGAACCTGGTCCTGAACCACCACATATAGACCCTGACCCTAGTCCAAATCGTGACAACCCTTCACCTGTTCAACCTGAACAGGTTCCTAATGACCCTGCTCCTGCACATGTTCAACCAGATCAGGTCTCCAATAACCCTGTTCCTGATCCACCAAATCAACCAAGAAGATCAAGCCGCGTACATCCTCCTCCTCACTATCTTCAGGATTATGTACACAACACCCTTTATCCTGTCTCACAACACTTCACCTACACAAACCTTTCCTAATCTTATAACACTTTCATCTCCAATGTGGATTTCATTATGAACCACAGTTTTATCATCAAGCGGTGAAATTTCCTCAGTGGAGAGCAGCAATGGCAGAAGAAATTGAAGCCCTTGAGGCAAATCATACTTGGTCTGTGGTTCCTCTCCCTCAAGGCAAGTAAACCATTGGTTGCAGATGGATTTTCAAGACCAAATTTTACTCGGATGGCTCTGTGGAAAGACACAAAGCTCGCTTAGTGGCAAGGGGCTTCACACAACAAATGGGAATTGACTTTTCGGAGACCTTTTCTCCAGTAGCAAAATTGACCACTGTTAGAGTCCTCCTTGCTGTTGCAGCACAAAAGGATTGGCACATGGCTCAATTGGACATTAATAATGTCTTTTTGAATGGTGATTTATTTGAGGAAGTGTACATGGACTTACCTCTAGGATATCCAACACCGAAAAAGCAATCTGTGTGCAAATTGCACAAGTCATTGTATGGATTGAGGCAAGCCTCAAGACAATGGTTCCAAAAGTTTTCTGTAGCCATCATCAAGCTTGGATTTCAGCAATCCACTGCAGATTACTCATTGTTCTATGAAGGGTCCAATGATTCTCTCATCCTACTACTTGTCTATGTGGATGACATAATCATTGCTAGTCCCAATAAGTCCTTAATTTCTAATGCCATCTCTGACTTGCAACAACAGTTCAAATTGAAAGTTTTTGGTACCTATAGTATTTTTTGGGATTGGAAATAACCAAATCCTTAAAAGGTATTCACTTAATTCAGAGAAAGTACACCTTATAGTTACTTGAAGATACAGGTTTCATTGATTCTAAGCCTGCCAACATTCCCATGGAAGCCACTCTTCATTTGAATGATGTAGATGGTGAGCCTCTTGATGACCCTTCTCTGTATAGAAGGTTGATTGGAAGGTTGATGTATCTGACCATTTCCAGACCAAACATCATTTTCTCAGTCAATAAACTGAGTTAGCTCTGTCAAACTCAGAGGAATATAGGTTAGAAACCCTTGTTCTCCTGCTGGAGAATTTTCAATTAAATAGGGATGATACAAGTTGTACAGTATCTGTTATATCTGCTATAATTAATGTGCTATAAATGCTAATCCTATAGCTAATAAAAACATAATCATAACTGTACAATTATGCAGAAATAAGGCCAACGGATCTGCTCACAATTATGCAAAAATAAGCCCAACAAATATGCAACAATTAATGTGCTATAAATGCTAATCCTAAGGCCAACAAATCTGCTCACAATTATGCAGAAATAAGGCCAACAAATCTGCTACAATTAATACAAAAATAAGGTCAACAAATCTGCTCTAATAGTAGCTAACATCTTGGCTATCAATTCAAATTATTCAGCCAAATCAAATCTGTTGACATCCCCCCTCAAATTGATGCTGGTAAGTCGACAAGCATCAATTTGCTAATTAGGAAATTATGACGCTGACTTGTAAGGGATTTTGTGAGGACGTCAGCAAGTTGAGCAGATGCAGAGACATGAGGCAAAGTGATGATTCGACGATCATATGATTCCCGGATCGAGTGACAATCAACCTCTATGTGTTTTGTTCTTTCATGGTATACAGGATTTGCTGCAATCTGTATAGCACTTGTGTTGTCAGCATGTAGTGGAGTCGGTGTTGTTTGTAAGAAACCAAGCTCTGAAAGAAGACATCGTAACCAGATAATCTCAGAACATGCTGTAGACATGGCCCGATATTCTGCTTCAGTAGAAGATTTAGAGACCGAGTCTTGTTTCTTGCACTTCCAGGAGATGGGAGTATCACCTAAAAACATGAACCAGCCGGTTGTGGATTTTCTTGTGTCCGGGCATCCAGCCCAATCGGCATCGTTGTAGGCTTGAAGGCGTGTGGATGTACCGGTAGGAAAGAAAAGAGCACGGTTGGTAGTATCGAGAAGATATCGAATAATACGGTGTACTGCTGAAAGATGCAAGTGCCGAGGAGCTTGCATGAATTTACTGACGGTGTGGACAGCAAAAGAAATATCAGGTCTTGTGATGGTTAGGTAGATAAGACTGCCAACCAGCTGCCTGTAGGAAGTAAGGTCTTGTACAAGTTCACCTTCATCTCGTCTTATTTTTACATTAACTTCCATAGGAGTGTCTACAGGAGATGCATTGGTGAGGCCAGTCGACTGGATTAGATCTTGGACATATTTGTGTTGATTGACACAGATGCCTTTTTCCTGAAAATGTACTTCTAGTCCCAAGAAGTAAGTAAGCCGGCCAAGATCTTTCATGTGGAAAGTGGAGTGTAACAATTGCATGATTGTAAAGATAGCCTCTTGGTCTGATCCAGTGACCACAATATCATCCACATAAACAAGTAGTATGACAATTCCTTTTGAGGTCTTCTGTATAAAAAGTGACGGATCATACTTGCTTTGTATGAAGGAAAAGCCAAGTAGTGTTGTGCGAAACTTTTCAAACCATACTCCGGGTGCCTGTTTCAAGCCATATAAAGAACGCTTCACTTTGCAAACAAAATTAGGAAAAGATGAAGGCATACCGTTAGGAAGTTTGATGTAAACTTCCTCCTTGAGGTCACCATGGAGGAATGCGTTCTTGACATCCATCTGGTTTATTTGCCAAGATTCAGAGGCAGTAATGGCAAGAATAGTACGTACAGTAGTCATTTTGGCCACAGGTGCAAAAGTCTCCTTATAGCCAAGACCAAATTCTTGCCTATTGCCAAGAACAACTAATCTAGCCTTATATCGATCGATTGAGCCGTCCGATCGAAGCTTGATAGTGAAGACAAATTTGCTGCCAAGAGCTTTAACAAATGGAGGACAGGGAACAACGTCCCATGTCTGATTTTCTTCTAGTGCTAGAAGTTATGCTTGAATTGCTTCTTGCCAACATTTATGCTCCATGGCCTGGTTATAGGAAGAGGGGATCGGGACAGATGCTAAAGTTGCTTTCAAAGATAAAGGTGAAGGGAAACCATACTTTTCCGGAGGTTTATGAATGTGGGTACTGCGACGTAGAGTAGCTGGTTGTTGATAACTCACGAGATTAGCAGCCAGAGATTGATCAGAAGGTGGCCTTGGAGGACGTCTTTGGTACACCAATAAAGGTTTTGGCACAGGTTTGTCTGCAGAGAATAATGGCATAACAGAAACTGTAAAAGAGGGAGTGTCTTGGGTAGTTGCAAAAAAAAATGTATCTTCTTGAAATATGACATTTCTAGAAACCCAAAGCCTACATAGATTAGGATCATAGCACATAAAACCTTTTTGGTGGGTTGAGTAACCAAGGAAAGCACATTTAACAGATTGAGCTGTGAGCTTTGTGCGTTCATGTGCGGGAAGATGGACATAACACAGACAACCGAAAGTGCGAAGACTGGAATAGGTGGGTTTGTGGCCAAATAATCGGGAGAAAGGAGAATCATTGTTTAATGATGGAGAAGGCAATCGATTAATAAGGTGGACAGCAGTGGAGATGGCTTCACACCAAAAACGAGATGGCACAAAGGAGTCCAACATAAGAGTTCGGACCACATCAAGAAGGTGTCGGTTTTTTCTTTCAGCTACCCCATTTTGTTGGGGTGTTGAAGGACATGACCTTTGAGATAAGATGCCATTTTCTTGCAAGAACTTTTGAAATAAATTAGACGTGTATTCCCCCCCATTATCAAAACGCAGAATTTTAATTTTGGAGGAAAATTGGGTCTCAACATAGGCATGAAAATTTTTAAAAGCGGAGAATGCTTCATCTTTAGATCTTAAAAAATAGACCCATGTGAACCGACTATAATCGTCAATAAATGTGATAAAATATTTGTAATTAGCATGAGATATAACAGGTGCTATTCCCTATAAATCACTATGGATCATATCAAAAGGTTGGGTTTCATGTGATTAATAAATCGGAAATGGTAGAATTTTACTTTTACCAAGTTTACTTGAGTTACAGTCAAACTGGACAGTACTAAGAGAAGGTGGAATTTTATTACCAAGAACACCAGATTTCATCAAGTCATGAAGTGCATATGAGTTTGGGTGACCAAGACGCTTATGCCATATTTGGAAATCAACTTTAGCGGAATTACAAGAAACAAAAGGTAGGAGAGTACATGGAGACAAAGGGAAAAGGTGTCCAACTTTAGGCCCCTTCGCGATCATCTTCCCTGAGTGTTGATCATGCACAAGACAACTAGATTTTGAGAATTCAACCCGACAATCATTGTCAGCTAATTGACCAACAGAAATAAGGTTACTAGTAAGACCAGGGGAAACAAAAACATTGGTTAAGGATGAGGAAATATCACCAATTGTTGTGATTGGTAAACTATTGCCATCAGCAGTATGAATTTGGAGATTACCAGAGTATTTGGTGATGTTTGTAAGAGTATTAGTAGTGTTGGTCATATGATTGGATGCCCCGGAGTCAAAATACCAAGGAGAACATGAAGTAGAAGGTATACCTGAAAGTCCTAAAGCAGAAAAAGCTGAAATTATCATTTGTTGGACCATTTCGGGGGTCAAGTTTTGTGCAGGGGCAGAAGCATCTTGAATCGCAAAACCAGTGGCAGAAGAACCAACAGAGGCGATATGCTTTGTTGCGGGTTTTCTTGGTGGTCGGATAGGACATTCCTTAATGATGTGGCCATCTTTTTTGCAGTAATTGCAGAACTTTTTAGGACACTTGTGAATCAAAATGTCCAAATCCTTTGCGTGAGAAACATTGGACAAAGCACTCATGTTGCGTCCTCTAGGCTTGCCTTGTACAAAGCATATGCATGTTGGAAGAGAGGCTGATTTCTGTTGTTCCATGGTTGTTTGAGTTAGGAGACGCTGTTCTTCACGAAGAAGTTCATTAAGGCATGCATCCAAGGCGGGAACAGGAGTCCTATTCATGAGGTTGGACCGAATACCCTCAAATTCAGGTCTCAATTTCATAAGGAATTGATCTCTTTGAGTAGTTTCATGAACTTTCTGCACTGCACTTTGATTTTCAACAGACAAATCCTCATAAACAATGTTAGTGTATTCAGCCCAAAGATTCATGAAATAAGAATAAAATTCAGAAATTGATAGACTATCATGTTGAGACATGGCAATGTCATGTTCAAGCTGGAACCTACGAGCAGTGTTATTTTGGATATATATTTTCTTCAGATAGACCCACATCTTAGCTGCAGTGTTGAATGGTCTGAGGTTGAGAACAATAGTGGGATCAATAGACCCTATGATCCATGTCATGACTTGAGCATCTTGGACTTCCCACTTGGCATAGTCAGCCTTCTGCTTCTCTTTGTCGGGAGCAATACTGGTACCATCAACATGTCCCCAAAGGTCCTTACCTTTGACAAAGATCTCGAACTGAAATGCCCAGGCTAGATAGTTCTTGCCATTAAGGCGAACGAACAAGACATCATACTTTTCAGTAGACATGAGACTGAGAATAAATCACAAGGAAGAAAGCACAGAAGGGGCAAGGGACAAGAGGTAACTAGGAGAGACTTGAGAGAGAAAAAAAAAAGGACTATGATTCGGACAGAGCTAGGTTAGGATCGCAACCTAGACTGATACCATGTCAAACTCAAAGGAATATAGGTTAGAAACCCCTGTTCTCCTGCTGGAGAATTCTGAATTAAATAGGGATGATACAAGTTGTATAGTATCTGTTATATCTGCTACAATTACTGTGCTATAAATGCTAATCCTACAGCTAATAAAAACATAATCATAACTATACAATTATGCATAAATAAGGCCAACGGATCTGCTCACAATTATGAAGAAACAAGGCCAACAAATCTGCTACAATTAATGTGCTATAAATGCTAATCCTAAGGCCAACAAATCTGCTCACAATTATGCAGAAATAAGGCCAAGAAATCTGCTCTAATAGTAGCTAACATCTTGGCTATCAATTCAAATTATTCAGCCAAATCAAATCTGTTGACAAGCTCATGTCCAAGCCAAGGACAACTCATCTCAAAGTTGTTCACCATGTTCTTCAGTATTTGAAGTCTTCACCTGGCCAAGGGATTTTTTTTCCGGCTCAAGCTAACACCAAGCTCTCGGTCTATGTTGACTCAGATTGGGGGAATTGCAGTGTCACCCGAAGGTCAACAACAGGAATTTGTGTGTACTTAGGCTCCTCTCTGATTTCTTGGAAGTCAAAAAAACAACCCACAGTTGCTAGATCTTCTGCAGAGGCAGAGTATAGAGCATTGGCTTGCCTCACCAGTGAGCTACTATGGTTGCAACAGCTCCTAAGACCATTCCAAATTGAAGTTGCTTCCATTATGGTTATGTGTGATAATAAGTCGGTCATCCAACTAGCTTCAAATCCTACTTCTAATGAGAGATCCAAGCACATTGACATTGACTGTCATTTTATACGTCAACATGTCAACTCAGGATTCTTGAAGTTGGTTTATCTACCTACTCAACAACAGCTAGCTGATATATTTACAAAGGCCCTTCCTCATTGTAAATTCTCTGGTTTACTGTCCAAGTTAGGTGCATTAGACATATATGCTCCAAACTTACGGGGGAGTATTGAGGTTAAAGAGTTAGTTAAAAGTTGAGTTAGAAGCAGTTAGCGGTTAGTTAGTTGAGTTGTCCTAATTATGGTAGTTTAACTGCACTATATATACATGTAATTAGCATTAGATCTTGCAAACTTGTACATTTCTGTTCATTCAATGAAATCTCCATTTTCATGGATTTCTTATAACTTCACTCAGCTACAAGTCTAATAAGGACAGAAAAATCAGCTTTATAACTTTTCTTCTTTTCAATATAAATTTTACAAGTGGATAATGCTATTCACAATCACACTCACACCACCTTACACATTTATGTGCTAAAAAAAAATTCAAGTGAAAAGAAATTCTCCATATTTAAAAGCAACACAAATGATCAACTTTTAGAAAAATTCATTAATCAAATCCAAATCATTGGGGGAGGAACATAAGGATTGGAGTGATAAGGAGGTCATGCGTTCAACTCCCTCCACTAAAATAACATACTAATCACTAACATTTGTCTATAAAAAAAATAGAAATCATTGGTAACCACATGAGCCAAACACCTTATCTCCACCACCTCACTTTGTGAAGTGATGCGAGTCTTACCACACACCAAACATTATTTTGTACAACACTTGGAGTTGGAGATGGGCAAAGGTTTAGGGTATGTTTGTTTTAAATTAAATCCAACTTCAACTCGTGTTGAAATCTGCGAGAAAGATCCAAAGTGGAGCTTTGGAAAAAATCGTGTTTTGGAGTCTCGAGACACGAAATAACCACTTTAGCATTAGAAAAAATCTTAACCAAACATGCTTAAAAGATTTCGAATTTTTCAGTGTATGTATCGGAAGTCTTTTAGCATAAAGACGGTATAAGTACTTGGGGTTAGCTTACGTGGGCTCGACGAATTTTCTTCCATTTTTCAGTTAGTATCAAATAAATCAGACTTATTGGGAAAGCTGGGAAAATTTTTTTTTGCTGATATTCTTTTTTTGTATAATCGATTATTGTGATAATCGATTATAATCAGAATCTGTTTTTGATTAGGTATGTTTGCTGAAAAGTGATTTTAAGATAATCTATTTTCTTTGGGTGATGCGAAAATAATCATTTTTACATAGTAAATTACGAAAACGGGTATAAAGATATTTGTTTATAATATTTGTTTTTCTTTTAACATTAGATTTTATTTTTATATTTTGTCATCAATTTTTTTTTCTATTTATAAAAAGTTGAATACAATTTCTAATTATGGAAAACATGTGAAAAATATATTATTCTTTACAATAGTTAAATAAAAACAAAATATATTTCAGTTTAATAATAAAGAGGATTTGAGAGTTAATATTTTTAATTTTTTAGTACATATGCCCAATTTGTTTTTCTCCCTTTGGTATAAAAAAAATTAAAAGATAGCAGTGGCTCAATCATGTTATGCATTGGCGTCAAAAAAAATCATGTTATGCGTTTGTAGGCTTCATATTATGTTAGACCAAGAAAGCAAGATGGACACCCAATTAAATAAGGTATACGGAGGTTATTATGGCAATTGTGCATAAATAATCTAAAACCAATTCTTCAAACAGCCCAGCAATAAAGATGGTGTAATAAAGTTTAAATTTGGGTTAAAAAGCTTTTTTAAAAAATAAGCCATATACCCAAACATAACAAATTATTTCCAAAACCACTTGTTACCCCCAAAACAGCTTAAACTCAACAATTTCTTCTTTCCCAAACAAGCTCTTAGAAAAACAGATAATGAGGGGCAAATTAACAGATAATAAGGGGCAAATTATACTCCTAGAACCATAATTTTCCTTCTGAGCACCCATGATCAGAGAAATACACGTACGAACAACTGATATCGTATTCAAATCTTTGTAACCTTTGCAAAAGTCTACGAGCACATATTAATATAACCAAAAAAATTGATCGGTTGGACTCAGTTTGGGATTGCTATACTGCTTTGCAAAAGACACCCATGAAAGCTAATGATTGACCTTGAAATAAAAATACTTACAAACTGGAAACATATGATGGAAGCCAGTAATCATGTGGAATATTACAGTTCAAGAATGCGGAGACACATCTCAAATTGAGAAAAAAAATTATTCTGATCCCTTGAATAATCTAATGTTGTTTGAATAATTTGACCAAGTTACAAAATCCATGTGACTATAAAATTGGGGTTCCTACCAAAACTTTTTGTGGGTGTGGGTGTGGGAGGGAGATGGGAAGAAATAACACCCACTGTACAAAGCTGGGGCACGGCTACTGCTAATGTCTAACAAACTGCCGCTTATCATCAGCGTTTCTGTTTCCATAAGGATTGCTGTCACTGAATCCATGTCTACTTCCTTCAACTTTACGCATTTTCTTCCTTTGCTTACTGCTGTTTATGTTCACACTCACATTCGGTGGGTTTGAAAAACAGAATGAAGCAGCAACGGCCTGCCCAAATACAACAACCAGTATTATACATGATTTAAGATTCAAACAAATTGAATATAAGTTTGAAATTCAAAGATTATTTCCATCTGCCAGACTACCAAGTATACACATTTTTTCTTTTATAAAAAACCTTAATTACATGAATTTACTGATCGCTCCTATTAAATTAAGACAATCACTCTTCCTTTCCTCTTGTATTTGTTTTTCATTCATTATTGACGGAAACAAGGGAAAACTATCAATAACATTAAATTTTCTCTTCCAAAAGTAAGAAGATCAGTCAAGACTATCTTATTGGTTTGGATAAAAGAAGATCAACCAATATCATAATCTTATTTTGGGATCTGAACCCTTTTCCAGTCTCTTGTCTAGACACTGAAGTAGAAAAAGCTTGTGACTACCCTCTCTCTTTCTATTCATCCTATGGTAGTCTAGCTTTGATGTACTTGACTGCAATACCTAACATAATATGATGTACCCTTTAACTAGAAATCCAAAAAGAAAAATCTTTTATTAAAGCTTGAAGTTTCCACTTTGATTATTTTTGTTCCAATCTTTTATGCTTAATTTTACTAATCAACCATTTCACTTTGCGCCTGTCCTGAAGTTTTTTATCAAAATGAAAGGAAAAGATAAGATTTCCCCATGGCAGATTATTTAAAATATTAGGTATGGTATTGGTGCATATGAACAATAACACACAATCTTACTTGGATCAATTTAGATATAGTATTTCATAGAAATCATGAAAATAATTATAACAAAACATAAGGTGAAAGCTGTACCTGCATATCAAGGCGCTGAACATTGAATATATCCTTCATAGAATGAGAATTGTAGGCTAATATATATGATCTATAAGCTTCTTTAGCCATCTTGTTTAAGAAAAAATTGTTAGCTACCAAATTCTCCTGCACAATCCAGATGGTCCTTTGTAAGATAAGTTGCAGTTGGTTACTATATTAAATAAAATTTAATAAAAACATGAAGAAGAAGGGATATACCAGGTGAGACTGTACATTTGCCACCTTCGCTTCATCATATGCATACTCTTTCACAGGGACCTTGGCTGCCTGAAATTAAGCATAAATATTAAATTTATGATTTGGGATAAGCTATGAATAATTTCTTTAGAATAATGGGTGTAGTGTACTGGTGGAACTAGCAACCATGCCTCCCCCAGAACATTATATTCTAGGCGAAACCCACAAGGTTTCCTCAAGTAATCTATTTTGAAATACTGATTTCTCAGACAAAGTAAATGCATACACTAGACTAATTCAGTATCAGCTTGCTTACTATACCCTTCTGCTTCATAGAGATCGAAACTAACCTTCAGATAGCGAAGAAATTGCAATTCTTCAGGAATCAGGAAAAGCAACGCATTTCCTTTTCCACCTTCCCCACGAGCTGTTCTACCAACCCTATGGATATATTCCTGGTGGAGGTATAAAACATGTTATATTGTACATCGACATATAAGACTAAAAAAGTTGAAAACAAATGAAAAAGGATAATGGATCAATGAAGAGAAGGAAGCACCTTTGGCTCATCAGGTGGATCATACTGCACGATCCAGTCCTACAACACAAAAGGACAGGAAAAAAAAAAGATAAATCTTTTATATCTAAAGATTTTCATTTAAGAGAATTGAATTGCTACATAAATATAGCATTACAGATAATTTGATCAATGTTTTATCATTGCTATACAAACCAAACATATGAATCTACAAGGAGGATCAAAATTTGTCATTGGACATACAGGGCATGTATCAAGCTTTCCTGAGTTGATGTGGTTTTCATGTTTATTCTGTTTTTTATACTTTCTATAAAATAAAAACTGATTTTCTAGTAGGAGCTTGTTATATCCTTTGCTAATGTATTTCTTTCCTGAAGGTGCCTTTGGTACCCTCAATTTTTTGATACCCCTACATTTTCAACCATTGGATTCAGCACCCAAGTTCATCGAGCAGTCATCCAACAGCAAATGACACTTGCAACAAGGCAAGGTTACCAAAATTGTAGGGTACAATACAATCTCCCTTCTTTCTCTACTTTACAACATTTCTTCTAACAAGCCCCCAACCTCACAAGTGGGGGAAAAACGAAAAAACTTTGTTTTCTACTTTTTTTTATAATATTTAATTTCTCTTCTGCTTTTATTTTTCGGCAGTCGTTAGATTGACTGATAGTGATATAATATTATGAGTTGAAGACAAACCTTAGAAGTCCATTACAAATGAGTCATATTTTTTCATTCAGAAATATCATGTAATTTGGTTAGAATAATGAATATACCACAGCAGGTATATCAAGCCCACGAGCAGCAACATCAGTACAAAGCAAGATCCCCTTTTCTGCTTTGCAGAAGTCAAAGAAGGTAGTTGTCCGGGTCTGCTGCTTTTGTTTTCCATGAATACTTGAGCAATTCAACTGAATGAGATTAAGAATGTCCGCATGGAATTTAACAGAGTTACATGAAGAGAAAAAGACCATCACTTTCTTGGACTGATGTCTCTTCAAGAAGGAATAGAGAACGATAAATCGCTTGGCACAGGGAACAACAACATAACCCTGCAGCAATCCTTCATTTGTGACCTACAGTTATCATGATCTTGTCAGTTACTATGATAGTGCTGATGAAAAATGTTCAAAGATTATGATAAAGTGGGGAGACATCACCTTGGTTCTCCCATCATCTACATCAATATAGATAGGAGTTGTCTGAAATGACAAGCGGGCAAGATCCTCAACCTGTAATTTAAAAGGGAAATATCATTCAGAACCAAAAATAAAAAATAAAATTTCCTTCTCCCTATTTTTACTCCAAGTATACCATATATTATCAAATATCAATCTCAAAAGTGTTCAAAAAAATGCATTTATATGAAAAATTATTAAAAAGATTAATGTAGATCCTAAAGAAATATTGGAATTATAATTTTCTTTCAGGGAAAGAAAATGAAGGAAGGAAGGAAAATGAAGAACAAACCTTCTTTGTTTGCGTAGCTGAAAATAAAGCCGTTTGCCTATTCTGTTCAATGAGATGCAGATAAATTAGCCAAGCCCACAGATATTAGGTAAAACCACACACTATGTATAAACTTATAGCTACTTTTAATAAGCACAAATGGATAGAAGCAAAATTAAAGGGAGAGATAGCAACCACATCTCAGCCTAGAAACCTTGGCCCCTACATAATACATATGGACTAGATGACCATGCATATTTAGAACCTTTACAATAGGTGTTGGTACTCAACCCACATATAAGTATACCTATCAGAAAAAATTACAATTTATTTGTTGAGTCAGAAACACCAGTATTTCCGGGAATGTTACAAGTTAACTGCAAGCACCTGCTGGCATTCAAAGTCAACCCACTCCTAGGCAAAATTCATAATCTTAACTTTTGCTCTACACCTACGGTATGGAACAGATAATACTAATAGTAATAAGTTTATATTAATCACTGAAGTCCTTTTTGTCAGTCCAATCCACATACGGCAAATGGGGTGGACGGAAAGCAATTTCAAGACACCATTAAAAACTCATAGCCCCGTGCATGATTGGAAGGGGAAGAGAAAAGAGAAGCAATTTCAGATACCTTTGGAAGGAGCTTAATAATCTGCTTCATTTCCTCCTCAAAGTTAGCTTCCAATATCCTGTCAGCTTCATCAATCATGAGACACTGCCAAATCATGCAAGAATTGAGAATAAGAGAATAGCTAGAATCATGCATACACTAATATTACCTAAAGACATGACTAATAAATACTAGCATTGTTTATGTGTGACTACGAGTAATGAAATATGCCCATATAAGCAAAAGATAGAAACAATCGTAGGAAGCATCCATGACTTACCTTCAAGTTTTTATATATGAATCCCTTCGTATTTTGAAGATGATCTAGAAGACGACCAGGTGTTCCTACCAATAGATTTACCCCTTTAGCAATGCGTTCAGCTTCAGCTCTTCTAGCTGACCCTCCAATAACCAATCCAAGTGTTTGTGAATGATGCCTGAGAAGCTCCTTTGCCACAGCATGCGTCTAAAAAACACATTGGTGAATTAGGATAAGTGTGTGTTTGGGTGAGTGTTTGTTAAAAGTGATTTTGAATAAACTTGATTTTGTAAAATTGAATTGTTTAAGATTTACTTTCAAGTGAAGTGATTTATGATTGCTAAAAGTCAGTGTAGAATTTTCAAACTAACGCAGTAGCTACTTTTTATGACTTGTAGTTAAACCAGGGTTTGGAGGCATAGCCAATTTTGTCTAAATGTAACCACAAATAAAAATTAGCGTTTGAGCAAAATCAATTTTGATGCTTTGAAACCAAACACACCATAACGCAAACAAAACAAGGCCAAAATCAGCAACA
Source organism: Sophora flavescens (assembly GCA_030762895.1). NCBI lineage: Eukaryota > Viridiplantae > Streptophyta > Magnoliopsida > Fabales > Fabaceae > Sophora > Sophora flavescens. The sequence goes on from CM061068.1 coordinate 32,826,349, forward strand.
CAAATTGATACCTGTATTGCAAGCTCTCTAGTGGGACATATAACAACAACACCAGCTCCATTACGAGGGGTAAATTTGACATTGTACAATAGCTCCACGGCAGGGATTAGAAAAGCTAGGGTTTTACCAGAACCAGTCCTTGCCGCACCAAGAACATCTTTTCCAATCAAAAGCGGTGGAATTGCTCTCGCTTGAATCTGAGTCATGTTCTCGAATCCCATATCATTGATAGCCTTAGATGTTGGTTCAGACAATCCCAGAGATGAAAATGACTCTGTACTCATGATTCCAGAACCACCTTTCTTCGTCTTCTTCACTTTTTTCTCTTCCCCTTCGTCGTCATCATAGTTTTTTACTTCAATTTCTCCTTCCACGATCTTCTTTTTCGTTTTCTCATCCTGCAAGGATTCTCCATTTTCCTCCTCTTCTGCTGATTGATATTCGGTTTCAGAATTACGAGGTCTTTTCTTGTTTTGCTTCTTATTCTTATTCTTCTTCTTTTTCGTTTCATCCATAGGCGAAACTTGAAGGTTGTTTTCTACTTCTGCCATGAACACTGGTTGGTTTTCTCCAACAAGCTCAACCACTGTTTTCTCCAACTCGTTAAACCCTAGTTGACCTGGGATCAGCAATCAATATCGAATTGGATTGGGCCTAGAAAACGAAACGGATGAGGCCCGTTTTTGTTTAGGCCCAATAAAACTGGACTTTTTGTCAACGGCCCATTGAAACTAGATGAAAGTGGGATAGAGAGGCCTTAGGATATATATTTTATAAATAGAATAAAGTAGGATATAATGATATATTATGAAATTAAAGGAGTGAACCAAACATAGCAGAACATCATATTGGTATCTTATTCTATCTGCAAGATAAACGTAACCTAAGGACCTATTTGTTTAAATTTTTTTTAAATATATATATATATATAATTAGAAAATTTATGTTTATTGAACCCTTGAAAATTGAAAAGTTTGCACGTGCTTGCTTATTTGAATTTTTAAAGCTCTTTTGACTCTTCCGAATTAAATTTAAAATGTATAGATTCAGCTAAAGAAAATACCTGGAGAATATAATATTTCATATTAAACAGAATTCCTCTCTTTTTTATTTTTGGTAACAAAACAGAGTTCCTCTTTAATCATTGATACTCATTGCAATGACAGACAGGAATATGTTATATGTTAGAGAAATGAGGAAAAACAGTTAAAAGGAAACGTCATAATGAAGGAATATACATAAATTCTCTAATCTGGTTGCGCTAGCTCGCCTCATTACTTGAAACTTGATAGGCAGCAAGCTGAATTTGGTGACGACCTTTATCATAACCACTGAGCTTAATAATGTTCCACTTACTCCACATTAACAACTAAATGCAATAAATCCTAGAAGGAAAGTATATCGTTATTATACAAATTTTTTTATATAATTACTATCACTACATCAAAGTTAAACTAATTTAAAAATTTTATTTGATACGAGTCTTATATTGTATATATAATATAATGCCTCTTGCCTCAATTTTAAACAATTTTAAAAATGTACTCCACTATAAAATATGCATCTTTTAGGTGGAAATATGTGGCTTTTCTTCTTCCAAAATGTCATTACCATTGGTTTTATGTAGATGCAAGAATTTCCCGTACTCCACACGGTAAGATGTTTTATTAATAATTTAATTAATCACGCGTGTTGCTTGCCTTCGAAGATCAGTGGCACTTTTAATAAGTTCGATTTGGTGAAATAGCATAGCTTTATGATGGAGGGAAAACAAAGAGTTTAGTATGCTAGTCAATCAGCTTTTCTTTTCTTTTTAATAAGTAAATAAATAGCTTTATTCTTTATATGAAAAAAGTTTTAAACGATTACAAAAAAGAAAGGACAAATTAAGTGAATCAACTATGGTTTGTCATGATTTATCGATGGAGGGGCCAGGTGTAGGAGAAAAATATTTTCTAATTTTTTTTGGCTGTTTGGGTAGGTCAAGAAACGGAGTTTTGGCCTCCCAAATTCAGTTTTGTGAAATTTATTTATTATTCATGTATTTGTTTACGAAATCCTGTTGAAAATAATTGATTCCTAGTGGGTCAAAACGGAATTTTATGGAAACAAAAATTTCTAGCTTTTCCATTGAAAATAATTGATTCTAGATGTAGGACCCACAAAATTCTATATATTTACACCTCAAAAGTGATTTTACTTTATCATCCAAACAAAAACAATTCTTCTAAACCCACTTTTAAAATATCATTCCCAAACACAAATCAATTTTTTCAAACTCCATTTTTCAAAATTAATTCTTCTAAAATCAATTTCCCCAAAATCAATTCTATCAAAATCTAAATCAAATGGACCTTGAGTATGTTATTTGGAACCCATTGGGTTTATGTCTTGATTCATGGTCTATTGCATAGAAATTTAAGGCTACGTTTGGATTGATGGTAGGGGTGGAATGGAATGGAAGGAAACACAATGGATAAAAGTATCATTCAATCGTTTGGATATTTTATGATAGAAGGGAACAAAGTTCTCATTCCATCATTTGGGAAGTGGATGAAATGGAATGAATTATGATTTTTTTATTCATATATTACCCTTATTTTATAAACACTAGTATTTATTTATGATACTTTTAATAAAATAAAAATAAATTAATGAACATTATTCCTTCTTCAGTTATATAGCAAGATCCAACGTAACTTCCTCTAAATTCAAACTTTGCCAACTTGTTTAGAATTGAAAAATATTTTTAAAAAAGCTATTTTCTTCTCTCCTAACACCAAAAGAAAAGTTTGATACAAAGCACTGTATTACTGCACTAACAGTGACGATAGAATTCAGAATATTTTTAATGAACGATTTTGATTCTACCAGGCATCATAGATATGGCACACTTCTGGACTCGGTGTCATTCAATTAATATGTGAAGATAACTCCATGGCATAATTTTTTTTGATAACCAATGCATCTCCTCTCTAAATAAAACACAGCGTCTAAACTAGGTGCTGTGGAATTTGCAACGTGTAGGAGAAAGAAAGCAACCAGCTTCGTACAGGAAACAAATGAGTTGAAAGATGAATGTGAATTAGGACGAGGATAAAAGAGTAATTTTATGTTTTTAGGGAAAAAAAACAACTTTTGATTCCATCCTATTCCGCCCAAATTGGAGGGGGAGAAAAATGAAGGTAAGTGAGGGAGTGGAGTGGAATGCATTCCATCCCCTTCCATTGCATTCCATTCTTTTTTATCTTATCCAAACAATGGAACACTATTCCATTTCATCCCTTACCATCAATAGAGACATAGCCTAAGACTTTATGGCGGAAGTAGTCACTTTGGGTGTGTGAGAGATTTAATAAGAATGGAAGGGAATGATAATTGCTAAATAAAAGGTGAATTCTCTCAAACCTCCCATAATTTTTGGGTAAAAGTTACACTTCTCATTTGAACAAGTTATGTGTTGACACCTCATTCAAAATTGACATATCATTGACATTTCATTGTTATTTTTTTTAAAAGATCTTTTAATTTATTTTTAGAATCAAAAAACTTATCTACCACTTTAATCCATTCCATCCTTGCACCACTTTCATCTGACCACCATGGCAGCCAACCCAACCAAGCTCCATCAGTTCACAGGAACAGACCACCGTCGCCCACCAGTCCAGACCATCGTCGCGCATCGACCGTCCACCCTCCGCCGCCCCAGAACCGCTCGAACACCAAGATCTATGACCACCGCTCACGCTCAACAGTTCCACTGCCTTCAACAGTTCCATGTCATCATGAGTTCCACCACCATCAACAGTCAAGCTCCACCCACACTACTTCCCATCGAGCACAGTGGTCCCATCCGCGGGCTGCCATTCCCCTTCTTGCGCTGCCGTCAATCGCTCCATGCAGAGGTGCACTGCCACAGGTCATAGTCCAGAACAGTAGCGACCAGGGGCCCTCCGCCGCAAGCCGCCGTCGTAACTCCTCCACACGGTAGGTTAAGGCCGTTCAACCATTAGCTTCCAAGTTCCAAGATTCAGTTTGTGTGGGGGAAGAAGATGATGTCTTGGGTTTGGGCTAGGGTTAGCACTAGGCCCAATTCCTAACTAAAAAGTCATTTTCTGAAAAGATAAATTATGATTGGGCCTAGAGCCTCACGAAATAATTTTTTAGTGGCCTTTTAGTTTTTTTTAGGCTGAAAATAAAAAATATATAATAACTTTGTCTTCTAACAAAGAAAATTCATTTTAAAAAATAATCCAAAAATCAGAATATCTAAAAAATGAAAATATATATATATATATATATATTAAAAAAATCAATTTATTGTTCTTTGAATAAAAAACATTTCTAAAAAGAGAATTCAGCTAATGAGAGATACATAACTATATATACCTTAAATTTTATCATACCTGAGAATCAAATTTTTTTTTTATCATACCTAAAGTTATATGTACAGTTGTTTTCTTCTATTTTTTTGGTATACATATATACCATTGTTTTAAATTCATTCAAAAAATAATAAAATTGAGAATCAAGCAATGTTTTAAAAATCGATCTGATTATTTAATCGGTGAAGACAGCCCTTCAATGTTCATTTAAAATAAAGAAAATTTATTTTAAAAAATGAAATAAAAAAATATAATATCTTATAAAACTTGTAAATAATATATAAGTTTAAGCATAAAATTTGAAAATTGACTTAGTAAAATTATTGGAAATTTACTCTGCTATAATTAAAAACTTGAATTGGTTATTTTTTTATCGGTATTCATGGGTTCAATTATGTTTTATTAGTTTAAAAATCAAATAAATTATTCTGAGATTTAAATGAATTTGAATTTGGTGTTACATTATTCACTTAACAACATTCTTCATATAAAGTTTTTAATTATAGTATAATGAATTTCCAATTTTGCTAAGTCAATTTTCAAATTTTATGCTCAAACTTATATATTATTTATAAGTTTTATAAGATATTATATTTTTTTTATTTCATTTTTTAAAATAAATTTTCTTTATTTTAAATGAACATTGAATCGGTGTCTTCACCGATTAAATAATCAGACCGATTTTTAAAACATTGCTTGATTCTCAATTTTATTATTTTTTGAATGAATTTAAAACAATGGTATATATTTATACCCAAAAAAAAAGAAGAAAACAACGGTACATATAACTTTATGTATGATAAAAAAAAAAAAAATTGGTTCCCAGGTATGATAAAATTTTAGGTATATATAGTTATGTATCTCTCATAGGTTAAATCTCTTTTTTGAAATGTTTTTTATTCAAAGAACAATAAATTGAATTTTTTTTAGATATTATGATTTTTGGATTATTTTTTAAATTGAATTTTCTTTGTTAGAAGAGGGAGTTATTATATAATTTTTATTTTCAGCCTAAAAAAAATTAAAAGGCTACTAAAAAATTATTTCATGAGGCTCTAGGCCCAATCAAATTTTTTTCTTTTCAGCTTTTTAGTGAGGAAGTGGGCCTAGAGCTAACCCTAGCCCAAACCTAAGACATCATCTTCTTCCCCACACAAACTGAACCTTCGAACTTGGAAGCTAATGGCTTAATGGCCTGAACCTGTCGCGTGGAGGTGTAGCGATAACGACGGGACGGGGTTCGTTCTGTTTGTGGTGGAGCTTTCTGCTGCGGAGGGCCCTAGGTCGCTACGATTCTGGACTATAACCTGTGGCGGCACGCACCTCTGCATGGAGCGATTGGTGGCGACGCAAGAATGGGAATGGCGGCACGCGGATGGGACCACGGTGCTTGATGGGATGTAGTGTGGGTGGAGCTTGACTCTTGATGGTGGTGGAACTCATGATGATGTGGAACTATTGAAGGTGGTGGAGCTGTCGAGCGTGAATGGTGGTCAGAGATTCTGGTGTTCTAGCGGAGGGTGGACGGTCGGTGCGCGACGGCGGTCGGGCCTGGTGGGCGACGGTGGTCTGTTCCTGTGAACTAATGGAGCTTGGTTGGGTTGGCTGCCATGGTGGTCAAATGAAAGTGGTGCAACAAGGATGGAATGAATTAAAGTGGTAGATAAGTCTTTTGATTCTAAAAAAAAATTAAAAGATTAAAAGGTCCTTTAAAAAAATAACAATGAAATGTCAATGATATGTCAACTTTGGATGAGGTGTCAACACATAATTGATCCAAGTGATAACTGTAAGTTTTACCCAAAAATTATAGGAGGTTCGAGAAAATTCACCTAAATAAAATGATACAATATAAAGATATATGTTGCTTTTTAAATTAGTTGTTTGATAAAAGAATAAAAGGGTCTCTCAAAAAAAAATTGTTATTCTTTAATGGAAGACAAATGTAAGACTGAGAATGATAACTAGTATTTATTTATTTTTTTGTCATCCTTTCAAGCATAATTTAAAGGCTACGTGTTCTTTTGGACATACGAGCTCTACTTTTCTTCCAATAAGTAACATGGGATAAGTTATCAAAGTAGATGTACCTGCTCCATTTGGATCCTTTCCTAATTTTCTTTTATTTATGAGAGAGAAAGAGATAAAAAAGAGTTATAAGGAGTGATTAATGAAATTAATTAGTTAACGCAGCAACAATCAGGTTTATAGAAAATGATAAATGCTAACCTATTGACACTAAAAATGATTGATCTACTTATATTTTCAATAAAAAAAAGTACCATATTGTTTGTTTCATTAACCGGTCAATCCATATCCTACATCTTATTAGTTTATTTTTGAAACAACCTACATCTGATTAGTAACACCCTACAAAAAGTTATCTTCCAATTATGACTTGCAAGTTTGAAGTTTATTCATTTTGCCATGCACCCTAATTACTTTGTCATTTATATATTATTATTATATATATATATTTTTAATAATCTATCATGTACAACCTCACATAAATTAAAAAATTTAAAAACAACAGCTATTTATTGAAAAATTAAATATTTTTTTATAGTATAAACACATAAATTCCTATATGAATTTATTTTTTGAGTTTTTGACACGTGCAAGATTGCAAGTGATAAAAAAATGTAAATAAAAGCATTATTTTTTGTTAATCAATGTTTTTACGACATAAATTTTAATAAAAATAATTTTTATTGAAAAACTAAAAATAACACTTATCAAAGTATTAAATATATATGGGTATGTATATTTATTATTTTTTTGGCAAGAAAAAAACCCTATATTCTATTGTCTGCCTTTATTTAATTCATATTAAATTCCTCATTTATGTAAAACAGGGGATTCTCGTGCATTAGGGAATTTCCAAATTGGACCACACAACTCAATAGGTAACCGTTTGGGTCCTGATATTTGACCGTTACATACCATTCATTCAAAATTTTCCTATCTAGCCACCCTCAACTTTTCACTATTTCCACTTCTGGATCTGCACAATGTCAACCAAACTCAACCATGAATAGGAGTGCAATTAGTAACAAAAAAAAAAAGAGAGTTTGAACTTTGAAAATCACCCTCTTCAAAATCTGAGTTACCCAGCTTAACTCGCAGCCATCGATTTCGCTCCTAAACCAACGTCTCAGATTCATCCAAATCAAATTCCAAATCATAACACAAACAGTGCTACCCTCTCTCTTCTTCCTCTTCTAGCAGCACACTGTTCAGCTAATCAGCTTCCACTTTGGCAATTTCTCTCGTGAAGTTTCCGACTTTCCGAATCACCGAGCAGTTTCCACAACTGGGTCAACGGAAAAATCTTCTGGGCATGTATAAATAGCAAGAAAATTTCAAAATGCCAGTTTCAACTCGGTCTCAAAACAATGGTCAAAACGAGTCAAACCCATCAATGCAGAGGCTCAGAAACCCTCACCATGGCCTGAAGGAGAAGCTGAAAGCACTCACACTCTTATACGAGCAGCAGAAACAAGCCTCTGAAGCTCTCAAGAAACCATCTTCAAGGCCCCAAGAGAAGGTAGAAGAAGAGAGCGTGATGAGAGAGAACACAATGCCCCATTTTCCCAATTCGACAGTTACAAGAACATTCGTGTTACCTCAACCACCCACCGAGGATGCAAAGGAAAATTTGGTTGTTGGGGCTGATCGAATTGTTGGGTTTTCGTGTGCAAGAAAGCCGGCGGCGGCGACGACGGTTTCGAGTTCGACCGCCGTTGCTCGGAAACTTTCTATGGGGACGGTGTTGCCGCCGAAAGGGAACGGAGGAGGAGTGGCGTCGGAGTCGGAAAAGGAAGTTTTTGGGAGCAGGATTCTTGTGTTTGTGAGGGTTAGGCCAATGAACAAGAAGGAAAAGGAAGCGGGTTCTAGGTGCTGTGTTAGGATCGTGAATCGCCGTGACGTTTATCTCTCTGAGTTTGCTAATGAGAATGATTATCTTAGGCTGAATAGGCTTCGTGGAAGGCATTTTACATTTGATGCTTCGTTTCCAGATTCTGCTACTCAACAAGAGGTTTATTCCACCACGTGAGTTCTGAATTTGTTTTTATTTATTTTATTTTATTTTATTTTTATTTAAAAATATGATCATCAATGCTACAACTAGATTACCAACGAGGCTTACCACAGTTGGTGGATAACTGAGTTGCTTAAACATGTTGAGGGGTTCCATTTTTGTCGTATGTATGGAAAATATTTTGTTGAAAGGCAAAACTTCTTTTTTTATTTACGCTTTGAAAGTGATTAGTATTCCGCTATAAGGTATAGAAGATACCCTTATGCAAACCAAAAAAAAGAAAAGAACTAGAATCACCGGTATACGAGTTGTTGTGTTGTACTTGTCATTCATGAGCTACATTTTCATGGTTTCATTTCTTCCTTGTTGAGAGTGTAACCAAGAGGAAAGATTCTAGGTTTAAGAAAAATGTTGTTGCCTCAGACATTGATAGTACTACCATCTTTTGGTCTTTAATTTAAGCACAGGCGTTGAGTGACCATAAATCCCTCCCCATAATTGCTTTTTGAATTCACTATTTGATGTTTGCTTCTACATTTGTATTTATTTGGAAACTGAAACCTTAAAAGTCGATCTCACGCCTAGCTATAGATTTTTTTTGCAAAATGACATTTCATAATATGTTTCCATATATGAAGAGCGTAGATAAGGGTGGCTATACAATTTTCTGTTTAAAATATTCAGAATGCACTAAAAAATCTTATTGCTCTAGCAATGTATTTGAAGGAGAAGTGTACAATGACTTCATTTTTTCAGAACTGCAGAACTTGTCGAAGCAGTTCTTCAAGGGAGGAACGGGTCAGTTTTCTGTTATGGTGCCACAGGAGCTGGAAAAACTTACACAATGCTTGGCACTCTCGAGAATCCTGGGGTGATGGTTTTGGCAATTAAGGATCTTTTTAGTAAAATCAGACAGAGAAGTTATGACGGAAGCCATGTGGTTCATTTGTCCTATCTTGAGGTTTATAATGAAACTGTCAGGGATTTGCTTTCCCCTGGAAGGCCTCTTGTTCTTAGAGAAGATAAACAGGTCCGCTTTCTTATCTCAATAAAATAGAAACTTCAGAAGTATTCATGATTGGCTAATGAACATTTATAGTTACTGAGTGCTGAGAGTAGTTATGGAGTTAAGGTGATATGCGATTATAAAGGGTTGATGTGTTTGATGATGCCTTCTGAAAGAAAATCAGGATACAGTTTAATCTGCTAATAGTAATATGTGACAAACTTTTGATATGCATTTCAAGATTATGTTTACTTTATATTTAAATTTCTACTCTTGAAAGATATCTGATTATACATTGTTCACTGATGTTATAGGGGATTGTGGCGGCAGGTCTTACTCAATATAGAGCTTATTCTACAGATGAAGTAATGTTCTGATCCCTTTTGATAGATTAGAAGTTTAGACAGCTGTTTCAAGTTTGAACCTTTCACTTAGACAGCTTTTTTTTTTCCTGGTTGTTTCAGGTGATGGCATTGCTTCAACAAGGAAATCAGAACCGAACCACAGAACCAACTCGTGCAAATGAAACATCTTCACGTTCCCATGCAATTTTGCAGGTAACCACAGATTTTAAAGGAAAAATGAAGGATCCTTTTAATGTTGTGGTTGTGAGTGACTTGTGACATGTTCTTCTCACTAACCAAATCTACCTTATTTTGTTACATCTAGGTTGTGGTTGAATACCAAGTTAGAGATTCTTCAATGAATATTGTTAACCGAGTGGGCAAGCTATCGTTAATTGATCTTGCAGGGTCAGAGAGAGCTCTTGCCACAGATCAAAGAACACTTAGATCTCTTGAGGGTGCCAATATAAACCGTTCTCTTCTTGCATTAAGCAGCTGCATTAATGCTCTTGTAGAAGGCAAGAAACACATACCATATCGAAATTCAAAACTCACTCAACTTCTCAAGGACTCATTAGGTGGAAGTTGTAACACTGTCATGATTGCAAACATAAGCCCAAGTCACCTCTCATTTGGTGAAACTCAAAACACCGTTCATTGGGCAGATAGAGCCAAGGAGATTCGGTCAAAGGTTGAATCCTCTTACCATTTCAAGCTATTATAGTATCTTCAAATGTTGAGGAAAAACTTGACATAGTTTTGTGATGATGTTAGATAAATTTAATCTGTTATATATTCTTATATGTGTTGGTGCAGGTAAGTGATGCAAATGAGAATGTATTACCAATGCCTGTGACAGAAACTGACCGGGCCAAGTTGGTACTTGAGCTGCAAAAGGAGAATCGTGAATTAAGGATACAGCTAGCAAAGCAGCAACAGAAGCTGTTGACTCTCCAAGCAGAGTCTCTGGCTGCACAATCCGCCCGTACACCACCTTCAGCTACATCTCTTTCCACTCCTCCAACTTCTGCCCAACCAACTGAAAAACGAAGGACTAGATCCTCTTTCCTAGCTGGAACTTGTTTCACTCCAGAATCGAAGAAAAAGGGAGCTGAGCTTGCAGTCAGAACACTTAAAAGGACTGTGAAAACACTAGAAGCAGAGATAGACAGAATGAAGAAAGATCATAGTTTGCAGTTAAAGCAAAAAGATGATCTTATTCGGGAGCTTTCACAAAAGGATGTGAAACAAGCAGTGGATGAAGTGGGGAAGAGAGTGGTAACCAGGGCTAGCCTACGGCCAAAGGAGCCAAACAATGGTGAGTTGAAGAGTCCAAGTCACCGTTTTCGATCACCGGCCCCAACTGCGAAGAAACGAAGCTTTTGGGACATAACCACAACTAACAGCCCATCAGTTACTACATTAAATGGGAGAAAAACTAGAAGTCATGTCATTCCTGAACCTACTACTGCACCTCCTCCATCCATGCTTCTTCAGGTACAATGATTCTTTCCTCCTCAGTCCTTTCTTCTGTAACTGATGCGGGCATACTTATCCATGTTTATTGTTTGTGTTGATGCTCATCTTCAATTACATTATTCAGCCGGGTTTTGCTAGTCAAAAAGGTCAATATTTAAAGTGATTGACGAAGGAGTGAAAGAGGAGGTTGCCAGAATACAGGGAAGGTCAATATTATAGAGAGATCATAGCAAGTTAGATATGCTCCTCCTTTGTGGCCATCTTTTATGTCTCTGCTCAAAGGATGATAGTGTTGTCAGCTGCAGACCCCAGTGTCCTTTGCATGCTTCTTGGTTTTTCATTCATTATTATTACTTTCATTATTTCAGGCTATTTAATGCTTTTGGAGAAAACTTCAAAATCTTCATTGGTTTATGTACATTCATTGTTTTTTAAACCTAGATGTACCTATATTCAAAAAACAGGATGCCATGGTTATGTCTGTGGACCGGTGATACTCCTTGAATGAATTTGTATTTGGCTTGATATTTCAAAGTAATTCGGTTTCAGTAAAATTTTCCTGGTCAATAGCATCACTGTTTCATATTTGATTTGAGTTGCTATGCTAAACCAATTTCAACATTATTATAGCAGTAGAGTGGATGTTTTGGTGACCATCATAAATCTTGCAAATTTAATAGCTATGATCGGTTGGTGATTGTTCTTCTATCAGATGGTACACTTACTAAGCTATTACTAGATATATGTTTGGAAGATCAAGGAACATGCACAACTGAGGTGCTTCTTCAATCTGATTGACATGCAGCCCCACCCTCACCCACCAAGGGTTAGATCACACATACTTTCATTGGTCTATTTCTGTTGAAATAAATTAGTGAGCCATTAAGGTTCTATTTATTGTTGGCTGACAACTGACAAGTGAGGGCCACATAAACCCTATAATTACGCCCGAGCTGCTAATTTGCTAGCCCAACTTAGTCTATTGCGGGCTGCCCGTTTACCCACTTTTTTTTTAATGAAATATTATTTCAAAGTCATGATAAAATGAAACGATAAAATAAGTAACTTATAAAATAAAAAATTAACTCGAAAGAATGCGACCTACAATTACCTTAAAAAAATATCCAATGTCATTTTGTTTCTTATTTACTAAAGTTATAACAAAAACTTACGTTGCACATGGAAAACTCTTTTAAATTTTTAAGCTCCTCTAATACAAAAGAAATTTGTTAACAACAGCTATATTTATATATTGCCACAAATGAGTAAACCCTTAAAAAACAACAAAGTGTCATTGTAGAGTACCTATCAGAGTAATAAAAATAAGAGAAAAGTTTTTTGAACACCAAAATGGGGACATCATACTGTTTTTTTATAGTGTATTGTTGGAATGCTTGTATACGAGAAAATAAAAAATAAGTGAGAGATAAAGATAAATATATACGATATCACATACAATATTCAAATTTTGATATTCAAATAACATAACTGTAAAAATAAAAAACAAGTGTCAGGGGCCAAATCATATGGAGCCAACATTGAGTTGCTCCATATTATTATATGGGATTTGATTTTTTAGAACTCAATTTATACTTTATAATGAGTCTCATGGCTCGTTTTAACCACTCTAATTGGGGCACTAATTAGAGCAATTATGATTTAAATTAATGGCCAAACTTTATATGAAGCAATGAGCTTTGATATCTTTTGAAGAATGATGACTGGATGATTTAAAAAGAAAAGAAAGAATAAAGAAAACCTTGGTTTCGGTGAAAGACAGATGATTTTGTCCTAGCTGTAAGCCTCATAACCCCATCTTCACTCTTTTCTCTTTCAAGTTGAAGAGAAATACTATAGTACCAAATTTTGAAAGCCTGAAAACTAGGAGTGGAGAAAGGTATGAGGCTGATCCCTATTATGATCAAATTATCCAGTTAATGGGTTTTCTTTCTGGTACAAGAGGGTTGTTGTTATATATGTTAACAGTGGTGGGCTATAGTCTACACTACACTCTACACTTTTGCTACTCAAGCAGCACAAATTACAATGAGTCATAAACTGGTGAGAGTGTTACAAATTTGAGTTTGGCAAACAAAAGAAAAAGCAGTCAACAAATGGGAAAGCAAATGGTCGAGTGTATAAACAAAGGAAAAGGGAGGAAAAGATGAGGTCCACTGTCAGATTGTCAGTAACTGGATATGGATTTTCTTTTTATTCTTTATGTTGCTTTTTGTGACTTCTATGATTAGGCATTAACAAAAATTCTAGGGATAATTGTGCATAAAAAGCAATGATTGGCACAATCTCAACTTTTAGACCAAAATACTGAAATTTTGTTGGATTGAAAGAACATCCTGATATATAAAGGATCCTAGCTAAACAGGGAAAGAAGGGCATCATATGCAAAAAAATGGGATCCAGATTTCCCAAAGTCAGTTTTTGATGCATTCACGCATTAATTATCCTTGTATCAATCTTAAACTTTCACAAACATTTTTAGTGATTAATCCAAAGTAAATGTGTGAATGCACTAATAATTCACTTTAGGGAATCCTGATCCCTCAAATGAACCATATGATGAAGCTATCATCCGAAATCTTCCCCTACCCAAAAGCAAACAAAGTACCATTGGCAGAATCTGTAAGAGTAGAACTGACATAATGGAATCCAAACGAAAGAAAGGATATATTATTAAAAAGTATTTGTAGTAATGTGCTCATCACTTAAGAGTAATGATGGTCTATGAAGTGAGATGGAATCACCAAACATAAATCCCAATAAGAATATGAGGCGTGGACCCTTTAAGTCCAAGCAGCACTTCAACTGTGGGGAATGAATTGAGTCAGCAAGCAAATGAGGCATAAGCTCATAGGGGGGAATGAAAAAGAGAGTGTGGCGTGGGGAAGTACAGTGTAAACAAGGCAATTCCCCATTTGGAATAAAATAAGATGGCATAATGAAATTGCTAAAGTTAATCAACATAATAAAAAAGAATGTGAAGACAAACATGATTTGCATTAACCTCCATCTCATATTACTAATTAAAGGATTGGAAAGTAAAACTATACATATACACCTTTCATGAGACCCACCCACCATCATGTTGTAAAGTATTTGTCACCCACCATTTCCCCCTTTCTACCTTAGCCTACAGGCCTATTCTAACAAAAAAAGAAGAAAAACTACAGAAACCCCACTTCTTCTATTCTATCTCCAAGAAGAAGAGTAGAACAAAAAAAAAAAAAAGGAAAAATCTGGAATGGACTAGACCCCCATTTTCATGATTGAAGAGCTAAACTAAACAGGGTAGTATAGGAATCATCAGCTAGAGAGTTCCAAAATCCACATAGAAGAAAAACTAAAAAGGGAAACTAACAAACTGCTAAACATAGCTTCTTCCACTCTGCTAGACTCTAAGCAAATAAATGCTGAGTTCAGGTGCACCATTGGTGTCAGGATTCATCATGTAGAAAGCCTCAGAATCTCTAGACCCAACAATTCTCTCAAACCTTGCTCTCATGTACATGACTTCACCACCATCCGCTTCAACCCCATTATTATTATTCCCTGGCAAAACACCAGCACCAGTTGAAATTGGTTCCACTGCTTTCAGAATATCCCATTCTTTTGCTCCACATTCTCTTCTAGTTGCAAAGCCACATTTTTTACCATTGCAATATGTCCTCCAAAGAGGCTCCTGCAGCAACCTCATCACATTAGTATTACCCTTCTTCTCTGTCGCTTCTTTCTTCTCCTTATCACACTCGAGAGCAATTCTGACCAACCCAGAAGCCATTTCACGAACCAAACCACTTATTGGGGTTGCAAGCTCGATGAGGAACGCGGGTTGTGAAGTGGGGTCCTTCTGAAACGCGATATGAACATGGCCACGACGATAACCAAAGAGGGTTCCAACTACACGAGGACCAAGACCAAAGGGTAGGTTGTTGGAGCGATTCTTACCGAACACGGTGAGAACAGAACGAACCTTGGAGATTGCAACGGCCTGAAGCTTCTTCTTCCTTGTTGTTGCATGTGAAGTGGGTGGAACAACAACGTTGTTATTGTTCTTGTCAAGGTCCTCTTTTGTTGTTGAAGTGTCGTCGTCCTCTATGATTGTGGGAATTACATGAGAGTCTTCATTTCCAACCTTGTTGTTGTTTGTCCAGTGGAAGTGGGTCTTGGAGGACATGTGTTGTTGTTGAGGTTGAGGTTGAGGTTGAGGGGTTGAGGTTGTTGTGTCCATCACTACTAGTGTCTTCATCTCAACGGGGTTTGGTTTTCCTTTAAAAATAGAGTGGAAAAGAAGAGAGAGAGAGAGTGAGTGTTCAATGTTGGGGTTTAACTAAAAATGATTCTTTCTTTGTAATTGTAAATTGTTTCTAGCAATGTTTCATGTTTTGTAGAGAGAGTGAGTGAATGCAACACGATCCTGACAAAATAAACATAGGCAGACCCACTAGGTGATATAGGAAATCAGGAGGGATACAGTGCGTTTTAAACAGAAAAGAAAGGAATCTGAGGGGACAATGTGTTTGCTATTTCGCTTTCTTGTGGGGCAGAGAGAGAGAAGGAGGGAATTGTGCTTGCTTGACTCAACTCTTTTGACTATCTGTTTCAATCTAAACCGTTTTATAATTTTCATAGTATTGTTCGTTTGATCATTTAGTTTAAAGTGAAAATTTGAAAGAAATTTTATTCAATCCTATCCGATATAAGTTAGTTTAGATTTGATCGATGTTTTAGTTTCTTTGTTTAACACACAAATTCATCAGAATTCATCAAAACAAATAAATAAAATTTAAACTAATTATTAAAAGTTATGATCGCATGGGAGTTGAAATGTGCTCCGGATGAACTTTACCTATAATATTATATATTCAAATTTTAGAATCATTTTGGAGAGAACTTTATCTAATCACTACCTCCAATCTTATGATTAGCTTCACAGTTTTGCCCATAGAAATACTTATTGAAAGACCAAAATATCCTAATATGCATGTTCAAGCCTCCCAACCCAACTATAAAATTAGATAAGTGTTTAGGTTGTAAAATTTATTTTTTTGGTTGAATAGATTGTAAAATTTATAAATAATTGTTAATAATATAGCAACTTCATAGGTAAAATTAGGGATGTAAATGGGGCGGGGTGGGTACGGGTAGTAGCCCCCACTATCCGTCCAATTGGATGAATTTCATATCTGTCTCCATCCCGTATCCGTGTGGGTATCCATCATTGACACATAAGCATTAATCCACGAGCATTAATCCAGAAGTTATAATCTATAAGCATTAATCCATAACACAATAGTTGAACAAAAGCAATAATACGTAACAATAATCCATAGAGTTTGAGTATGATAAGGTTTGGGAGCTGCGGGTGTCTTATATTTCAGAAATAAAATAAGAATAGTAAAAAAAAATAAGGCATTTGATTTATATATATAAAAGTATTTTAGTAATTTCACCTTAGCGGGTACCCATGGGTATGGATACTATAATATCTGTCCTCACCCCGTTAATAAACGTGCAAAGAAAATATCCATTTTATTTATCCATGGATATCCATTAAGGTATCCATTTTCTATCCGTTAATGATATTATCCATGGATACTCGCAGGTACGAGTAAAATTTATATCCCTAGGTAAAATGTTGTTATATATATATATATATATATATATATATATATATATAATTTTCAAATTATTCAATTTTATAATATTTCACTCGATCTTTCTAATTTTAATCGAATTGATTATTATTTCTTTAATAACCTGAATTGATTCAGTTTTAAACACCTCAGCTTTTGACATGATGTCTAAAACGGTCAAATAATAAGTAAAGCAAACACAAACAAAACACAAAACCATCACTGCTGAACTTGAAGCTCGACGTGTATTTAACACACTTCTGCTGCATCCATGTCTTCTAGTGCAGAGGTGCACCTTGGTGACATCAGCTTAATGGTTACTGAATTCTCATGGCTCATGTTGGCTACAGAGACTACATTACACGTATCTACGAACTGACACCTCATTGTATGTTGGCCCCACAAGTACTTTGATACTATTGCGCTTGTCAAGAAAATTGACATTTAACCCAAAATTGACAAGATTTAAATTTGCTACAAGAACTAGAACCACAAGTTTTTCATTAACACGAGAATTTGAAAGGGTTATATCAGCGAAAAGCAGGGGCACAGGGCTATTACGGGAGTACAAGTTATGGTTGATTAGTATAAGGGCTATATCGAAGACTTTGAACTGGCATGCCTCACAGGCTCAGTTAACTGCATGTGCGTTTTACAATTTCCTACATTTATCAACAAGAACATCGCTTCTACATATATTCAATAATTTGTAACAACCTAACATAGTTGCAACTGTCAGAATCAACCTAAGAACTGTTAGTGTAGAAGATACAAAATGTAAACGAAATAATTACAGGTAATTCTAAATAGATGGAGGGTTTTCATGAACTCTCACTAATTACATTGACTTACAAAGATGGATTCGTAGAATAAATACAAATGGAGAGCACATCCACGTAGGCCAGCAAACTAGTGAATGATATTTGTACACAATCGAGCTAATTAGAAGCACAGACAGGAGTCAGGGAAGCTTGCCTATGCTTCAACAAAATAAAGATCCTAAAGTTAGCTATCTAAACTTTGATCAGCATCTGGCTGCTTGGGAGCAATGGCCCCACCGTTCATCCTAGCACGTGCCTCTGCAAACATCCTTTGCTGCTCTGCTAACGCTTCTTCCTCGGTCATCTCAGCTCCATTGCTCCACTTACCCCCTTTTAAAGAGTCCTGCTGGAAGATAACAAAATTAATCAGAAAATAGTTTCTGTTTTTTCCTTCAAACGTAGATGTATATGAAAACAGTAATTAACTGATTCAAAATTCTCTTTCCAATTTAACTGATCAACAATACATGCCCTCCCGCCTCCTTCGATAGCCACAAATAACAGCATTGATGTAATGAAAACCAGACCATTCATCAACTCAATATATAAACCAGATAGTTGATCTCAAAATCATCATGTTGCGACCACAGAACACCCAATTCAGAGTTTGATGGAATATCTAAACACTCTACTAGCATAGACGGACAATAAAAACTACTAAATATTCATAAGAGATTTCAATTTAACAGCCAAAGGAATCACAGGCCATGTTTTCAAACAGCGTGCTGAAAACACCCAGTGAAGAGGAAAGGGATGGAGAACATAGTCAGGTTACCAGCCCATTAAGATCTTTCCAGGGTATTCACCTTTAAGATACCATTTCCACGGATCTCTCAACCAAGGGGGTTAGATGGGATTTGGAAAACAGAAAATCAACTTCCATTAAGATTGGTTAAACATGATTAGATAAACGAGTAAATATGGTTCATCTTTCCACATTTTATTTTCCTTTTTTTTTGCGTGTGCGCTGGGGGGGTGGGGGTAAATGTTCACCCAGAAAGATATTCTGGGGAGGGGGTAAAAGTGTAATTGTGCTAAGTTGTATTAAACCACTCCTCAACGTTCACATGCTGCGTTAATATTAAAAATTACCATGGTCTCCAGCTTGTGCTGCTCGTACGCTGCATAAACTTCTTCAATGTACTCGCTAAAACCAAGAACCTGGTAAAAAAAACGTGCAAATCAATATAAAAACATGCAGACGTGTATTAAACATCCAATTTACCTATTCTTGACAATCTAATTCCTGTAAATGCTTATATTAAGAAAACAAACCTATGTAGAGTTTAGAACACTTTAATTAGAATTAAAAGAACTCATTTTAAATGAAATGAACTCTTTTATTTAAGACATTCCTAAAATATACTTCAACAATATAGTGGAAAAGATACATATTGCTATTATCAATATCAATGATTTGCAGGAAACAAAGTAGACTCTTATAACAGAAGGCCTGCAACTACTTTGGCTTCAGGATGAGGTAATATCTTCTGAATTCATACATTTTATTGCTAAAGAAGCAGGAAACCACATTTAGTAAAGGCAGGTAATAAATCTGTAAGCAATAAAGGTCAGCCTAATCAGGTACAAAGTATTACAATTTCAGGTTATGCAAAGTAGCCCTCCAGTACAATGAGTTGGTTGTGTTTCAATTATGACTATGAAGCAAAAACACCTTCTCACACATTAGTTTCTGTAAGCTGAGGAAAGAAGAAATCAGTACTATTATTAATAAATTAATAATTAATAATTAATAATTAATAATTAATCTAAATCCTTTCAACGGAGCTTCCTTAACTGCATCATTAAGAACCTTTATCAAATGAAATGTCACACAGTCAAACAAACCACCACCTAAGATAATGGAATGATGCCATATGAAAACTCAATTTTAAATTGGACAGGATCCACAAGCAGAACTTGGAAGATACAAAGGGTGGATGAATACCTGTAAAGCCTTCAATACGTGCTCGGGTGCAATCGTCCGCTTGTCCTCTCTGTTACAGACTTCATTGGACTCTGATGATACAAGGTTTATAAACTCTACAATGATATTAGATCAACCAACAAAATCTTAGTTAGTAAAAAGAGTAAACTAAGAATATAAAGCAGGAAATAGCCGACATAATTAAAGGTTAAGCTGTCACAGGCAATTTGTGCAATACAACACATTTTAATGATATAGAGATACACAAGCAAACAATGTTCCTATAACATGTTCAGATATTTTAAAAAAATAGATGCCTACTATTAAACTTTAGATTCTATGTAATTTACAGCACATATGGTAATATATGGTTGGGTCGTTATTCTATCGTATTTGGACCAAAACTATCCCTAAGCAAGAGACCAGAATCATTTACAAATTATGCAGCTAAAGAGAAATTATAAATAAATATCATCCCAACCATTTTAACTTTTAATTATAATCAATGGAAAAAGCATGGAAATCAACACCAAAAAAAAAACAAAAAACGGAATAGCATGTTCATCAATTATTATGCCACCAAGATGCACACTAGAGTTAGAACCATACATAAAACAACCCTATAACAAAAAAGAATTAAGTCAATAAATCAAACACAATATAGTGCCAATAAGATAGCCAAAGGTTGTATAATTCTGACCTACACAACACTCAATCAATAGATCTTGAGCATCTCTTGCAACACGTACATCTGGCGGCAACATCTCTTTAATAATTTTCGTCATTGTAGCTGGCAAGAAATCATAGCATCAGTAATCGATCAAAAAGACAATAACGAGAAAATATTAAGGCCCTTGAGAAACAAGTGCCATAAAAAATAAAGGAAAAAATAATACTAAGATTGACTAATATTTAGCAACATTTTCTCAATTAAACCCATCCGGAAGAACGGTGATGTCTAATTAACAATAACAACGTTACAAAAAGAAAAAGAAAAAGAAAATAGGCCACTTTTGATCCAGACCGACAGTACACTTTCGAGTTTTAACACTCCGTAACAAGGAGTAAATTGTATCTAAAACAACTTTAAATAATATTTTTTTTATCTAAATATGAATTAGTGATTTTGTCCAGATCAACCCTAACCTAGGGGTATTTCAGGAAATTTTATTTTTTTCCATTATCCTCATCCAATTTGTCAATGCAATTTCCAGAGACAACCAAAATAAACCTATGCCGGTAATAAATTTATTCCGACAAATTGATAATAATAAACAACTAATTGACTATGCAATCCAATTGAACAACATAGAAAGAAAAAATACCTTTAGGAAGAGATGCATCTTCCTTTGATTTACCAACGATGTCCATGGGCTCCATGGTCAAACCTAAAGTCCAATCCAGTGAAAGTAACAATTAACGCACAGATAAACAGACGAAATCGAAGAAGGAAATTGCAGATCTGAAAAGGAGCGATGTAAACGGGAAAAAAAAGAAAGAAGGAAAAGCCAACTCACCGATTTAGCGGGTCAAATCGCGAATCAGTACCTTGAATATGATGGGCCAACTCAACCGATTGAAGATCCGAGTTGCAGGAAGATGATAATGAGAAGGAGGAGGAGGAGGAGGAGGAGGAAGGACGAGGGCATGGCTGGTTGATATATATGAATTTATGAAAGATGGTTTCACAGGATAAGAGAACCAGTTCTTGCTCGTATCCGATTAGGGCAACCCACGCTATCCAAAGCGCGTTCACGCTACCCTCTGCCACGCGCTCTCATCACACCGCGTCATCATACGCTAATTTAGGGAACGGCAAGACTGAAGAGTTTCTGCCTTTTTTATTTATTTTTTTGTTTACATTTGACGTGAAAGAATATTTTTTTTTATTTATTTAAATAATGATAATTTATATGAATTCGGAATAATATGTTTATTTATGGCAACAAAATATTTTGACTCCTTAGTTTTTTTTTTTTAAAGTTGTCTTACCTTTTTTTTAATAGTAATTTTGTCTTTTGGGTTATGTTATGTTTAATGTTTATATTAAGAGAATAAGAATGATAAAAATTTGAGTCACAGTAGATAAAAACTAAATTTAGCTGATTTAAATTTTTTTTTCACAAAATCTGATTTTTGACGAAATCTGATTTAAATTTGAAATAATAAAAAAGAGAATAATTTATTCTTCAATACACTTTTACAAGGAAAAAAATCAATGTTATTTACTTATTTTTGGTTAAAAGACATTTTGACAATCCAATAGTGTTTGGATGAGATGACACGGGTGTCTTCCAGCTTTACCAGAGGTCTCGAGTTCAAATCCTGAGTTTGGGAATGCAGCAGCGTTAAAACTCTTAATGAAATTTTTTTTTTTTTTTTGCAAAAAAATGATGTTTTCATAGAAGTTAGAAGTTGGAAATTTGAATATTTTTCATTCTTTGATAAGATATCAAATCATAACAAAGTTAGGAGATTAACTTTCGGGGCGGGAGACACTGATTAGATAAGGTTCTCCTTAAAATGATGACTCCATATTTCGAATCTTTAACATTGCACGTAAAGTTTGATGGGAAGCACAATCAACTTCCTTTACAAGAAACCACTGTTGGATAGATGTTTGAAATTTACTTGAAAAAATGATGATTAATTATTTTTGAAACAAATCACATTTTCTCATATCACGTCTGTGAAACTAAGTATCAAATAAATATAATCAAGTATCCCCATAGACAAAGCTACGAGACTAACTCCCAAGATTAGATAAAGTCAATTCCAAAATGATGAATTAACGACTATAAGATTCAAATCCCTGACCTTTCAGGTTAAGTTCACCTGAGATACAATTTACTTCCATTATGATCAACCACTTTTGAATTATCAAATGTATCTTATTAATTTAAATAAATAATCTCATACATTTTTATAATTTAATATAGTCATGTATTTTTTTAACCCATGCAAAAAATCGACTTAAAATAACTTTTTATTTTTAAGCAAAAAAAATATATATATATATATATATATATATAACTCCCAAACCATAAAAGTGATTTTACTACTATCAAAGGATAATTGACTATTGCAAAGGCACTTATTGAATGTTTGGTCTTGTTAATAATCGTCTAAAATCACGTCTAACAAAAAGTTTCAGTGTGTGTTTGATTCGAAGGTTTCAACTACTGAAAATGCTTCTGATATGGTCAAACATGTTTGGCTATCATGGTCAGCAAATGATTATAGCCCCAAAATCACGTTGATCTTGAAGCTGAAATTTGTACCTTTTATATTGGATCCAAAAATTGATTCTACAATTCGTGACTTGATAGGTAATATTGAGTGTGTTTGGCACGTTAGAAACCTCCATAATTGATTCTGCCCTCTGTCAAATGTGATTCTCGTAAAAATAAGATGTTTGGTTACTGATAGTTAAAATTGATTTTGCCTCCAGAAGCAATTCCGACTAGAATCTGCAAAAAGTAGCTTTTGAGTTGAGTTGAAAAATTTACACCAAATTTTACATCAAACTTGCTTTCAAAATAAAAACAGTCAAACATAAATCACTTCACTTCAAACTCAATTATAACCAAATCAATTTTACAAAATCAATCATATTTAAAATCACTTTTATCAAACGCTCATTCAAACACACATTGAGTCAATAAATTATTTTTTCATTAAGGCATCCAAACGTAAATCACTTTACTTTCAGCTCACTTTTAACCAAAATCAATTCTACAAAATCAATTCTTTCCAAAATCACGTTTGTCAAAAACTCATCCAAACACATATTCAATGTGTTGCTTTTACAACTCTAAGGTGCCCGAGGGAAATGGATTCAATTCCAAACATGCTATTATTGTGTGTTTTGTACAATCTAATAATATTTGTTGAAAGTTGGTTTTGCAAGGTTAAATTGATAAGAATGTTACAACTTATGCTCTCTCTCTTTTTTTTTAACAGAGGTTACAACTTATGCTTAAAAATTTGTAAATGAGTTAGAGTATCTCTTATACTTGTTTTAATATTTTTTTTGCTTATAAAAAAACTCATTCTTAAAAAGGTGAAAATATATTTTTGATCTCTTATCTTTTTGTTAGAATTGATTTTTATCCTTTATTTTTTAAAATATTCATTTTGGTCATTTATTTTTCTAAAGTTACACAAACTGATCATTTTCGTCAACTTTGTTACAACATACGTTAGTGTGAGCTGAGGTGGTCGTTAACTATCCCTTTGCCTTGTGACATGTCATTACAAGTGAACTTTACCGTTGGAAGAAGATGTATTCAATACCAAATTAAAAAGGCTATATTCTTCACAATGGATGAAAAAGACATCATCATTGTTAGGTAGAGGAAAAAGATCATATTTTTGTAGAGCTTATCAAGTTATCACATAGTTATGAGATGGATGAAGGTGTTCATGATTGAAGATGTTGAAGCTGTCATATAAAAAATTTTCATCAATATATTTAATAGAATTGACATAAATGATCAATTTATGTATTGTCAGAGAGATAAAGAACCAAAAAATGAATAAGTCAATCTATGTATTAAATGCATCAATTCCCCGTGAAAACTTTCTTTTCTTGGTCCATTATCCTTGAGGCTATGTTTGAGAGAATGGAGCGGGATGATTAGTAGTGGAATGGAGTGGTGTGGTGTAAGTCCATTAACCCAATTTTTAAAAGTTTATTCATTAATGGAGTGTAATAGGTTAAGATGGTAACCCAAACCACTCTATTCTGTTCAAACCCTCTCATTTTCACACCCTCCAAATCGGGGGTTTGACATTTTCTTATATTCCTTCATTAAACTTTCAAACAATGGAGTGGGATGTCTTTACCTTTCCACTCCACTCAATTACTAACCACTTCATTATTAACTACTCCACTTCATCTTCCGGAAAACTTTCAAACACATGGTGTGTTTGATCAAAAGGAGGGGAAGGGAGAGGATGAGAAGATAGGGGAGTGATTTTAATTGGACGTCGTGTTTGGTTGAGAGGAAGGGAGAAGGGGGAAAATAACATTTTCATGCTTGGTTCACGAGGGGAGGGAGATTTTAAAACAAATTTACTTTTAAACATTTAAATTTATTTATTTCAAAATATATAAGTAGAGATATTTTAGTCGATGTATGTCAAATGTTTTAAAATCCATCATCTCCCCTTCAAGTCCCTCAATATTAAAGGGGAGCCAAAATTGAGTTAGGAGGAATTCTGCTTATCTTCCCTCCAAAAAATTGAACCAAAATAAAAGATTTTTTTAAAAAGCCTCTCCCATTCTCTCCCTCCGAATCCCCTCGAACCATCAAACCAGACATAATGTGATGAGTAAAAATATTTGGACACCTTACATAAAATCCGTAAAGCTTATATGTATTTTGGAAATGATAAAATAAATGATGAGAAAGAATAAAATAATAAATAAATGATAAAAAATATTTTTATACAGTGTCGAACAGTCTAAATATGATTAATTCAATGTAAAGGATAAACCACCAAAACTATATTTTTTGGGGAAAAAAATTACCAACTACGAAAAATAGGTGTTTGTGATCAAGGTTTAGGTGTGACGGATTGACTGCATCGCTTCCTTCCTGTTCTACACTACTCCTTTCCCCTCTCCAACCATTGCTGCTTTGCAAATCGATGGATTTTGCCAAAAGAAGGAAAACCGAAGAACGGACTACTTCTGAAAAACCCTAATTTCTTCTTTGCCATTAACTACGTTTTGATTGGGCCACAACAATCTTCCAATTTCGTCAAATAAATGGATTCGGACGAAGATGATTTTGTATTCTACGGAACGCCGATACAGCGCGAGGAAGAGCTAACCAGCCGCAAAAAGAAGGCTATTGCCGAGTCCTCCGGTCAGCTCCGAACCCTCCCTGCTTGGAAGCAAGAGGTAACCGTTCTTGGTTTTGCTTCTATTGTCAATTTTAATGTGAATAAAGAATAACGTTAATTGTATTGTATCAAATATCAACGATCTGATTTTATTCCACTAAATTCTACTATGGGACTATTCCTATTAGTTTGAAAATTTTTCAGTGTACCTTATTATTGTCTTTTTCATGTACCTCTGGCACTTCTATTGTGAATGGTAGTTTTGGCTGTGAAGTGCATTTTTGTTTGATATTAAAATTTCAACTTATGATTTGTGTTTGACCATATTCATGGACTAGTGTCAGTGGCTACTTTTGTACATGTCAAGTCAGTGTATATATGCAGTTTGAATTTGAATTAATTTCCAAGGGCATTCTACTGGTATTGGTGTTCCAACTATAATTTTGCATTGAACTTATTAGGAATATTTTTTAGCTGCCCTCGCATGCAAGGGCTGCTTGAACTAATAAACTGTCATCATCAGAGAATATTTTGGCATTGCTTAAGTAATGCTGCCTGTATCCTAACTTCACTATAATTCCCATGTCAATGCCTCCAGGTCAGAGATGAAGAAGGGCGGAGAAGATTCCATGGAGCATTTACAGGAGGTTTTTCGGCTGGTTTCTATAACTCAGTGGGCTCAAAGGAAGGTATAAATTCACTAGGGAGCGGGGACTTATACCGCTTCTCATGTGCATTCGAGTTTTTGCTGGTGGGTCATGGATGTTAACTTTATGAATGATCGTGCAGGGTGGGCACCTCAGTCTTTTAAATCATCCAGGAAGAACAGAGCTGAAGTTAAAGAGCAGAATATATTGAATTTTCTAGATGAAGATGAGAAAGCAGTATGTTGAATAACACTGCCAGTTTAAGTTTGCATGTATGATTTTAAATACATTTATATGTATATGTTTCAATGTCCTGCTGTTTTAGGGTCATTTCTAAGACTGTATAGGAGTATGTAAAGAACTGATAGTCTGATACTAAGCAGATCCAACTTCGTACTCCAGAAACATTTCATACATAAACTCCCTGTAAATGTTGATTTAGCTGTCCTTGTTTAATCTTAAACCTAATCCTTTTTTTTCATTTATTGATTTTATTGGTGTCTTTTTATATGCTTTTGCATTATATGCTAATTTCAATGTCTTTTGATGTGAATTTTACTTCAGTTATTTGTAAGATTAATATTAGAGTGAAAAACACATGCCTCCCTAAGATTTTGGATTATTACAAATGCCCACTTCAAATGGAAAAAGTTTGACCAGATCGTTAAGGATTATTAGTTGCATTAAAATTCTCAATTAAGGGAAAATTTGTTGAATTAGAATTCAAACAAGGAAGTTTCTTGTAATTTGTCCTTTTTTTTGGTTGGGGGTGTGGGGGTGAGGTATTTGTAATATTTCAAAATATCAGGGGCAGTGTATGCATATCTAGTTAAATGATGTGGATGAAGTCAATTAGGTAGGTTATTTAACCAATTGTTCGCCGTGGCTTCAACATCTGTCAGTAGATCAAAATTTTGATTTTTTACGTTCTACCCTACCCTTTGCATGTGATGTAGGAATTGGAAGGTCGGTTTCTGGGGACATCTTCGCAGTTTGACACATTTGGTTTTACAGCTGCCGAAATTGCTCGCAAACAAGCTGAGAAGGAACAGAAACAGAGGTCATTTTGTTTCTGTAATTGTTATTATGATTCTATGTTGTGTATATGTCATTTAACCTCGTCATAAAAATATACATTAATTTCTTCTGCTCATGCTGCTTTTGTAAAAACTCATTACCCCATAATAATATCATATAGAACAGGAGTGAAGTTAAGTTGTTCTTGCCTTTCTTTTTGGAACTTTATGTGTACATAATAATCTATGGTTTTCACATGCAAATTATTACTATGTATCACAGTTGTTAAGGGCATTTTGAACGCTAATCTATTCTCTTGCATTATGAAAATTGTGAGCCATGGACTACCATTCTGTATCTTTTTTATGTTTGACCAATGCTAATATTTTTGGTGGAAGTCTTCTAATAAATATCTAAGAGTGTTGAGAGCTTTGATGTGTTTTTTACTCTCTTTTGTTAAAGGCATGTTCCCTTTCTATAATATTTGCCTTCTTCAGTCAAAGGGAGAAAAAAAATGAGGTAAAGGGAAAAAGGCATGTTAGTTATCTTTGGATAACTTTTTGGGCTTTTAATCCAAATGGTGATTAGAAGTGTAATGTAAATGCTAGGCTTATCATTTTCCTTGGTTCCAATAAAATTAAACAAAAGCTTAACTTTTTAAAATTATTTTTCTTCCTCGTGTTGATGCCAAGATGGTGTGAGTATAATGTTTGAACTTCTGCTCACTTGAAATTTGATATGGTGGCTTAAGAATTTAGATGCTTGAAATTTCAATGTATTTGTCCTTGTCTCCTTGAAGTAGCCTGATTTTCTCTCCTTTAATGAAACTACTCTCTTTATGCATCTCCATTATCCATTTCATCATTCTGGATATGTTATTACACATATGTTTATATGAACAGAGCTATCATTCTATACTTGGGGTAATTACTGATCTTATTCATGTGAATGAGATGTTAATATGGTTATTTTGTTTTCAGATGCAAAATGTGACAACTTCAGATTTTGCCTATCTATATGTGTGTGTGTGTGTGTGTTGTTTTATCCTTTTGTTTCTGTAAGTATTATGATGGAACTTCTTAGCTGCTAGCTTGCTTGTTAATATTTTTCTTTCTCATTGTAGGCCATCCATTATACCTGGACCTGCTCCTGATGAAATAGTTCTTCCAGCCACAGAGTCTGTTGGTCTGTTCCACATAACTTGAATATCATCTTCCTTAAATTTACTTTATTTCTTATTTCTTATTCTTATCTCTTTCATGTTGTTTTTTAGGGGTAAAACTGCTTTTGAAGATGGGATGGAGTCGAGGTCGTTCAATTAAGGATTCAAATGCTGATGCACTCTATGGTATGGCATCCTATTACCATTTTTGTGATTTATTTTCTTGCATTCCCTTGTATACCTAGTTAGCCATCTGGTACAAATTTATCGAACATAAATTGGATTGTAAGGAAGGTTACTTTGCAAGTTTTAACCCTTTTTTAGTTATCAACTCGGATTGTAGAAATCAGGTTGCTGTTCTTCCTTCTTCTGAGTAATGTCACTGGATCAGATAGTAGTTTCAGATCTCGATGTGTCACTGGAATCCTCCCCCTCTTTAACTGCATTTGATATATTTATAATTTTCAATGATTCAATGAGTATTTGTGACGTAGATTGTTTATATATGTTTTCAGCAGCTCATATAAGCATGTACCAATTTGATAGAGCTTACAAAAGACAAGTAACTTAAGTGAAAATTATAATGATTTTAATGTATGTAATATCAGAAATGGGAATATATTAATATAATATACTATATTAACTATTTCATGATTTTATTTTTTATTTTAATTTGGGTGTTCATCATACCCAAATAATGAAATACACTGATTTTCTTTGGGATGGGAAATTGCACTATGGGATTGATTTTTTACTTTACATTTTATTCTTTTACAATACATCTTGTCCTCTTACTATAATTTTTTCTTATGTATTGTGTTAGGGATTTTCCTTCTTTATGATTGGCCCCAGTAATTCCCTTATTTGAAACTGCAGACTCTTTGGCTGAGGTTTTAAAGTTTCTAGCTGAATTATCATGTTTAAGAGTTCCCCAATCATCTTGTTGGTTCTCTTTTTTGGTTTTTCCTCCCTTTCTGTCCTTCATCCATTTCCTCCTACAGTGCATGCTTTGTGTAATACTTTAGTCAGGTTTTGCTCGTTGAAATATTTTGTTAAAGATCATTGTTTGTTAAAAAGGTCTTTTTCTAGTGCAACTTTAAATCTTGATTTTGATTTGCTAGATTGGGTTGTTACTGTTAAAGTTCAATTGGTCTGTGTTTGATTAACTATAAGAGAGTATCTATCAGCAAAGCGAAAAGTTTTTGTTGAGCTTCTAATATGTTTTCACCATCTATGCCCACTGGGGACTAAAAAGTATGAGGTATGCATTCTAATTATATGAGAAGGGAAAATTTAGCGTCTGCACTGTATTTTGTTGTGAATGCCCTCCTTTCCTGTGTATCTAGCATCATTTTGGTATTGGTCTAGCTTGGGTTGTTACTGTTGAAGTTCACTTAGTCTATGTTTGATTTGATTAGCTATAAGAGAGTATCTACCAGCAAAATGAAGACTTTTTGTTGAGCTTCTAATATTCTTTTTTCACCATTTATGCCCAGAGGGGACTAGAAAGCATGAGGTGTACATTCTAAATATCTATTAGAAGGGAAAATTTAGAGCTTGCACTGTATTTTGTTGTGAACTCCCTCCTTTCTTGTGTATCTAGCATCATTTTGGTATTCTAAAATTCCCATGTATGTGTAAATGGTATGTATTAGGTGTAGATATTGCAAAATTTGTCTGGGTATGATTTTTTTCCTTTCGTGAAGGGAGAGGGAAATAGAGAATGGCAGCAATGCATGCCTTTCAGCTTCTTGCTGGTGGTAGTATGCATCCTCTTTATTTGAAGAGATAGATAGATAGAAAGTAATGTCATTTAGTATTGGTATCCTTTGTATGAAGAAAATGAAGAGGGTAGGAGGAGAGTTTTGCCTGGGTTATATGAGCTATTTATTTTCTTTTATTTTATGTTTTCAACTCCACAAAGTATTGTATTCTGATATATTTTTTTCTTTTTTGTCTATGTTATTGTCCAAATACAGTCTAATTAATTAGGTGTCAATGCAATGTTATCCTACCTTAGTTCATGTCATTGTACTGTTTGTGCAGAAGCCAGAAGACAGGCCCGAAGAGCTTTCTTAGCATTTTCATCTGGCGATCCAAAAGTGAAAGTTACCGGGTCTGAGCTTATCAAGGATGATAGTGAAAATTTTCCTGTGCTGCCTGTGAATGATGATGTCCGGTGTTCTAAGAGCACACCGGTTAGAAATTTTCTTTTACTAATTATACTTGATTAAAGATTTCATGTATGACAATCTTTTTATAGCATGTTTGAGTGTTTTTTCCATTTTCGAATGTAATTCTTGGGGGTTGTGATGCAATTTTGACCTGCCCAGAAGCAAAAGTTTAAACTGGAGTAAGTAGTTAAGTACATGATCAAATGGTTGATATTTTGTTTTATTTGAGAACTTTATTAATGCTAATTTTAAGATTGGGTGGTGTAGATAGCAATCTTTGATTAATGTGAAATCCATGAACATGATATGCATTATACAAACTTTTGATCCAGTGGTGGGTTTTGACTTTTGTGTGTACTTATATCTCATTCCTCAACAGACAAACGGTGTCTTGAGATGTAGTAACTAGTAAGTATATCTACATTGATAGCAAGCTTATGTCTTACATCTATCTTCTTTTCTTCAGGTTTATGTACTCAACCCAAAGCAAGACCTATATGGTTTAGGATTTGATCCTTACAAGCATGCTCCTGAGTTTAGAGGTATGCTCTTTCTTGATCTATATGTGACACCTGCTGATGTGGTTGCTGGAAATTGACATTTAACTGTATTTTATCCTTTTTCCAGAGAAAAAAAGATCCCGCTTATCCGGCAAGAGGGAATCTGGGTATAGTAAAAACTTCTCCACAAGGGATAGTCTTTTTGGTTTAAAGTGTAAGATACTTAAAATTGAATTATGATAATCCTTGATCTTATTTGCCATTTACTGATTTCTGTAATTTGTTGTCACTATCTTGCCCTAAGTTAATGTAACTCAGCTTCAATTCATCAGCAGGAAAGACTGCCCCTGGTTTTGGCATTGGAGCACTTGAGGAGCTTGATGCTGAGGATGAGGATGTCTATGATACTGGTTAGTAATTCTACTCTTTCACGTTGTGATTTTGGAAATGATTTAACTCGTTACACTTTTCTATAGAATTAGTGTTTCATTCTGAGAATCCTAATCAAATGCGCTTTCAGTTTTTCATGATTTAGATAATGAAGTTTTTTCTTCTGTTTTTCGTTTTTTCGTCTGTGCATGTTTGTATGTGTTTTAATTTTGTAAATGTAAGGATTAGTTTATTTGAGCTAAATTTGATGGGTAAAATTTCTTCTTATGAAAATGTGAAGGAAACAGGCATAAGCTAGACTTATTATAACTTGATGCATTTTTTTAGGTTACGAATTTGAAGATACTTATGTTCAAGAAGTTGAGGAACCTTCAAAGTTGAGCCTGGAGAATCAGAAGAAGAAGGATCGGAAGGACCAGGGTAATCTGCCTGGTTTTAGAGTTGCATCCAATTCTGACTATCAAATGGAAAGGTTGCTGTAGCAGTTTATTGCAAATCTAGTAGAGGAAATTACATTGACCTCTCCCGAGGTTTAACTTAATTATATCTGGAACCCCTTTTCTTTTGGAAATTCACGGGGTACTGAGTGTAATTAAATCAAACATCAATAGAAGTTGGTGTAATTTCCCCAAACTATTATACTGATTTGGTTTATTCTTTTTAAAGTTCTTTATTATATCTTTTATTGTTTCACATTTCTAATTGCTCCGATTTTATTTAATAGTAGTGTTTTGGGTCTAGGGATCTTATCTGAATAATATTTTAACTTTTTTGGGGTATGATGTTAACATAGGCCTATCTTTTTATCACTTGTCTACTTGTATTTTATATAATTCCATTTTTAACAGTGGTTGTATCAATTGCACTTCAGATTTGAGGCTCCTCTGATTCCCAAGGATTTTGTGCCCTTCCATGCATTTCCTGGACCTCTTGAGATTAACCGCAAGAACTATGATGTCCCTCCACCAGATGTTCCTGCTCCCGAGGATAGCAATTTAAAACTATTAATCGAGGGGGTTGCAAATCTAGTGGCTAAATGTGGTAGATTATATGAGGATCTATCTAGAGAAAAGAATCAATCAAACCCATTATTTAATTTTCTTTCTGGTGGATGTGGCCGTGATTATTATGCAAGGAAACTGTGGGAGGCACAACAGAAATGCACTGATCAAACTAAGCAGCAGTTGGTTGGAAAAGTGCCTCCAGGTGTGCAGAGACTGACAGCTGAGAGCCGAGGCCAGATCTTAGGGGAAAACCCCCTAGAAAGAAGCTCCCAAGATCCATCCTCATCTGTTGCTACTACTGATGTCCATCTCCAATTTAATCTTACAGATACATTTATCAATTCTGCATCATTTGTGAGTAGCATCATCTTTCTGTTTTAAACTCTAAATAGATCATTACAGAATATCTCTATTTACTTATAGTAGGTTGGTTGGGTGGCTACAACTAAAACAATTCCTTCGACTTGGTTTTATGATTCCTGTCCATGGAATCTTAACATTAAGGGATAAATCCCACTAGAATCTATATAAAAAAGATCCCCCTAGAATCTATCAAGTGATGTTGTCCTCTGCCTCTTGGAGTGACCTCCATTCCCTCCCTATTCATGCTGTAAACCTTCCATTATAACCCCTATTCCCTTCCTAACATGGGTCTTTACTCTTTACATCTTTACTTCCTCGTTTTTGACCCAGATTGAGTTACCAGATGCTGAAAAGCCTTTCAAAGATGATCCTGCAAAGCAGGAAAGGTTTGAGCAGTTTCTCAATGCGAAATATAAAGGGGGATTACGCTCTACAAGTTCTAGTTTAGCTAGTGATATGTCAGAAGCTGCCCGTGCTCGAGAGAGACTAGATTTTGAGGCTGCAGCTGAGGCAATAGAAAAGGGAAAACTGGGCAAGGGAAGCAAGCTTTTCAATTCATCTTCCATGGATTTCATCCCCGGTGGTCTTATGCAGTTTGCTTCTGGTGCAGCAGAGGTATGACTAAGGTGGTAATTCTTTTGTTTCTTTCCCTCTAGCTTATGCTGAAGTTATTTCATGTATCTTGTGCACAGCCAAAGAAAGATATGAAAACTGAAGATTTAATGGGGGGAAAAATGAACCCAAAGAGGGAAGAGTTTCAGTGGCGTCCTTCACCTCTTCTCTGCAAACGCTTTGATCTCATTGATCCTTATATGGGGAAGGTACTTCAAGTAGACTGCTACGTTTAACATTATCCGTACATTGATTTTTCACTCTGTTCATTTTTTAAATTATGTGCTGAACTTTCACAGAATATCTTGACATTTTAGAATTTTGTTGCCCTTTTCAGCCGCCACCAGCTCCACGGATAAGGAGTAAGATGGATTCATTGATTTTTACATCAGATTCAGTCAAAAGTAACAAAGTGGAAGAGTCTCTTGCTGCGAAGCAAGACATCACACACGTGCAAGAAGTTGCTAATCAAGACATAACGAAAAGTATCGCTGAAAACGAAACTAAAGGAGATGAGGAAGTCGAAAATATTGAAAGGCCTGTTGACCTCTACAAGGTAACCCCATATTTTTAATGTCTCCGGTCATCTTACAGTTAACACTTTCCTGTTAAACCACTCCTTTCTTTTATCCTTGCCGAAGCTACTTATACATGTTTCTGATACTTTTCTTGTCTGGGGAGTGGCTTTTGACGACAAAAACATTTATTTTGGTTTGGGTTTCAGAACTGAGCATGTTTCCATAGCATGGAAATATATTTTACTGAATTCTCATACTCATTTATCGCATGCATATCTTATATGAAGTTCCACTGGCAAGCTACGGGGTACCTATAACCATTCATACATCTGCAGGCTATTTTCTCTGATGATTCAGATGATGAAGAGGAAGATTTGAATTTTAAGAAAGTGGAGAATCAAGAAAAGAAAGCTGAAGTAGCTAATGCAGCATTGAGCCGTTTGATTGCTGGGGACTTTCTGGAATCATTGGGTAAAGAACTAGGGCTTGAGGTTCCTCCTGATATGCCGTACCCCACGCAAAAATCCAGGGATGCTGTTCTTCAGAAAGGAATCATCAATGAAAATGCAAGAACCGACATCCTAAAGGGTGAAAATAACAGCGAGCTGTCACTAAATCATGGTTTGCCAAATGATCAGGACATTGCTCATCAGAGTGGACCCTCCAAAGTTGACACCATTTATCGAAATATGCTCGAGAATGGTAGTATCAAAACCAAGGGAACTAGTATATCTGACAGCAAATCAAGTAAGTTTAACCGGGAGAATGGTGAAGATGACAGGAAAATCAAATCACCTATAACCTGCCACCAGGATTATAGCTGCAGTTCTTCATCAGAAGAGGAAAGGAACAGAAAGCACTCAGGTAAGTTTAATAGGGAAAAACTTGAAGAGTACAGGAAAATTAAAACACCTTTAACACAACGTCAAGGTTATAGCAGCAGTTATTTGTCAGAAGAGGAAAGGAGCAGAAAACACTCCAGGCAACATCGACATAGGAGGCATGATGCAGGAAGTGATTCATTCGGTGGTGATGAAAGAGATCAACACAGCTCAAGGTCCAAAGGGAGAAGAAAGAAAGAGTCTTCTCGAGAAAAAAGCAGTGGAAGTAGAAAACACTCAAAGCATCACAAGCACAGTAGGCATAAATCTCCAAGTAGATCGTCTCATTATAGCATGGAGAAGGACAGCGCACATCCCAGAAAAGAGAAAAAGCGGAGGGAATAAGCAAGAGACCTGTTTGGGTTGTTTTCAAAAGCTTTTTTAATTACAGTGGGAGATCATTGCTGTATTAAATGTATTCTAGGTTTTGGTTTTGTATGCTGTGGTGCGGCTTATGGATTTCTTGTTTGCTCTGAGCTAAACTCGACCTCCTGTTGCAGTAGGTTGCTCTCTTCACCAGTCTGGAGGAATGCTGCTTGAATTCAATTCCCCTGCCCCATCCTTCGTGGATGTAAGGAAATATTACTTGACTAGTTGGACTAAATAGGTTACTGTAATGCTTGTGATGAATTAAAATGTGATACCCAAAAGTATAAGAGATCAGAGGAACCTGTATTTGTCCAAGCTTACACATTGAAGCCCATATAGCTAGGCAGTTTTTCGAATGCTTTGTCATCAGTGTGCATAAAGCAAGGCTAGACACCTTGTCAGAGGATATGTATTTTGCCACAAATCTGCAACTATTTGAGTACCAGAAACCTAATAAAGGCTTCTTCAACGAAGTAGTCCTTATTGGGTTTGCTGTTAAGAATTGTAGTTCATACATGCCACTTAACAAAAAAATCCTAGCAGCTACAGGACCTCATTATGTGCTATAGCTCTTTTTGCCAATACCTTCAGATCTATATACGTGGAATTTGATGAGAACTTGATGTTACATTGTACGTTATAAACATATTTAATAGGTAATTTTTTAACATACATAATTCGAAACAAAATAAATTGAACTAACAATTTATTAAATACAAAAGGAAAATTTTGATTTTGTCTGCCCAAAATAGGCAATACCGTGTTTTTATTTCGTTTGCAGCCCGATATCATTTTCACCTCCAAAAGAAATCTGAGTATAAGATTGTTACAAAATAAATAAATAAAACAAGTATAAGAATGCAATTTTTTGCATGCCCTACATAAGTCTTGTTCCTCATTAGCAGTAAATCAGGCATGTACCAAGAATTAACACCTCAATCTCTTCAAACTAGATTTTCTTTAAATGCACCAGAACAGCGGAGCATGGCATGTGTTGGAAAATAGATAGTGCCATCTAGAAAGTTCATAAAGTCTAGTCATGCTTAAAGCAATTTAGGAGAATGGGCATCGCTAGTATAGTATTGGTTGGTGTTGGATTAGCTTTGCAGTACTAAAACATGAGTGAAGGTCAGCCTTGTATTACCATATTTCTCATTTCTCTGACGTTACTTTGGAACGAGTGGTGGGAGATGTCGTGCTTCTTTGGTTAGCACCGAAAACGGAGCCCAAACTCCCGTTATTACAGTAAGTTGAATGTTTGTGAGTTTAAAAATAATTGATTTCTGGTGAATAAAGTTTTGTATAAGTAAAAATTTTTAGTTTTTCCGTTGAAAATAATTGATTCTAGATGTAGGACTCACAAAATTCTATATATTTACACATCAAAAGTGATTTACTTTATCATCCAAACAAAATCAATTCTTCTAAACCTACTTTTAAAATATTGTTACCAAACACAAATCAATTTTTTTAACTTTGATTCTTTCAAAATCAATTCTATCAAACTCTATAACAAACGGACCCGTCACAGTCATGCCTTTGATTTTAATTATAAATTCTGCTGGTAAAGTGTTAGGTGTCATACGTGACGTTGCTATGTTTGTGTGTCTGTTTTCAAGCTATATTTGTGTTCTGTGAATGGCCAATTATCAACGTGGGATTGTGGGAACGTTGGAGCTGTTTCAGCAGGTGTCTTAAACAGTTCAATTCGGCAATTGGCTGAACTAAATTTACACTCACATGCCAGTGACAGCAAATACGGGTTTCCAGTGTTAGTAACCTTCTCTAGTAGATCAAAAGCCATTGAAATTTTTGAAATGGCAGACACCCAGATTTTCTCAGCCAGTGTTACAAACACTTCTCTTCGTAAACTATGCATAAAATAGAGGGTTGTGTGTTAGAATTTTTTTAATAATTCTTGTGGGTTACAATCAATTATGATTTTTAGTTTGCGAAAAACGAGTTAATGTTATTATTCATTTGATGATACTTAAGCCCGTTAATATGGTGATCCATTCTAATGGACTATTGGCACCTAATACTAATTTGTGTGGGTGATAGTGTAGGTCTTGACCAATAGGCCTATAATGGGAGGCACCTATGCTTATTATTCTTATTATTATATATAACAGCTAGGTCCCCTCTGCCGTCATGGATAATATAATCAGTTGCTCCACGGCTTGACGGCTGTGAATTGGGAGTACGTGAACAAGTAAGGGAAGACTTGGTCTTTCAATTTCAGGGACTTAGAGTTGACAAGGAATCTATCGTTGATGATAATTTTAATTGTTGGTTAGCGATTATGTCTTCAACTAGGTAGGTACCAAATCGGTGTTCTAATTTCATATAGATCCATGAGGCTTCAATTTTATCTTACATTTGGTATCGGAGCCTATATTATATGATTAGGACCTGATTATTTAAACATGATAATTATCATTTTATTATTGTTAATTTTCTGGTTCCATAATTTATTTATTTTTAAATGATTTTCGGATTTGTTATCATGTATTTTTTCGGAACTTGATTTTCGAAAAATTGGAACCAAATATCATAGGGTTTTTGTAGAGCTTGTTTTCATGAATCCATTGACACAAGAATCATGCTTTTTGGTTCACTATGGAGAGATAATTTCCTAAAGTACAATGGCCTTAGGGTTCATATGTCTTGCGTTTTTATTCTTGAAACTGCATGAAATTGTTGATAAAATTTGGGGCTTTTGCTCTAGAAAGATTAGAAACAAGATTCTTGTAAAAACCCATGTGAAATCACGACGAAAAGAGGCCAAAATCAGAGCAAGGCGTTGCTATAACAGCACCTGCATATATTTTCACGTTACTGTCGCGTTGGCTTGAGGTTGAAGATGATGATAGCAGCCTGACGAAGCCTACTCGTGGGCTGCGGAGAGTGTGAGAGAGTGCGCTCTCTATGGACATCGGTTTTTCATTCTGTTTTTTGCGTTGTGCTCTACTCTCTATGCTTGATTTTACTATATATTTTTCATATTTTTTTCGCCGTGGCAATTTTTTTTTATGAAAAATAATGCATTATATTGTTTATTTAATTATTTTTCTGGGTGAAATTTAAATGAAAAATATGTTGGAAAAATAATTGACCATACTTTGGATTTTATGGTGATGGTCACTCTCCCTAAATGACTTTATGAGATTATATGCTCTTAACTTTTGATATATGCTTTAATTTGTTTACTTATTGAGCTGTATCTTGTCACTAAGACTGTTTAAGTGCAAAACATGAAAGGAATGCTGTTAATATTGATATGTGACCGGTATGAGTGCTATTTTGATAATTGACCATACTTTGGATTTTATGGTGATGGTCACTCTCCCTAAATGACTTTATGAGATTATATGCTCTTAACTTTTGATATATGCTTTAATTTGTTTACTTATTGAGCTGTATCTTGTCACTAAGACTGTTTAAGTGCAAAACATGAAAGGAATGCTGTTAATATTGATATGTGACCGGTATGAGTGCTATTTTGATAAAGTATCTTCTTCTGTACTGTGTCATGATTTGGGTAAGATAAAAGTGATTCCTGCGTAAGAGTTTTCATTAGTTGTTATGGGTCGTCACCGCCAAAGTGAGACCACCTATTTCAACTGATGGAAATTTCTTTGTAATTTGAGGAATGTTTTTAATCATTACATGCACTTACCTGCCCAAATGGGGTTATTGCGTGTTATGATTGGAAGTTCACTGTGAATGGAGTTAATGGGGAATGCATTGGGCTAAGGAATTTGTCTGCCCAAAGGGGGCAACTTTCTTAACTCAGTGTGTGCTCATTGATTAACTTATCTAAGGTTTTGACCTTGGTTGTTACCTTAGTTTGTGCATTCTGCCTAAAGGGGAATGTACTATTTTATTGGCCTCGTCGTGATAACATCTTTTATTTGGGCTATATCTTGCCGTGATATTTGTTCTAATGCATTCATGTTTTGTCTTAACAATGACTTTTTTTTTCATGAACAATTGTTTTGCTTCAATTGAATTTTGTGATTTACTCAAACTATAACAAGTGGAATCAAGACTTGATTTTCTTTTTAGGAATTGTTGATATTTGAAACGAGTTCTGTTGTTGTTATCTAATGTTTATTTTATGAGTCATTTGAAAAGTTATATAAAGTTGATGATACCATTGAATTGACTTTCGTTTTTGTTAGCTCTATACACAAGGCTGAGCGACACGGTCTCGGATGTTAGTTATAAAAAGTATTTTTTTTGTCATTGATGTATTGTATATGTATTTATATTCAAGAGTGTGACATTCTTTTAGAATGTTGTGACATGGAAATTATTGGCCTCCTTTATTGGCATGATTTTGGAAAATTGTTTTTAGTACACAATCATTTTTTTTTTCATTAATGGTGATTATTGTCACTCAATTATTTGAAGGATTTGGAAAAATAATATTTGATATATGTGGATTTGTGCTCTCTATGAGTGATATAAATTATATAAATTTGGAAATATATTTTGCATGATAAATACAACAAGTGTGTTTATATGATATCACAATTGAGATAATATCCATTTTGGAAAGCCTTTTAAAATTATGCCTTGAATATCCATTGGATGGTTAAATTGGTATTTATGCACATATGTAATTTCCTTTTGAGAATTTGATTATTTATAATATGTTATAATCTTTCATGGTGAGTACTATGATCAAATTGGAGATTGTGGGGAATATGTGAGAGCTATTATAAGTATTTCCTCTTGAATTGTGACCCATTGTTTAAATGTGATTTTGGTATATTATTTATTTTTTCCGTTGCGTGAATATCTCTGTTGAAAAAGGGATCTAGCTTATTTATTCTTCCAGCTGATATTTAGAAAGATAATATACTGGAAAGAGATATACCAAAATCTATATATATGTGTGCATGATATGTATGTGCTTGGCTGATGCTATGAAAGTTTATACTTTTAGCATATATCATGTGTTTTAAAAGTGCCAATTTACTTAATTGTGAGCTCTCGTTTGGATTGTTGTATGTGCAA
Source organism: Sophora flavescens (assembly GCA_030762895.1). Lineage (NCBI taxonomy): Eukaryota > Viridiplantae > Streptophyta > Magnoliopsida > Fabales > Fabaceae > Sophora > Sophora flavescens. The sequence goes on from CM061068.1 coordinate 32,866,519, forward strand.
AACTTGTGGAATGCTGTTGGATTTAAATCCATGATCAGTAGAGGTGTTTATTGTCGATGCACTTTCTTATGGACTGTATCATGGTTAAGGGCAAGAGAAATTGATTCTTGGGTAAAAGTATTTCATTGATTATAATGGATAATTACCGCCAAAGTGGAATTACTCATTATTAATTGGTGGGATTTCTTTTTATCATTAGAGGAATGCTTCTGGTTATTATATGCAATTACTTGCCCAAAGGGGGTTATTGTATGTCATGATTAGAAGTTAATTTGCGATAAAGTTATTGGAGGTGTACTGGTCTAGGAGATCTGTCTGCCCAAAGGGGATAGATTTCTAAATCCGGTGTAAGTTCATTGAGTAACTTATTATCGATGATTGTGGATAAAGTTATTGGAGGTGCACTGATCTAGGAGGTTTGTCTGCCCAAAGGGGATATATTTCTAAACCCGATGTATGCTAATTGAGTAACTCATTATCAAATATTGTGGATGAAGTTAATGGAGGTGTATTAGTCTAGGGGATTTGTCAGCCCAAATGAGACAATTTTCCGAACCTAGTGTATGCTCATTGATTAACTCATCTGAGATTCTGACTGTGGTTGCGACCTTGGTTGCGCTGAATTTATGTCTTGCCTTGTTGCTTAGCTTAACACATTTCAAGTTTTGTTTAACAATTTTTTTTAAAATAACAATTATGTTGCTTCGTTTGTTTTGGAGCATGATTATTTCTAATTTTAGAAAGACACGTGTTTGAGAAAAATGTGTTTTGCTATAATAATTTTGAAAAGAAAGAAACAACGGTTTCAAGTGTTTACTATTTTTGGCCATGAAAGAGACTTATGTTTTTTAAATCTTACTCTTTTGGTTAGGTTATTACCTAATAGAATTGATTAAATTATGATGCACATCATATGTATGAAGCTTGCCGTCACTATATATCTATGATAATTTTGATCAAGGATATCTGGATGATACATGTAATTGTGATTTAATTATTAAGATACATATTGTGTAGCTGTCTTATTTTTTTATTAATTAGTGGCATATGTTTCCTATCTATATGTTGAGCTCTTTATGTCTTGGGCATGATATATTCTGGAATGAGTTAATTTTGGAAGTTATGTGAATGTTTGATCATGAAAGTGATTTGTTTACATAGCTTGGAATGACTTTTAGTCATTTTTTTACAGGATATATTTTCTGAATTATTACATATGAAGGTCACCCTAAAAGGGGGCCACCATATGTTATAATTTTGGTGAATTTCATGAAGTACGCTTGCAAAAATACAATGATCTTAGACTTATTGTGTTCTATTGTGTTAGCCACAACGACTTGGATATATGTTTGCCTAAAGGAGACATTATCTGAGTTGGGTTGTAGTCTAATGTGTTAGCTTCATGGTTAAGAGACTTTTTGATATATATCTATATTTTTTTTCCTTCTGTGTTGCCCAAATGAGAGTGTTTAGTGGATGATAATATCCTCAAATTGCTTGTGTTATTAATGACTGTATTTTATGTTACCTTTTGAAATCATGATTTTACTATAAAATTTATTTATTGAAGGTTTACTGTGAGTTTTGTAAATCTAACATGGCTGGATCTTGACATCAATGGGAAGATTTTGACTTTCGTCATTATTTGATGTCAAGAATGATAGTAAAAATAATTTGCTGAAATATATGATTTTTGGATTTTTTTTTGATATTTTGGATATAGAAATACCTATGAATATCATAGATCTCTTATATAACCTCTTGATCTAGAAATCATATGATATCATAATCATGATATTCATATTTGATGCTTTGACCAAATATCTTCAAGTTTCTTTAACAAAACTAATTTTGTGCATTTTGTCGCATGCTATGTTGTTACGTACCACATAAAGTGTTTGGTTGAGAAACTTGTGACATGGCTTCACATTGAAAATTATTGCGATAAAAATGATACCTTAAAACGGCGTTAAGCATTTGGAAGTGAAGCAATTGATGTCAAATATATTTTGAAAAATAAAAATATGATGGTTAAACACGTTTGTGTTGATTTTGTGTTAATTGTTCCATCAGTCAAGGGACTCCGGCCTTAGAGTTTAAAAATCATGTTGAGAACATGGGCATTGTGAGTTCGTATAATGTGCATGGTTAGTGAGAACTTGAGTTTTATGTGACTCTCCTCTATGATGTCATATTTTTATTTTTGAACACTTTGGTGTTTCTTTTGACATTTTCCATTTGATTTGAGAAATTTAATGATAAGTTGAATATTGCTTTATATAATTTTGTATATGTATATCAAATGTGAAATTTTGAAGCTCGGTGTCATTAGGATCGCTACGCCCGTGATTGACACCATGTTGGAGTTGATGCATTATTATTTTATGAGCTCGGCGTCATTGGGACCACTATGCCCGTGGTCGATGCCATATTGGAGGTGGGGCATTATGAAAATTTAAAGCTCGGTGTCATTAGGACCACTATGCCCATGGTTGGCACCATGAGTGGCGCTGAGGTATTATTATTTTGAAAGCTCGGCGTCTTTGGCACCACTATGCCCGTGGTCGATGCCATGTTATAGCCGGGGCATTATGAATTTTTAAGCTCGGTGTCGTTGGGACCATTGTGCTCGTGGTCAATGCCATGTTTGAGCTGAGGCATTATGTATATTAAAGGCTCGGTGTCGTTTGGACCATTATGTCCGTGGTCGATGCCATGTTTGAGCTGAGACATTATGTATTTTGAAGCTTGGTGTTGTTGGGACCATTGTGCACGTGATCGACACCTTGTTGGAGTCGAGGCATGATGGTTATTTTATTAACCACATAGTTTCTTTGACCTTTCGACATTTGAGAGAAACTGAGGACTGACAAAGAAAATGACAGTATGGTTGTTGGATCACATTGGCATGTCATTTTCTTGTTACACTCCACATTGATGACTAGTCGACGGAGTTGGTAATATTTGTAACTATGGAAGGCCCCATATCAATAAAGGGTATGACTACCGCCGTGATTCGATATTACTTGGCTTTTGTTGGATGGAGTCTTAATTAGGTGTTGCATCATGGGGTCATTTGTTTTGTGGCCACATTAAATATGTTATTAGCCCGAGAATTGTTTTCGAAAATGTTTTCTACAAATTAAAATTACACAATTGATTTTGCCCAAGTGGGAGAATGTTAGAATTTTTCTAATAATTCTTGTGGGCTACAATCAATTGTGGTTTTTGGTTTGCGAAAAACGAGCTAATGTTATTATCTATTTGATGATGCTTAAGCCCGCTAATATGGTGATCCATTCGTAATGGACTATTTGTAACATGCTAAAATTTTAATATAGTGTTTTTAATTAAAAGATCAAGATATCATGAGATTTAGTGGAATGAATTGATAGTATAAAATTTTATTGGAATGATTTAATAATTATAAAATAATAAATAAAAAAAAGGTGGCGATTTGGCTTTAGCCAAATCAGAGTTGCACTGCAACACATAAGGAGGAATTCGTTTGAATTCCTAGAAGATAGGGTGGCGGGTCCCACCTATATTTAAAATGAATTAAAGGAGACTGAAGCAAATCTTCAATCAGTTACCATAATGTACACAAGATTTATTTGTTTTAGAAATATAGAAAGATATTGGTTTTATTAGATAGAAGGTCATCAATCAGTTACCATAATGTACGCAAGATTTATTTGTTTTAGAAATATAGAAAGATATTGGTTTTAGTAGATAGAAGGTCATCTCTGTAACGTTTTTAAACAGCAAAAATCATTAAGTAGCGCATACTGCCTTGTGAAATTGCTCTCCGTACAGATCCAAAAATATTAGTGGAGAGAAGAAGAATTATTTTTAGAACACCAACTTGTCTTAAGTTTTTCTTTAGAGCTTTTTGGAGGTTTACGAGAAGTAAGTAAACACCTATTTTGTTAAACTTTCATGGTATAGAATTTTAAATGGTTTGATTATGAAATTAAGAGTAATTATTTGGGGGTTTTGTCTTCAAAATAAAATTGATTAAATTGACTTTTTGATATGAAACACATTCTTGGTATTTGTATTGGTTGATTGATATGCTTGTTGATGTATATTATTCCTTGTGTTTATGATTTTTATATTGTACTCGTTTACGTGATAACATGATATTTGTCCAATAGATATTTATGAGTTGATTATATGATGAGGTGGAATTGTAGTGGTTATATGCTTTGAAAAGTTTGTCAATTGTAATTGATGATTTTATGCTTCGGAATATGGATGAATGAGTATATGCTTGATGTGTGGAATTTGTTGATATGCCGCCTAAGAATGGGGCATTGGCTTGTAACATCGCCATTTAATGGGATGTCGAAAAATAAGATATGGGGGGGCAAGGAATCCATTTTAAGAACGAGGCTCTCGGATCACCGTTAATGGGAGGCAAAGAACCAATTTAATTACGAGGTTCTCGGGTCACCATAGGGGCAAGGAGTCAATTCTAAAATGGGATTCGCGAGTCACCATGGGGGCAATGAACCAATTCTAGAACGAGGTTCTCGGGTCACCATAAAGAGGGTGGCAATGAATCAATTCTAGAACGAGGTTCCCGAGTTACCGCAGACAAGGGGCAAGGAACCAATTTAATGATGTTCTCGAGTCACCGAATTGGGCAAGAAACCAATACAGAGTGGAGTTTCCGAGCTACTTGAGGATTGTGTTATTGTGTGATGTGTGATTACTTTGTTTAATTAATATATGATATTTGATTATGTTGTCGTTCTATGATTGTTGTAAGTAAATGTATTTTTTTTATGAACATTATTTTGGAAAATTAGCAGGTACCATGGTTGTTTTTTCGGTTACCGCACCGGCTGAAAGTAACTTCTTTTCGAAAACATTTTAGAACTGTGTTTACTTACTGTGATTAAAAATCTCATTAGTTGTGTTGTCTTTCAGAGTTTGCAGATGATGAGATGGATGATACAGTGGTTGAGAGAGTCTTGAAGATATTAGTTATAGTTTATTTATTTGTTCTTTTGGGTTTATTAGACGTCCGTGTTTTGAGACAAAAACAATTGTAAAAGAATTATATGGATTTTATTAATTTTTTGAGGCTTTATTTTATTTGGATATAATGTTTTATTTAGCACTAATACTTTATTCATTTATTTTGAATATACGAGATACTTTCATAAGTGATTTTTGTGAAAAATTTTATGATTAGATTATTTAATTTAAATATTTTTAAAGGCTTCACTAGAAAATTAATTTGGGTTACTAATGAAACGAAGGGCGTTACACTATTGGCACCTAATACTAATCTGTGTGGGTGATAGTGTAGGCCTTAACCTATAGACCCGTAATGGAAGGTGCCTAGGGTTATTGTTATTATTATATATAACGGCTAGGTCCCTTCTGCCGTCACGGATAATATAATCAGTTGCTCCACGGCTCGACGTCTGTGAATTGGGAATGCGTGAACAGGCAGGGGAAAACTTGGTCTTTCAGTTTGAGGGACTTAGAGTTGACAAGGAATCTACCGTTGATGAGAATTTTAATTGTTGGTTAGTGATTATGTCTTCAACTAGGTAAGTACCAAATGGTGTTCTAATTTCATATAATGTGATTCATGATGCTTCAATTTTATCTTACATTGTGTACCTCAACTGGTTTGAGTTAAGGGTTTAAGGAGTTGAAAGAGTAGGAGGTCCAGGGTTCAAACCCTAACAAAAGAGAAAAAAATTAATATAACAACTAATTACTAACATTTGCCTATAAAAAAAATTATGCATAAAATTAGTGATATGTATATATTAAAATTCAATTTTGTTAAAAATATATATTAAAATTCAATAAAAACCTCAACTCAAATACAAATACAAATACATACAATAATATCAATGTTTATTTGTGAATAATATAGAGAGAAATACATAAGTTTTCTTCAATTTTGTTTTTGTTCGAAAACTTCTATTTAAAAAAAAAATACAGAAATCTCAATTCAATTTTAAAATCGTTACATTTTAATCAATTTAACATTTCAAGCTAACACAACAAAAACAATTATTATTATTATTATTATTATTATTATTATTATTATTATTATTATTATTATTATTATTATTATTATTATATTTATATTTAGGGCTTTAGGGCTTTGTCAACGAACAATGGGGTCAAACACAATGTTACTTTAATATATGGATGGTTTATGTCATTTATATGTTATATGTTATACATAGGTGATACTTATAAAAAAAAAGTTATACAGGTGTACGGGTGTTCGCGGATTGAATTGGATCGATTTTGAGCTAAAAAGTCATCCGATTCAATGATGAAAACATCGTGCGATTTGGATTGGATCGATTTGCTTCCTTAAAAAAATCTGATCCGATCCGATCCTATCCAATCGAATACGGTTTGGATTGGATTGGATAATTCGGTTTTTGTCATACTTGATTTTTTTTATAATGTCAAGTGTCATTCTTACTTATATTTAATAGTGGATAAAAAATAATCTTCGTTTTAATTTGGGAGTTTGAGAAGAAAAAAAATTATTAATATTTTTTAACACGTTCTTTTATATTAATTCTCTATATCTACTCCCACTTATCCTATTTTTTTCTTGAATCGGCTACAAATAAATTGTAGCTAATTATTTTTCAAATTTACTTAATTGTTTTCCTATTTTTCATGATTACTCAATCAAATATATATATATGATATGCATCAAAACTTTTAGTAAAATATAACTTCAACACATTAATATTTATTCTAAATAGTCTTATATATGTCATTCCAACAAAAATATTAAAGAGAAAGGAGGGACATAAAAGTATGAAGAATAATGTTTAAGTATGAGTAATACTATAATTTTAAAAATAATAGTATATGTATATAATAGATCGGTTTGGATTGGATTGGATTTAACTATAGGATCCAAAATCCGATCCGATCCAATAAAAAATTACGGTTTTTTTCGGTTTTTGATTTTTTCGGTTTTCGATTTTTCGATTCGATTTTTGTGATTTGAATCGGTTGATGAACACCCCTATACATGTGATTCACACACTGACGACGTATGATTTAAAATGGTTAGGTACTAGTTTCCAGTTCAAGTAGCACTACTCATCTTTGAACCCGGCTGCGAATATACAGCATCTCAATTTTGACTTTTTTTTGTTTTGTTTTATGGGGATCTCAATTTTGACTGTTCCTTATTAGATGGGTGTCTTTATAGATTCCAATAATTAATACTTTTTAACATTATTTAAAACATTTTTTTAGGAAAAATATAATTTATCCAAAATTTCGAACATAAGTTTATTAACTAACTAAATTAGTTTTTTAATGTTTTAAAAATTGAAAGAGTCAGCATAAGAAAAGTAAAATCAAAGAGATATTAGTGTAATTTTCTCATAATATTATTTTCTCTTCCTTGAGTAGATTTCTCTTCTTTACGTAGATAACTTAATTTTATTATTTGTCTCTTGAAGTTAATTTATAACAATTTTCAAGGTTGCCAAAAAGAAGTGTAATTTTTTTGAAGTTAATTTCACTCTTCTCTTAAGTTTTATATTCTCTTTTCGTTATTAAATAATATTTTTTTTTCAAAAAAAAGAAAGAGAGGCTGTTATAGTAGAAGCAGTGTGATGAATAATATGTAGGCATTTATTAAGGGACAAAGCACATATAGAGAATAGGTGAGCATCTTTCGGGTGGAAGCTTATTCCATTCCTTTTATGCATACCAACACAATTTGTCATATTCACATTGACAATGCGACATCCCCAACAACTTGATAGTTATGGCAAGACAGATGTCACGTACAAGAATCCCGTATATTAGTGAAAACAAATGTCTCTCATTTAGATTAGATTAGATTTCCTCCAATTATTGCAAGATCACATAAGAAGTAGAAAGAAAAAAGGGGGTGGATAGATCCCACTATTTTTAAACCAAGCAAGCCATGGAAAATTCAAGTACTGACAATTTTGAAATAAGTTCCATCGAGATTACTTAACATTGTAACTAAAGTCCCATTTTCAAGATAAGATTCACTTATAAGGGTTATAAGGTACACTTCAGTAGAATATAACTGTATTTGTGGGTAGAAGAGTTGTCCATCATAGTTTTGTGTATAAATATAACGCTAAAATTGTTTCACAAATAGAATGTTATGAATCTCACATTGAGTTAAAAAAAAAAAACTCAATTTGATACTTATTTTTTTTAATTTGTTGAATAATTTCTTCATAAGCTTAAGTCAACATAGAATTTTAGAAAATATTACATAGTGGTCATCCTTTTTACTAGGATTTTAATTGTTATTGGCTCTTATATAGTACTCTGATTTATTTATGTAATAACAACCTTTAAATTAGGACAAGTTTTAACTGAATTTGATGAGAATTTTCTGATCGCGAAGCATTAGTGAGTAGAAATTTACTTACCAGTTTTTTGACTTTAGCTTGTTAATTAGGAGAAGATAACTCTTGGTTCCAATAAAATGAGCTAAACACTGTATGCGAGTCGTACTTGTGTTTTCATTTCAGTTTTTTTAATTGTAGTTACTTAAATGATGAAGTTAACAGTTGGCTCTCTGAGAAGACAAAGAAAATCGCAGCTTACGGTTTAACTAAAAGCAAAAGGACATATTTTCACGGGAAAAACATTCATAGTTATCATCATAATCATATATGTGAAGAAGAATTTAAATCATAAAAAAATTAACCAAGTAAAGTCTCTTGAAGGATTCAATACTTTATATAATTCAAATTATTTAATTATTTCTCCTCAGTCACCATAATGATTCCTCTTACATAGGGTATGAATAAAAAAAATCTCTTGTTATGTTATTTTGCAGATAAGTTGACACTGATATTAAGTGGTGTTCCTCAACTTACTGGTTAGAGACTAGAGTAATAATCAACAACAAAATTAAGTGACTCTAAACCAAAACCCGTCAAAATCTAGTCTTTCAAGCTATCTCCAAGTCTTCTGAAATTCCTCAAAGTTCCATGACAAACACAAACCAATATCCCTGAATTCAACCTTCGCCATCTCTTCTAAACATAACTAGCATCATTTTACGCCCCAATAGTGTCTAATTTGATGCAATCTACATGTTGACATTGTTGGATAATTTGAGATATTTCAGAAGTTAATGTTTTATTTTTTGGTTGTAAAAATATGGTTAGCTTATTATTATTATTTATTCAATTGATTTTTGAGAAAATAATATTATCATTGAGAAAAAGCTTACCAGAAAATATATTCTTTTGCAATAATCTATTTTGACTTGGTCTTACTTGTATGGTTACTTGGTTAGTAACTATACCATACACTTGATGGTTGTTGCTTCAGATTGTTCCATTGTATATTGATTCAAACTAATCCTATTATTTTGAACGTGGCCCTTTGATTTTATCCGAAAATAATTGGTTGCTTAATATGCTCAACTGCTTCCTGAATATGCTACAACATCCAACAACTTTGACCACGTCTTTAACCACTTCAATCACTAGTGCACCTTAACTTGGCTAGTCTAGTTAAATTTTAGTTTTGATCTTATCCTTTAAACTTTTTTAGTTTCATTTAAAAACTAATGTGATATGCCTTATTTGAAAAAGGTTTTTCGGAAACTTTAAAACAATATATAAAAAGAAAGGTGGCTTTCTTTTTGAGGGGGAATGTGCTTAACCTTTTAAGCACATTTTTCTTGTTCTAAAAATATTATCTCCTCCATTAAGCTTGTTCCTGAGTTCTATATTGTATACTTCATCTATTTTTCTTGTTGTTCTGTTACCTCGCTTCATTTGTCGGGAGGAGTCTGTTGTATCCGGGTTTGCACACCACGCGGATAAGCCCTTGAAGACAGTGTGATTCCACACGCTTCAAGTTATTGTAATTTGTTTGAGTTTCAAGTTTGTTGATATGTTCATGACTTGTTGTTGCTTTGTTCCTGCGCTCGTGCTGTGTTGTTGACAAAATGTACAACAGACATTTTGAGCACATAAAGATGAGAATTTTTACTGCAGTCTTAAATTCTTACCTTAATATTCTCTAAATATCCTAATATCGTCATGAATAAGTTTCTCTAACAGGTATAATATGTAACAAAAATAACTTTATTTCTCCAACTATTCATATGATCAACTAAGCAGAAATAACAAAGACATCACATTCCGTCAAAAAAAAAAAAAAAGACATCACATAGCACGAATACAAATTTAAGGAAAGTCCACAGCTCATCCGTTTGTGTCAATTAAATTTGGGTTAATTCTAATTGACCAAGTCTTAAATGAGAAAAGGACATTAAGTCTAGTCATGCTCTCACATCCTTTGTTTGAAATTACTTTCATATCCATATATACATTTTTTCTACACGAGTTTTGATATATTCAAGATGGGATACTAAGGTTTTATTAACAAGTGTCATTTGTTATGAAGTAAAAATACATAAACAAACAAAAAAATAGCAAAAATTAAGTAAAATGTAAAAAGTTAAATACATAAAAGATAAAAAATTAATTATTTTTTACTTAAACAAAATAATATTTATAAACTATATTAATCATATCTAATAAACTTTTGAACATTTATAATTATGACATTAACTATTAATAAATATTAATAAATATATGATAATTTACGTCCCCACAACAACTCTTTTCTCTCTTTCGATAAAATCTAGTACTGTTAAGTTCTGTTATTTCTGTTAATCTTCCATCTCTGTTAGCCTCCGCTTTTTTCTGTTTCTTGCTCAACAAGCCACTTACTTCAGTTAGAAGTTAGTTATTGTTGGTTAGCAGTTGGTTAGCTTAGCCCGTCTATTATATATACTCCTTCCCTTTGTAACTTTATACTTAGTTTTTGATAATGAAGAAATGAGCACAATGCTCCCTTTCTTGAAAACTCAACACTTTTCACATGGTATCAGTTGAATTTCTTTCTTTCGCTGTGATCATCTATTGATCTTGAATCGATTTCTTTGCAACCTCTGTTACCTTTTTCCCTCAATTCTCCTAGCTTCTTCTTTGAATAAGCCATGGCTGAAATTGCTGAACTCGCTGCAAACAACAATGCAGCTCTCACAAACTTGTTGAATCCTTACTATACTCATCCAAATGAGAATCCTGGAGTGGTGATTGTTTCTCAGGTTCTCAATGGTGGAAATTACCACTCATGGTCGCGTGCTATGCTCCTTGCTTTAAAGACCAAGAAAAAGGTCAAATTTGTAGATGGTTCTTTGCCTCGCCCTGCTCTTAATGATCCCAATCTCACTCTATGGGATCATTGCAATACCTTGGTGGTTTCATGGCTTCATCATTCCCTCGATCCAGAAGTCCTGCAAACCATCATGTGGATGGAAAATGCTTCGGATATTTGGAATACTCTCAAGAAACGTTATTACCAAGGAGATGTATTTCGCATCAATGACTTACAAGAAGAGATTTATCTGCTTAAACAAGGTGATGCCACTATTACCAATTACTTTACAAAATTGAAAGGATTGATCCAAGAATTGGATAATTTTCGCCCTATTCCTTCATGCACTTGTGATGTAGTTTGTTCCTGTCAACTCATTCCCATCGTTAAGAGTTACAGAGAAGGTGACTATGTAATTCGGTTCTTGAGGGGCCTCAATGAACAATATTCCACTGTTAGGTCCAATATAATGATGATGGACCCTTTCCCTGATCTAGACAAAGTCTTTTCTATTCTCATCCAACAAGAAAGGCAATTGGTCATTCAATTTGATGATTCTCGAGTTTTAGCTCAATTGGATACCAACATTGGTACTCATGGCATAGGTAGAGGTCGTGGAGGCCAAACCTCTGGTGCCCGAGGTAGAGGCAGAAACACCAAAATTTGCACCTATTGTAACAGATCAGGTCATATGGTTGACGCATGCTACAAGAAGCATGGTTATCCTCCTCACTTACAAAGAGGGGGTGCTATCAACCAATACTCCATGGATGATCAAGAAATTGAAGATGATCTTCAATCCCTTGGACAGAAAGAAGTTCCAGCAGATCCTACATCTGTAACTTTCACACCAGAGCAGCATAAGGCTCTCCTTTCCCTGCTGCAACAAACCTCTCAAGTTTCTTCTTCCCACACCACTAACCAATTGGTTAGTTCTCATAAGAATGGCAATTCAGGTATAATCTGTGCTACTCTTCATGCTTATAGTTCAAATAAACTCTTGGGGTTCTTGATAGTGGAGCTACTGATCATGTGTGTTTCTCCAAAACCAATTTTCAATGCCTTAGACAAATCAGACCCATACTTGTTAAATTACCTGATGGATCTCAAATTCAAACCAACATGGCAGGAACCATATTTTTTACCGATCAGTTCTATATTACTGATGTTCTGTACATCCCTTCGTTTTCCTTTAGTTTGATTTCAGTCTCCAAACTAATTGCAAACCTTCATTGTTGTCTAAAATTTTATCCTGCTGGTTGTTACATACAGGACAACTCCTCCTTGAGGACGACTGGTGCAGCTGAATTGAGAGCTGGCTTGTACATCCTGTCCTATCCAACAAGTCATTTTTCCCATATTTGTAACATCAGTAATTCTTCCTCTGATAAATGTAACATTTGGCATAATAGGTTAGGCCATCCCTCTCATGAAAAACTTGTCCAAATGAATAAGTTGTATCCTTCCATTGATTGTACAAACTCTTGTATTCCTTGTGACACTTGTCATTTTGCAAACAAAAGAGATTGCCTTTTCCTGATAGCACTACTAATTCTTCACAATGTTTTGACTTGTTGCACATGGATATATGGGGTCCTTTTGCACACCCCTCCTTACTTGGTCATAAATATTTCCTTACCATTGTTGATGACAAAAGCAGATACACATGGATCATTTTTCTAAAATTAAAGTCAGAAGTTTCAACTCATATCAAACATTTCATATCCATGATTGAAACTCAGTTTTCTGCCAAAGTTAAAGCCATTAGATCGGATAATGGCCCTGAATTTGCCTTGCAAAACTTCTATGGTTCCCAGGGAATTATCCATCAAACTTCCTGTGTAGAAACACCCCAACAAAATGGGGTGGTAGAACGAAAACACCAACACCTTCTTGCTGTGGCCCGAGCATTACTCTTTCATGCTAACCTGCCTAAAATTTTTTGGACACAGGCTATATCACAAGCTGTCCATATCATAAACAAACTACCAACTAGATTCCTAGGTCAGAAATCTCCACATGAGGTTCTATTTAATTGCACACCATCCATCAATACTTTAAAAGTATTTGGATGCTTATGTTATGCCTCAACACTAAAGGCTAACAGAAAGAAGTTTGATGTTAGAGCAAGAAAATGCATCCACCTAGGTGTGAGATCAGGTGTCAAAGGCCATTTACCCTTTTATCTCAAAACAAAAGAACTTCTTATCTCCAGAGATGTCATGTTTTATGAAAATTCCCTTCCCTACTTGAATAATCACTCACAACCACCTTCTGACTCCACACAACCTATAAGGCCTGTCCCTCCATCATCTCCATATGACTTTCTACTTGACATCCCTCACCCACCTGATTCTCCTTCACCCGAGTTACCACTGTCTGAACCACATCATCCGCTCATACCTCAATCCTCTCCCCGCATATCACAAAGACAAAAACAACCTCCTTCCTACCTTAAAGATTACCATTGTTCTCTGTCCTCTACAACAGCTCACAATTCGGCTTGTCCAGCTTCCTCCACCACCAGGTATCCTATTTGCAACTACATATCTTACCACAATCTTTCACAACATCACAAGCACTTTACTCTAAATGTATCATCACATCCTGGACACACTAGTTTTAAGGAGGCTATATGTCATGAAAGTTGGAAACAGGCTATCCAATCTGAATTATCATCTCTTATTAAAACTAACACTTGGCAGCTTACACCCTTACCTCCCAATAAAAGGCCAATTGGGTGCAAATGGGTGTTCAAGGTGAAATTCAAAGCTGATGGTTCAATTGATAAACACAAGGCTAGATTAGTGGCCAAGGGTTTCACACAAACTGCTGGTTTGGACTACATTGAAACCTTCAGTCCGGTTGTGAAAATGACAACAGTAAGACTTGTGTTATCACTAGCTGCTTCTCAAGGTTGGCATCTCCATCAACTTGATGTAAACACTGCCTTTTTGCATGGTGATTTGAATGAGGAAGTGTATATGAAGGTTCCACCAGGCTTGACAGTTGACAATCCAACTCTAGTTTGCAAATTACAAAGGTCTCTGTATGGCTTGAAACAAGCCAGCAGACAGTGGAATGCCAAGCTCACTTCTACTCTACTTGATTCAGGATTTCAACAATCCAAGGCTGATTATTCACTTTTCACAAAACGATCCTCCACTGGCCTCACTATTATCCTTGTCTATGTTGATGACTTGGTGCTCACTGGGACTGATCTTGCTGAAATCCAGCAACTGAAGCACTTACTAGACACCAAATTCAGCATTAAAGACATTGGCATGCTGAAATACTTCCTTGGTTTTGAAGTAGCTCGATCCAGCTCAGGCATTGCCTTATATCAGAGGAAGTATTGTCTTGATCTCCTAGAAGACATTGGTCTGCTTGCTGCTAAGCCTTCCTCCACACCTATGGATGCCACATTGAAACTTCATAATTCCTCTGGTGCTCCTCTTTCTGATCCAACCATTTACAGAAAACTTGTGGGCCGATTATTGTATCTCACTCATACAAGACCTGATATTTGCTATGCTGTTGGAAGACTGAGTCAGTATTTGAAAACTCCAACAGATACTCATATGCAGGCTGCACAACACACCCTCAAATATCTCAAAGGCAGTCCTGGTAAAGGCCTATTTTCCCCCTCCTCATCTTCCACTTCCTTGACTGGATTCAGTGACTCGGATTGGGGAGCCTGCCCTGACACTCGAAGATCCATCACAGGTTTCTGTTTCTACTTAGGCACCTCCTTAATCTCTTGGAAAAGTAAGAAACAATCCATTGTTTCCAGATCATCCTCGAAGGCTGAATACAAGGGCTCTAGCCCAGGCATCCTGCGAAGCACAGTGGCTGCTGTTCTTATTGAAAGATCTCCATATTGAGCACCCCAAGCCAGTTGTTCTATATTGTGATAATCAAACTGCTTTGCACATAGCAGCAAACCCTGTCTTCCACGAGCGTACAAAACATATAGAAATGGATTGCCATCTGGTAAGAGACAAAGTTCAATCCGGAATGCTTCACCTTCTTCCCGTCTCAACCCATGAGCAATTGGCAGACATCCTCACCAAGCCTCTACACGTTGGTCCCTTCAACAGTATTCATTCCAAGCTTGGAATGCTTGACATCCACATTCCAGCTGGGGGGGGGTTAGCCTCCCCTTTTTTCTGTTTCTTGCTCAACAAGCCACTTACTTTAGTTAGAAGTTAGTTAGCTTAGCTCGTCTGTTATATATACTCCTTCCCTTTGTAACTTTATACTTAGTTTTTGATAATGAAGAAATGAGCACAATGCTCCCTTTCTTGAAAACTCAACAGTTTTCACAAGTACCAATATCGTTTGGAGCCGATTTTATGTGTGTTTAAATTCTCGTTGAGAATGTCCGGATTGACTTTTGGACAAACAGTACTAGAGAGTAACTTCTACTCAAACGTAAAACTTATCAAAGTGTTATATTTAATTTCTCATTACAGATTTTTTTTATTGATTACTTAATCAACGTCCTTATCAAATCAATGCGTAGATTATTTAGCTAAGATGGACGCATCTTAGGATGAAGGGATCATGATTCTTGACTCTACTCCCACTGGTATCAGCAGTTTGCTTTTTGCCTATAGCAGTGATGTTGCTTTCCTAAGGATGCAGTTTTTGCTTTTGGCCTTTTTGTTTTGTTTTAGTCTACCTACAAAAAATATCCTAATTATATATTTAATAAATATTTTGATAATTTATTATGACAATAATCATTAATAAATACTAGTATTTGATTATTGACGTACCCAACTACCCATAGCAACTCTCTTTTTTCTCTTTCTTTTAATTCTTTGGATAAAATCCACCAATCTTGCTTGGAGCCGATTCAAACTTGCGCAGGGCTTGTTGTAAATATAAATATAATAACGAGTAAAACTTTAGTTTAGCACTGTAAAAAATAACTAAAGGAAAAAGAGAGCCTTGTAGTCCGTGGCCTGCATTCATAATTTCATATTCATAGATTACAAATTTATTACTCAATCGTTATTCCTTAGTCTTCCGCGTAAAATGGATCTCTATAGTTTTTTCTTTGGTTTGAAGGTGACAAGGTCTCTAGTCAATAATAATATGCGCAATCCATAGACTTCTATCATTTTATTTAATTCCATCGTCAAACTCGATGGGTGTCCATGACCCCTTCAACTTTCTAGTGCACTAGTGCGTACAATGCAATACAAAGAGATACAAAGCACATCCATTTTTTCTGATTTTCGTAGTATATATCAAGCTAACTTATAAAAAATAGACTAAAATCCCTTTTTTTCCCTTCTAAATGACAAGTTAAAAATAAATTAATGTAACATATATATATATATATTCAAATTTTCATATTAACAGATATTCGTGTCACATCATTTTAACAAAACTAAATTGAAATGAATTCATAAATATGAAAAACTAAAATAACGTAAATAAAACGTTAAGAACTAGCGAAAAATAAAACACGCAAATGCAGTGACTGAAATAATATTTTAGTTTATGGAATATATGATTAATTAAAGTGTATATAATTTATCATTACTCTAATGACATTTGACCTTCCAAAACAATTAATGCAGCGCTGAAGTCACACCTGACGACGGCCATAATATTTGATATTATTTTATTCATCCAACCTATTAGTTTCGGGAATATGCCAGAAACTTGTTGCATTACGCTTGGCCATTTTAATTAACTAAATTAATGATTTTTGTATGCCAAATCAATATTTATAAAGATATCACTTAGATATAATTCCACATATATATTAAGTAGTGTTTTCTAGTAGGATTATAAATATACAGCAACTCATCAATAAAAATATAGCATGAATTGTTATATATGTTATAATATTATTAAAAAACAACATCTAAAATATTTATATAATTATACCTAAATTTTGTCATAATTATAATGGAGATACTCATTCACAATTATGCATAAATTCATTAAACTTATTATCAATCATAGTCACACATACATTAGAAGTGGACAATGATATTTTAAATTTAGAAGTCCAAAATGTACTACGTGTCCTCCTTAGTTTGTTAAGATGATATTTATAACAAGACATTTATTTCTTTTAATTACTTAAAACAATTTTAAATAGTAAATGTATTCAATAATTAATCTTTAGTACTTTTTTTTTATTACGTATCTTATATATAGTTATAAAAGCTCAAGACTATTTTTTCGGAAGGATTTAATATATTTTAAAGAAATCTATCAATTCTTAAATAGACTTTCGAATTAAGACATTGTAATGAAAAATCTTAAAATATGTGATGCCAAGTCAATCAAGTAGATCCAAATGACTACAGCAGAGAAGCCGGTCGTTTTTTTTTTACTAAAAAAAGATATTCGTGGATTCAAATTAATAAAATATATTGAAAACAATACAAATTTAATATCGCTAGAATTCAAAAAGGATGAATCTGCGAACAAACTTACAGCATCCAGATCAATAGCGTAACACGACAAAATGCCTACAAATGTAATAAAATCAAAGTGATCGGAATACCATGCCTTCGGATCTATAACGTTGACATGCAAGTCTTGGTTGAATCTGTAATGGATCGAAATTGATCTGTCAATCTGAACCAAACGACAACGGAACAAAATGACGAACAAAACACTGCCACACGCAGACGACGAAAACAAGGAAAAAACACGAAAGAAAAACAAGATCTATGTGGACAAACCACTTATTTAGATAAAAAGAGAGAAAAACGATGTAAATGGGCGATTCCAGGTCAATAAAAGCTAAAGTTTGATAAATTATTTAGTGAAAAGTTTTTTAGATTATTAATTAATTATATATTAGCATAAATATGAACTTTAGAATAATTATTATAAAATAAAATGTATTAATGATATAATAATAATTTAATTGGTATGCACTATTAATGTTTAAAAATTTTACATTTTCAATCAACATAAATCACCACATTATTAATAATATAATATTTGACTTTTATTATAATTAGTTAATTACTTAAAAGTCACGCATATAATGATTTATAATTGGTTAATGATGTAAAAAAAACTAACAATATATCAAAATTAAACTTATATATAATAATACATAATGAATTACTAATATAAAAACATTAAGACTAATAATACATTTCAATGGTAGTTTATTAAAATAATAACAGGAGCATGTGAAGAGCCTCCTTGACCCTTCCCCACGCATCCTTAACCCACATCACATGTTAGACTATTGTTAGCTTTGGATATACACCTTCCTTTTCTCTTTTGGCGTCTTACCAATGCATCAATTTCTTCTATTGTTTTAGCAGTAGCCGCCATGAATGTTATGGTTTTTAATTTTGTAGGCAAACAATCATTTCAGTCCTTAAAAATGGCATCAATTTGATCATTCAAATAAAAAGGAAGTAAATTTAATCCTTTAATTATACAAATTGGTATCAAATCAGTCTTTCAAGCGGAGGCTTGAGTAATAGTGTTTCAAGGTCTGTTGTATGTAAAAAGATTATTATATATGATGTCATTTTTTTTTATAATTGAAATATTGAATCGATGTGAAATTATTTTTAAAGGACTAAACTGATATATATATATATATATATATATATATATATATATATATATATATATATATATATCTTTAAGAGACAAAAATGAGTGGGTATTCTAATTGTTACCCTCCCTTTTGTGTTGTTAATCTTCGAATCCATAAAATGGATAAAAGTATTAAAACAGATATCGAATGAAATAGAAAAAAAAAAAATCTAAAACACGAAAAGAAACCATCCTTCTAGATTCTACTAATATGCTTCAAGGTTTGTGATTGGAATCATGAAAAAAATAGAATTAATTTGATTTATTCAGAAATTAATTTTGTTATCGGAAATTTATGCTTTAGTTGATTTATAAATGATGAAATTAAAAGATGAATCCAACTGATTTTATACTAGTAATTTACTAGTAATTGATTTCATAATGAATCGAATTGGTTAAATGAATTAACCAATAATGTTAATGTCGGATTTAATTTTGCTCTTCAAGCTAAACTTTTGGGAGCCATGATAGTCATATAACTTGCATTTGAAAAGGGATGGAAAAATCTTTGGTTTTGAATGTGATTCAGTGTTTGTTACTAAGGCTTTTAAGTCTCCAAATTTGGTTTCATGGAAACTTAGAAACAGGTGGGAAAATTACATGAATCTTAGGATTGGAATGAATTTTGTTTGCACACATATATACCAGGAAGGCAACACTTGTGCTGATAAGTTTATTTGTTATGGTACTACTATTCAAGGTTATTTATGATGGGATTTAATTCCTAATTTCATTAGGGAATATTTTTTTCGTTATAGGTATAGTATGCCTAATTACAGGTTCAAATAATTTATCTTCATGGGTTAGGTTCATGCCCCCATGTTTTTTTTATTATTTTCTTCTTTTTAAATAAATTTATGGTGTGCTGTATATGATGGGTATTGTTTGGGGTGCCAATATAGTTGAAATGTCTTACAATACAGTTACGCTCTTGCATGCCATTTTGATTATAAAAAAAAGAATTAACCAATAATGATATGAAATTAATTAAAACAATAAATGGCGCATTTGAGTAGATTCCATCTATTAAAAATAAAATAAATGAAAATTCAAAATCAAGTAAGTATTAATTTTATAATTTTCCTTTAATAAACATTACAAATTATTAAATCAAATGAATGCTCAGAAAGTTTGATCACAAATGCAAAGAGTTTTCAGCATAAGTCAATGCTTTCTAGATAACGGGCTTTCTAGAAGAGTTGATAATCGTGACTTCGCAATTGACATTATTGTAGCCTTGCTATCCTCGCGTATGTTATTCTATAGTTGCCATTTATTTCGGGTTTCATCAATTTTCAGTCTTGCAACAAGCTGTTCCACTTGGGCAACCCCTATTTTATTTTTATTCTTTTTAATTTCTTTTTCATTTTCCCATATTTAATTAATACATAGAATAGTTAGTTATTATGCCAAATAAAAATAAAATAGCATTAGATAACATTAGATTTTGTGTCCTTGTGGAATTAGTTGTGTATTTGAACTTTGGAAGGAAAAGAGAAAGAAATATACATTCCATTCCTATTCCCACGTGCACGTTGAAAAGTCTTTGCTTGTTACCTACGACGATTCAAACTGTTGTGGCAGTCAGATTTCACCTTCTTCTAACTCAAAGACTCAATCAATCATAGGTTGCCCTCTTCCTCTCTCCTTCCCATAATTCAAAGTTATACCTTTCACCTCCGAGTTGGGATATATTGATACCCTTTCCCCTTTGTTTCATTTCATAACTTGTATTCAAAGGTGTCTTTTTTCATTTCTGGGTCTATCATTATTGTATAGAAAAAAGTCAAAAAACCATTTTTTGGTTCAAGAGTTAAATATTTCTCAACCTCTTTAAGCACTCCACAAGTTGCTTTGATTGGTTCCATTCCATTGGTTCATTTTTTCTTTTCATTATTATCTCTTTCTTCTTTGTGGGACTAGTTTTGGCTTCAATATCTGGATCTTGCCTAAGAGGATCATTGAGTCATTTGGAGCTTAGTTTGAAAGGTGAATCAACCATATAAGTTTGTGTGAGCTTTTGGTATAGCTGCAGAAAAAAAAAAAATGGGTGGGGGAAGGAGGAGGAGGCACCACTTTGGAAAAATCCATGCATTCTCTCGTGGGAAAACTTCAGTGAAAGATGATGAGCAATCACTTATAGGAGGCCCTGGCTTCTCTAGGAAAGTATATTGCAATGACCCTGAACGTGCTGAGAGCAATCTTGTGAATTATGGTGACAATTATGTCAGAACTACTAAATATACATTGGCCACGTTTGTTCCAAAGTCCTTGTTTGAGCAATTCAGGAGGGTTGCCAATTTTTACTTCCTTGTGGTTGCAGTTTTGTCTTTCTTCCCTGTTTCTCCTTACTCAGCTGTCAGCAATGTTGTTCCTCTAGTGATTGTGGTTGCTGCTACAATGGGGAAAGAGTTACTTGAGGATTGGAGTCGGAAAAAGCAGGTAATCTTCTATTTATTATATCAGCTTTTGCTGCAAATTTCTTGTTGATATGGTGTTTTCCCCCCTAAACTTATGTGAATTGAAAGTAATTTCTGATGAGGTTTGAACAAATACTGGTGCATAACTGCATAAGCATTAGTAAACTTTGTTTTTTCTTAAAATCCCCTTACTCTTGATTATTACCTAGGTCAATAATATATATTGTCCTATAATTTAACCAGGATATAGAGATGAATAACAGAAAGGTCAAAGTACATCGTGGAGGTGGTGTTTTTGACCAGTCTAAATGGAGGGATTTGAAAGTTGGAGACATAGTGAAGGTGGAAAAAGATCAATTTTTTCCTGCTGATCTCATCTTACTTTCATCAAGTTATGACGATGCGATTTGCTATGTTGAGACCATGAATCTTGATGGAGAAACAAATCTTAAACTTAAACAAGCACTGGAAGGAACTTCAAAGTTGCAAGAAGACTCAAGCTTTGGGAATTTCAAGGCTGTCATCAAATGTGAAGATCCAAATGCAAATTTGTACACGTTTGTAGGCAGTATGGATTACGAGGATCAACAGTATCCTCTTGCACCTCAGCAGCTACTGCTTAGGGATTCAAAGCTGAGGAATACAGATTTTATCTATGGTGTGGTAATCTTTACTGGTCATGATACAAAGGTTATGCAGAATGCAACAGATCCTCCATCCAAGCGAAGCAAAATTGAGAAACGGATGGATAAGGTTATCTACTGCCTGTTCTGTCTCTTAATTGTGATTTCCTTTATTGGGTCCATATTCTTTGGGATTTCAACAAAGGATGACCTTGAAAATGGAAGGATGAAGAGATGGTACCTTAGACCAGATGATTCCACAGTTTACTATGACCCGAAGAACGCAGCAGCTGCGGCAATTCTGCATTTCTTGACGGCAGTTATGCTGTATGGTTATTTCATTCCAATTTCCTTGTATGTCTCAATTGAAATTGTGAAAGTTCTTCAAAGCATTTTCATCAACCAGGATATCCACATGTATTATGAGGAAACAGACCAGCCGGCTCACGCTCGTACATCAAACTTGAATGAAGAACTTGGCCAAGTTGATACCATACTTTCAGATAAAACAGGAACTTTGACTTGCAATTCTATGGAATTTATTAAGTGTTCTATTGCTGGGACTGCTTATGGACGAGTAGCTACAGAAGTTGAGAGAGCTCTATCCGGGAGAACAGATTCACATTTTGGTCAAAAGCTGAGAGGAGACAACAATGTTGCAAAGGCTGCTGAAGCAAAGTCATCTATTAAAGGGTTTAACTTTATGGATGAAAGGATCATGAATGGAAATTGGGCCAAGGAACCCAATGCCAATGTAATCCAGAACTTCCTACGGTTATTAGCTGTGTGCCATACTGCAATACCTGAAGTTGATGAGGAAACTGGTAAAATTTCTTATGAAGCTGAATCACCAGATGAGGCAGCTTTTGTGATTGCAGCCAGAGAACTTGGGTTTGAGTTTTATGAAAAGACGCATACAGCTATTTCATTGCGTGAATTAGATCCCGTATCTGGCATGAGAACTGAAAGGTCAGGATTTTTTTCCTTGTATATGAAGGCTTAATTATCTATCTCTTACATATATCCGTAATTGAAACTTGACTTAGGTACTGAAAACAGCATATAATTTCACTTTTGCAGGTCCTACAAACTTTTAAATATAATAGAGTTCAGCAGTGCAAGAAAGCGAATGTCAGTAATTGTAAGAGACGAGGAAGGGAAACTACTATTGCTTTGCAAAGGCGCTGACAGGTTTGTGATCTTTTGATTTAATTTAAATCTTCAGTGTTTTTTTGCATTATCTTTTGAGATGCCTTCCCAATCATAATTAAGGATTGTCAATGGATTTTAACCTCTGGCTATCTTCTTTGAAGTCCCTTTCCTGTTATCTTATGTAAATCTGAATATAGTGCTTAGCTATAACTAAACACACTATGTGAGCATCATTTCAATTTTTTTTTTGAAGTTCAAAGCATTAAATTGATTTTCTTTTTTACTTTCACAATCAGTGTCATGTTTGAACTACTAGCAAAGAATGGAAGGGAGTATGAAGAGAAGACTAAGCAACACATTAGTGAATATGCTGATTCTGGTTTGAGAACATTGATACTTGCATATCGTGAACTTGATGAGGAAGAGTACAATCAATTTAATAAAGATTTCACAGAGGCCAAGAACTTAGTGAGTGCAGATCAGGAGCGGATTCTAGAGGAAATATCACAAAATATTGAGAAAGACTTAATTCTTCTTGGAGCTACTGCTGTTGAAGACAAACTTCAAAATGGGGTACGTTATAAATTCTTTTTTACTTTCTGAAAGTAGAGGGAAACAAGGGCTTGCTTTCTTTTTTTGCCATAGCATTCATGGTACCTGTTACAATTATGTGATCAAATAATTAATAATACTTTAACCAGCAGAGCTGGAACCTTTTTACCTTTTTCAAGTAATTATTTCTGTATTTAAAAATTAGTCTTGCCCTATTCTAGCAGAAGAACTGGTGTAACAGTTCTATATGTTGTGTCCGTGTTCTTATGAATCATTTCGTGTTGTATAGGTTCCTGAATGCATTGACAAGCTAGCGCAGGCTGGGATTAAGCTATGGGTTTTGACTGGTGATAAAATGGAAACAGCAATCAATATTGGGTAAGTTCAAAGATTATCTGAGAATTTTGAAATCCTATGTGCAAATAATATGATGTCGCTAATCTGGTAATTTCTCTATGACTGCAGATTTGCTTGTAGTTTACTCAGACAAGGAATGAAACAGATTATAATTAGCTCAGACACTCCAGAAACTAAATCACTGGAGAAAATGGAGGACAAGTCTGCTGCTGAAGTGGTAAAGCTTAACTTTGACCCTTAGTTTCTCTCAAAAGGCATTAATGTTGATATTGCTGGCCCATTTGCATGTGATGAGATGAATGTAAATTTTTAGGTTGTCATTTTACAAGTATAATAACCACTTGCAAAACCGAATATGTTGCAGCTCTAGCCTATGAACAACATATAAATTAGATCACACCAGAGAGTGAGAGAGAGATTAGATTTTCTTGGTGTTTTTATTGCTTAAACTGTGTTCATGTCCCTGCTTCCAATTATCTTGAACCCTCATAATGCAGCATACTTGATCCTTTAACACATTTGTCATTTTTCAAGTATAAGTATTAGTATTTGTGATCTATATTGCAATGGAACACCTTAGCATGTCAACACGCAATATAGTATTCTTTTAGGTCATTGAGATTCAGGCTATGAGATATATATGATTTTGATAGAAACTTACTGATTCCTTAGGCAATCAAGGCAAGTGTTCTTCGTCAAATAAAGGAGGGAAAGGCATTACTTTCTACATCGCATGAAAACTCTGATGCGCTAGCTCTAATCATTGATGGGAAATCTCTTACTTATGCACTGGAAGATGATGTCAAGAACTTGTTTCTTGAACTTGCTGTTGGCTGTGCATCTGTTATATGCTGTCGTTCATCTCCCAAGCAGAAAGCACTGGTAAGTTTTGGTTGTTACTTTATAATCCATCTCTGTTTTCACCCTTTATTTCTTTATATATAAAAGTCCAAGTTGCACTAGTATTTTCTGTGTTTGTTGTTGTTGTTATTATTATTATGATTATACTTGGACTCAGTGGCTTACTTGAAATAAAATGAAAACAATTTTTTCGCTTGAAGTTTATGATGGTCATTGGGGCAAATAGACGTTTGCTTAAAAAATTATATGCTAAAATTTGCAAATCATAGTCTTCTCCTTTGGTGATTTCCACATGGTCAGTCTCTAATGGAGGTTCTATTACAATAATGCAGGTTACAAGACTGGTTAAGATTAAAACTGGTAGTACAACTCTAGCTATTGGAGATGGAGCAAATGATGTTGGAATGCTTCAAGAAGCAGACATTGGGATTGGTATTAGTGGTGTTGAAGGAATGCAGGTAAATCTGCAGTATCCTGCATACAATTGTCTTTGGCTTTTTCTTACCTTTCTATAACCACAACTGAGTTTTTTTTTTGGCTTTTGTTTTTGTTTTTGTGCCTCTTAAATTCTTACTTCTCTGCTTCACTAAAACTTTCAGGCAGTTATGTCAAGTGATATCGCAATTGCCCAATTTCGGTTTCTAGAGCGCTTACTTCTTGTGCATGGACATTGGTGTTACAGAAGGATCTCATCAATGGTAACAATCTTGTCTTGTATTCACAGATATTATATGACATTATGAGACTATCTATTTGATATATATATATATATATATATATATATATATATATTTATACTGATCTGTGACTTATTGCAAAGTTTTAGTTCAACTAAGATCAGTAAAACTATTATTGGTTTTTAACAAACTTCACTCTCTGATTGGCAGATCTGCTACTTCTTTTACAAGAACATTGCCTTTGGCTTCAGTCTATTCTTCTTTGAGATGTATGCCTCATTCTCAGGGCAACCTGCATACAATGATTGGTTCATGTCACTATATAATGTATTCTTCACTTCGCTTCCCGTAATTGCTTTGGGAGTGTTTGACCAGGATGTCTCCGCAAAACATTGTCTCAAGGTAACCTTTCAAGCAAAGCTTTGTCAAGGCATTCAGTTATGAAATTTTGTTTCCCCACAGATATAACCTTGATGATTTTTTTCTTGTCATGACATCTTACATTTGTGTTCAATTTTCAGTTCCCATTATTATATCAAGAAGGTGTGCAAAATGTCCTATTTAGCTGGAAACGAATCTTTGGTTGGGCATTCAATGGGGTTGTGAGTGCTGCCATTGTATTCTTCTTTTGCATTCGCACGATGGAGCATCAGGCATTCCGTAAAGGGGGAGAAGTTGTTGGGCTGGAAGTTCTTGGTGCCACAATGTACACTTGTGTTGTGTGGGTGGTGAATTGCCAAATGGCATTATCTATCAGTTACTTCACTTATATACAACATATATTCATCTGGGGAAGCATTCTATTCTGGTACATATTCCTCCTCATATATGGAGCCATTGACCCCACCATATCGACCTCTGCTTATAAGGTCTTCATTGAAGCTCTTGCACCAGCACCATCTTACTGGATCATCACTTTTCTTGTTCTTGTTGCTGCCCTCCTTCCATATCTTGCCTATGCTTCCATCCAAACGCGTTTCTTCCCTGTGTATCATCAAATGATACAGTGGATAAGAAAGGATGGGCAAACAAATGATCCAGAATACTGTAATGTGGTGCGACAGAGATCAATACGACACACGACAGTTGGATTCACTGCTCGTTTGGAAGCATCCAGACGTTTTGAAGCATCCAGACGATTAGAAGCATCCAATAATTTTGAAGTGGTGTCTGAGAGCCAATAAACATAATTTTTGTTGTTGTTGTATGTAAAATTCATTAGTCAAAACATAGGTACAAATTTTACACAAGTTACAACCTTCTTCCAGTTGTACATATTTAAGGTAGAGGTGTGTCTTCCTTAGGCTACATGAAGGAAGCAAACTAAAGCAACCAGGCCCTTTGTTTTCAGAAAATTATGATAAATTTGGCTGCTTCAGGATCGGAAAGAAGGTTGTGGCCAACTACTTGTTGTAGAGGATAGAAGAATAATCTGTTTATCATTCATTCTTTTATGTGTATCATGAGTCGAGTGACATTTCAGCTCGGCTTGTCTTTTTGTGCAATATGTCAGTTTAAAATCTACTTCCTAATTGGTTCTATGTCTATGTTCCCCACAACTTTACAATATTCCAAGGCACAGAATATCCTCTGACTTTTAAAGGGAACGAGTTGAGAGGTAAGAACTTGGAACGAGGTCCCTTGTTTCATATGAAGGCAGTGGCCAGATAAGATGGAAAATAAACAATAGGATTAGTTCAAGCTGCCAGTACAGCAGAATGTTACACTATCCACCTTTATGATGATGAATAAATGCTACCTACACCCTTATACACACATTGCAATCTAACATCAACAAAAGCTGCCAAGTTGCGGCACTGATGTCCATTGCTGAATAGCCATTTTTTTTTCTCTGGAAGTCTTATTCAGTACACGTACAGCCAGTCTGAAATGGAACTAGGCTATCTTCGTCCGTTCACTTTTTTTTCTTTTCAAATGAAACACTGCTTTATTGGAATATGCTTGTGAGTAATTGATGAAACATTCATCGTCTCCATTAATTCAAAAAGTTTGACTTCTTATTGTGTATTCTGGAAAGTGGGTATCCAATTTCTTATCAGAAAGGGTTACCAAGTATTCATTATTATCCTGTAAGATAGGATTCGTATGTACAAGGACCACATGAACTAAAACTATAGCTCAGTATGATATTGATATGTGCATAATAGCTAATTTACTCTTCTGACAAATCAAAGAGGATATTCTTAATACCAAAAGACAATTTAGATTCTATGGGGGAAGGGGTACAAGTAGAAAGCTAGAAATTATTCCTTGGAAAGTAAGATGAAAGAAGAATGTAGTGGGCACACATTGTAGGACAAAGGAAATATCCTTATTTGATTCCATCATTTAAATATCAATGACACAAAAAAATCATTATACCATAAAGCTACACATTCAACAAAAAAAAAAAGCAACATTAGGGCTATTTGCTTTGTTTCCAATTTCAGGTTTTCAGAAATAATTATAAATCTGTTTTTTGATTTCAGAAATTTATATAGGAAACACTGAAAACAAGATGTCAGTTTTGTAATTATTTCTGAAATCAAGAAATGAAAACAAGGAAGCCCGAAGTTGGTCAAATGAACATGTTTTCTGCACTAAACCTCTGGTCACCACAATGCATGGCCAAAGAAGTCAGAGGCAGATCGAACCATGACAGTAGCAAACTCATTGAAGCTAATGACACCATCCCCATCTGAGTCAGCCTCTTTGATCATATCAGTGAGCTCTCTATATGTGAGGGGCTGCCCCATTTTGGCCATTGCCCCTGCTAACTCTGCAGCTGAAATATATCCATTGCCGTCACGATCAAAGGAGTTGAAGACCCCTGAGAGCTGTTCTTGATCCAGCAATACCTGAGCATTATTCATGTCAGGCAATATGGCATTGACCAATTCTTCAAACTCAACACAGCCATTCCCATTTGAGTCCATGTTGGCTAACAGCACTTGGACTTGGTCACCTGAGGGCTTCAGCCCCAGAGACCGAAGAAGTGCTGCTAGCTCTAACATGGTTAGGCTTCCATCTGAGTCCATGTCAAATCTAGCAAATATCTCCCTTAACTGATTAAGTTGATGAACTTGAAGCTTTGACATATTGATTTAATATCAATATAATCAACAAAAGAATAGGGAGCAGTAATATATGAGCACTATATATATATATGTGTGTGTGTGACGGCAGAAAATGATATAGCAAATTTCCAATGCAAAGAAAGGAAGTGCATATATGTATCAGGGGATGTGAGGGAATGGAAAGCGCGTCGGTGCATAAAGAAAAGGCTTAGACCTTAGACTATATGATAATCTATAGGGACAGTTGTCGTCGTAGATTCTTGTGGTGCTAATTTATTCATGTAATCATGTTTATGGGTGTCCTCGTAGTTTTGGAATGATTATGCAATTTTAAAAGGGTAATGTCAAAGAGTTTAAATTTTTTTTTTATGTAAAACGGTAAAATAAAAATTCTTCACCAAAAAAAAAAGGGTAAAATAAAAATGAACCAATGTCAATACTGATGTTTTGTTTGGTTGTGAGAAGAAAACAAGAAGAGGGAAAGAGGTGAGAAAGAATATGAGAAAAGAGAAAATGGTGAGAAATAGAATATATTTGATGTGTTGTTTGGTATAAGAAAAATATAAGAGAAATAGAGGATAAAGAAGTGTGATCTTTCTCCCCTTTGTTTGGTTGGATAGAAAGTGAGAATAGAAAAATATAATTATTTTAAAAAGAAAAAAATACCCTTAACTAAAAAACCAATATCAAATATTTTAATTTCATTAATTAAGTTAATTTAAACAATCAGATAATTTAAAATAATTTAATTTATTTAAGTTATTTTAACTAATAAAATTTATTAATTTAATATAATTATTTTATTAATTTCCCTTTAATTTAATTAAATAAATGATTGGTTTAATTCAATTTATTTAAATTTATTAAATAATTGAATAAGAATCCAAAAAAATGGTATAAAAGTCATTTTAGATGAAACACTCTTTCCCTCTTCCATTTTCTTCTTACTTTGTCTCTTATTTTACACAAAAAAAATAAATTAGAAACTAAAAGCATGCTATTTTTTATATTTGTAAAGACTTAAAACGAAAAAAAAATATTAATAAGGACTAAATCCCAAAAAAAGTGATAATTACAAGAACTAAAAATTTATTTAATTTTTTTATAATATGATAATAAATTATTGAATACTGATTTAAAAAATGTTTACAATTAGATGTATCTGGATTAATCTAGTGATTTAATGTAAGTGATGGTACTTTCATTTTTTTGTTCAGAACCCACCATAATTAGTCATTTGGATCGAGTGGATCCATCAGAGTATCCACATGGCTTAGACCCTTCGAGTCCATTATGAGACTAATATCTGATTCGACTGATTGAATTTTAGAAATGATTTTGTCCAAAGTAAATTCTCTTTACACCCTCAAAAAAAATCTATAGACTTCTACCTTTATGATCTAATAAGAATGAGTTATAGGAAAGTCCGACCCAAAGATGAGACCACTAAAATCCTTATTTTAGGCCTCATCCTAAAACTTAATCTATATTAATATACAGCACGACCACCTTTCATCCTACACCAATTCTACAATAAGTATCCTCTAAAACTTTTCATAATCAGGTTTAGTGTTGATGATATTTTAAAATTTACATTATTTTTTATGCTTTATTATTTATTATTTTATTCAAATTTCGAATTTTAAATTAACATTTATGCTTTCAATACATTGAAAATAGTAACTAATAAATTCATTCTCCATTCAACCAGAAAAGAAATTGAAATTGAAATTTCAAAATTCACACTTATACTTTCTATACATTGAAAATGGTAACTGATAAATTCATTCTCCATTCAACCAGAAAAAGAAATTGAAATTGAAATTTCAAAATTCACACTTATATTTTCAATACATTGAAAATGGTAACGAATAAATTCAATCTGCATTTAACCAGACAATAAATAGTAGCTATTCATTTTCTTCACATCAGCCTCCTCTCTCTATCTCTATCACAAACCCAAACATTTCATTTTGGTTTGTCTTTCTTCTTTCCCTTTCTCTGTGGTCTGAATCCTCCGACCACCATCACAACCATGCGACCACCACCACTTGCGAGGAGACAATATCGCCGGTCAGCCACCTTCGTCCATGGCAATCTCCTCTTTGCCTTTTTCTCTCGGTGAGATAACTCCGCCTTTTCCATTTCCTTTTTTTCCTTATCTCCCTCTCTCTCTCCATCTGTTTTCCTTTCTCTCTCAGTCCAGACCACCACCACTGATGTGATGGGAGCGCCGCTGCTACGAGCTCTCTACCCATTGTGACAACGGCCATGAGAGCAAAAGATGACTACATGGTGATGCAAGGAAATCATGGTTCTCAGGTACAATATCTTTATGTGAATTTATTTATTTCCAAAAACTTTTACAAAATAATTTATATTTTTTCAGCTTTTTCTCACTTGCTCAGTTATAATGAAAGAACACGTAATAGTGAAGAAAAAATTCTTCTGAAACGGTTCGGCCTCTTTCTTTTTCCATTTGTTTTTTAGCCTTTTGTTGTTATATGTTTTTATGATTATGCATCAAAATCAGTTTTTTCCCCCTCACGCATCAGTTTGATGAGTGTCTTTCATTTTTCAGTTTGGACTCTTGCAAGAAAGGTGAAGTTACGTTTGGCAGCATGTAAGATTGATATATAAGCATGTAAGAAAGGTGATACCACTTTATGTTTCTTCTGGGAGGAGGTGTTTTGTTTATTTTTGTTTTTGTTCGGATAAAACTCTTCAGGTTCTAAAAAAAAAAATTATTGAAAGTCTACTTTGGGTCAATAATTATGACAATATAGGTGTAAACCCATGAGGTTCTTTAAGTGTTGTTTATTTTCTTGGAATCACAGCAGGGTGTAATTAATTTGTTCAATGATAGTGATTTTTTTTTTTGTCATTTACGAAGCATGAATTGATAAGCATAAACCAGTTGGTTTATTTTTTCAAACAAAGTCTGAGGTATAATTAGTATTTTTTGAAAGAACATGATATCATGTATATTGTATAAATAAATAAATTATAATTATAATTAATATGTATCCAATAGTATGAAACCACATTTTATTTATAGAGAATGCTCATAAGGGAGTTCTAAAGTTGTTAATTTTTCGTGAGTGTATCTTTATTGTAATAATTAGTGGTTAGTCAATCTATAAAGATTTAATATTAAAATATTAAAATTTGTAAATTTTTTATAATGACAATAAATATTACATGCTAAATATTGAAAATAGATAATGATGGTATTATTTTACATTAGAATTTGGTACTCAACCACATTTAATATTGAAATCTTAAAGTTTAAAAATTAATTTCCAATAAATATATAATAAATCATGGATTTATAGAGAAATGCTCATAAGGTAGTTCTAAAGTTTTTAATTTTTCGGTGAGTGTATCTTCCATCTTTCATTGGAGTAATTAGTGGTTAGTCAATCAAAAAAGATTTCATATCTAAATATTAAAATGTGAATTTTTATTATTATTACAATAAATGTTACATGCTAAATATTGGAAATAGATAGTGATGATATTATTTTACATTGAAATCTGGCACTCAACCACATTTAATCTTGGAATCTTGAAATCTTAAAGTTGTTAAATTAATTTTCAATAAATCTATATCTATCTATATATATCTAGTGACTTCTCTGGTACCTATGAAAAATTTTGGGTAAAATTTACCCTGTCTAGATGGCCCAATTAGATGGTGACAATTCATTTATAGTGGAACACTTCAATTTTTTTATTTTCAACTCATTATTTTTTTTTTGAAAAACCATTCAATTTTCTTATTTAATTTTAGACCCTAAAGGACCTATTTGCCCTTTAACCAATTTCATCCACCATGACCCTCTGCATCTATAGCAGTACCACCACCACTTTCAACCAACAACCACCACAACCCGCTATCAGCCGCCGGCAATCAACAACCACCACCACCCACTGCCAGTCGCGCTCAACCAGAAACCACGATCACCAACTTTCAGCTGCGCGCTGCACCACCACTCCATGTGCCACCGCGGATCCATGGCGAACCATCCTTTCACAGCGCCCCACTTTACCTTCACAGCGCCTCTCACCATAGAGATACGAATTGCAGCGACCCGCAACATCTCTGCACATCACCACGTCGACATGCCAGCCGTGGTCACAGTCCTCCACGAGTAGCAGCAGTTCACTAGCTGCAGAGAGTTTCTGATTTGGGTTTAGGGTGTGTGATAGTGAAGGCCATTTGGTTTGGGCTTTGTTTCTAGAACAAATTATTTGGGCCTAGTCCGGTAACAACTATAACACCCCAGTTTTTATTGGTCTTCAATAACAGTAATTATATATATATGTTTATACTATTTTAATTGGAAAGATTAATTTTCTGGATGTTTAACTTTTTTATTTTATTTTAAGTGATTTAGTTTGAGTAATTTTAATTACTCATTTAAAATGATTTTTATTAAGTACGTTAGCATTGCTTTATTTCAGTACATGCACATTTACTAGACAATAATTTACATTATTGTCACTATTAGTAATTATTTAGAAAATATTTTAAATGATATGATTGAAAAAAAATATTTTTATATTTTATTATACTTAATTTTAGATATGAAAATAATTTGGTTTGACGTTAATCGGAGATTAATTATGGACCGTTGATTTTCTTAGTTGATCAGTTCAACTATCAATCTTAACTCTAATTTGAAATTTATAAAATATATATTTGTCACTCTTTATTTTTAGATCCAAAAGCTAAAGACGTATTTATTTTTAGGCTCAATATTTACTACGCATTTTGTACCCACTAATACAAAAATGAGAAATTCTCTCTCCTATTTTCTGTTGAAAACCCGATACCCACCCCCACACTCCTTCAGTTTTTCTCGTCTTCTTCCTCAAAAACCCAAAAGCTCCCTCCTCTTTCTCTCATGTCATCTTCATCAACCACCTTCCCTCCCTAAAAACAATCATGCGCCACCACTGTACCGTGACCACTGTTCGACCACGCCGCACGAGGAGAAGACAGTCGCGACCCTGCTGGGACGCCCTGACGTCCCATTAAAGAAAACCTAAAATATTAAGACCTAATTTCATTATTATCGTTAAGCTGATATATTAAAACATCAGAAAAATTAAAACTTAAAATATACACAACATATATACATACATATATAACATATACACATCATAACTTGATACAGTACAGCAGAGGGAATCCCATCAGTCGGATCCCAAAATGTACAAACTGATGATCAAACAAAATAAAAACAACATCCCAAAGAGACAAGACGCACTGACCATAGACTCTATACTCAACTATGAGGATCCACTGTTCATCCTCCAACGTCTGGCTCATACGAGGTCCCATTAAACTCCTCCATAGTTGGCTCCCCCTTAGGACAGTGTAATTATGGTCCAATCAAATGACACCATCTCATTTATATTGTGATATTTCATTTTTATCAATTACAAATCACTATTATTATTTATAAAATTGTTAATTTTTTCTTATTAATTTTAAAGTGAAAAGTACCTATTTGCCCCTTTCATTACTTCCATCCACCATCACCATTCTAACCACCATTCATTACTTTCATTTTCAAAACAGTAACCACCATCACCTCTAACCAAGGACAACCAAGAACAGCTGAATAACCAAGCTCCATTAGATCTAAGCCAAACACCATTTCTCCTGTAATGAATCCGGCCACCCACTGTCAGCCATGCACCGTCGCGTGTCCGCGGCCAACCACCATTGCAAAGATCGACCCAACCGAGCCCAGCACCGCGACCCCATAGCAGTGCGGTCCCACCATCGTGACCAGAACGCCCGAGCCACTGCAACGTGACCCCATAGCAGAGACCGAGTCCCACCACTTATCCGCCCATCGCCGTGTCGTAGCGCACTCCTCCGTCTGTCGTCAGCTGCCGTCACACTCTTTTGTGAGCAGCACTTCAAATTTGCACTGTTACTGATTTAGGTTTAGGGTGTGGGAGAGGGAAGGCCATTTGGTTTAGGCCAGGTCTGTGGGAAAAAATTATTTGGGCCTAGCCATTTTTTTATACAAATTGGGCCTAATCTTATAACAACTTAAATCCATAAACATATATGTTATTTATAATTATCCACACAAAAAAATATTATTTATAATTTTTACAAGATATTATGATTTTTAAATTATGTGTTTTTTTTACAATATTTAAATTATGTGTTTTGAAAATAAGTTTTTTTTAATAAAAGTTTTATTTATTTTTAGAAGAGGGAATCTTTATATTTTTTTATTTATAATTTTAAGTCAAATAGGAAAAAAACAACATTGAAAGCTCACTTAAATTTTATTAGATTGTTACCAGACTAGGCCGAAAGTTTTTTTTTAGAAAAATGGCCCAAACCAAATGGCCTTCACTAACAAACCTTAAACCTAAACCAGCTAATGTCTGCAACCTGGTGAAGTGCTGATCATGAAGGAGTGTGCGGCAGCTAGATGGCGGACGGCGTGACAGTGCCGCAAGGCAATGGCCGGAGATGGTGTGGGGAGCGGTGGCTCATGTCTCTGCGATGGTGGTTCGTGTCCTTCTGCGATGGTGGTTCACGTCCATCTGTGGTGGTGGCTCGTGAGCGGACGTCGGCACGACGACGTGCAGAAAATGGTGCGGCCGGAGCGCGACTAACATGGTGGCCGGATTCATGACTGGGTGCAGCAAGATAGAAGGTGTGTGATGGCTAGTGTTGTTTGCTTGGATGAAGCTTTGTTGGGTGGTGTCAATGGTTATGGAGTGGGCTCACAGTAGAGGAGGATGAAAGTGGTGGAATAGTGAAAGGGGCAAATAGGTCCATTTGACACTAAAATTAATAAGAAAACATTAATGATTTTTTAAATGAATAATAATGAGTTGTAAATTTTAAAATTAAATATCAAGATATAAATGAGATGGTATCATTTGATTGGACCACCTATACAATGTAATTTTTACCCAAAAATTATATAAGGTACCGAAGAATGCACCATATTATAATACAATTCTTTCCCATTCTAAGGAAAGTCTGGACACGTGTCACGACCACGTTTAATCCTAAAACAATTCTACACTAAGTAACTTCTAAAACTTTCTTTAATCAGAATTAATGTTAATGATATTTTTAAAAATTAGTATCCAAAATAAAAAAATATTGAATATCAAAAAATTAATTGGTGTTGACGGTTTGTTGCTGCCATTGAATGACTTAGATTGTGGTGAATATAAAAAGGTATTATTTTATCATTATTAATGAGTGAGGTGAAATTATCAAATCCTTTATAAACAGAATTAGTGGATTACAACTAATTATTTATTAGAATTAAAAGTAAAATATTTAATAATTTATATCTTAGAATATGTAAGTGTATCATTAAGGATTGCATTATTCTAATTATATTTTTTTACTTCAGATTTCGAATTTTAAATATTTTTATGTTTTCAATACGTTTTATTAATTGATATTATTAAATTCCAATACTTCTCCCATAAATGAAAAGTCATGATATTGGAGGATGACATCTATTATTTGATTTTTTATTCTTGAATTTATTTTGTTTTTTATTTTTGAAAATGTCATTATTGTTTTTAAACAGATATAAAAAACGTTTTAAATTATCATGAATGCCGGCTATTTTTATTTTTTTAAAAAAATAGTCTAGATACTTTAAATCGTGATATTTTCAATATATATTAAATGCTTGCTTTGTTCCAATTTCAGATTTCGAATTTTAATTTTTTTAATGTTTTCAAGACATTTTATTAATTGCTATTATTATAATTCCAATACTTCTCCCATAAATGAAAAGTCATGATATTGGAGGATGACATCTATTATTTGATTTTTTTATTCTTGAATTTATTTTGTTTGTTATTTTTGAAAATGTCATTATTGTTTTTAAACATATGTCAAGAACGTTTTAAATTATCATGAATACCAGCTATTTTTATTTTTAAAAAAATTAGTCTAGATACTTTAAATCATGATATATATTTTCAATATATATTAAATGCTTGCTTTGTTCCAATACATGGAAAATAAGAAAATAATAATTTTAAAATTCAACTTCCTTTCAAAGTTCAACCTACTTTACCCTGATTTTTTCAATCAATAAAATCACCCTGATCAGTTCGTGATTTTTTTTATTGATATTGCTATTGATATTGTTTGGTTTTATTACTAACTTGATTTCATATCTTTAGAGGTGAGCCTACTATTGGGATTACCAAGCCACGCGTGAGAGACTTTGAGGTGGGTGGAGCTTGATATCCCTTGATTTTTTTACTAAAATCTTGATATTACATCTAAAAAATTATTGAATTGCTTCTTCATGGAACTTTTTGGTTGATGATTTACTGGGGAAATAACAAGATCTTATGGAGGGGTCTAAGATAAAATATTTACTGATAGATTATCCTTTTTATTGTATGTGATGTTATATATTCTCATGTACTAATTTCTAGCATTTAATCCTTAATCATGAACTAATTGCATTTTATGATTGTTTGGCAAGTTAGCAACAGTAGTTGCAGCCCTCTAAACCAGCTAGATGAACACAGCGGTGACTAAACAAAAAATAGAAGAAAAACTGATACAGTGTAGCACAAGGAGAAAAAAAAAGGCAGTGTAACAAAGGCTTGATTACTTTGCATTGGCAATGGAAAGGAAAAGCTTGGTTTGTTATGTTATTTTTTGAAATTTGTAATTCATTATTGTTTGGATTTGTTAGAATCTTGGTTTGAGTTTTCTTTCTTAATTGATAATATAATCAAGTCTTTTAAGATGCTGGTGAACATCGTCTTTCAACAATACATTGTTTGCATCTTTGTATTCCAATATTTCTTTTGCTTTGGGAATGATTATGCATTTTTTTAGAGAAATAATTGATGAATTATATATTCATAATTAATATTGATAAGCATTGATAAGTATTTATATTCGATCAATGAATTTCCTGTTCCGATTTGGAAATATTCAATGAATCAATTTTAAATAATAATAATAAATGATAAACAAATTAAATTAGATAATATTAAAAAATTGCTTTATTTTCTAATATTTTCGATTTTCAAAAAAATTATTAACACCGACGCCTAATTCAACTTAGTCAATGTG
Source organism: Sophora flavescens (assembly GCA_030762895.1). Taxonomy (NCBI): domain Eukaryota; kingdom Viridiplantae; phylum Streptophyta; class Magnoliopsida; order Fabales; family Fabaceae; genus Sophora; species Sophora flavescens. The sequence goes on from CM061068.1 coordinate 32,904,142, forward strand.
ATTTTCTACTTCTTGCCTTTTCTTCTTAGTTGTTTCCAAGGCATATTTATTATAATTAAAATGCGTATTAATTAATTTATGTCTTGGAATGTATAAGTGTGTCATTTTTCTTTCTTCTCGGGTTACTTCACAAGAGTATAATTAATGAAGTCAATATTTCTTTTTCCAATAATTTTTTTATTTTAAGTTTGAATTCTTTCAAAACATGGTTAATTATCTTTCACCACACACCATGACTCTTCCTTTTCATTCTTTTATTTTTAATTTTTAATTTTAATTCAAAATTTATTTCGAATTTTAGTTGTTTCAAAGACATATTTATTATAATTAAAATATGTATTTATTAATTTATATCTTGGAATGTGTAAGTGTGTCATTTCTCTTTTTTTCCAGGTTACTTCCCAAGAGTGTAATTAATAACAAGTAGAATTCCAATATTTCTTTTTTTTTTTGAAATTCAAATTTTTAATTATATATATATATAACTCATTCTGGAGGAATGTTTTGACAACTAATAACAACTCATTCTTTTATTTTAAATTTTAATTAAAATATAAATTATTTGATTGGATGTCATGGTAGTTTGGAATTAAATTAAATTTATGGTTTTATGGAAGTTGGAATTAATCAATCAAAACATTTTAAAATAAATAAATTAAGAAAATCAATATATCGAAAATAGTCGCAATTTGAATTTGAACAAATAAAACAATTTAATTTGAACATTTAAATCAAAAAAAGGATATTTTAGACATTTAAATATAGGGGTTTCTGTTCTGTGCAACTTTAAAAATTAGATATTTTATATAAACAAAAAAAGATTGGCAGTAAGTATAGAAATAGAATAAATTATTTTTGTACTATCTATTTATTGTAGTTCATGGACCAAATGTTTAAAAAAATATGAAGAAAAATTTACTCTATGATTATTAAGCTTATCGACAAAATTTATGTGTTTTGTGAAATTATTCATATCTCCTATCCAATGTACAAAATTCTCATACGCCAATTTAATTTTTGATATATATTTTATCTTTTACAATTGTCTAATTCCCCTACAATATATGGACAAGAACTCTAATATTTTAATATTATTGTACGCTATCAATTACAAGAAATTCTTGCGGATCATGTGATTGACAACCTTTAGTTCCCGTTGTCGTGTTCGATTTCAAGGTTTTCATGTTTTAATGTTTTAATGCTGGTAGTGTGTGGTTGGTAGGCGCAGGCCTATATGCTTGGGGCCTGGGGTTGCGTCCTGCCACCCTCGTTTCTTCTTTCTTTTTTATTATGTTTTTTTTTGTCTTTTTTTTTTAATCTTCTAGCATTTCTTAATATCTTTATTTTATTTAAATAATATCAAATTATTAAACAAAATAAAGTTAAATTTGTTTAACTAAGATTTAAAGTGATATTTACATTATATAAAAGATTATTTTTAAAAAAAATTATTTAAATCAGAAGTTATTTGTGATTGTTTATAATTTTAAAATTCACTTTTTAATTTTAATAAAAATTACTCATTTATAAATTATTATTATTAGTTTTGAAAAGACCTCATCTAAGAACCTGCTTTAGACCTCAATTAGTGTTGGACCGACCCTGTAAACATACCGGAGAGACAATGATTACTTCCGATTGATAAATAGTCTGTGTCCCCTATCAATTAGTGGGGACAAGATTCTTCTGTTTTCGAAAATAGTGTCTTTGTGTCTTCTATCAATTAAAAATTGGGAATGTACATAAATATTAATAAATTAATATAATTTTATTTTTTTAAATTATAAATTATCATTGATGGTTACAAGAAAGTGAAACATCATGTCTCCATCCCATTGTGAGAACAGTGCGCTACGTACCTGTTAATTTGGTTTTTATTTAGTTTCAGGGTTGACTGAGTAGTGAGTAATAGTTAGGAATATACAAAATACTACAATCATAAAAATATACAATTAGAAGTCACCTTTTTGAAAAGAATTAACAGGTGTCATCTTCTTAGAGATTGCTTGGAGAGGTCAACTTGATTTATTTGCCAAATTTGGAAATTTATGAGGTATTTGGGTATGAAACAAACGTTTTTAACTAAAGCCCATATTGTGGGGCGTTTTGGGCTGATTACTCGTGCAAAAACGAGGCCCATTTGGTGGGTTTTTCAAATTCGAATCTTGAAATTTTACATGGGTAACCGGGATAATAAATTAGGGGTCATTTCAGATTTAACTTTTACACATCTCGGTGCTCAATGGTCCTAAAGTTTTTTTGTTTCTCTACTTTCGATATACCTCATTTCTGATTTGGTGAAACTGCTGCTCACGAAGACCTCTGCTATCGTCTCTTTCTTTCATTTCGGTGTCTTGCGGATTGGCCTTTACCAGACCATGGAGAGCAGCGCGTCGTCTGACACTGTGGAGCGTCGGATAACAGGGGAGTTTTTCTCCTCCATTGTACTATTACAGGGTTAAAGTATTATTTTTAGTGTATATTTTCTGGTTCACGGGTTAGGGTTTGACAAACATTTCAAAATTTTTTGTTTAGGGTTTTCAAATTTGGCGGTATTCTGAAATTGGGAGTTTTTTGTTTTTGAATCGTCTTTCAATCGTCTATATAATGAACTTTGGTTTGCATGTAAATGAACATCCTGCTCAACCTAAAGAAAAAATGAGTGCTTTCTTTATAATTAAGATCTCTAAGATGTCTACCAAGTGTAAACTGATGGGTGCCGAATCCACAAGCGAACGACTTAGTCGCCAAGTAATAAAAAGAGATCGAACCACAGAGACTATGATCTTAAATAACAATCAGTTATTAAATTGATTTAACTGAACTGAAATAAGATTTGGTTTTCGAAATCGGAATCAAGTAACAATCAAATTTAAAATTGCAATTAAACAAAATAGGAAAGCAATTCAAATAGGGGTTTTTCAAATTCAAAAGGGATTTCCAAGAATTGGGATACCACAAAACTGCTTATGTTACTAAATTGACTACTCTCCTTGTTAATTACCAAAATTTGCTTTGAAGGCGAATTTATCCTAAATTAGTTAATGCTCCTTCTCGGGTTACAAAAACCGTGCCCAATTAAATCAACCCATACTCTCGTGGTAATTGAATTTAAATAGGACCCTTTAAGTTTCGTGACAATTCGTGAACCCTCGAAGGACCGCTTCTAACTCTCGTGATTTAAGACCTAAGTTTGATTCCTATAGATCCGATACCTAAGTTCACCGCTAAGTTCGTCATTAGTGTATCTACGACACGCACACAAGTGGCCACCGAATTTACGAGTAATTAAAACAATAGGGATCAAATCGAAGCAAAAATTGAAACTAACAAGAAATCAAACATCAATTCATCACCATAAACAAATCTTGGGCATAGCCCCAATTCCCAGAAACAAGACTACTACTCAAGCATTACCATGATTGTAGCAAGCTTGATTAATAATAACATAAAAAGAAAACCCTAGAGGAGAGAAGAGATTGAGGAGAAGAAGAAGAATCCTAATTTTGCCTAAGGTTAGCAGTCCCAAAAGTACCCAGTTTCGAGCCATAGAGGGCTATTTATAATCTGAGGTAACTTGAATCCCAAGCCAATACAAAAATGAGATCAAATTAGTCTCTATGGATCAATATATTGCGCGTCATGGCCGTGATGGCCATCACGGCCAGGCCGTGACGGATTCTGCCTTGGAGGTTGCTTCACTGGTTGGTCTGTCACGGCCGTGACCACCATCACGGTCTGGCCGTGACCAGCTCTGACTTTTCCATTCTTCCTTTTCAGCTCTACTCGATCATGACCGTGATGGCCATCACGGCTAGGCCGTGATCAGTTCTGTTTGCCTCATTTCCTTGCCTTTCAAGCTCCATCTTCATGCCAACTCTAACACAACTGATCCTGAGCAATTTAATCTTTGATTCCTACACACAAGCACCACAAAACCACCTTACCCGTTCCAAGGTAAAAACTATCAAATAATCAAATAAAATACGCCTAAACTATATGAAAATGCATGCAAAATGTTAAGGAAACATGAGGTGAAATCACACTCATCAAACTACCCCAAGCTTAAGATTTTGCTTGTCCTCAAGCAATAACTAAGGCCAGAAAAGATAATCAATCAGAGCATGGACAATGAATCTAGAACCCGAGTAATAAATTCAAGTAACAGGCATATTCAATAAGAAACCAGGATACAATCGATTTTAAGTCCAATTAGGAGCTTAGGTTCCCCAGATTCACATCTCTCACTAATTCGGGCACTCTTCTCACTCACTCATATGTTTGAGGGTATATGACAATTCGCTCAATTTTCTCAAGGAAGGTACCCTACCGTAAGCTTGATTATCAACCAAATCTCTACTTTATTAATGAAAACACATAAGAATCAAGAGGTCTTTTATTTTGGTTGTAATGGGGCCATGTGATTAATTGTTAGGTGGGGAAATCAAGAAAAGGAAAATTCAAGAAGGCTAAACAAAATATCAAACAATGCAAAGCATGTCACCTTTCTTAGAATTCCTTTTTGGGCTTTAGTTCAGTTTTCCACCTTTCTTTCTTTTTATTTCTCACTTTCTTTTTCTCATCCCCTTCTCCATTTTTTTTTTATTTTTTTAAATTTATTTATGTGGAGAAGGGGAGATTTTCAACTTAAGAGAAATATACATATATATTTCTTTTTTATTCTTTTTTTTAACATCCCACAATTTAATTTTCCAACCTCCTTTTTACCCTTTTGCAATACTTTAAAAGGTGTCATACCAAGCATCGTTCATTAAAATAGATCAAGGTACCAAGAAAAGTATTTTATTCTTTTAGGCTCAAAATTGGGCAATTAAGGGGGTAGCATTTAATCAGTCAAAGTTCAGAAGGCCAGAAAAATACCTAGTGCCTCAATCATTTTCAAATATGTTTTAAAAAAATTTTAAGTTTCAAAACGGTTTCAAGTCAAGTTCTAGAGGTCACAATCCAAGAGGAATAAAACACTCGATCACAAGGAATGGGGTAGATTTAGTGAGTACCCCTTTTAGGCTCAAAATCTCACATTTAGTAGTTTAAAATCAATGAGAAACCCAAATCTAAGGAACCACATGCTAATTATTAACTATCAAAAGATCATCTCAAGCATATTTATTTTTAGCCTATCACAAGATTACAAAAATTGGGTTCAAAAATTCACTGTCTCAATTCAATTGGCACAAAGTTTTTCACAATTGGAGGCATACTCTAAGCAAGGGGCAATCTAATCATGGTTCTCTGCTCACGCTGCTCCTCCATGATGTGCTCCTGGTTCGCTAAGATAGTGTCAAAGGTGGACGAGAACCGCGCATAGGGATCATCGGACGATGTACCTGCAGAGGAAGAAGATGGGTGCCCAGACGGCCTAGCTTGCGATGGCGGGCGTAACGGCCTTTGTATCCTAATAGGCCGAGGCTCCTCTCTCACCAACACATTCCAATTTTCCGGATTTGTTACATCCAAAAGTGCGGGGTTAGGGAGAGGAATTGGGTGTCTGCGCCTTGGGTGTTTCAGGAAGTACATATCATCCTCCTGGGTGATCATCCCCATGACCTCACAAGCCTGCAAGGTGATACGTGTCCGTCCTGGGGTGGCCTCAAAACCATCCAGATCAAAGTTAAAGTGATGGCATATTGTGGTGATCAAGCCACCAATGACAATAGTGCCACTCGAACTCCTGGTGACCTTTAAGAGGTGCCTAGACAAAAATGACCCTGTGTCCACATTGCTCTCAGGGTGGAGCATGGCCCATAGTATAAAGACCTCATCCTGGCTGACGGATCCGTCACTCTCGCCACGGCCAAATAGGGTGTTGGCTATGACCCCATGCATATATCTTATACTTGGGTTAACAAAGGCTGTGGACTTGGATGTCCGAGGGTCAAAACTTCTGCCTTCATAGTCAGTTACTGACCAGAAACTATGTGCACTAAACCCTAAGGGGAATCTTGTCACCCCTACTGGTAAACCAAAAATCTCATTAAATTCAGCCAGGGTTAGTACAAAGTCCTGGTTGAAGAGCCAGAATGTAATCCGTCCCTCAAAGCAATGTGGCCCTTGGAGGATTTCTGTATTTAGAGAGCTTAAGAACTCCAGAGTAGGGCCAGCAAATGCAGGGTATCTAGTGCGAGCAAACTCGCTCCACCCTATGTTTTCTAACATCCAATTGATGTCAACAGTCAGGCCTAGGGTGTCTATACATGCATCATCAAGATATTTCGTTTGGATAATCTTCCTATTTTTCAAAGCATTAAATCTATCTTGTTGAGCACTATCCTTGAAAATAATCCCATACCCATGTTCATCAGTCTCAGAGTTAGAGGAGTCAGAGTCAGAGTAGTTACCTGGGTTCCTACTTCCTCTGGTACGAGGGCGTGAGGCTTCGGTTGCCCTTTGTCGTTTTCTTGCCAAGATCTCAAAGCACCAAAATTCACAATTCTCTTCTTCGTTGTTTCTGAAATTCGGATTTTTAGGGGTTAGGGTTTCAAAATTGGGACTTTTTGAATTTGCCCAAAATTGAAGGATTTGACTAGTGGGTTTTGTTGGGTTAGGTCTAGGGAGCAAGGGAGTAGGGTTGGTTGGGTATGGTGTAATGGGGGAGGTGAGTTTTTAATCTTTTGGGTGAATGGGTATGGTGGAGGTTGTGAGAGGAAGAAGAAGAAGAAGATGAGTGAATCAAGAGGAAGATGGTGGGTTTGGATTGAGGGGGTTTGCGTCTAAGAGTGTGAGATTAAGGAATGGAGGAGGTAGAAGGAAGGGGAGGGAGCTTGGTGGCTATGGAGGTGGAGAGAAAGTGGAGAAGATGAAGAGAGTTAGGGGTTTCTGAACTGGAACCAAGGGGTATGCATTTTTATAAATCTGGGCTAAACGCATGTCACGGCCTGGGCGTGATTGATTCTGACCCTTTTTTCCATGCCCTTTTCACTCTTCATGCCTTCCTGACCTGAAAACACTTGGCAAATCCATTAATTTATGATCTTTCCTCTCTAATTCTTCTCGATTATTCAAAAACAAAATTCAAAAACAAACTAAGAAGGGAAAGAAAGCTTGGGTTGCCTCCCAAGAAGCGCTTATTTACGGTCCTAAGCTTGACCATAGTCCTTTCAATCCTTCGATGTTGGATCGAGGAGGGAAATCGCAACCTCCTGTTCAAGTGGATGTTCTCCAAGGTAGTGTTTCAGTCTCTGTCCATTGACCTTGAATGTTCCACGTTCCTGGTTCCAAACCTCTACGGCACCATACGAAAATACTTTCATTACTTTAAATGGTCCAGACCATCTAGACTTGAGATTTCTTGGGAATAACCGCAACCTCGAGTTGTAGAGTAGCACTAGTTCTCCTTCATGGAATTCTCTACGAAGGATATGCTTATCATGCCACTTCTTTGTTCTGTCCTTATAAGATCGTGCGGACCCATAGGCATCCAATCTTAGCTCGTCAAGTTCATGAAGTTGAAGGATTCTCTTTTCCCCATCGGCTTTTATATCAAAGTTTAGCATCTTAATAGCCCACAAAGCCTTATGCTCAAGCTCGACTGGTAAGTGACATGGCTTACCGTAAAAAAGTCTAAAGGGTGTCATCCCGATAGGTGTCTTGTAAGCCGTACGGTAAGCCCAAGGAGCATCATCAAGCTTTAAAGACCAATCCCTTCTCGAACCTGAAACAGTCTTCTCCATAATGCTCTTTATCTCTCGATTGGAAACCTCGACTTGCCCACTTGTCTGAGGGTGGTAAGGTGTAGCAACCCTATGAGTGACTCCATATTTGAGTAGGAGTTTTTCAAATTGTTTTTCAATGAAGTGCGATCCTCCATCACTAATGATTGCCCTTGGAATTCCAAACCTTGGAAAAATCACCTTCTTGAATAGTTTGATTATGGTTTTTGCATCACTTGTTGGGGAAGGAATGGCTTCCACCCATTTAGAGACGTAATCAACTGCTACAAGAATGAACTTATTGTTGCAAGAGGAAGGAAAGGGTCCCATGTAGTCAACTCCCCAAACATCAAATATCTCTACTTCTAGCATAATGTTGAGTGGAATTTCATTCTTCTTAGAGATGTTCCCCGTTCTTTGACATGGATCACAAGCAAGCACAAACATTCGGGCATCTCTGAAAATATGATGCTAATAGAAACCAGCTTGAAGCACCTTCGCTGCCGTCTTTGAAGCACTAGCATGTCCTCCGTAAGATGAGGAATGACAACAACTCAAGATACTTAGAACCTCGACTTCCGGAATACACCTTCTGTAAATGCTATCCGCACACTTGCGGAAAATGTAAGTTCCATCCCACACATAGTTCTTGAGATCGGAAAAGAACTTCTTCTTTTGTTGATAATTGAACTCTGGTGGTAGAATCCTGCATACAAAATAATTCACAAAGTCCGCATACCATGGAGCATTCTCTCCCAAAATGGCGAACAGTTGCTCATCGGGGAAATAATCATCTATCGGCAAGTTGTCCTTCTCATGTTCCAATGGTTCAAGTCTGGATAAGTGGTCCGCAACCAAGTTCTCCGTCCCTTTCCGGTCCCGAATCTCCAAGTCAAATTCTTGCAGGAGGAGAATCCATCGGATGAGTCTTGGATTTGCTTCCTTCTTAGTCATGAGGTGCTTTAGTGCGGAGTGGTCCGTGTACACTATGACTTTAGACCCCACAAGGTATGATCTGAATTTCTCAAATGCAGAGACAACCGCAAGCAACTCTTTCTCAGTTGTGGCATAATTGGCTTGAGCTCCATCTAGAGTTTTGATTGCATAGTATATTGCATGAACCTTCTTGTCTATCCTTTGTCCCAACACTGCTCCCACGGCGTAGTCACTAGCATCACACATTACTTCAAATGGCTCATTCCAATCCGGTGTTTGCAAAATGGGAGCGGTGGTCAAAGCTTCCTTCAACCTATAAAATGCACTCAAACATTCCTCATTCAAATCAAATGGAACATCTTTCATTAATAGGTTAGATAAGGGTTTATAAATTTTTGAAAAATCTTTGATGAAACACCGGTAAAACCCGACGTGTCCCAAGAAACTTCTAACTCCTTTCACATATACTGGTGGGGGAAAATTTTCAATAACATTTATTTTGGCCCTTTCCACCTCAACACCTCTACCAGAAATCAAGTGCCCAAGCACTATACCTTCTTTTACCATAAAATGGCATTTTTCCCAATTCAATACCAAATTGGTTTCTTCACATTGCTGCAAAATCTTAGACAAATTTGTTAAACAGTCATCAAAGGTAGTTCCATAAATAGAAAAATCATCCATAAAAACCTCCATGATGTTTTCAATAAATTCAGAAAAAATTGCAGTCTTGCATCTTTGAAAAGTAGCCGGTGCATTACATAAACCCAAAGGCATTCTTCTATAGGCAAAAGTGCCATAGGGACAAGTAAACGTGGTCTTTTCTTGATCACTAGGATGTATAGGAATTTGATGAAAACCGGAATATCCATCCAAGTAACAAAAGTACGAATGCCTAGCCAACCTTTCAAGCATTTGATCAATAAATGGAAGAGGGAAGTGATCTTTCCTTGTTGCCTTATTTAGCTTCCTATAATCAATGCACATTCTCCAACCGGTTACTGTCCTAGTAGGGATTAGTTCATTATTTTCATTTTGAATAACAGTCATCCCCCCTTTCTTAGGAACCACATGCACCTGGCTAACCCATTCACTATCGGAGATTGGATAAATAACCCCCGCATCTAACAACTTAAGCGCTTCTTTCCTAACCACCTCTTTCATATTAGGGTTCAACCTACGTTGATGCTCAATGGATGGTTTATGCTCATCTTCCATTAAAATGCGATGCATGCAAAAGGAAGGATTTATGCCTTTAATATCATCAATTGCATACCCTATCACTTTTCTAAGCATTCTAAGCTCCTAAGTAATTTCTCAGTTTCCAACTCATTCAAGCTAGCATTCACAATTACCGGATAGGAAGAGTTAGGACCAAGAAATTCATACCTCAATGTAGAGGGAAGAGGTTTTAGTTCTACCTTAGGGGCTTCTTCATCTTTCAGATCCTTACTCTTTTGTGTCAACTCAAGTTTCTCCTTCTTTGTTTTGTTCGGAGAAATTTCTGGACTGGCTTCCAGAAAGCGGGCATAATTTCTTACTTCTCCTCCATGAGCATTTAAGTCTCCACCAATCAAACACATTTCTAATGGGTCGTCAACACATGCTTGAGTGGATTCTTCTTTCACCACTTGGTGCATTAAGTCAATCCTGCAACAAGAATCTTCAAAATAAGGGTGTTTAATAAATTTAGCTAAATCAAATTCAACTTTATCATCACCCACAGTTAAAGTCAATTTTCCATTTTTAACATCAATAATTGCCCCCGCGGTAGCCAAGAAAGGCCTTCCAAGAATAATGGGGATTTGGGAATCCTCTTCCATTTCAAGTACCACAAAATCCGCAGGAATGAAAAATTTACCCACTCTAATAGGAACATCCTCCAAGATGCCTACAGGGAATTTGACGGACCGATCCACCAATTGAAGGGAGACTGTTGTGGGTTTTAGTTCACCCATCTCCAGCTTCTTGCAAACAGAGATGGGCATAAGACTAACACTAGCCCCCAAATCACAAAGGGCTTTATCAAAACTAGTGTTACCAATCAATCAAGGAATAGAGAAACTACCTAGATCTTTCAATTTGGGAGGCAATTTTTTTTTGAATTAAAGCACTACACTCCTCAGTTAAAGCCAATGTTTCATAGTCCTCTAGCTTTCTCTTATTTGACAAGATATCCTTAATAAATTTAGCACATGTCGGCATTTGTTGTAACGCCTCAGTGAAGGGTACATTAATGTACAATTTCTTAAGGACCTCTAGAAATTTTCCAAATTGCTTATCTAACTTGGCCTTGGCTAACCTTTGAGGAAAAGGTATCGGAGGTTGGTAAGGTGGTGGAGGGACATACTTAGGCACTTTTTCGCTAGGCTCTTCCTCTTCTAAGGGTTGTGTCTTAGTAGGTTCCTCCTCCTCATCTACACTCTTGTTATCACTCTCCCCTTTTGCCTCGGGATTCTCAAGTTTCTTATCACTCCTTAGACTCACAGCTTTACGCTGTTCATTATTTGGGTTCACCTCATGTTGTTCGGGAAACTTGCCCGGTTGCCTCATTGAATTTCCCACTTGTTGGGCAACTTGACTTTCTAACATCTTGTTATGGATGGCTAAGTTATCTACCTTAGATGTTAACTCTTTTATTGCCTCATTAACTGCCCTACCTTGTTGCCTAAATTCTTCATTCTACTTAGTTTGAGTAGTAACAAAATTTTCCATAAGAGACTCGAGTTTAGACTTTTGTACCTAAGGATATCCCGATGCGGGTTTCCTATTACCTTGCCCTTCTTGGAATTCGTGGTTCAACGTGTTGTTGTAGTTCCCGTAGGAAAGATAGGGGTTATTCTTCCTCTGGTTGTAGGGATTTGGGGGAGCATAATTTGGTAGCTACGGGTTCGTGTCATAGAAATTGTGACAAGAGTTCACTTGTTCTCCCGAAGCATCGGACTCAGGAGTGATACCATGTGGGCACTCCATTATGTCATGTCCCTGCATTCCACAAATCTCACAAACAACATTAGTAGCACCTATTGAACTCACATTAGCCTTTTCAAGCTTATCAAAGCGTTTATTTAATTAGTCGAATTTAGACAAAATCAGATCAGTACTATTCATTTCGAACTTACCCCTCGAAAGTTTTTTCGGGTTATTACCTCTTTCCGAACCCCATTGGTGATAGTTGGTGGCTACGTTTTCAATGATATTGAACGCTTCAGTCAGAGGTCTGTTCATAAAGGCTCCACCAGCTGCGGAGTCAAGTGACACCTTTGATGAGTAATCCAATCTGTTGTAGAAGGTATGCACTAACAACCACCTCTCGAGTCCATGATGTGGGCAAGATTCTAGCAATCCCTTGTAACGATCCCAAGCTTCGGATAAGCATTCTCCGTTCTTTTGGAAGAAGCCGGTGATCTGAGTTCGTAGGTAAGCAGTCTTGGATGGAGGGAAGAATTTCTCTAAGAATGCCTGCTCTAGTTGGTCCCAAGTTGACAACGTATTAGCGGGCACTTGCTTCAACCAAGCTTTCGCCTTTCTAGTCAGAGAGGAGGGGAATAACTTCAAGCGTATAGCATCGATCGGGGCACCTTGAATCCTTATTGCATCGGTGAATTCCAAGAATGTCTCCACATGATCAGTCGGGTCCTCCAAGGGTAATCCTCCAAACTGATGTTGCCTAATCATGCTAATTAACTGAGGCAGTATAGTGTAGTTCTCCACCTCAATTTCTGGCCTAGCAACCCTAGTTCGCAAACCCCTAGCATTTGGGGCTGCGTAGTCCTTCAGTGGTTTGGTATCCGATAGATTCACCATGAGTGGAATGGGAATCAACCTCTCTCTCTCTCTCTTTGTCTTTGTAGTCTCCTACGTCAATGAAAGGTCCTTTCGATCTCGGGGTCAACTTCAATAAGGTTTCCAAGACTTAGGGATCTTTGCATAAAAGAGAAAAATACCTATGGTAGAGAGATAAATACTCTAGAAAAAGGAAAAAAAAATAAAATAAAAATGTCCAGAAAAATCAATTAAAAATTAAATTGAAATTCAAGAAAACACAGTCACCGGCAACGGCGCCAAAAATTTGATGGGTGTCGAATCCGCAAGTGAACGGCTTCGTCGTCAAGTAATAAAAAGAGATCGAACCACAAAGACCGTGATCTTTAATAACAATCAGTTATTAAATTGATTTAACTGAACTGAAATAAGATTTGGTTTTCGAAATCAGAATCAAGTAACAATCAAATTTAAAATTGCAATTAAACAAAATAGGAAAGCAATTCAAATAGGGGTTTTTCAAATTCAAAAGGGATTTTCGGGAATTGGGATACCACAAAACTGCTTATGTTACTAAATTGACTACTCTCATTGTTAATTATCAAAATTTTCTTTGAAGGCGAATTTATCCTAAATTAGTTAATGCTCCCTCTCGGGTTACAAAAATCGTGCCCAATTAAATCAACCCCTACTCTTATGGTAATTGAATTTAAATCGGACCCTTTAAGTTTTGTGACAATTCGTGAACCCTCGAAGGACCGCTTCTAACTCACGTGATTAAAGTCCTAAGTTTGATTCCTATTGTTCCGATACCTAAGTTCACCGCTAAGTTCGTCCTTAGTGTATCTACGACACCCAAATAAGTGGCCACCGAATTTACGAGTAATTAAAACAATAGGGATCAAATCGAAGCAAAAATTGAAACTAACAAGAAATCAAACATCAATTCATCACCATAAACAAATCTTGGGCATAGCCCCAATTCCTAGAAACAAGACTACTGCTCAAGCATTGCCATGATCATAGCAAGCTTGATTAACAATAACATAAAAAGAAAATCCTGGAGGAGAGAAAAGATTGAGGAGAAGATGAAGAATCCTAATTTTGCCTAAGGTTAGCAGTCCCAAAAGTGCCCAGTTTCGAGCCCTGGAGGGCTATTTATAATCTCGGGTAACTTGAATCCCAAGCCAATACAAAAATCAGATCAAATCAGTTTCTATGGATCCATATATTGCGCGTCACGGTCGTGATGGCCATCACGGCCAGGCCATGACGGATTCTGTCTTGGAGGTTGCTTCACTGGTTGGTCTGTCACGGCCGTGACCACCATCACGATCTAGCCATGATCAGTTCTGCCTGTGAGGGTCTGGTTCAGTTGACATGTCACGGCTGTGATGGGCATCACGGCCTGGCCGTGACCAGCTCTAACTTTTCCATTCTTCCTTTTCAGCTCTACTCGATCATGGCCATGATGGCCATCACGGCTAGGCCGTGATCAGTTCTGTTTGCCTCATTTCCTTGCCTTTCAAGCTCCATCTTCATGCCAGCTCCAACACAACTGATCCTGAGCAATTTAATCTTCGATTCCTGCACACAAGCACCACAAAACCACCTTACCCGTTCCAAGGTAAAAACTATCAAATAATCAAATAAAATACGCCTAAACTATATGAAAATGCATGCAAAATGTTAAGGAAACATGAGGTAAAATCACACTCATCATAAACCTAGCTCTGAGATATCTACCAAGTTTAACTCAATCACCGACATCTCTTCTGAGAATGAGAGTTGGGTCATACTTGCTAGGGTCATACGCCTATGGGTGGTATCTGATTACAGTAAGCAGAAGCTACCATTACTCATGGAGATGGTGTTGATGGATGACAAGGTTGTTGTTACATATTTTTTGTGTTTGCAATATTATGCTATATTTATTTGTCATTAAGTTGTTTTGATTGGTTTTACCTATTTTGTATTTTCATAGGGTGAAAAGATACATGCTTCTGTGAGGAAGACTTTGATTTACAAGTTTCAGAGGGATTTGCGTGAGGGTTGTGTTTATTCGTTTCAGTATTTTGGAGTTGCGGCTAATGGTGGAAATTACAGGACCTGCCGCCATCCTTACAAGCTTAATTTCCAGTTTACAACTAAGGTTGGATTGGTGGAAAATAGTATTGTTGGTTTCAATATCTACGACTTTGTTCCTATTTCGGTGGTTACTGGAGGTGGCTATGATTCTGATTTTTTAGTGGGTAAGCTTTTTAAATATTTTATTTATATTTATTATTATTATTATTATTATTATTTATATTTATTTATTTATGTTTTTATGGTTAAATTTGTTTTACTTTTTTGTGTTTGATTTTGTCGAAGATGTTATGGGAATGATGACTGGTGTTGGAACTGAGAGGGAATATGAAAGGAATGGCACAAAGACAAAGCTGAATGTAATTGTTCTTGAGGCTGATGGGTAACCCTTATTTGAACATCTTGATATTCATGTGTAGTTTTTATGGTTTGTGCTATGCGACTTTTATTTAAACTCATAAAGTTATAACTTATTTTTTTTTGATAGTCACAAAATTCAATGTACCCTTTTTGGATCTTATGTTGATGAACTGAACAAATTCCCTGCTGCTGGACAAGTGCAAAATGCTGTAGTTATTGTTCAACTTGGCAAAGTGTTGAGACGGATCTAGGCAAGTATACCAAGTCGTACAAGTAATACGGCGGTGAGACCGATATCGTTCCCACGAGGAATGTGACAAGTACTAGCACGTACCGAATCAACTACTATCTGAGCGAGCATTTAACAATTAAAATAAAAGGAAACAAACAAAATAAAAGGAAAAAGTCTTTTTGGGATTTTTATCGAACACTTGGAATGCAGAAAAAGGATTGTTCTTCAATATGAAAGATGTTGGGACTAGACTTCACCAAACCTTAGCCTCATGCAATACCAAGACCGCCAATCCAGTTTATGCTTCAAATATTAAAATCAATCCACTAGATTACTCAAGTCCTGATTCCTCAGATGACAAGAGCCTAAATCCCCTAATTAAACCCTAATTCCTTAGGTGGCCCGATTAGTGAATTTGCATTAAGAGTAAGGATTACGCGATTACTAATAAACCAAAATCCATTCCTAGATGCAAGGTTTACTAGGTGATTAATTCCAGATCAAGAATTGATAAGAACGTTCCCATTGCAAATCAAATCTCAAAATCAATTCATGGATGGCCAAACCATAAAGAGCATTAAGCGTAGGAATTAAACACTAATACGAAGGCATAAACGCAGATCAATAAATCAAGGCAATTACATGATATTTGGTTCATTTACATCTAACCCCAACTCAAAGGGGATTTAGCTACTCATGACAAAGGAAACTACAAAAGAGAAAGAGAGAAGAGAAGAAGAGAACTCCATGAAGAATCCTCCGCAATCACAGCAGCCCCTTGGCTTAGAGAGAACGGCCTCCTTCTGTGTCCCAAGAGTCTCCCTAGGGTAAAAGTGCTCCTAGGTTAAAAGTCCCTCCAGGGATCCTCTTTTGGAATCTGTTCTGCACTCCTATTTATAGATTGGACACGCGTCACGACCGTGACGTGTTCTGCCTTGGGCGCGCTTTCAAATTTGATATGTCATGACCGTGACACTTATCACGGCTAGGCCGTGACAGCTTCTGACTTTTGCCTTCTTTCTTCTTCAGTTTTGCTCAATCATGACCGTGATGGTCATCACGGCTAGGCCGTGATGGGCTCTGTTTGGCTCATTTTCTTCACCTTTCAAGCTCTATCTTCATCCAAGCTCCATCATGGTTGATTTTGAGCATTTTCTCTTTAATTTCTGCAAAACAACACCACGAAACCGCCTTACCCGTTCCAAGGTAAAAATTAATAAAAATCAATTTAAATATGTCTAAACTATATGAAAATGCATGCAAAAATGTACATGAAATATGATGTGAAATCACACTATCACAAAGTCAAGACCTTCCAAGGTTTTCATCTAATTTTTTTAAACACATATTATTTAGAGTGATAGGTAATATGTTTTATGTTTATTTTGCTGATATTTCTATTTCTATTTTCATTTTCATTTTCAATTTTCAATTTCAATTCTCAAAATATATTCAGGTCGAAATCACATTCAAAATTGCTTGGGTTGTACCAAGTTAATCTACAATCCAGTGTGTGGTGAGTCTGTTCGTTTTAAATAGAGGTTGTTTCACTTTTACCTTAAAAACTTAAATAAACTCTGTCACTTAATATTAATATTTTTATACTAATTATTAAAATTAATTTTAAATGTTAATGTTTTTCAGGATGACTGATATAACATGGATTCTCCAAGTCGAGGATTGAGCCAGCTTACTGATGGTGCCACAGTTGGAATTTCTGAAGATTTCCTTCAAATGACACCAAGAAAAACTATTGAAGAACTGAAAGATTGTAATGAGGTTGGGCACCAACATTCCAACTGTATTGTTGTTGTTGTTATTATTATTATTATTATTATTATTATTATTATTATGTCAACTATCTTCAGTTAATCCGACTTAAATGGGGTATTGTTAAAATTTCTCCTTTTTCTGATGCAGGAAAATGCTTTTGTTGTTTTTGCCACTGTGAAACACATTGTAGATGATGAGGATTGGTGGTATACAACCTGTATTTGCAATAAGCATGTGATGAAAGTTGTTCCAAGGTAAAACTCTCCACTCTAAGTTTAAGTGAGTTTATATTTAAAAATTTAATCTACCTCAGTAGCAAATATAAATGTCCATCTTGGATTTAAATATTTACGTGACTCTATATCTCTATTATGGTAGATTTCGAATCAAGGTTCGTGTCATTGATAACACAAATTCTGCCACATTTGTCATCTTTGACCGTGATGCTACCCTCCTTTTCAACAATAAATCTGTTGCAGACATGTTTGAAGCACATGAGAAGGTTTATATCTTAGATTTATTTATTGATTATTGTTTTGTCCTATATCTCATATCTGAAATGTGTGTGTGTAGAGTGCTGAACCTGGATCCTTTCCTAAGGAAATTTCTGTTTTGGTTGACAAGAGCTTTCTTTTTAAAGTGGAGTTTAAGAATAGTTCCAGCTCTAAGTTTGAGCAATCATTCCGTGTTAAGAAGATTTGTATTGACCCTGCAATCATCAACAAATTCAATGAATTAGTTCAAAATTCTGCAGTGAGTACATCCATAACGTTACATGCTCTATATTATATTTTATTATTGACACTTTATTGTTATGTTTTGCATACCTAAATCTTCTGTTATTCTATATTGGGATCTTCATTCTGAAGGGCGGTTTTTGGGTAAAGGAAAGGAGATAATGGCTGAGAGTTTCATTGGTCTTGCACAGGTATGATGAACATTCATATGAAGTAATCTCATTATTTTAAACTTTTTTTTATTCTTAAACTAAAAGTTGGTTTTACTAATTATTACAGAATTTGATGCCCAAATTCTCATTTGAAATTGCTGAAAAAGACTCTCAGTTTGATGGACCGGATGGTTGTGATTTGTCCAAGGATTCAAATGAAATTTCCCCTACTTTGAAGTGGTCTTATGCAAGTCAAGAAAGCCAAGCAAAGGTTGTTGAAGTTCCAGAGCTGGAACTTCCACTGAAAATGTTGAAGAAGAATATCAAAATTGAGAAGGAGTAGTTAAATAGGGCCTTCTTATGCCATCCAATGTTTATATATATATTTTGAGCAGTTTTCTTGGTTTTAATTAGTCTTTTTGTTATGCTGCGGATTGTTCGTGGAAATTGTTTTGATGGGGGATGTCTGGATGGCATTTGTTAGATTTGTTGTAGGATGTTCAAATCAATGTTTCTCTATTCTTTTTTTAAGTTACACTGGCCGTTATGTACAACTTAAACTTATTAATTAATATGGAATCTTATTTTTTGGTCAATTTGTTTTATTTTATATATTTTCAACAATTTTGTGATCAATTTCTTATTTATATTGAAAATGTTAAAATTAACATAATATATACGAAAATATAAATATATTAAAAATTAAATATGACATATACGAAGATATACTATATATGATCTAATATATATTATAAATATTATATTTTATAAAATATAAATTTAATTTTTTAAAATCATAATTATAAAATAAAATCTGGTATTGATCTGATGTTATAATATTTTTTTATAACAGTCATTAAATTGACAAGTTTTGCTTTCATTATTATATTATTATTATGACTAATAACTAATGATTATGAAATAAACAAAATTTTATACCAAACAATAATTTTCACCCATCAAGGAATTAATTTGGCAGAATATTTCATACATAGTCATAAAGATGATTAATTTTTTGTTCATTTTTTTTAATGATTTTGTTAATTTTCAACATTTATTTCATGTTATTTACATGGGCCTTTTATATTTTAAGCCCAATAATTAAATCATGTTAAATTTAATTGAAACCCAATTTGGAATTTAAGGAGTCACCGACCTCCCACCTCCTTATATCCTCTTCTTTCTCCTAAAACACTCTCAAAAGCCCGAACACTCTCTAATTCTAAAAATCCTTACCCATAAATCTCAAATGGAAGACTATCATGCTATTCTGGAGAGAAAGACAAGGGTTGGGTTTCGCACAATGCACATCAAAGATGAGGTACTTTAATTTTTCATGTCTGTCTCTATTAGTTGTGTTATACATTCTTATGTTTTTGTTTCACTTTGATGATGATAGAAATATGGTGAAGTGTTAATTGCTTTTGTAAGACAGTTTTATGAAGAACTAGGTATCGAATGGGTTTTGTATGATGTTAGAGGAAATTCTCACAATGTCACTTTCAATAACTCTTTGACCAAACCCCTTATTACGACTGGTTGGAAAGAATTAAGGGAATTTTATGGCATGAATGGTGACAACAGCATTTTAATGCGCTATCTAGGAGATTCTATCTTCCAGATTACCGTGTTCAAGCATCGTTCTACCCCTTTTTCAATCATACGGTATCAACCTTCTCACCCAGCAAACGATTGTGTCCTTCAAAGTTACTCTTACCCACTACAAGGCGACTGGTAGTCAACTGGTGTGTTTATTCACCTTTTGACATAATTTCAATTTATTTATAACAAATTCGATGCATTTTCCCTGCATGCAAGTAGTTACTAATTTATTTTGATTTTATATTACAGTAATATTTGTCTTTTTGTTTTCAGAATCTTCCTATGGATTTTGTTGATTATCTACATGACTCTGCATTTACAACCCTGTACCTTCAAGGGGATGATGGAATCACGGAGAACTACAACCTGTTGATCCGTTCGGAGCCACGAAAGTCCATTAAAATTGGCAAGGGATGGAAGAAGTTTTGTGCTCTATGTCGTTTTAAAAAGGGGATGAAGTTGTTTTTACATTTCCTTATGACAATGCCAATATAGTCCATGTCAGAAATTAGTGTTTAGTGTTTTCTTATATTGAGAGGGACTCTCTTTTTTTGTACTCCTTTTTGGATTTGTTGGGTTATTGGACAGTCTGACCAAACAAATGTTATTGTATCTAATTATGGTTTATGGTATATGTTAATGGAATCAATTACTTTTTAATTTCAACCATTTTATTTTGCACATAAGGATTATTCTTAAACTTTATGCTTATTTCTTTAATTCAGTAATGCTTATGTTACTTATTTTATGCATTTAATCAGTGTGAATAGATTTATAACTGCAATAGAGGTCAATTAAATCAATTATAAAATTCATATGCTCATATTAATGCATAAAACTTAATTAAATTAAAAGACTTCCATTTGGTAATTGATAATTAATAACTAATTATATTTGGTAATGAACATCCCACAATAAACGAAATGAAACAGGCCATGAAATCAAATTCAACAATCATACATCAACCACATTCTATTGTCTGTGACAAATCTGAACGATCAAATACTGAAGTTAATATATTGAGTATTAATATATTTTCGACAAATTTTGTCAATCACAAAAAAAAATCTATTATAACTCTTCCCAAGATTATCTTTTTATGCATAGGACAGTGAGTCGATAAGAGTGATCAAGCCACCTAAAACAAATAAATTACAGCTATGGCAGCAACTGTACACAAAAGGGGAGACATTGTAGTCACATGCTTGGAGACAAGTCAACCCATTTCCTAAAATCCTCTGCAAGTTTTTTCACTACATGGACGTCTCTTTAGTTGCAACATCATTCTTGCAACACTATTTCATTCCAGCGGTATGGATCCTATGTATTCTAAGATTACAAGAAAGAAGAGGAAGATGATCATTCAAGACAAGTCAGTCAACAAACGTGCTGCATATATCGATATAACACATGTATAAGCATTTTTAACTCTATTTGGTATCCAACTTTCTCATTAGATTCTTATAATTTTCATTTCACTTTTATTTTCCAGCTTAATAACATTTTTATTAAATCCTTTAACAAATACATATGAGAATACCTTACCAAGGAATTTGCTACGTAGTGGTTCAAATTCATCTGAAAAGAAACAAACAAGAACCAAAAAGTCATTGTCACCTTTATCTCCTGGTTTGTAATTTATCTCTCTATATCTCAATATCTATATATACAGATTAAGAGAGTTATAGAAAATATGGATTGAATCCCATATCATTGATATGAATATAAAAAACATTTGTTTTTTATGTATCTTTTGTTGAAATAGGAAATATACCAAAAATAATGTTACACGAAGTTGTAACCCAATCTCGAATGTTACAAGAACCAGCAATAGTAAAAAACGAAGTAACTCTGATGCATGTACTCCATCTCCTATTTCCGAAGTTATTAACACTACAAACTCCAAGTCAAAAGTGATGAAGAAAAAGACTGTATCAGTCACACCCCTATTTGCAGGTATATATATTTTTATGGTTTGAGGTATTTTTTTTTATTTCTATGTCACTAGTGTAGGTGTTATTAATTCCAAATTTTTGTTTTCAAGAAGACAATGTTGCGCTTGATGATACTTTATGAACTTCAAATTCAAGGTCAATTTGGAATGGATCAGCTACTGATTTATCTACTAACTTATCAGAGGTAGTCAATACTTTGCCTCATTATATCCATGGGAAATCTGTCAATCAATCAGCCAATGTTCTACACTCTATTGGTAGAACTAGATTGAAATTCGACACAGAAATGAAGGAATCACCCAATACAAATAGTTATCAAGTTCATGTAAGTTTATGAAGTTATTATGATATATTACTGCCTACACAATATAATTTAATTATCAAGTTTACATTCATTACTTTTAATTTCAGTCACTTTGGTTGAGGATGATACAACGTCTGCTTTTCTTTTTGATTTATATTCAAATGCTAAATGTAACACCCTAGTTTTTACACCTAGGATTAATTATTTTATTTGGATGTTTATGTTTATTATGTTAGGTGGTTTAGTCTGAGTAATTAAATTACTCCCTTCAAATTATTTTATTAGGTGCGTTAGAAGACGACTTATTTCGATGAATGCACTTTTAATAGACAATAATTTATGTTATTGTCATATTATTATACCAAAGTCAGAAAAATATTTTAAATAATATGATTAAGAGAAAAATATTTTCATATTCCTATTCTATTTAATTTTAGAGTTAAAAATATTTTGGTTTGACATTTATCGGAGATTAAATTTTGGACTGAGTATTTTCTTAGTGGATCAGTTCAATTATTAATCTTTACTCTAATTTGAATTTCGAAATCATATCTTTATCAATCTTTATTTTTAGATTCTAAAAAGTAAAAGCATGTTTATTTTAGGCCTAATATTTATCACTCATTTTGTACCTATCACTAAATAATTAGCTTAAAAACTAAGCTTCCTCACTTTTCTCTCTCTCATTCTCGACGTTCTCTCTCTGGTTCTCTTTTCTTTCTCTGTTTCTTTCTCTTTTCTTCTTTCTTTCTTCCTTTCTTCTCTTTTCTTCTTCTTCCTCCTCACATCATCTTCTTCCTCCCCCCAAACTCACCTTCCTTCCTTCCTTGAAGCAGCCGCGCGACCGCCGCCCCTGCACCGCCATCGAACGCGCCGCATGAGGAGGAGGAGACAGCTGCGACCCAACTCGTCTCCAACACGGCTTGACCTCTGCTCCGCCGTCTGACGCCATGTCCGCCGCGAAGAGGAGCTTCTAGCCACGGTTCAAGGTGATTTCAACTTCCTTTTTGGTTAGTTTGAGATTCCATTCTCTTTTCCTTGAAACTTACCCATGTTCTTTTGGTCAAGAGTGTTCAAGAAACATTCAACCACTGTTGATGTCGTTCCGCCGCCGTCCTCAGCCGCCTCCACCGCGCCGGATCATCCTATAACCACCATCTCCTTCTTCCTCTTAGTTGGGTGAGTGATTTTCTCATTTCACTTTGCCTAATTTCAAGAAACCCCAAAATCTGATTTGAAATCCTAACCCTAACCCTTTGATTTCAGATTTTAATCTTGAAATTTAAGGTTGTTTTATGAGATTGGGACTGTGAATTTGTGTTTCCCTAAACTAATTTCACTATTATGAGTTTTCCCTAAATTTTAATAAGGAGCCCTAAAACCCCAATTTAATTTGATTTAAATTTGGGTATGTTTTTATGAAATTAATTATGATTTAGTGCAATTAGGACTCTTAATGGATGATTTCCAAAGTTCTTTTTCAAGATCTTTTAATCAAAACAAAGTTTACTTAAAGGGTATTGGGAAGCGTGAGCTTCAAACATGATTTTCTTTAAAAATAACCTTGTTTGGTAATTAGATTAAGTGTTTAGATAAAGTTAGAATGTGTGTTTAATCATGGATAATTGATTTCTTGATTTCTGGTTGTTGCGCGTTGTTGGATTTACTCTCTAAGACGTTTGGACACAGCTATGCTTGCTTGATGGAGTAGATAGGAGCTAACGTGAGCATTAAGACGAGGATCCTTTACTTGTCTTCAAAGGTAAGGGGAGACTGCCTGAGGGATTTTCGGTAACTGCGTGCTATTTGTGTGTCGTATTTGAGTTTATCTGTTATGATGTGTGGTGTCAAATTAAATTGTTATATGACTGTTATATGGTTTTTAATGTTTTATGTGAAAGCATGATTATACTGTGATGTATGGATTATTTGTTGGTTGGTTGATTGATCGAGAAGCCTGACATTGGTCAGTGCTCAATTAAATTAAAGATAAAAGCGTTGAAAAAGCTTGATGAGAAATTCAAAGGACTTGATTTATGGAAGAAAAATATTGAAAGTATTTATATTTGATGATGTTTTGGAGAAAAGAGTGATTTCTAAATAAATAGTGAGGATGACATCTTGAAAATATTTCGATTCGTTGTCTTTTCCAAACAAATTCAAAAATAAGACGAAAAGTGATTCTAAGAAATGTAAATGTCAAGGATATTTTACCAATGATTATGAAGAACTTTTGTAAAAGAGAAAATCATTTGATTTACAAATGACTTTATTTCCAACGAAAAATACTTTAGAAAAGTATTTGACAATGAAAACTATGAGGGACAATTTTATTATTTCAAATAGAAATGAGTTAGAAATGATTTTACGAGGATTTGAAGTTGTTATGGAAAAAGGAGTTTTCAAAAGAAAACGGATTTGAGAAAAATGAATTTCTCTATGATTTGATGGTTTTATAAATGAATTTCAAACGGAAAGGGATTTACGTAAGCGAGTTTTACACAATGGTGTTATTTCCATCAACTTGGATAAGTTGAGGAAACTTTGGTTTTGTTTTTGTATTTCACGTAAGCGAAAATGGTTTAAACGAATCTAGCAACCGAGACGCGTCGGATCTAGTGTTCTATGATATGGGCCTGGGGTCCAGAAAGGTGAAGTTATGGACTAGATGTCCAATAAGTGGTTTATTGGTTTTGTGCACTAAAATCTACGTATCTATGATTGGTGCATCGGTCTAGATTTCGTGATTTGCACACTTTTGACTTGGAGTCAATTATATTTGAAAGAGGTATTAAACTTGAAAGTTTAAAATGATGATTTGGTCGTCTTGCTTTTTAGCTTCAACATATAAAGATCGAACACAAAGAAAACAACGTGAACAAAATGTTTTACATGCATTACAGAGGAGGCGTGCCTTTGCATAGGACTTGAATGCTTGATGGCAAGTATTCATGCAGTTTGCGTCACTGTGCCTTGATGGATATACGACCACGTAGACCATGTGCTATATGTAGTCACCACTTTGCCTTGAGTTGGACTGTGGAATGGTCAATAGAACTTTGTCATATCGGGCATTGATTCTGCCTTAATTGGCAACTAGAGCCTGATCAGCTCATTTATTTGTTGGTTGGAGCTCCGGAGATTAGGTTTCAAAGTTAGTTGTGGAATATTGAAGTGTCATGGTTTTTAAAACGGGCACGACTGTCGGGTATGAAACCCTTTGATAAATATATTGTTTAACTTTGAATATTCATGTTAAATGGTAATTGAGAGTCGTGCATGTGGCTATCGTATTTAAATCCATATATTGGGATCTCACCCTTACAGATATATCAGGTTTTCTTCTGGTTCGCTGTTGTACCCTGGGCACTTTAACGCAGATGGTGCAGATGAGTCTTTCTAAGTCACTCAGAGACTTAGATCTAGTTGCTTGATGAGGTATTACTTGCGGAATAACTTTTAGAACGACCAGCTTAGGGTTGAGACTTAGATTATTTTGATAGTATATACGAGTTTGGCTCAGAGAGCCTTTATTTTATAATGGAATGTTTATGGCTCGGAGAGCCAATCTTTTGAATGAAAATCTAAGCTATTTCTTTTGGTTTTGTAAAGCTTATGGCTATAACTATTATTTTTATGTATTGATGCCTGGTTGAATTTAGTGTATAGCTAGAATTCTGGAGTGAAAATGTAATCATTTTAACAGGTGTTATTTTATCTGGGATGTTCGAATTACAGAGGAGACTCTGTCGAAATTTTTGTAAAACTACTATCTTGTATTTAAGTATATCCTTTAAATTAAATAGGCTTGCCAAGCTATGATAGTAAGTTTGTGTGTCGATTATGGCTTAGGTGTGGAGTCGTGACAAAAATTTTATACCCAATTTCATACACTTATGTACTTATATAAGTTATTTTCCAAAAGCACCAGCAAATTATCTTTTAATTTTATTTCTGCACGTGTTTAGAAGGTAATGCCCAAGGGAGGGTGTTACACTGATACTGAAGGTGCAAATTATAATCACAGATTATTCTTTAGATTTCTTCTATTTTAAAATCATCTTACTTATATCATATGTCATTCCTATGTTGCAGTTTTTTTCAATTTCGGACAACCTTCAATTCGATGTCAGTACTGTAGTGCTGATGTATGGTTTGAAGAGAGATCTGAAAAGGCTAGGAAGCTCAAGCAAGTGGATTTCTCAATCTGCTGTTTAAAGGACGTTGTACAACTTCCTTTTTTTTTGAAAAAACCACCTGATTTACTTTTCAATCTAATACATGGTATAGATAATAGAAGTAATCATTTCAAGGAAAATATCAGAGCATACAATAGCATGTTTTCATTTACTTCATTGGGTGGTAAATTATACAATTCAATCAATGATGGAGGTGGTCCTCCTCAGTTTATACTCAGCGGTCAAAATTACCATCGAATGGGGAGTCTGTTGCCAGAAGTTGTTGATGATCCATTATTGCTGAAAGATTCATTTTATTTTATTTTATTTTATTTCAAATTTATATGTTTGTTATTTCATCACCTACAAAAGAAAAACGTTTTATAATGTTGATCCAAAGTTGGCTTCGTGGTGCAAAGTTCTCGCATGAAGTATTAACATAATTAGCCATCACACTACAAAAAAAAGGTTGTTTAGTGATCGAAAATAGTGACCGAATTTTTCGGTTGCTATTTGCGACCGAAATGGCGACCGATTGTAGGATCTACATGAAAGACTGATTAGAGTTAATACTGCGACCGAAATAGCGATCGAAATAGAGCGTAGCAGGGTTATCGGTCGCTATTTCAGTCGCTAAATAAAGGAACTTAAAAGTCAGAAATTTTATGTCTTCTTAGCGACCGAAATGGCGACCGAATTAAATGCAATGGTTAAATTTTATTTACATTTGCGATCGATATTAATTTGGTCGCTAAACGACGCGTAAAAAAATTAAAACCGCACGTGTTAGCGACCGATTTAAAAATCCGTCGCTAAATTTATGAATTCAAATTTCAAATTAACTCATCCCGCGATCGAATATAGATACCGATTTTGTATTTAAGTGATTGGCGACCGATTTAGCGACCGAAATAATCGGTCGCCAAATTATAAATCGTGAAATCTTTCCCTTCTTCCTCATTTCTGCCATCTCTTCCACCCTCGCCCCTTTTCTCTCCCTCGCGTCGTCAGGTCGCCAGTCACCATCGCCACCACCGCAATGCGCACCACCACCGCCATCTCCGGTAAGCCTCCGTCCTCCTCCCCCTCTTCTTCCATCTCTTCCTCCCCTCTTCCTCTCCTCTCTTCTCTTCCTTTCCCCTCTTCCTGCTCTCTTTTTAATTCCCCCCCCCCCCCCCTCCGTTTCAGTGCTTCGACCAATACTCCGGCTACCAACACGCAGCCCTCCGGTCACCACGCGCAGAGCTCCTCCTACCCTCTTCTCTCCTCATTTTGTGCATTCCTTGCTCTGCCTTGAGGTAACCATGGACTCTCTATGTATCATTTTTTATTTTGCTTCATTGTTTCATTTCAAAAATTTTGTGGATTGTATGTATTTCATTGCTTTATTGCTTACTACTGAGAAGAGCTACTTGTGTATTTCATGTGAGTTGTGAGTTGTGATGATCATTTGTTTTCATGTGTCATTATTTAATCACTCCTATTAGGATTAGGAAGCTCTCATTGAGAAAGCACGAGAAATCTGTTTTTGTTACTTTTTTTTTAATGCATTGAAATATCAAAAGTCAAGACTGTGAGATTAGAATTGATGTTTACTTGAGCCATAGAATGCCATTGTTGCCTGTGAGACTGCAAAACATAAACAGGTTTTGGTTTTTTGTTGATTATTGACGTGTTGTATAATTTAAACTTTAAAGCCTCAAAGCACCCACCTGCATTGGTCGTGAAACTTTAATCCATTAGCATATTTAAGTGATGAGATAAAGATAACAGTGAGAACTAGGATTAGTGTAACTGTACCAGTTTAATGTTTCAAATTTAATCTGAGAACCCTTCTGGTTTGCTTCTTATTGATTTAGCTATGAAATTACGTTCCATTTCAGCATCTTAGTCTTTGATTTAGATTCAGTTCTGCTTTGTGAAATGCATCTAAATTGGTTAGTGAGGATGTGTGCTATGGATTTTCAATTTGTTTTGTGCTAGGTGTCTACAATTTCAAACATGGATAGTTCATGGCTATAGTTCAAACAAATGACCAATACTGAGGGAGTTGTTTGAAGACCATTCTAGTTTAACATGTCCAGTAACAAGATTGTCCCTGTGTTAATGATGTGTTTTCTATTAAATATGGCACTTGTAATTTCTGGTCTGTTTATCTTTCCATATCTTGACTGAATTTATGTCTTTGAAGGTTGTTCATTGTTCTGTTATATTGCCTCGGGAATATCTCACAATAGTATGATCTATAGCCTCGTGATGCACATTTGTTTACTTGTTGTGAATAATTTCATATTGTATTGTACGTGTATGCAGTCTGATTGTATTGTATTTTGATTCGTTTGGAATCCATGAATTTGTTGGTTCTTGTCTGAATCTGTTTCAAAATTTTCAAAAAAGGGTTTTAGGGATTTCAAGTTCTTGTTCACTTCTTTGTAAACAAAAAAATATTCTTTGTTGGAGTATGAAATGATCTAAAAACATTATTGTAGCCTGTAATTCCAATAGAGCTTTTCACTCATTTTGAATTGGATTCATTTGGTAATTCTACTTATCTCTTTTCTGTTTGATGATGTAAATTTATTGAAGGCTAGTACTTATATCTGAGCATGTTCATACATTTGGATTGCTATGAAGAATAGTTTATTCTCTTTAAAATAAAAATATTTCAATAACAATGAATCAATGTAATTAGAATAATTTGATATGTATTTATTGATAACTTGTTTGGAAATGATTATGGAATCGTATTTGTATATATTTACATTGTAAGCATTGGAATGAATTGATAAAGTGTTATTAGTTCGTAAATGGCATGACTTTGTTGTTGTTAATATTCATTTACTAATTTAAAGTCCATGAGCTTAAGAAAGTCTCTTCTTGAAGCCAACAAAAGTGAGTCTCTTAGATAATGAAGGATTAAGTATAGGGTTAGATAAAATGAAGGGCTAGGCACAGTTTGCCAGGCACATGCATGACGTGCCGTCATCATTAAAACATTATTCACATTAGACAGCGACTCTGTACACAATATTATGAAAGCAACTCTGGTTTTCTACTCATTTGTTTCACTAGGAAATGGAGCTTTCCAGAAATAGTTGTTGATGACCATCCTTACTAGGTTATCTAGGCACTTCCGGTAGGAAAAGTCCTCTCTATGACCATCCTTCAAAACGACGTAAAAGTACCTGCTTTCCTGAAAACTACTATGTTTGCTAATCTGTAAAGTTGCATGTGAAGTTGCATTTCTTTGTTCTATTTTAACATGCTAGTATGCTACATGGATCTTTCCATCTTTTCTTATTATCACTTGATGAAGTTTAGACATATGACTTGTTTTCCTTATCGTTTTATCAGAAAATGGATCCGACTAAATGTTTTGAGACAGTCATCCATATAGACCAGTGCATGAGATCTCATCAACTTAAGAATAACTATCGGATTCACGTAATGATGGTTAAGGCATAAACTAATCATTTACTAAATTGTTCTTGTGTATTTGCAAGATTTGATTTCAATCCCGCGATCATTCTACCGTCGTTGGGGACAAGAAATACCGCGTGTTGTGACTATTGAAGACAAAAGCGGAAATCTTTTCAATGGGAATATTGTAATCCATGAGGATCGCCCATATTTTGCAACAGATACAAATGGTATCAAGGAGTTGTATTTGTTGTCCACTGGTGCATTGGCAAAGTTTAAGTACCTTGGGGGTTCTCGCTTCTACATGTTCATCCCTTTGGAAGATTGATGAGTTTTGATATTTTGATTAGTACTTATTGACTGTGGTGTATTTTTATGTTTTGATCGTTAATTAGTACTTATTAAATTTTTTTTTATAAACAATTATTAAACTTGCGTTAATTAATGTATATGTTTTCTTGATCATATTGACTGTGGTGTTTTGGATCGTTAGTACATCATATTTATGTTTTCTATTTATTCAAAAAAATATTGGTCTATTTTGTTTATATCAGAAATTAAAAATCAATGGGGTAATAGTTGAAAAACAAAATTTGGTCGGTAGGATTCAGTTACAGGAAAATTTTTGTCAAAAAAAAAATTCAAAATTTGCGATCGAAATAGCGACCGAATATCGGTCACCAAATTAGGTTAGCTGAGCATGCGACCAACTATACGGCGACCGAAATATATAATTTTGTGACCGAAATACAAGTACGGTCGCTAAACATTTAGCCACCAGGGTTTCTGCTACCCCTTAATTCGGTCGCTATACAGTATAGCAACCGAATTATCATGTTTAGCGACCGAAATCTTCGGTCGCTAAATCGGCTATTTTTTGTAGTGTCAACTGATGTTTGCAATTAACCATAACTTGCTTTTACTATTGACCAAAAAGTATGGATGCTATCGTCATGTACAAAAAATCCATGATCCAGGTTTGCCAAACTGTTCAGATAAGTTCACAAAAAAAAGGGACCATTCAAATACTAACCAAAAGTACCTACAGCAAACCCCTAAACAAACATACACATTTTAAATATAATAATATATATATATTATATATACTATAATTAACAACCATAACAAAAAAAACATCTCCTAATGTTGATGATCACTATGTAGCAACTGGTCTTCTCCAACATCTTCATTGATCTATCCTTGTCTTTTCACCCTTGCATGAATGATTGTCACATCTGCTGCATCAACTCCCAACACAATACAACTTCCATGTTTAAAATGATTCTTCAAGCAGAATTTCTTCCACTTTTTTTCCAGCTTCACTTCAACATTTCTTCTTTTCCCCCAATTCAGGTTGCACTTGAATTCCTTCGATCCCATTTTTATCAATCAGAGAAACAACAGTTGGCTTAGAATCTAGCAGCCCTTCCCTAACAAACCTTGCAGGCAAATTATTCAATATTAAAATCAATTTGTCAAGTCTCATATTTGCATAATAAATAACAAATTTATATTAAATCAAAGAATTAATACAGTTAATCTCTAAAAGCAATTACCATTTTATCCGCTTTTGCTTGCTTGGCAGTGAGTATAATCTCACATTTGCTCCTGCATTCAACATTGTTCAGATTAGGATCATCATCATTCACTTCTTCTATACCAGGGATGATGAAAGTTTCATAATCAATGGTTCTTGATGGAGGGTGCATAATATTCTTCAGATTAAAATCTTGAATGTTGATGTAAAACTTATTTTCACCCAGATATAGCAGTCGCACCCAGCAGCCATCTGGCCTGTCATAGTGATACATTACATTCCTTATCCCAGTAGTCAGATATCCTTTACAAAATTTCTTTTCAACACGGATATGCTGATCCAACTTCCACGAACGTCATTCAGATAAACTTTGTCACCCAACTCATTTTTGAAATGACGATAGAAATATTTAGGCAAGGCTATCTTCTCCTGTCGTATAGGAACAATTAATTAACTTATAAAAATTTGAATTAGATTAGATAACATCAATAAATCAATAATCTATCTATAAATTGATATAAAATAGAAGACTCACAACTTGGGGTTCAATGAGAAGGTAAAATTGTTTACAGTTTTCTGCATTGGCAGCCATATCTGAAAACAAAATTAAATTAAAACATATTTATACATGATGTTTATCTCAGTTCATAATTTCATACCAATTATTGTATTGACCACTATAATCTAACTAAATCCTTCTACAGATAGCAGTGTAAACTGCAAAGTTAATAGCATTTGGAGTTTAATGAAACTTCAAACTGAGCATCCAACATTAGAGACATACCAAGTTACTAACTATAAAAATATAAAAATTTACTGTTGGGTGACATGCAAAGACAAACAAATCAAACTCACTAATGTTAAAACCAACATAAATGATACGTACAAATGTATGAAATGTATATTATCCATTTTCAGAAAAGGTAAAAGTAAGGAATAATATTGAAGGTTATCAAGAAAGCAACATATCAGAGGGAAATACATTCAAATTCTAAAATGAACATAAACACATCAAATGAAAAATTCAGAGACACATAATAAAAAAGATCCAAACAGTCAACCTCAATCAATTTTTACTAATGTTAGCGAAACTGAAGAAAGGAAAACCTCATAGGGACATGCATCCAAACACTTAAATCATCAAATAACACCGGAAACGAAAACCTCAGACAAACATCATAAAAAAATCGAAACATTCAACTTCATCATTGTTTAGCAATGTTAATGAAACTGAGGAAACCAAAATGAGAAAGGGCCATACATTCAAACACCAAAATAATCATATAACACATGAATCGGTCTAAAATGAAAAAAATGTTGTAATCTAAGAACACAATGAATGAGAATAGTAAGAACAACTTGCCGTTTCGGATCTTCAACGTCT
The DNA here is from genome assembly GCA_030762895.1 of Sophora flavescens. NCBI lineage: Eukaryota > Viridiplantae > Streptophyta > Magnoliopsida > Fabales > Fabaceae > Sophora > Sophora flavescens. Next base: position 32,936,235 of record CM061068.1, read on the forward strand.
TCGACAAATACTCTGCAACCTCTCTTCTCACTTTACAGAACTGGAGAAAAACAGGGGTTAGTGGACGGTTTGTTGCTTTAACAAGAGATAGGTTTTAAAAGTTGTCATCATTACTTTTGAAGTGTATTTGTACTCAAGATATTCTTTCAAATCCCGTCTCTTCGTTGGATTGCACACGTTTAGAAGAGAGGCATGACTTTTCATTGAGAACCGTGTACCATGCATGGTTGATTACAAATATAGGAGTAATGATAAATGAACATATTTTTGGGATATTAAGTATAGACATCATATCTTTTGAATTGTTTTCAAGTGCTAAATATAGATAATGAGATAGAAAAAATAATGACAAGTATAAACATGTGTATATATATATATATATATATATATATATATATATATATATATATATATATATATATATGATGTTCGACACCAAAACTATGTTCATTTATCATTATTCAAAATATATATACTCCCTCCGATCCATATTATAAGCAAAAAATTAATGCAACACACTTTAAGGTGGTTAGTTAATTTCATTTAATTTGGTTAAACAATTTATGTTTTTACCTAAATTATCCTTTATGATAATGAGAAGTTGCTTGTATTGTGGAGAATAAAATGAGTCATTGAAAAATAAAAAAAATTATCAAATAAATAATATTTTAGGAATAATGTCATTACATTAGTCATTCAAACACAAAAGTTTCTTATCTTTTTGATCAAAAGATTTGTGAATTTTTTGTTATAATATGGATTGGAAGGAGTAGAAAATTTTGTAACCTACAATATTACATAATTTTACAGCGTGTGTGTATATATATATATATATATATATATACACACTAAAGTTTTGTTTTTCTTAAATAATCAATAAATTATATAATCACTCTATATTAAATACATTAATATTCTTAAGTTTGTTTACATTATAAACCAACGAGAGAGACACAAATAAAATACCATATCCGTTTATTAATCGACAAATTATACAAATAAATACTTAATCTTCTTTGACGAAACAAGTAAAAACTTAATCCATTTTTTACATGAATCATTTACTCATCTATTAAACTCAATTAATAAATATAAATTAGATTTCTTTAATCTCATGAACCAAGAACTTCTAAATCTAACACGGTCAAACTTAAAATCGTCTGCCAGACGATAAATCAAATAACAAAATAATTCATTAGTATCTTTTAATATATATACTGCTTCGTTTGTTCAATCATATCATATGACTATTATTTATACCAAATAAATTTATATTTTTCAAAGTCAAATTGACCCATGAATTGTCCGGGTTCAAAACTAATTAATGTATGAAAGTGACACAACTCTTAAACTTCATCAATCATCAATTCATCATCCATGTGATGCCCCCTCCCTGCAGGCCGCCGTAGGCAACAGCTAAGTTGAGGTGGTTTTGTCTTCATAGTCCTTTATTTTTTTTTTCAGAAACGGATCATCATTAAAATAAAAGGAGTTGGGTTTGTCTCCGTACTTTCATTATTGTAGGAAGCTACGTTATACGAAGACAGAGACATGAGGGTAATATTTACGTTCTTTTGCAAAATCACGGATTAATCTTGATATGGTTAATTGTCGGGTGCCAAAATCATTTAATTTTCCATCATCCATCCGGCCCATTCAAAACTCAATCCATCCATTATAAACAAAAAAAAGTTAATGAATTATATCAAACTGAATCATATTATTTTAGGATAGATAGTGATCCATCCACTATTTTTTAAAATCCAATCAATCACATCATAAAAAAAATATTCATTGGATAAAGATTAATAAAAAATAAATCATAAACCTCTGAAACTGAAGTAATGTTTTCCTTTTCTTCCTCCTTCGTTCAATCTATCTAATGCTTGCGTCAAGCTTTGATGTTGAAATCCTTAGAAGCTTAGTTTATTTTAATATATATTTATTCAACAAGAAAAGAAAGTGCATATCCTTCCACTTTGAAGCTTCATTCAACTTGCAAATTCCTGTTACTGGTTTTGGATGAATACAGCAATGTCAACAACTCATAGTTTTTGTTTCTATCTCAAATTGTATAAAATTTGTTCTATTGTATAATTAGCCAAGTGTTTTTTTTTTTTATTCCTGACAAACAGCTGAATTTCATTTTAATAAATATTATCAACTCAAATAAAATACCATATTTTGCAACATTTAAAGAGAGAGGGGTAGAGAGAAAGGGCGGAGAGGGTTGAGAGAGGAGAGAGAGGGTAGAAAGAGGAGAGAGGAGAGGGTAGAGGGAGAGAGATTGGAGAGAGAATATTTCAATAAAAGTTATTTAATTATTTAAAATAATTTTTGTGGATGTATTGAATATCTATCCATAAAACAATTGTTAATAGATGGATTTAATGGTTTTTACTAAATGGATTATGAACCGATTTGATTTTTTTCAATGAAATTTTAATGAATCATAATAGATAAATGAATTGTTTTCAATCCATCCAATATAATCCGAATAAAAAAATTATCCAATTCATCCCTTTGCCACCCCTAGTTAATTGCTATTCTTAATTTCATGTTATTTTTTGCGAGAGAAAACGATGGTTATGTCTTGTTCTCGGCCATCATCACCTTCAAGATAGGGGAAGAAACTAAGGAAAGGGAAATCTTTGGACTACTTATTGGAAGTATTTAGAATTATTGTTGGTATTTAAATGAGTCACCCATTCTTACCGATTAGACCTTCTTGTAATCTTTTCAATGATGGAGAACAAGAGACTCTCACTCTATACTTAAGAATTATCCATTTAAGAAGTGCTTCAATAATATAAGGTCACAATGCAATTAGAGTCGCGTCTTGAACCAAACCGCTACCTGCTAATAACATCGCACAATAATCTATATTAATTTCATTAATTTGAACTGTTATCTTATAATTTAATAAAGTTAATATAGCAGACTGTATCCAAAAAAAAAAAAAAATTAATATAGCAGACACATATATGGGTGAATCTAAATTGCCTAGAACCCGGACACAGAAATTTTGGATGGAAACTTTTTACCTTAGACGTGTGAAACATTTTTTGATATGTGTAAAATTATGCGAGTCATATAAAAAAATTACATTAATCTATTAACACAACTTTTCACCTATCAATAATTCATTAACATGCAAAAGGTAGGAATCAAGCTAGACATATTCTCAGAAACACAGAGTACGTAGTTACCACTATACTAGCTAGTATAACACATATCAAACTTGGGTCATGTTATGCTGACCAACCTCACCATCTTTGACCTTACAATCATTTTCCTGTTGATCACAAACCATCACCTTAGCCCCAACACCCCCAATTTCAACATCTTTGGTGCTTATACATTGCCTACACATGCGTTTTACCCACCCAATGCAGCCCCTGCCTGTGATACTCTCCAATGGGGTTGGTGCCCTTGGAATATTCCTACACCTTCGACCCAAATAGCAAGAAAGGACAGCCAGAACAGTAAGCACAGAGATCACTGCAAAGAATGGACCAACAGATCCCGAAGACTGCCATGCACTACTAGAGCTTGGAACAGCTTCTGAGGCAGCTTGTTGTTGCTGCTCTGGCTGTAGAATTGAAGAGGGTGTTGCTGTTGCCATGGCATATTATTATTGTTAATATAATTATAAGATTGAAGAGTAAGTAATCAATGTTACAGGTTTAAGAAGAATATAAAGGGAGGTGATGGTTAGCTTCCTTAGCGGGGTGAGAAAACTTGAAACGAGTGGAAAACAACGTGGAAAGGGATAAAGGATCTTTTTATCCTGTTTACTTTTGCAGATGGTTTCCATGCATGCATGCCTTCATTGTGCATTGTACATTGGCTTAGGGGAAAAGTATAGGCTTTTCCTTTTATCATAAAGGGCTTTGATACCTCGGTTTAAACTTCAAAGTGAGCCATACCACGTCCACATCACATGCATGTGATTATAATACAATCTTTCCTTTTTATTCTGAACACAAATGTTGAGCATGTCCATAAATTGTAGGATATAACTATTCCACTAAGTTTTTCTTTCTTTCTTTCTTTATGACATGCTTGGAGTTTCAGGCTGTATATTTGTAGGACAACTATCACTTAAAGTCAATTAGTTTATGATAAATTCTAGAATTTGGATGCTTTCCAGCACATTTCTCTCCTCAATCGAATATCCTCTCTACCTTTTTCCTCTTTCCTCTTTGTCTATCATTATTTATCCTTCCCCTCTTTTCTCTCTCCCCTCCTCTCTTTGTATTTGTTACCGCACGGTCTTAGGGCTCGTTTGGTGGTCAGGATATGATAGGGACGGATAGGATATGAGAGCAGGATAGGAGTAATATATGATATGAGCAAGATAAGCTGTTATCCTATCCGACGTTTGGTGTCCACCAGATAACCAACTGGATAGCATTGTAATTTTAGTACGAATTTTAAAATTTTCGTTTTTGTTTTGAATGTTTTCATATTTTATTAGATTTTAGTTTTTTATAATTTTTATTTTTTAAGATTATATAAAAAGACAAAATTGTCCTTGTGATAAAATTACATATAATATTTTAAAATTTTAAAATATTGTTTAGCTTAAATTAATTTTGTCATAATTTTAAATATTCATTTTTAGTCTTTACTTTACACATAGTAAAATTATTAGAATATTATTTTATTTATTTTTCAGTTTTTTAAAATAACGTGAAGTAACAAAATTAGCCTTGTGACAAAAAAAAGTTTTTTAAATTAATTATTAATATTTTTATTATTTTATGTTTTATTATACCTTTTTTGGTAACCATATTATATTTTATTATACTTTAATTATTTTATATATAAAATATTTTTATATTTTATTATATTATAAATCACCTTATCCTATTGAGTTCTAACCCAGCTCCCCCCTCAGGATAGAATTTTAACTAGATGGAAATGATATGATAGGTGACAGGATTGATTTATCCTATCCTGCTGACTCACCAAACAATAGTTTCAGACAGGATATGATAGCTTATCTTATCCTGTTTCTCCTATCCTGACCACCAAACGAGCCCTTAAAATTTAATCATATCAGAATTAGAGCCATGAATTAGGATACATAGATAATCCAAATAATTAAAATAGTGCGCACTCACTACTACCTTTGGACTCAAATATAACCAAAAAAGTACCTATATTTTTTGGACTCAGATATAAGCAAAATCCAATCAACTCAACTCTATTTAATGTAAATATTCCAAAAATCAAGAAAATTAACCAATCAAACAAATTATCCATTTACTTTTCCAAGAGTATTGCACAATCCCAAGAGAATTAAAGAGTAGTTTAATAATTATAACTCTTTTTTTTTTTTACATAAATCAAGGTAATTAAACTAAATTAACTAACTTCCTTAATAAGTATAAAATTAGTTATTTTTTACTTATAATTGAATCCGGATGGAGTACATAGCAAAAATTTGTTCATGCTACAAGAGCTTATAATACTCTTTTTGTCCTTTTGTCTTTGATTTTATCTTTTCGGTTTGCTTAAGCAAGACTCGAACATGTACCTCAATAAGCAAGTGGCATAATTTATATAAGAAATTTATTTTTCATCAGGTTCAATTGCATTTTTGATCTTTCAATTAAGACGATTGTGCAATTATGGTCCCTTGGGTTCGAAATGTGTCAATTGGACCCCTCAAATATCATGATTGTGCAATTTTATTTCCCGATATTCAATTGTGCCAATTGGGTCCCACATGTATCACAATCGTGCAATTTATAACTCCAATAGTCTATATGGCACACGTTGGACTGATTTGGGACCGATCTTCAGAAAATTGGACCCCTATACTATTGTGATGTATATGTGATCATTAAAACGTGTGAGGTGTCATAATGTTATATAGGAATGTCATGTAAGTTGCCAAGTTAGCCTTACAAAGTATCGAATCGGTCCCATGTTTGCAACATATACAGGTTACTGGCGTTAAAAATTGCACAATCATGATATGTGAAGATCAAAACTGCACAATTGTGATACCTGATAAACCTAATTGGCGTAATTGAAACCCGAGGAATTAAAATTGCACAATCGTGATACCCAACGTACCCAATTGTTGCAATTGAAATTAGGAGACCAAGATTACACAATTATAATTTATTGGAGATAAAAAATGCTATTAAACCTTTTCATTATTAAATAAATATTATAAATACTTTTTTAAAACAACGTCAATTTTGAAAATAATAGTTTTGTCCAAAGCATTCCACCCATTTATTTTAATACTTGTGAAGCTCGAGATTTGACAAAAAGAATAAAAATAAAACATGATCTAAGGGAACCAGCCCAATAAGTTAGGCCTATTTTTACACGCTTAGGGTGTGTATGATATGCATGAAAGGAAGGAAAAAAAGAGAAATGGTAATGATTTCAACCATATACTACTTGGTATACATAAAAAGCTACATTATTTGTACAACTTTTATGGACATGTAGGTGACATTCACACTTACAATTGAATACAGTATATTTACACTATCTTGAAATACGATAAATCTTCCTCCTATCCATACTCATATTAGTCTCTATGATATCTATATAGGGATGTCCCATTTCATATGTACAGAAAAAAACATTGCTCTTACATAAAACCAAGAAAAATAAAAGTGAGAGAGAGAGATGAAGTTTTGATAGGTCCACCATATTTCATTTCTCCCTCTTCAGGAGATTTGAGTATTTTGGATTTTGATAGCCTTTTGCGATCATCTTTGTAGCTGCTGAAGTAAATGAACTTCTGACAATGATTGGGATAATGGTTTCAGTCACATGGCAAGTGCTGATTGTTGCGGTTCTTGCTATGAAAACCGTAAGTACTTATGAAAAGAACAGAGAATAGAAGACGACGCGGCGGAGCTGAGAAGATGACGCACGGCACCACTGTGTGGTTGTCCGAGCGAACAAAGAAGACGTCGCACGGCAGAGATGACGACAACAGTGGCACGTGCATGAACAGAGGAGCAAGAATGGCGGAGGAGAGAGATGGAAGAAAGATGAGTGACAATAGTATTCATCGGTGGGTGGGGAGACAAGTTATACTTTCAACCACGTAGTATTTTTTGTCCCTTGATTGGACATCTATCTTGTTCCTTTTTATGTTTCTTTCGATTTCATCCTTCTATTTGGGTTGAATATCTCTAGTGCTCCATTCAATATATTTTTGCTTATAAAAAAAGAGTGAGATGGTTAAGGATCATAACCCAAACCGTAATCCCATATAAACCCTCCAATTTGGGGGACTTGAGAACTTCTTCAATTTCCTCATTTTCAAACAATGAAGTGATATACTTTTACATCTTCATCTAACTTCATTTGTAATCACTTCATTATTAGTCACTCTACTTCATTTCCTTCTAAAACTTCCAAACATAGCCTAAGGTTTAGACGTTTTCAACTCAAAACTGATTTAAACTGTAAACATTTTTAATGATATGAGTTTTAAGGAGAATGTAACTAATGCTATGAGAACACTGATTAAGAAATAAAAAATAATAATTTTTATGGAGAAATGTTGTATTTATTATTCTATGAAATAATATTTTTGATTTTCTACAAAAACTTGCTCTTTATGTATTCCTTAATCAAGGGTACCGATAAGAACACTGGTTAACAAATTCAAGTATTAATAAAATAGCAAATCTCATTAATATCAAATCTCACCTTCGGTTTTCCTCTAATTAAAAAATGGAAAAACTATTTGAGCATCCCAGCTCTCAACATCATATAAGACACCGTAGGTTTGTAAGCATGGTTTTGTTGGGTTGAGTGAAAAAAAATAAAGAGAAAAATGAAAACAAATGTTTAAAATAATTTATATAGCGTTGATGTTGATCTTGGATGTATAAATAACAATCCTCTTAAAAAATGGCTGACGACTTACCATTATGAGTGTGTTTGGGAAAGCTGAAAAAAATATATTATACTGATAATCGATTATCATCAGAATCTGTTTTTGTTTGGGTATGTTTGCTGAAAAACAATTTTAAGATAATCTATTTCGTTTGGGTGGTGCACATTAGTTATGGTGGAGACCACTTACGAAGGTGGAGAGATGGATGGATCAAAAAAAGTGGAAGATCATATGTTAGAAAAATCCATTTTGAAGGAGGACTTAAAATAGAAAATTGTGTGAGATAACTATATCTTAGAATGATGAGAGAAGTAAGGATATGCTATTTGGTTTCTAAACAAGCTCTTGGATCATGGTATTTTGATGTTGGCCGTAAATGGTGGAGAAGGAAAGAAAGGAGTTCTTGTTCTTGAACTTGATAAGTTGAAATGTTGAAATGAAAGAAATGAGTTCTTGTTCTTGAACTTGATAAGTTTATAAGTTGAAATGAAATGAAAGCTGAGTGTGTGGTGTGATGAGGGTGGCCGAAATTTTAATCCATGTGAGAAGAAGGTTCTAGTTCTTCAAGTTAGTGTAATCATAGTTTGGTTGATCATGGTTTAGGTGTAGTTAAAAAAAATATAGAATACTTATATATTTTATAAATCATCATGATGAGATGAAGAATAAGTGAGTATGTGCGTGTATGTGTGGGCTAGCCGAATTTATCCATAAGGGAAGGGAGGGCAAAATTGTCAAAACACTTGTTGGACATGAAAGGAATTCACAAAAAGGTCCAGGGGCATTTTGGTCATTTCGCAAAGGATTTTAGATATTTTTCAAGACGGTCATGATGACCATGGCGAGTCATCATGGTGAGTCACTAGGTGAGTTGTCTAGGCTAAGTCATCACCTCTATCCTTTGACATATCTCTGCAGTTTTGAATTCGGCTCTGTCGTTTACCCGATTAGGGTTTTCGATCGTTTTTTGTCAAGATTCGTTCAAATAAAATAAAATATTTTACTTTTAGTGAAAACTTTAAAAATAGACTTTATCACTAAAATAATGATAAATGTAGAATTTTTCAGTTTCGGATCAAATTAAGGTTTCTGCCTGTATAAAACTATACTGTCAGCAAAAACGCATAACGGTTTCCGTCTGAGTTTTAAACTCAAAATTGAACCATAACTTCCTTCGATATAGAAGGTTTCAACTATAATTTTATTTTCCTAAAAATCATTTTCTGGATCCCCTGTAAAAATACAAAATATAATTACCGGATAAGACGCGAGAAAACGGATGTTACACACTGCTGGACAAACCAGGCAAAGCCACCAAATGTCTTAAAGAGAGCGACCTAGTCCGTGACTCGGTCTTCTGTTTCTTATCCGTGTTCATCATTTGCAGCAACAGATCTCTTGTTCAGTTTTCCTTCTTGCAATGCTAATAAAAAGAATAATGATATTTGGACACAAATTTTGACACAATATATAAATATCACATAAAAAAAAGAAAATAATAAATAAATATTAAAAAATAACTTTATACAATATTAAATACTAATTTTATGTTTAAATATCATTATTCAGCATGTTTTACAAAACAAGTGTATCATTACTCAGTAAAAAATAACACTTGCCAATTACTAAATGGGTAGGTTTTGGAGGCGGGTTCTGCTGGATGCCACGATAAATTTGCTGCTCGTCCATCTTCAGTAACCTTTACTAGTTTCGAATTTATTTCCGTTGTAAAGAAAAAATAAAGGTGAATTCTCCGATACCATCAATAAATTTGGTGTAATTTTTACATCTCTTATGTGACCCAATCACAACATATCAAGTCAATTAATGAACCCACATCAACATCATATAAGATGTATTTTCATTTTTATGGAAAGATCCAAGAAACTCTTGCCTTTGTTTTTTCCCCCGGGGACCATTTTGCAAAATTAATATAAATAAAAAAATCAAAAATAAAACAAATTAACTAGGGTTGCTAATCTAAATCTGAATCAAAATATAATAACTTTTCATCTTCTTTTCTATGTTCATCAACCTTCAACCCCTATTCATCAACTTCATATTCTCCTCTGTATTTTTCCTTTGCAAAAAAATCAAAGAACATCATTCCAACTCTAAGCACCATCACCTCTAAGATCAGTATATGGAAAAATCTTTTAATTCCTCTTTTCTTTCACTCATATTCCTATTTACATTCCTTGCTAAGCATACCCTTAGATTTCAGATTGAATCATAATTGTAACTTTTATACGGTTTATATGTGGCTCAATCTAAATAAGTCAAATCAATTAAAAGGTACACATCAGTGCCAAGTTTGATAGACTTTCATTTTTATATAAAAACCCCTTTTAACTCTTACCTGTACTTTCTAACCAAGGGACCATGTCGCAAAAACAAAACTTTAACTTTTCCTTTTTTATTATTAGATCCAGAAACACCTCTCACCAAAAATCAAAACAAAAAAATTGAGGTTTCTAATAAAAAACCAAATCGCACGCAACTCAACCCAGAATTCTTCTTCAAATAAACTTCATCATCTTCAAGCCACCAACCAAGCATCTTGAGGAAGAGATGTGGAAAGGAAACAGACACTCATCAGCCTCGGACCACCGCAAGCCAGAGCGGCGAATCTTCTCCGCTCAACCGCCTCCGCCTCCACCTGCCTCTGCGCGTGACCTCCTATCCCCAACCAGCTCCGTCCACCGCCGCATCGCAACAACGCCACAACCTCATTCCAACACCGCATTACTGTCCAACCACACCAGATCGGGAGCCACACGTCCCCATTGACCTCGATCTACCGTTATTGCACAGTTGGGGGTTACCTGATATGCGCTTGCCGCTCCTTTACCATGAAAATCTTCACAATGGTGATGAATGCTGAAAAATAAAGGTTAAGGTGGCACAATTTTAAAATGTTTAATACCATAGTGATAATTATTCCTTTTGTTCTCAGTAAACTAAGGCATCTTCGAAGTTGTAATATTTATGCAGCAGGGGAAATTGATTGTACTTGCTAAGATCAAGGGGAGGCCGAGTTATTTTAGTCTTTAGAGCAATAGATTCTTTCAGACCAAGACAGTGTATAAAGGAGCGGAAAGCGCATATCAGTTCAAGTTCAACCTTCAATGGTGGAGATATTTGGCATCAGGGTTCAAAGTGGATTTGGAAGGGAAGAATAATTAGTTTTTTATTAGAAACCCTCGATTTTTTAGTTTTGATTTTCGAAGAAATCTAAAAATAAAAGGGAAAAGTTAAATTTTTATTTTTGCAATATGGTCCCTTGAGCCAGAAAGCAAAGACAAAAGTTGGAAGGGGTTCCTGTATAAAAATAAAAGTCTATCCAATGTGGTCACCTTTCAATTGAGTTGGCTTGTTTGGATTGGGCTATATGGACAGTGTAAAAATTACCCAAAAATTATCATGGATATCAAGAGAATTCACCAAAAATAAATTATGAATTTATGAGAAGAAGAGAAAGTCAAAAAAAGCTCAATTAGAAACCCTTACCCCATAAAAAAAATTAAATTAAACCTTTACTTTTTGTACAGAACCGGAAAAGCAGGTCAGCATTTCAATTATCTGTTCAATTTAATTTTTGTGTGCAGATCCCCTTTAAAAGCTGACGGTTTCGATATGCGATTGGTCCAGCGCAAAGAAGGCCAAGGGTATGATTTGCGTTCGAAAAGCGAGGGTGGAATGGTAATTTCAATCCTACGATAACAACAAACAAAAAATCTTGAAAGGGTTGGGTGGCCTTTAAAAGTCAGTGGTGGATCTGTGTGTGCGACTCATATCACTGAGAGTCACACTTGCGGCAAAGCAATGGTGACTCCTGAGATTCCTGGTTCATATCACATACCTACCTATGAATAGCATATATTCCTCCTTTCATCTCTCTCTCTCTATCAGATTTTAGTTTAATCATTATTATTACTATTCTGTAAATTGCTTGCTTGTATTGTATGTGCCGATTGTGTTTTACTGTTTCTCCTTGTGTGTGCCGATTCTGATTGAACACAAACTGCCTCTTTCTGTTTGTGTTCAGATCTATGTTTGTGGTTTTGTATTTACCATTTTTCTCTCTCCAATTTCTCCACCGTAAACAAAATAAAAATAAAAATGGAGGTGAGGTGAAGTCACTGGAGGCAGCGGTTCATCGATCTCTTCTTGAATTTGGTTGTGGAATAACACAAAACATGAATCGATCGATAAACCTCTGCATCCAGCGCTCATTTTCCCTCCATTTCTCTTTCTTTTCCGGCGAAAACAACCGAGATTTTTTGAGTTTTTATTTTTATTTTTATATATTTTTAATTATAGTTTTTCTTTTCCTTGTCTCCTATACAATGGAAGATTTGATTTCCTCTCCCTGGTTATGTTGCTTGAAATTTAATCTAGATGCTTCTGATTGTTGATTAATTGTGATCGATCTGTTAATAATTTCCATTACTTCTACAGTTGCTATTTGTCATTGTAGATGTATGATGCGTATTTTCAGTGAGGTTCACTGAATTCCCCTTCTGACGGAACCCCTACTGTTGCGGCTGCCATTGTTCCAGTTTGTGGTGATACTATGCGCACAAAATGTATTTAATATCAATATCAATAATATTAAACAGAATAGTGTATTTTCTGTTGCTTCATTCTTATGAAATGTTTTTTGTTTTAATTGGAGCTTGGCGCAATGGTTAGAGTTGTTGTTGTTGTTGTTGTGTAATTCAGGTTGTGGAATTAATCGCTCCACATAGTATGTAAGCATGTTTGTTTAAGATTCCATTTAACGCCAACCAGCGTTTAATGTTGCGTTCATTGAAAGCTCCATATTGGAGCTTTGAGAAAAATTGGGTTCACTAACAAACCTATTTTATATATGCTATACAAACCTATTTGCCATTAATTGGGAATTCTGAGATTCCATTTTAATCAATGAAGGCTCTAGCCTTAAATATTCACATTTGTGTTAATCAATGATTGTCTTGCCTGTTAGGGGTGTCTACCCTTCTATAATAGTAGATATCCTTTATACTTTATTACATGCTTTTCATTTTGCTTTTGTGAAGTTGTATAATTCTTCATGCGACATTAGCTTATACAGCATTTTGTTGAAATTGCATTGCAATTGAAGGGATGGATCTTATTGTCTTGGTAAAATTTAGGCTAAAGTAGGCTTTTGGTTTTATACGTAACAATGTTTAGCTTGATCTGTATAGATATTTTTTTTTTCTCCAAATCAGTCTCTATATGTACAATTATTTTCAATTTGGTCATTATCGTTTATGTTGTTATAACATCGTTTGTTGGATTGAAAGTATAAGTATCAAGTTGAAAATGATTGTTTATGTAGGTACCAAATGCATATCTTTTTTTGGTTATTGTGTTCTTATACATGACACTCATTTCAATTTGGTCGCTATGCTTTAATTCTAATAAATGGTGTTGTAACATAATAAAGGGAAATAATCAAATTAAAAATAGTTATACACTAGGGGCTACATTGAAACTATTTTATATATAAGGACCAAATTGTAAATTAGAGTAAACTATTGTCTATCGTGAAATATAAGTTCTTAGAGTGTTCAGTCTTAAAAAATGCGATAGTACTGTAACTCTAGGTTGTTCCTATAGATGCTAATGCTTTCGTTCCCTGATTGGCTTGACTGTTCACTCCTAAAAGAACTTCTGTGTTGGCTGGTTGGATGCGGATCAGATGATTAAAATAGTTGATGCAGTCTATTTTCAGTTTATTCCGATGCCACAAATAGTGGATTTGACATATTACAGAACAAGTGTCTACATTCATTTTAGAAATTCCATAGTTCTATATTTTGGTATGGAGCTTTTTTGGACTGCATTACTATAAATGTCATTTTCTATTTTCCCTCACCATATAGGGCCAAGGTCTCTGCCTATATCTTTCCTGTAACGGAAAGTATCTTTGGAATGTAGGTTTGTAAGTGGTAGGCAGCACACTGTACATTACCTAATTGTACAGTGTCTAGGTCCCGGCTTCGTAAAAGTGGAGTTCCACTTGCAAAAGAATCATCTAGCTGATTAGTGATGTTTAAGGGAATTTGGTATCTTGAACTCCTGTACATGAGTTGAATGAAATTGAAGTAAAGCAGGACCATTTTGCAATTTGGGCCATTATGCGGTGAGCAAATTTTGATTCTCGGATACATATTGTGAGTAATAATGTGAGGAAGCATCGTCAATCCAAGGATATTCTGACGGTTCATTCCTTGTTTCTTATTCTCTTGTGCAAAATTATTTCTGCTCTGTTTTACTCTCTATATTCGTTTTCACTTTTCCCTTTGAAAACTCTCTTGTGCCTATACGGAATAATGCCACACTTTCAATTTAAGAATAACTTGAATACAAGTTAGTACAGATCCTATTTTGGGTACATACATATGGATTCTAAATGGAAATATCAAGTATTGATATTGGGTTTATAAGCTGTCTATTAAATTTAACTCAAGATTTAAGTGTAAAAAAAGTGTGTTAGAATGTATTAAATTTAACTCGATCAATGATTCGGACGTGCGCGCACATACACATAACCCACACAAACATCATTTCATATTTACACATTTTACCGTTTAAATGCGAGTTGAGTCTGTGAATCAAGTAATGACGTGCAAAGTACCTTTATTCTTAATTTCTTATATCCAATCAATAATCATGCATCACCATTGGGTGAAGGGTGGCCAAGTGAGTCAACTAATATTGGTGAAGCAAGTAATACTTGTTTTGAGCTTTGATTTTTGTACAATGGTGATGTGGAGGTTTGAACTCATGTTTTAAAACCATATAGAAATTGATTAGGTAAGGACATGGTTTGAATGATTCCCCGTAATAAGTTGATAATTCAACCCGGATTGAATTAGAAACAACAATTGAATAACATATAGGAAACAATAATTGAATTGAAAATACAGTTAATGTATGCTTTAACAGGTTGAACTAGACAATCTAGTTTAAATTCTAAAATATTGTTTTAAACTTATGACTTTATGCTAATCCTTTACTGTGCTAGCTGACTCCCAATAATTTAAGGGTGTTCAAAAGGACAAAACTTAGGTGTATTTTTATATGTACTTTTGTTGCTCTTATTCAATAAGAATACGTGAGAAATAGTTTATCAATAAAAATATAGTATGTGTAATAGTTTCTTTTTTTTTACCTAAGCAAATGTAATAGTTATTAGACATGTATTTTTCTTATTGGAAAACGAAACCAAAAATATATATCCGACAAAACAGTGTATGATTTTCACTTTATTAAATATATCAATTTTTATTTTTTAACGTGGACACTGCTTAGCATTTAAGTAACTTAAAAAGAACTAATTTAGTGAAACGATAGTAATGGTTTTGTCTGATATAGGACTAATTCTATATAGCAAAGATGGCCATGGCTTGGCGCATTCCAATCGTGCCTGCTAATGCTATATTGGGGCAATAACTCCAACTCCATTGTAGTGATTATTATGAGGATGAAAATAACAAGGATTCAAGTTTTAAGATGACGAGGATTTGCGGTCGCGGTGGCTGCCATAGGTATTGCGTGACTACCAAAGAAAATGATCATTATAAGAAGCCAAATTCTTTGACAATGGCATTTTGTCGTTTATGAGATGGCGATAATGAGGAAAACTTGTAACTATTACAGAGTGGTATCCAAAGAAACTTTTTAATAGCTGCGTTATGTAAGTAAGTGTAAAATAGTTGATTGGGAGGGGAGAACCCACCTTATATGTCCAATAGGTTTCTAAACGGAGATTAGCCACTACTAAAGTGATAGATATTTCGTACCTACGTTATAGTTAAAAAAAATAAAAAATAAAGCATGCATAAAAAGGGAAGATGAATGTCTTTTGAACAAAAATGCATTTGGATAATTTATGCCTATCTTGTCCATCAACCCGAAATTTGTATTTTATTTTTTGAATCAGAACTTCAAATTAGTGATTAGTGAGAGTGCTTATTATACGTTTTTATGGAGCATTAGTATCTTTGATACTCTAGTGGATCTAGAATTAGGATAGCACAAATTAGAGTGTTTTCTTAGGAATTCAAATTTCAGAGTCCATAGATTAGCTTTCATAAAATTGATGTGTCTATAAAAAGATTCATAAATTATTTTAATTTAATTATTATATATCTCTAATACAATCTTCTCGGGGTGCTTTTTTTTACGGAGAAGTTGTCAAGTTAGACTGAACTAACATGATGAAGTTTCTCCTAATGATTAACTTGTTTGGAGTAACAAAATAAAAATCAATGCAAACAATTTACTATTTATTCTTTATTAGAAATGTTCAATTCTAATACTTGACAATTTTGAATGAATTCTATATAAATGATTGTGGAAGTGTGTTTCGAAAGCTGCCATATTTTTGAAGTGTAAAACTAGGGGGCTAAGGAAGTTTGTAGTGGCAGCTCCACTCAATAATCTTAATTGATTTGGTGAGTCTGCCATACAATCATGAGTGGTATCAAAATAACTATTTACTTTAACTAAATCTAAATGTATGTGATTAAATAGTTTGTTATAATTGTTATCAAAGGAGTAATTCAATTGATTTATAAGTAGTTCATGAAATAATTTACAGCATTTCAGATTAATTATTTCATAGCTGAATTAACCACTTAAAAATATTTAGAATGAGAGAAATCTCTCTACATTCTAAAGTCCGATATATAAAACAATCAATCTCATAGATGATAGGATTATAGTTTGCATATCAACGGAAAATTTTAAAATTTGAAACCAAGTCAGACTATGTAATGAGAACAACCAACCCCCGCTGTTGGCAACAAACCCTATGATTATTTAATATTTATTAATCTTGAATGGCACCAACTGCAAATTCTACTGCACATGATTTATGTCCTTAGGCTAATTGTTTATACAATTTTATTTTATTTATGAATTCTGCATCTCATTCCCTCTCTTTTGTCTTTTAGGAATAGCATACTGATAACCCAATTGTACCCATCACTCTCTATCTGGTATTTGCATATCCAGGAAAGAAGATTCATATATATATGTAAAAGAGAAAAAAGAATACTACGTATAGTATATATAAAGGTAAATTAAAGGATTAAAAAGAAGCCATAGGGACTAGCTAGATCATCATCTGGTCATGGCAGCATATATGCATGTAGAATAGAAGATATCAAGATATATGTTGAAGTTAAGATAAATTTCAGTTTCTCAGTCTTGCAAACAACTTCTTCTTGGTGTAGCAAAATAGGGTTAAAGGGAAGACACAACATGGTAAAAGCTACAAAAAGTCTATGTTATTGTTGGTTTACTTTACCGTTGCAAATGTATTTTTGGTGTCTAAAAAAGTATGTTTACCACAAACAAACTCTGTAGGTTTGCAGCTTCTCAATTGTAAACCAAACATACAGTACATCTGATCAAGATTAGGCGGTTTCTTCATGAACTTCTCCTGTCTGACATTGAGAGGCACTGAAAGAAGGAGCTACAACAACAGAAGAATAAACCTTAGAACTTCCAAATGAAATTCCACAGCACCCAGAACCTTGTTCAGGAATGGAGCATGCTATAGTTTCCTCAACAAGCGTGTCAAATTCGTCTCTCATGATCTGATTTTTCCAAGGCATGTCGACTGTGGAAGAAAAAGATGAGGAAACTGCATGGTTCTTCATGACTGCATGCTTAAGAAGCTGGAAAGCCCTGGGATTCTTTCCCAAAATATTGCTGCAGTTTTCCTCATGAGTATTCATGATTCCCGGGCTTGGAAAGTTTGTTTTAGCATTTCTTCCTCTAAGAAGCCTTGCAGCACTGTCATAAGCCAGGGCAGCCTCTTCTGCTCTGTCAAAAGTTCCTAACCACAGCCTCAGTTTCTGAGATGAGTCCTTGATCTCAGCAATCCATCTTCCTGAAGGCCTTTGTCTCACCCCAATAAACTTTTTCTGACTCTTGGTTAATGTTTTTGGAATCTTCATAATGCTGCCCTCTTTCTTCTCATATGACTTGTCTATTTCAAAAGGCATCAAAGAATGATTGTTGTTTTGGTTTTGAGATTGGTGTGGGAACTCTGAGGTGTCTAGGTTTTCCATGAGAGTAGGAGGATGGTTTGGTTTTTTTTAGCATTTATGGAAAGGAGGTGATCATTAATATAAAGCCTTTGATGTTAAAACGAAATTGATGTTGAGATAATGGTGTGCTGTTTGACAGATTCGGATTTGTTTCCTTCTTCAAAGGTTAATTATCTTATACATAAAATATTAAACATGAATAAATGAGAAGAAGAGTAGAATCCTATCAGAGAAAATTATTTTCTAAGAAGGCATGTGATTTAGATTGGAAAGATGTAAATGAGAAGAAGAGTAGAATCCTATCAGAAAAGGGATTCCACATCGGTTATTTTTGGCTTTTCACATCGGTTTTCAAACTGATGTTGAAATGACCGATGTGGTTTATTGCCACTTTTCACATCGGTTTTAAAACCGATGTTTATAATATATTTTTAACAGCGGTTTTGACCTTAACCGATGTGAAAAATTAATTTGTCAATTGGTAATCTATTGGAAATTTCATTTTCCACGTCGGTTTTGCAAAAACCGATGTGTAAAGTCTCATTTTTTTTTTATTCTGTTATTTACATTTCTATCATTCATTTCCCCTGTTTCAGTAATGCAGATCAATACCAGAATAACATACTGTAAATATTCTTAACACAACTAATATATACTGAATTTATTACGAACAATACATATGTACGTTCAATTACATTCAGACAACAAAGATAATTAGAAACAAAAAAGCTACATGATATATTATAGATTTCATATCAAAATACATATGATCAGTCAAAAGTACACTATATATATACAAACTATGGTTGGTACATGATAAGTTTTTAAACTAACTACATATATACAAACTATGGTTGGTACACTTCAAGAAAGAAAGTTGCCCAACGCCTCTTTATGTTGTTGATGTCGGAATCAGATAATGGAGTTGGATTGTTGAATATCTGCAAGTTTAATTGGACAAAAGATTATATCTTTTAAGTAATAAACTAACATAAAACATATAACGAATCTATAACTATTACTTCTAATTGTGTCAATTAACATTTACCTCGTGCCATCTTTCAGTGATCCTGGAGGAGATAATTTCCAACATCCACTACATCACATGGTAGCCACATTCTCATGATCCACGTTGTATACGTGACTACGTACAAATGAAACCCAATTAGAATATGAGGAATTAAATAGAAATCAATAATTATACCCACTGCATATGATGCATTTGAACTAATAAATATCTTACGCTAGGAATAATCCATCTGATAGCCCGAGTACGCCTTTCACCACGCAACATGTGGTTTGCATTAACAGACCTATCATGACAAAAACATTAATTAAAGTATATCTAATAGATTTCAGATAATTAAAACAACTGCATTACTGATTATAAAGTATTTTAATGCTTACGTTTCGATAATCGTCTTCAGTTCATTCGCCGGGTTATTTCCCAATGAGCAGAAGAAGACCACGACGTTCATCCTAGGGTACAAGATCAACAGTTGCCAATGCTGGCTGTATTTGCGGAACAGTTAGTGACTAAGTCATATATAGTTATACTTAAATAACCGGTACTTACTTATTGAGATAAGGTGCAAGGTAGAATTGATGATCGTCTCGGGCAAGTATATCACGTATGGTAGTGACCGGGTCTTCTGATGCTAGGAGAACATCACCATGAATGAACATGGGGTCAATGAACCCATAAAGGGCGAGGTTACCCTAATCAACTAACATACGATGCAGATACCTAATATATTGGAAAAACATGTTAATTATCATAGTATTTAAAAATTAATTACTTAACTTATAAATAAAATGTACTTACGTGCACCATAACGATATGTGTGCAGAACTAGCCATTTCTTTATTGAGTACCATCTCCATAAGTTCCTTCTTTGGGATATACAGTTCATCACCTGGACTGGCATCATGTTCCAACCTTACCAAGGCTGCGTCATTCTCCATGGTGACAACCTGTATAGCCAGAACTTTAAAAACATCACCATGGCCAGGTGCCCCTTTGTCGATCCCCTAAACAACATAGATATATATTAGTAATCACGGATATTTAAGTTATTTAATTCGTAATTAACTAAATGGTCAAATGAATACCTTGGCAGGAGCAGACATCTCTGGTCTTCCTGGATCCGACCTTTTAGGCACAATATCATTTCCAACATCCTATAACGAATAAAAATAAAGCATTATCTTTAAACAATAATAAATTATTTCAACTATGAATATAGAAAAACACAACTAACTGAATGCCTCAGATGCAACAAGAAAGTTGACCAGTCTTCTTGGCCAGAGGATGAAGTTACCGGGGGCCTGACCCACTGTTTGAACCTCCTCAGTGGGCACAGGGACTCGAGCATCAGCATCTCGAATAATCTCAACAACGACCCTCAGCTGATCATCCGGTATTAAACGATGGTGTATGGTATTACCTAAGTTATCATGTGCCCTCCCCAATGCCACTAAGCGGCGAGCATGATGATCATCAACATGCAGCTCACACCTATCAGGGTCGTCATCATCATCATCAGCATCATCACCGTCATCATCATTTTCAGGCTGATGGGGAGGATCACATGAGCCCTTAGTGCTCACATGGACAGAGGGTTGGACACCGGCTGTCATCTGCTGGGACATAGAAGTCAATATTGCCATCTGCTGGGCAAACTGCTCGGCCATCTCCTGTCGAAGCTCAGCTACAATCTCCTGTTTTAGCCTTGCTTTATTTGCATCAACATCCCTGTGGCATTGGTGTGAAGATGAACCATGGTATTGGCGAATGCCGATGCCCTATCCAACACCAATGACACGGCCCAGGTGGTCTGGTTTGCCGATGGCAGCAACTAAGATATCATCGCGTCCTCTAGGAACAAAGGTTCCTCGGGTTACCTGCTCGTCCAAGGCATCCTATCACATAAAATATCAGATCACATTACAATTCGGTAACAATCTTAAAATGACAATTACAATTCAAACTATACTTACAATCTTCTCAGCTACTTGGCGGGCCTCCTCAGATGTATATTGTCCCGTTTTTCTTTGTCAGACCCTCTTCCATTTACGATGGCGTGGGGGTGGAGGTGGATCAACAACCTCTGGACGATTTTCAGCATTAGGATCCGCCTGAGATGCTGCTTCCTGACGTGCTTTCTTTTCCTCTTCAACCATTATCTGACCAAGCTTTTTATATCCCCCACGAGACATGACATGGGGGTAGACATTCTTGCTTTGGTTTTTCTGCCCCTTTTCCCTCTTCTCCTGTTATAAATAGAAGAAAATTAAATTACATATGTAAATAAAATTAATGAAATTACATAAATTTAGAGACAAATCAAATAAGTTAACCTGAAAGCTGGGATCATGTCGGCTCTGAACAAAGTTATCCCACGTCGCCTGGTCAAGAAACGGATACACCTCAAGTGGGTTCTTTTTACTTGTTGGATTGAATACATAGTATCTGCCCAGGTCGGCCTTAAAAGTCCTCCAACGCTCTCCAGCATACTTTAGCAAACGCTTCTTCATAACGTACGTATCCGGTATGTCAAAGGTCAACTACATTAAGACCAAAAGAATCAACGAATTACTGTATGATATTATTAAGATAAAAATAAAGTAGATACAGACAAACACAGGACGTAAAAGTATAGATACCAGAATACTCTCCCATATCTTATCCTTCATGTCCGCCGGTACATCTTTCCAAATATCAATGAGTATACTAGGCCTGCTCCTAGCAAGGCTCGCCACAAAACTGTTAAACTGCTCTGCCATTGGCCCAATATGATTGAGGTTATTATCAAAGTCTATTCTTATCCTTTGATTTGAACCAGGGTTGGCAGTCAAATTCCTCATTCGTGTGGCACGTCTACCCTTTCTACCAGTAGACGGGGTCTCCGACCCGCTACATGAATTAGGGATATCCTCACGATCAGCCATGTATACCTGTTTAAACAAAAAAAAAAACTTGTTAGTATGTCAGGATAAATATCAAACATAACTTATAAATATCGATCAACGTACGTAAACCTAACTTATAAATATCAACGTAAACATATAATATGCATTTAAACATAACTCAAACTAAACTTACTTTGTGGTCAATTAGTAAAGTTCTCCCATAACCCTTCTTGGTGATCATTAAGAGTAGCATGTACATCATCCACTTCATTTTCCTCATTCAAATTAGGCACTCGTGTTGAGAAAGAAGGAGTATCAGAAATATCAAGAGTTGAATCGTGATTTCCCTCACTACCATTATACATGTTTTTCCCTGGAGAACCACTGACCACCTTTTGTTAGAAGGATCACGGATATAAAACACTTGTTTTGCTTGGGATGCCATGATGAAAGGCTCCTATTTATTACCTACCTTATTAAGGTCCACCAATTTGAATCCTAACTCATCGGTTTGCACACCATTGTTACTGTCGACCCACTGACATTTAAAAATAGGTACTCTAAACTTCGTGTAATCAACCTCCCATATCTCTTCAATGATTCCAAAGTATGAAACGGATGCCATAACAGGGTTTTTATCTTTCGAACTAGAGAAATGCATGGACTCAGCGATGACCATAACCCCACTGTTTTGCATAGTACTTTTGTCATCCTGGGACTTTGTATAGAAGGAAAACTTATTGATATCGTACCCACTCCAGCATATGACATCAAAGTTAGGCCCCTGTGCTAGCCATTTTAATGTATCAGAAGCAATATCATCCTTTGCAATTTTTTCTTTAAACCAGTTCAAGAAAGTCTTGTTATGCTTGTTCAAACACCATTTTTCATTCATTCTAGGGTAAGTTTCATTGATGATGCTTTTATGCTCACATAAGTATGGTTCAACCTCATCAGTGTTATTCAATATATACAAATGTGCTTGAAGCACTTCCTCCCGATCCATGCTCTTAATAGTGATACCTCGTGTACCCTTACCATCATATCTTCCTTCGTGACGAGACTTCGGAAGCCCTACAGGTTCCGCTTCTGACATGTAGTCTGTACAAAACTCAATAGCTTCTTCTACAACATACCTTTCAACAATAGATGCTTCGGGACGGTGTGGATTTTTCATATATCCTTTCAAGATCTTCATGTATCACTCAACCGGGTACATCCACCTTAAATAAACGGGGCCGCACAATCTAATCTCCCTCACTAGATGAACAATCAAATGAACCATGATGTCAAAAAATGAAGGTAGAAAATACATCTCCAATTGGCACAATATAATGGCTGCCTCATTTTCCAAGTCATCCAACTTTTTAGTGTCAATGACCTTGCTACATATAGCATTGAAGAATAAGCATAACCTAGTAATGGCATGTCTGACTTTTTTAGGAAATATGTCACGAATGGCCACCGGTAGTAGTTGTTGCATCAAGACATGACAATCATGAGAATTTAAGCCAACTAATTTGAGATCTTTCATTGAGACAAGTCTTTTGATATTTGAAGAGTAACCCTGTGGCACTTTGACTCCCCGTAGACATTCACAGAAACTTCTTTTCTATTTTTTTGATAAAGTATGACATGCTGGGGTTAAATAAGTCTTCTTATCCCCCACTTTAAGTGGAGCTAACTGCTCTCGTATACCCATCGCAACTAGATCCAGACGAGCATTCACACCATCCTCTGTCTTGCCTTGAATGTTGAGAAGCGTTCCGATTAAACTGTCACACACATTTTTCTCCACATGCATCACATCAATACAATGTCTTACATCAAGCTTGCACCAGTATGGAAGATCGAAGAAGATTGACCTCTTCTTCCATATTTTCTTCTCGGTAGCCTTCTTGTGGGTCTTCCCATAGATAACATTAGTGTTGTTCACCCTTTCATAAACTTGCTCTCCAGTCAAGGTCACCGGAGCAATTTCATTCTCCGGAAGTCCATTGAAAGCTTTTCTCAATCTACAATAAGAATGATTAGGTTGGAGAAATCTCCGATGCCCAAGGTAAACCGTCTTCCTTCCATGTTGCAGTTGATGGTAACATGTGCCTTCTTCACATATTGGACATGCTTTATGCCCCTTAACACTATACCCACACAGGTTCCCGTATGCTGGAAAGTCATTGATGGTGCAAAATAACATGGCACACAATCTGAACGTCTCACGGCAATACCCGTCGATCACATCAACGCCTTCATCCCACAACATTCTCAAGTCTTCAATCAAGGGACTCAGATAAACATCAATATCATTTCCTGGCTGTTTAGGACCCGAAATCATCATACTTAACATAATGTATTTGCGCTTCATGCACAACCAAGGAGACAGGTTGTAAATTACCTGGAGAACAGGCCATGAACTATGAATACTACTTAAGTTTCCATATGGATTCATTCCATCGGTAGCAAGTCCAAGCCTGAGGTTTCTGGGCTCATTGCCGAAATCCGGAAACAAACTATCAATTCTCTTCCATTGCAAAGAATCGACCGGATGCCGAAGCTGTCCATCACACTTCCTATCATCTGCATGCCATCTAATGTTCTTTGCATCATTTACATTAGCAAACAATCGCTTGAACCGCGGAATCACGGGAAGATACCATAACACATTCGCAGGAGGACCTTTGGTGACCACATCACAACTAGAATCACCATCCTTCACTTTGTAGCGTGATACCCCACACCTGGGGCACTCGTGCATCTCTTCAAACTCTTTCCTGTACAATATGCAATCATTGGGGCAAGCGTGTATTTTCTTATACTCCATACCCATCGGACACAATATCTTCTTCGCCTCATAGTTTCGAGATGGCAATGTGTTGCCTTCTGGAAGCATGTCTTTCAACAACTCAAGCAATTCGGTAAAGCTTTTATCGCTCCACCCATTTCTCGCCTTCACATTGAACAATCTTAACACCGCTGACAACCGTGTGAAATTAGTGCACCCCGGATACAAAGCCACTTGCGCATCACTGCACAAAGTATCATACACATGTGCGCGCCGAAAAGACTCTTGCCCAACATCACGGATCATGTCCTCTAGTCCATCGTCCATTTCCACGTCATCAACTTCCTCTCTATCCGACACCCTCGGCCTGTCTAACGATTCACCATGACATATCCATGTTGTATAACTCTTGCAAATCCCCTCACAAATAAGATGATCACGTATCTCCTCAGCTTCTAGTCGTCTCTCATTCAAACAGTTAACACAAGGACAATAAAACCTTCCGTTACCACTATCAGGAGCATTTGTTTTTGCAAACTGTAGAAAATCTTCCACTCCATTCTCATACTCATCACTTGTCCGTCTAGCATTCATCCAACCGCGATCCATGACTAAACCAATACCTTCGTACTTAGTCCAACATATTCATCAACCACTTCTTATGACAGGGTATGGCCCTATCCCATTCGAGAAGAAACTTTTTCAACATTCGGTTAACAGTTAGTCCTTAACTCTCATGCTCATACTCGACAAAATTTCGGCAGCATTTCCCTTCGGTCTCCGACGTACACTACTTGAACGCGATGACATCCACCACGATAAAGTATGCACCCGGAGAACGAAAGGAAATGTATCAATCCGAACTTTCATCAAGTATATAACATTAGAATCAATGAATAACTATTTTAACTGAATTAAGAAAAAGTTTTTTCCCAAACTGTCCAACTTTGGACAATTCAAGATCCAACACAATGAGCGGTACATTAAGCACATACACGTGTGCTCATTAGTATTGCATCTCAAACGGGAAACTAAGGATTTACTAATTATTGTGGGCATATTATCGAATCAAATAAATTTTCAAGAAAATACATTAAAACTCCAATGAAAGCTTTTCAGTCAAAACGTACCTTCTGAGAGACAACCCGAGTTGTTATTGTGCAAAGACAGCAGAGAAGTGAACAAAGCAGAGGCAGTAGCACTATGCAACGGAGTCAAAGACACTTGTACACCTGCCAACTAAAAACTCTTCCTTGAGTTAATCATTCTAGAATTGAGAGAATTCTGTAAATAGTCATTGTAGGATATGTATGAAGAACTCCGTCAGTAATTCAATATATAGGTCAATGGCCAAAAAGATCTAACTACTAGAAATTTTATTTAGACGAGCATTAGACATTTTTACACTTGACAAGAAGATGCTTGCTGATTATCTGATTTTCATGTTATAAAGTGAAATCCGTGCTTCTTGTCACTTAACACTAGAACCAATACCTGTCTCTTAGGCTAATGGCCAAACAACCAGTGGCCAAAATCTGTTTCTATTCTTCATTGTACAAATAATAAATGTACTGCCATAAAAATATATATAATTCATTCTTTCATCACGACACATGTTGTAAGCACAGAACTGGAGAAATTCTACAAGGAAGCATAAAGGGTAAAAGCATTTGGAGAAGATCATGAACAAACTCATATCTTTGAGTAGTATCTAGAAAACAACTCCACCTGATTCAAAGTCAAGTGCCAAAGGTGCAACTTTGCATGGTAACAATCATATATTCATAAGCATAAGAACGTGGTGAACATTGACAAAAAAATCAAAGACATCAAAATTATATAAAAGATGTTTTTCAAAGTTACACCAATCTTGAACATATCAAACGTAGAATAGAAGCTTGAATATAAAAGTTTGAATGTAATTTTTTTTTTTGATAAATCAAAAGTGTATTAATTGAAGTATTAGAAATACTTAACCCATTTACATCCCAATTTGGATACAGCACCAACATATACATCAAGTATACCCAAAAGAAAGTAAGAGCTAAGCAGGAACATGGTTTCCTGTTTGTCTAAACTGCACCTAAACTTTATAAAGTATAAAAACATTAGCTTGACATGTACATTACTAGCGCCAATCAGATCAAACACCCAAAGATCCCAAAAAACCACTAAAATATTCAAGTATTAGTTGTACATGTTGTCAAGTGGTGTGAAAGAACACCGGTCATAAACTTTAAGTTGTCAAGTGGGTACCAACTATTGGTTTGCAGTTATAAGAAGTAATCAGTCATACTCTAAGCCCATTATATGAATTATTTAAAATAATTATAATTATTTAAAATAGACACAAATTTAATTAACTGTAACTATATTTTATTAGAGTTAAATGGTATGATACAATCTGATACACAAACTGTGGTTCCTGAAAACGTTTACATAACAAATATACTTTGTATCCCTTGTAAACCAAAAATATACTTTCCACTAGCAAGTAATCCCAATGACGCAAATGATAATTAAATTCCCTGCCCAAACCACAACAAACCATGAACACTACCACTCAAGTATCAAGAGCATCCATGCAACATTTGTAATGACCACCATAGTAATAGATATCACCTTCAGGCCTTGTAACAGAAGAACAAAAAGTCCTCTTAGCTGATAGTACAAGTAATTCCAAAGAATAAGATCAGGGTACCCAAAACCCAAAAGTCCATTTACAGCCACTAAGCCAAAAGCCTACCAAATGATTTCCTAGTTTTCTTCCATGGAAAAGATAAAAATACCAGTCTACATGTATATGCATCATCTTTACTAAAATGAAGTCATATGCTTAAGTTCAGTTAAATCACATGCAAGCAAGTCAAACTAAACAATCTCAGGGAATACACGCACATAATCACTTACCCACATAGCATACAGTTCTATTTTGAAAAAAAATAGAAAATGCAGTTTGGCATCAAGACTAAAATTCCATCTAAAGGAAGTTAGTAAAGCATTGACCTTTGCTCAATAATGTCTCCACTATCTCCAAACTCCCAATACTTGCTGCAGAATGTAGCGGTGCCCACCCTTCTTCATCGGCACTATTTATCACACTAGCTGAAGCATCAGCAGATAACAGTATCTTCACCACCTGACAAATACACATTCACAAGTACCAAACAATTAATTTCTAGTTTCAAGCTGATATTCACTAAAAACCCTAAAATTTAAATTGTAGTTGGGAACAAAATGAAATGTAAAAAGAACATGTTTTTACGACGATTGAAGGGGAACTAAGAAGACCCTTTTGAATGCGGTTCAAAAGGGGTTTATTTGGAGAATCTTTTTGAAGATAATGGAAATGGAGGATTGAAAAGGGAAAAAGGACCTGGGAGTGACCGGAAGAAGCGGCGACGTGAAGAAGGGAGCGAGAGAGAGAGAGAGAGAGAGAGAGAGACGCATACCTGAGGGAGGAGAAGGGACGAGCAAAAATGGCGCTCTTCAAACTAGGGTAGCTCATGGATGGCCCTTCTCAGTGGTTCTCTTCACCCCCTTCCGAAGCAGAAAATGAAGGCTCACAGTGGTCTTCTTCTTTGTCTACGATTAGGGATTTGCAGAGAGTTAGGGGGAAAGGGAAATCGTTATAGCTGAAAGAGGTGGTTCTCTTTGCAATGTGACTTAGAGTGAGAGCAGTGAGAGAGATGGAGAAGCAGTGACAAAGGAATGAAAAACAAATGGAATGGAAGACGGCGCGAAGAGTAGGAGGGAATGAAAATAGAAAATTAGGTTATTACACAACGGTTTTAAAAAACCGATGTGGTTAGGCTATTTCACATCGGTTTCCTTATAATCGATGTAGAAACTTACAATTTATTTTAAAATTTCATTTTTTTTTAATTTACTACATCGGTTATTTGAAAACCGATGTGTAATATTACGGCTCATTAAAAAAAATTATAATTTGTTTCCATTTTCCACATCGGTTATTCAAAACCGATGTCTAATCTTATGTCTAATTAATTTTTTTTTTGTTTCACTTTTCCACATCGGTTTTATTTAAAACCGATGTTAAATATTTTTATCACATCGGTTTATCTATAACTGATGTTAAAATATTTCAGTTTAATTTTAAAAATGCCACCGCCTCCTATTTCACATCGGTTTTGTTAAAACCGATGTTAAAAAACTGATGTTAAATGTATATTTTGCACTAGTGTGTGTGAGACTTTGATAAACACTACTTTTATCACTTTTTCAAGTTGTGATAAAGATATCTAAATTGTGGTTTTTGAGCAACAAGGCTGGATAATATATATGTTTTATTAATGAGTCTTACTAACCAATATATCTAGTTAACAAATAAAGAAGCAACTTTTATTAAATACATCTTTTAAATCGATTATTGTTCCTGCCAAGATCCGACTTGCCGGAATCTCGCCGTAGAACGTCTAACCCAGAGTGACCACCGAGATTGTTTTAGATTATGGCTTGACAGAATATTGTATTCCGGTCCTACGTATCTCAATGGGAATCAAAGCCAGACGTAGTTCTTGGTCCAACCCTTGGTCATACAATGATCTCAATCCCCTAATCTTATATCTGATGAATACAGTGAGCAAGGACTCTTCAATATTCTCTTGGTCGAGCTAGTTTCTCTAATACGCTTAAGGGAGATTCACCTAGGTTCGTAAAAAGTATCCCTCTCTTTTGGGTTCTCCTCCTTTTATAATAGGATCCCCATATCTTTAAGAGATCTGGATTTATCTCCTATTATCTCTTAAATCTTCTTTGAGATATGATTTCCTTAATTTGAGGGATTTATCTCTTCTAACCAAATAAGGTTATTTGAGATAACATCAGGATCATTAAAGATAATATCAATATCTTATCTTTCCCACCTTTATCGGATCAGGTATCCAAGCTCGATGGTCGGGTTTTACTCCTCGGTCGGTACACAAGCCCCCCAAGCTTTGAGTTAGTAGAAGCGTAAAAGTTTTCATGATAGTAGCCGAGCTTGGCCTTTAAAAACCATTTTTTTGGAGAATCTAAGGTTTATGGTGTAGATTCTCTTCCCCTTTTTACCATAGTCTCAATGACCGACCTTGTACCTCTGCCAATTGTTCAACCTCGGGTGACCGAGCTTAGAAACTTGGTCTCTTTAGCCTTTCAATTTGGCGAGGTAAGTGGCCGAGCTTCACACTTCGGTCTATATATGTCTTTTACTTCGATGAACACTTTGGGCGACTGAGCTTCACACTTCGGCGGAGCTTTACACCTTGGCCCATATACGAGCCCCCTAAGCTTTGAGCTTTTCGAAAGCGTGAAAGCTTCTTTGAAGGAGCCGAGCCTAGCCGAGATGGAGGTAGTCGTCTTAGTTTTGTACTATGACCAAAGTTTCCTGATTCCCGAGATGAAAAGAGACGTTGCCTTTTGTCATTAGTTCTGCGGCTACATGCTCATATTTTTAGTTGATGACAGCGTATATTTCGATGTCTCTACCACGTGTTTCTTTTCCATTAGTGTGCCGAATTTGTGCAAACTTGAAGGGACGTTTATCTTCTCTCGCACGTCAACAACCACCATCATTACTTCGAAAAGTAACGTTTCATTTCTTTTTTGAAATGTTATTCTTTTTCTATAAATTGAGTGAGCTCCGGATACAGGGCTTTACTTTCCATGAACCTTCGATTTTCATCTCTCTCGAGCCTCTTCTTGTCCAAGGTTTTACACTCCCTTTCCTATTCGAGGTACGTCCTTGTCATCTCTTTTTTCCAGTTTCATTTATGCTTTTTTAGCCATGGAGACTTCATTCGAGGTATCCCATAATGCCTCTTCTGGGGTTCAGATCATAGAGCCCGTAATCAATCCAATTGGGGGTTCTCCTCGTCCTTCTCCGTCTTCCTCTCATGGTGGCGGTGGTGCTAATGGTGCCTCCTCCTCTTTTGATGAGAGTAGTTCCGCTACTCCTGATGCCACACCCGTCCCTAAGCGTCGCAAGCACACCAATAGGATGCATAGAGTCCCATACCCAGATATTACTATTCTTGGGTATTTCTGGCTAAGGCCGGATGCGGGAGCCTTTTATTCAAACTTTAGGGATTCTAAATCCCTTTTGTCCGTTAAAAACTAAGTTCCTTCTTCTAGCGACACTGTAGAGTGTTTGCCATGTTCTGAGAATGAACACGTCTTCCTTCATGCCGCTCTAGATCAACCTTCTTTCACATACGTATATAAAACCATGTTTAAGCAAATTGGAGTTACCTTGCCATTTACCCAATCTGAGTGTGATGTTTTGAAAATTATGAATGTTGCCCCTACTCAACTCCACCCAAACAGCTGGGCCTTTTTAAAGGCTTTCCAAATTCTTTGTGGGCAGATAGGAATGGTGGCTACTGCTCCTAAATTCCTTTACTTTTATAAAGCCAGGTTTGGAGATCGGGTCGGTTGGATCTCCGAGTGGGGTTGATCAAAGGGGAATCATTGGGCTCTACAAGAGTTCGTACAAATTTTTCAGTCGGACTTTTTCAAAGTCCGACCTACAGTAGGAAATGAGTCCCTATTTTATGACTCGGATGGAATCTCCAAATTCCCTCTTTACTGGCAACCCCACCGCACTAAGTTTTCTAGCTATGATGTCGGCTGCATGACAACTCAAGAAAGAACCGACGTTGAGCTCCTCAAGCTCTATCCTCGGCCATTTCCTTGTGGGAAACTTTTATTGCTTCCCAAATAGTCAACTCGGCAAGCCGATTTTGATTGTAAGTAGCTTTTTAGTGGGTATTTTACTTACCTTGCAGCATACTTGTATCTGACCGATTTCCTTTTTTCAGTGATAATGGGGAAGTTCAATTATAAAGCTCTGAGGAAGAAGTCGGCTAACCAAGCTGTTGGTGGGTCAGTTCCGGTTGTCAAAGTTAAGGGGAAAAGGAAGAAGGTTACGGATGCTGCTGACCCAAACACACGCCTCCCTAAAAGGACTCTGGAAGATTTGCAGTCCGGGGTTCCAAGGAGAAGTCCTTCTCCCCCACTGGTTGTTGAAGAAACTCATGCTGCCGAAAGGAGGTCTAGCAAGGCTGCTGTGATGGCCGATCTTACTTCAGACACCAATGGTACAAAGGGAGTTGCAATCCGGGCTTCGGTTCATTTTGGGGTTGTGAGTTTAACCTCTGTTCGCTCATCGACGGCCAGGTGCTCAAACCTGCTGATGCCCGTCTTTTGCTGGAACAAGGGCCTGGTGATGCCCTTCGGATAGCTTCGATTACCCGCTTCTGGAGTCACCAGTTCTCGAAAAACGTCAAGACGATGGAGATGATGAAGGCCGATGCGGTTCGTGCCCTGAAAGTGAGGGACGGGTTGGCTCAAGCTGTGGCCAAGTGTGAGGAGCAAGCTCGGGCCGTTGGCCAGCTGAAGGCCTAAAAGGCGGAGCTGGAAACAGGTAAGACAGCTCTTCAGGTCGAGATGGACATAGAAAAATCTAAGCGGCTCAATCTTCAAAAGGTCGTCGAGGAACTTCAAGCCGAGAAGGAGGCCGATCTCAAGCTGCGGAAGTCGTTAGAGGCCGAGAAGGAGGCCAATCTCAAGCTCCAATCTGATTTGACTGAAGCCGAGGCTACCATTAAGAAGGAGCACGTCAATGGCTTCTCCAGAGATGTGAAGCAGCTTCAGCGCTTCAACCCGAATGCTGACTTCTCCCTTGCTGACGTGGACAAGGATTTTAACAGAGATGGAATTCTAGTTCCGTTGTCCGAGCTGGAGGATGCGGAAGAGGTAGCTCGAGAAGAGGAGGTTGAAGGGCGAGCGACCGAGGCGGGAGCCGATGGTGTAGGTGAAATGGGCTTTTACTGACCAATCTTCTGCTCTACCTCCGAGTGCCGAGGATGACCCCAACTATATTCCTGTTGAAACCGTTGCTCATGGGGATGCCCACGAGTAACTTAGGAAAATAATTTTTGTATTTTGTTCCTAGGGCAATGCCCTTTTATTTTGAACTCTTATGTACTTTGCGCTTTGCCCCTTTTTAGTAATGAAATCATGTGCTTGCTTACGAGTTACTTTTCACTTAGAAAATTTTCTAAGTTTTTTATGTTCATGCCTCGTTTTTACCTGTTGGTTTTGGGAGCTCAAGCTTGCTCGACTTTTATATTCTTGCGTGTTACTTGGCTTATTCGAGTTTTTTGGAGCTCGGAATACCTCTAGATCTTTTAAATACCTTCTTAGGCATTGTTTACCTCTTTAGGCTCAGCATTTCGACATTGGGTCGGTCGATTTTAGCTCGGTCAACCTCTTTAGGTCTTTAACTGCCTTTAGTAGTTGTTTACCTCTTTAGGCTCGGTGTTTCGACCTTTGATCTATTGATTTTAGCTCGGTTTACCTCCTTAGGTTTTCTTAGGCATTGGTTACCTTTTTAGGTTCGGCATTTCGACCTCAACTCGGTCGATTTTAGCTCAGTCAATCTTTTTTGGCTTTTATTTTTTACCTTTTTAGGTTCGGTATTTCGACCTCAACTTGGTCGATTTTAGGTCGGTCAAACTTTTTAGGCTTTTATTTTTTACCTTTTTAGGTCTGGCATTTCGACTTCAACTCGGTCGATTTTAGCTTGGTCAACCTTTTTAGGCTCAACATTTTTCATAAATAAATTTTTAACCATATAACAGCATTCTTGCCAAATAATGCAACTTAAATTGATTCTATTTATTTATTTTTTCGGGTGTGCCTCATTAAAACCTTCCCGGCCAAAACCTCGTGGGAAAAAGACCGCGGCAGGGAAAAGACACTGGTGCAATAAGTGCTTTTTACATCAGTTAAAATTGATTTTATACGTCAGAATATTGTCTGACGTAAATACAGCTGACGTTAATAGTTAATATTTTAACATTAGTTGTTTAAACAACTGACGTTAAATATAAAACTATTAACGTCAGTTCTTTAACAAAACTGACGTTAATGTTGTTCAAACTAACGTCACTTCTGTTAAAGAACTAACGTTACAGGTTTTATTTTTAACGTCGGTTTCCTAATACAACTGACGTTAATAGTGTACTGTATATTTTATAAAATACTATTAACGTCAGTTGTTTGATACAGCTGACGTTAATAGATGTTTTTTTTTTAAATTCAGTTTTAAAATATCACTCCCCTCAGCTATCCCTGCATTCAGTAAATATCCCAGTAACACGGAGAATATCACACACATTACAGAATTGCAAACACCACCCTTAAATTTCAGTATTAACTAAAAGAAAAGAAATATACAAAGGAACAATGGGGGGACTTAAAACCAAAACCCATGTATAGGAAAAACATAACTATCTACAAGTGTGTATATATATATATATATATATATATATAAATTTTAGTCTCTAATGTCTAAAAACAAAACTACCAATATAAATATATATATATATATATATATATGTTATTAATTAGTTTCTAAAGTCTAACAAAAAAACTATTCATTTAAGTATTGCGGAGGTATCTTGTCAATTCTTTTTTCAACCGCATACTTGAAGAAGAATTCTGCCAAACGCATCCTCAAGTCTCTGAACTCATCTTTTTGAAGAGGCAATTGGTTGTTAAATGCCTACACACGTTCAAATAATAACAATAACATTAACGCAAGTCATCACCAAAACTATAATATATAATTTAACAAGTTGTTTAAATATTACCTTCTTCCATCCATCCGTAATAGATGCGGAGACTATGTTCAGCATATGAAGCATCACATAATAGCCGCACGACCACCCGTCAGGTTGAAATCGAGACTACAAACAAAATTAATTTCAATGTCAATTAAATATATATATAAATTAGTAATTATAATATTAATTATTTAATAAATAAACTACCAAACCTTGAGGATGATCCAATCAGGATTTCTTTTAGTCTTAGAATTCCTACTTCTCCTGTTGGCGCAACTTATGCTACTCGCCTTCAGCGCGCTATCATAAACAAATAATCATGTCAATTAACAAATTCATATATCATGTGTGTAATAAACTAAAAACAACTGATATTAAAACTTAAATTGAAGATTAGTTGCTTACGTATTTACAGCTTCCACCACCTCCTGTGGCGGGTTTTGGTGGAGAGAGCAGAAGAATATGACAGTATGCCTAGACGGGTGAAGTACGAGCAACTGCCAATGCTTCAAGAGATCCATCTACAATGAAGAAATGAAAAAACGTGAAAGTGAAAAGTGTTAAAAATATCTATACAAATATCAATTGAAATGAAGTTAATTATTTACTTACAATCTTATCTGCCACTTCGCGAGTGGCATCAACTTTAAAAGATCATGTCTTTGTCATGCGGCCGGCTAACCAGACATCCTAGCGGTCGATGTCCGACGGAGGACTTAATGGTGTGCCCTCAGGCACCTCTCGTCTTTCTATCCTAGCAGCGTGCTCTTCCTGCTTCACCCTCAGCCTATCCGTCATCATCTCCTCGATCCGAGTCTCGTACCCACCCTGAGACATGGTGTGGCGGTGGACGTTCTTCGCCTGATTCTGCCTACCCTTCTCTGCCTTAGCCTATTCAAACAAAAACACATAATTAAATACAGTTAAATGATCTATAAGAAGCATACAAAATTAACTTAATCAACCAACCTGAAATTCTTCATCCTGTCGACTCCTAGCAAACATATCCCAAGTATCCTTATCAATCCAGGGATAATCCGAGAACATCTTATCAAGCAGCTTCTTCCTAGATACATAGTACCTGGTAAGATCATGCTTGAACCCATTCCAGCGCTTCGATTCCATTTTCATACATTTCGTACGATGATCCTCCTCATTCGGCACAGTCCAAGCTTCCTACACATTAAATACATAACAACTGGATGGATCATAACTCGGATAATTATCTAATAATGAAAATCAAAAGAATGTAAAGGTAAAATACCATGATAGCCTCCCAAATCTGATCCTTAACGTTCTGTGGAACATCATTCTAATGGTTGTAGTTGATGCTAACGTGCTGCTTCGCTTGTAGAAACACCCAATTTTTAAATTCTTTAGCACAGGGTCCCTAGGGCTTTAGATTAGCATCAAAGCACACCTCAAGCTTATGTACGCTTTGCCTGGCCTTCTCTAATTTCTTCAAAGTCGTGGCTCCTCTGCCCCGTTTCCTCTGAGACTGTGATGTCTGTATGGACAAAAAAAAATGATAAAATAGAGGGTTGTAACATTGTAAACTTACATTAAAAAGGACTAAAGATAGTATATAACATGTAAACTTATACTAGAATCAGGCGTAGGCGCGGTCGGGTCCTGTGTAGGCCCCACAGTGTCCTCCCGTGCATGTGGGCCATCCGACTGATCCATATGTATGCCTGTTCAGAAACAATATATATTTATTAAAATAGGTTATAAATAAAAATAAATACAAAAGTATAAATAAAAATAAATGTATACTAAGTTTAAACTACCTATATCAATATCCCTTCGTGATGATCATCATGAGTGGCATGTACATCGTTCACCCGTGTCTCCTTGATTATAGTAGGTATGTTTGTTGAAAAAGAAGGAGTCTCAGGAATATCAAGATTTGAATCTTGATTTTCATTACTACCATTATACATGCTTTTTCCTTGGAGAACCACGGACAACCTTTTGTTAGAAGGATCAGTGATGTAGAACACTTGTTTTTCTTGGGAAGCCATTATGAAAGGCTCATTTATATGACCTAACCTGTTGAGGTTATGTGAACCCCAATTCGTCGGTTTGTACACCACCATTACTATCAACACACTTACATTTAAAAACCGGCACCGTAAGCTTAGTGTAATAGAGCACCCAAATATCTTCAATATATCCAAAGTAAGGTGTTGGTGCTTTAACGGGTTTTGTATCCTTTGCACTAGAGAAGTGCATTGCTTCGGCCACGATCATAACCCCACTATTTTGCATGGTACTCTTGTTATCTTGTTCCTTTATATAAAAGGAAAAGTTATTGATGTCATATCCGCTCCAAGATATGACGTTGAAGCTATGTCCACGTGCTAGCCATCTTACGTCATCAGAAGCAGTACTACCATCCTTAAGCATTTATTCCTTGAACCATGGTAAGAAAGTCTTGTTATGCTTGTTCAACAACCACCTTTCGCTCATTCGAGGGTTTTCTTGATTGACTTTTCTTTTATGTTCAAATAAGAAAGGTTGAACAGAATCAATGTTGTTCAATACATACAAATGTGCTTGAAGCACTTCCTCCCGACCCTTGCTATTAATTCTTAAGCCATGTGTACCCTTACCTTGACATCTTATCTCATCATGCCGAGGCTTAGGAACCCCTATAGGATCTGTGTTATGAAGGTAGTCCGAACAAAACTCAATAGCTTTTTCTGCAACATACCTTTGAACAATAGATGCTTCCGGACGATGAGGATTCTTCACGTACCCTTTCAAGATCTTCATGCAGCGCTCAACTGGGTACATCCATCTCAGAAAAACCGGCCCACATAATCTAATCTCCCTCACAAAATGAACAATTAAGTGAACCATTATGTCGAAAAAGGAAGGAGGAAAATACATCTCCAATTGTCACAAGATTGTAGTAGCCTCAACTTCCAAGTCATCCAACATACGAGGGTCAACGACTTTGCTACATATAGAATTAAGGAATGAGAACAACCGAGTAATGGCATGTCTCACATTTTTTGGAGCAATACCAAGAATAGCAACGGGAAGAAGTTGTTGCATCAAGATGTGACAATCATGAGACTTTAAGGCATGTGCCTTCTTCACATATAGGGCATGCTTTATGCCCCTTGACACCATACCCGGACAAGCTACCGTATACTGGAAAGTCGTTGATGGTACAAAATAACATGGCATGAAGCTTGAAAGTCTCATGAGAATACCCATCAACTACATCAACACCTTCCAGCCACAGTGTTTTCAAGTCTTCAATCAAGGGACTCAGATAAACATCTAAGTCATTTCCCAGTTGCTTTGGACCCGAAATCATCATAGACAACATCATGTATTTCCGCTTCATGCACAACCAAGGGGGCAGGTTGTAAATTATCAACAGGACAGGCCATGAACTATGAATACTACTCATGTTACCATAAGGATTCATTCCATCCGTAGCAAGTCCAAGCCTTAGGTTTCTTGGCTCATCGGCGAAATCTGGAAACATAGTATCAATATTCTTCCATTGCATAGAATCAACAGGATGACGAACCTTTCCATCACGTTTCCTCTCATCATTATGCCATATAAGATTCTTCGCATCTTTCGCATTGACAAACAATCGCTTGAACCTTGGAATTATTGGAAGATACCACAACACCTTCGCATGAGGACCCTTTTTTTCTCACATCATCAAGATCATCATCATCATCACCACCCTTCACTTTGTATCGTGATAACCCACATTTGGGGCAATCGTGATTGTCTTCATGAACACCGGTGTACAATATGCAATCATTTGGGCATGCGTGTATCTTCTTATACTCCATACCCATTGGACATAATACCTTCGTGGCCTCATAGTTACGGTCAGGCAATGTGTTGTCCTCCGGAAGCAAGTCTTTCAACACTTCAAGCAATTCCGTGAAGCTTTTATTGGTCCAACCATTTCTCGTCTTCGCATAAACCAATTTTAGCACCGCCAACAACCGTGTATGAGTAGTACACCCTGGATATAAAGGCTTATCTGCATCACCACACAACCTATCATACACATGAGCTCAATGAAAAGATTCTTGTCCAATATCACGGATCATGTCCTTTACTCGATCATCCTCCATATCTAAGTCAACGTCCTCACTTTGGGAGAAACTTGTTGTACTACTCAACAACACATCACCATGCCATATCCATCTTGTATAACTCAAGAAAATCCCTTCACAAATCAAATGAGTACGTATATCCTTCACCGTACATTTCCTCGTATTCAAACACTTGACACAAAGACAACAGAACATTCCATTACTATCAAGAACATTCCTTTGAGTAAATTCTATAAATTCTACCACTCCCTTCAAATACTCAGCACTAGTGCGCTTACAAACCATCCAACTACGATCCATAACTAGATAAGTTCTGTAGATATACAAAACAAATATCCAATATAAGGACAATACGGGAGATTGAAAACTAGTTTTTGAAATCCTAATTGAAAACTAGTTTTTGAAATCCCGTCAACCATGTATATCTTATTTGACTAACTGCCTAAAACAAAATTTCCACGGTAATCTCACATCATTCTTCTCATCAAGCAGGCAACAACACATATTAGGACTATTGCTATATCTAGTACTATAACCACTCAACCATATGAATCGATCAAGAGAGCATGATATATACAAGCAAGGAGTTTAAAAATTATTTCAAATTTACACCATTTTCAGGTTTCTTAAGACAGAAAAGAAATAAGCAGATGAAGATAAATTAACAAAACAGAAGAAAAACAAGAGAAAACACAAAACCCACGACCAGAAATAGAGACATTCCAAACAACTCAAACTCATAGTTTCAAGTTTCAACTACAGAGACTACAGTTTCAACATACACTCAAAACCAAAAATAAAAAAATGTGCCCTAAAGACTCACCAGAAATAGGTGCTCGCGTGGTGGAGGGGAGGGGAGCTCGAGTGGTGGCC
The DNA here is from genome assembly GCA_030762895.1 of Sophora flavescens. Taxonomy (NCBI): domain Eukaryota; kingdom Viridiplantae; phylum Streptophyta; class Magnoliopsida; order Fabales; family Fabaceae; genus Sophora; species Sophora flavescens. The sequence goes on from CM061068.1 coordinate 32,975,495, forward strand.
AACGTTCGATATGGTTACTGAGAGCAGAGGGACAAGGAGAGTTAGTGAACGGGAAGGGGAAAGAGAGATGTCAAGTTATTACAAAGAATGAGCGGGAAAGACAGAGTTAGGGTTAAGAGTGTACCTCACGGTGGTGGCGAAGAAGCCCTCGCGGTGGTTGCGGTGGAGAGGAGCTCACGATTAGGGCAGAGTTAGAGTGATAGTGATAGTGAGCGTGATGAAAAGAGAAGAACAGAGACGTACAGAGCGAAGTGAAGAAGGTGAGCGGGTGTAAACATTATAATCAAAAATAAAACAACAGTTTATGTCAGTTGTTTAATACAACTGACGTTAAAAGTCATTGTTTAACGTCAGTTGTATTAAACAACTGACGTTAAAAATAAATATTTTTTATTTTAAGAACACTTTTAACGTCATTTGTTGAAGACAACTGACGTTAAAAGTGTCTGCAAAAACATTAATTCCTTTAACTAATGTATTACTTACCCATGCACCTTGTAATTTAATCCTCTTAATGAACATTAAGTTTATAGATCAGTTTTGAAGAAAATCAGGTAGTCTCTATTCTCTATATAAAGTACCATTCTTCTGTATCAGTCTGTAATACACCATCTTCTTTTCCTCTACATTTCATGCGTTTTCTATTCGTTCACAATATGGCTCTATCATATTTGAGACTTTTGTTATTTCTTCCTATACATAGATTTAAAGGTTTCTGTCTTAATGGTCAAAAAACTTCTGAGGTTGAGTAAATCACATAACATGGATGGTAAGGTTGGGTGAATCACATAATGCGATTCCCACTTTATTTCATCCCCTTCATCCCTTTCACTCCGCTTTGGCAGCAAGTGACTGTGGATTCAGATAGAGCATCAAGGAATTCAAGTGAGGGAGGGGATGCATCCATTGGAGTTTCTGAGGATAGGATTAAGAAGAAAATGACGTTGAAGCAGAAACTTTTTTATATTTTAGGGCTATGTTGCAGAAATTTTTTATCTTTTAATCATGTAATTGTAACTTATGAATCGCTTCCATGAGATACGATTTGATTATACATATAACTTGTTTTATGTTAAGTGTTTATTTATTTTAATTTGCACAAGAATTTGTTTACTAATTCAAGCTAATTAATTAAGATTAAAAATAAACTTATTTAAAAAAAAGATTATAAATAAACTGCACTATATATGGAGTGATCTGCGTTAAGAGTGACAACAGGGTAATGACAACGAAAGAAAGATAGGAATGAGTTTCAGATAGGAATATATGATTATTTATGTCAGTTATTTACTTAACTGAAGTAAAAATCATACTTTTAACGTCAGTTGTTATACAACTGATGTTAAAAGTGTGAATAATTCTTGCAAATCACTTTTAACGTCAGTTCATTACACAACTGACGCAAATAGTGATTTGATATTTACAAAACAGCCATCGCCTCATTTTTAACGTCAAACATATGGTCAACTGACGTAAAACGTTCCCGTATATTACATTATTTTCACTAGTGAGAGTTCATCACCTATTTACATAACTTTAACTAAAATAAAACTTAAGGTGGGAGGTGTTCCAAGTTCTTGGAACGGCCTTTCCTGTCAACTCTTCTAGCCTATAAGTGTCATTTCCTAGACTTTCAACTATTCTGAATGGGCCAGTCCAGTTTGCTGCAAGTTAACCCTCTTTTGAGTCTTTTCTTGCATCATTTTGTAGTCTCATTACTAATTCACCTTGCACATATTCTCTTGGTTGCAGCCTTGAGTTGTATTTCCGAGTTACTTTCTGCTTGCATAGCTCTTCCTTGATTCTTGCCTCATCTCTGACTTCTTCAACCATGTCAAGCTCAACTCGGACTTCTTCTTCATTCTTATTTTGGTCATGATACTGCCTTCGGAAGGAAAGTTTGCCGAACTCAACTGGAATCATTGCATTGGTTCCATAGGTCAGCCTAAGCGGTGTTTCACCAGTCGACGACTGTGGTGAGCAATGGTAAGCCTAGAGGATGCTGGGTAATTCTTCGGCCCATGCTCCCTTTGATTGGCCTAACCTTTTCTTCAGCTCGTTATAAATGACTTTGTTGGCTGCTTCTGTTTGGTCATTGGTTTGTGGGTGTTCAACCGAGGTGACCTTATGTTTGATTCTGAGGTTGAAGTAGAACTCTCCGAGCCCTTTATCAGTGAACTACTTACCATTATCTATGACAATTGCGTAAGGTAATATGTGTCTGCATATGATGCTTTTCCACATAAAATTATGTACCATTTTAGCTGTTATGGTGGCTAATGGTTCAGCTTCAATCCACTTAGTGAAGTAATCAACCCCTACAAGCAAAAACTTGACTTGACCTTTAGCCATCGGGAAGGGGCCGACTATATCCATCCCCAACATAGTAAAAGATCACGGCGAGAACATGAAATGGAGCTCTTCACCTGGAACTCGCACTACATTGGCGAACTTCTGACAAGGCTCACACTTATTAGTCCAGGCAGTACAGTCTGATCTCATGGTCGCCAGTAAAACCCCGCTCGTAGGACCCGATCTGCTAGAGATTGGCCACCAGAATGCATTACACAGATTCCTAGGTGTATCTCGTCCATTACGTACTTGGACTGCTCCTTTGCTATGCACTTTAGTAATGGCATGGAGAATCCTCTTCTGTACAGCTCTTCATCTCGGATGGTGTAATGGCAAGATTTTAGACGAATTCTCCTTGCCTCCTTAGGATCATTGGGCAATTTGTCAGAGGCTAAATATTCCCAAATTGGTGTCATCCACCCACGATCATAGTGCTCGGTCATTATCACCTTGGCACTTTTTATGCTCGGTTCGAGGAGATTCTCTTGAATGAAAGTTCTTAGCTGGCCATCTTTCTTGGTGCTAGCCAACTTAGACAACAGATCTGCCCTGTAATTTTCCTCCCAAGGTATATGCTCAATAGTAAAATTATCAAATTCGAAAATTAGACTATTAACTTTGCAGAGATATCTGGTTAGTCGGGGATCCTTTGTTTGATAATCACCCGAGACTTGTCCTGTTACAAGTTGTGAGTCACTTCGGCATTTTAATTATTCGACTCCAACCTCTTTAGCTAGCATCAGTCCTGCAATAAGGGCTTCATACTCTGCTTGGTTGTTTGAAGCAGTAAACCCAAACTTTAAAGATTGTTCCAGGATTAGATCATCAGGACCTTCAAGAATTATTCCAGCTCCACTTCCCTTTAAGTTAGATGAACCATCAACATATAGAAGCCAGATGAAGGATCTTGACCTCGGCATAGAAGAGAGCTCGACAATGAAGTCAGAGAGGTATTGTAATTTCATCGATCCCCTCGGCTCATATTTCAAACCGAACTCTGACAATTCTACTGACCAAGCTATCATTCGTCCGGCTAGATCGGGTTTCCTGAGCACTTGCTTTATTGGATGATCTGTTTTGACTATGATTTGGGGTGACTGGAAGTAGGGTCGTAACCTCTGAGCTGCCATGATTAAGGCGAGGGCTAGTTTTTCAATTACTTGATACCGTGTTTCCGCATCTTTCATAATTCTACTAACGTAATACACCGGCATCTGTTGTTTTTCTTCTTTTTGGATGATTACTGCACTGATTGCATAATCATTGACAGACAGATACAAGTACAGATTTTTACCGAGCTATGGCCGAGTTAGGATCGGGGGAGAGGCTAGAAAAAGTTTCAGATCTTCAAAGGCTTTCTCACACTCCTTGGTCCAGGTGAACTCTTTTGGTCTTTTCAAAAGCTGGAAGAAGGGTCTTGCTTTTTCTACGGATTTTGGGAGAAAGCGGGATAGAGAAGTTAATCGACCAGCTAATCTCTGAATTTCTTTCACATTCTGAGGGCTCCACATTTCAACGACAGCTTTGCACTTATCAGGATTAGCTTCAATTCCTCTATGTGTTAGCATATATCCTAAGAACTTTCCTCCATGTACACCAAAGGAGCATTTTTTCTGGATTTAACCTCATGTTGTACTTTGAGTTGGCTAAAAATTTCTTCGAGGTCCATCGAGTGTTGCTTTGGGTCATCGGACTTTACTACCATATCGTCAACATATACTTCTAGGTTCTTTCCGATCTGGTTAACAAAGACTTTGTCCATAAGACTTTGATATGTTGCACCATCATTTTTTATACCGAAAGACATTACTCGGTAGCAGTAGTTTGCCCTATCGGTCATTAATGCCGTTTTTTCTTCATCGGGTGGATACATCCTTACCTGGTTATAACCTGAATATGCGTCCAAGAAGGACAAAACTCTGTACCCTGAATCTCCGTCTACCAATCAGTCAATGTTGGCAAGAGGATAAGAATCCTTTGGACACGCTTTGTTGAGATCGGTGTAGTCGGTGCACATTCTCCACTTACCATTGGCCTTTCTAACTAACACCACATTGGCTAGTCAGGTAGTGTATTTCACTTCTCTGGTGAAATTTGCTTGGACCAGTTTGGCAGTCTCCTCGGCTACTGCTTGGCGCTTTTCTTCGCCAAGTTTTCTTTTTCTCTAAGCTACAGGCTTGGATTCAGGACATATAGATAGCTTATGGCACAGAAAATTGGGCTCCCAGTTGGAACTTCTCTAAAGACTTTGTTGGTTCGCCTTTGGACTCGTACATTTCCATCCTTAGATCTAGTTCAAACATGTTGACCGAGCTCGCTGAGGTAACCGAATTGATCGAGCTCACCACTTTTGCTTTATCATCTTCGGCATTCTTTGCAATGTTCTGGTTTCGGGTAACCTTCAGACCATCCACATAGCATTGCCTGGCCATCCTTTGGTCAGCTCGGACAATGACTATCTCTTCAGACTCGGCTGGGAACTTCATTGTGAGGTGTGGGGTAGAGACAATCGCTCCGAGTTCATTCAACGTCGATCTTCCAATAAGGATGTTGTACGACGTGCTAGCATTCACAATAACATATATGACTGATACGGTTCGGGAGAGTTTTCCATCTCCAAACGTTGTTAAGAGGTCTATATAACCTCGGGTTTTTATTTGCTCTCCGGTGAACCCTACTAGCTTGTCTTCCTGCTCTTTTATCAGCTTTTCTGCAATTCCAAGTTGTTTGAAGGTCGCCAGGTATAACATATCAGTCGAGCTTCCCTGATCAACAAGTGTTCGTTTGACCGGGAAGTTAGATAATTCGATCGTTATCACCATTGGGTCATCTTGATTTGGATCCAGCCCTTGGAAGTCATCATTTGAGAAAGTTATGGGAGGTCTCGTCCTTGTAGGTTTTCCAGACACCGTGTTGACAGATGGGATGGCTTTTACATGACACCGCCGAGCTGAACTCGTTGTTCCTCCACCTGCAAATCCTCCTGAGATTGTATTGATGACCCCTCTGACTCCTCCTTATGTTTCTTCATTAGGAGCCCTCTGATTGTTCACTCGATCTCCGTTATGATTATTCTCCTGCCGGTCTACATCTCAGTTACGATTGTCATAACCGTGTCTCCCTCTTCGTCGACCAGCTCGTCCGCCTCCATTATCATCTCAGCGAATGAACCGGTCAATACGGCCCGCTTGTATTAAGTCCTCAATTTTTTCCTGGGTTTTTTTACAATCTTCAGTGGAGTGACCATATTTTTTATGCCATTTTCAATCTTTACTTCTGTCTGCATTGGTCGGAGTTTTAGACGGTCGAGGTAAGGTGAGTAACTCGGCGTTGCACACCTCCTAGAGAATGGTTGCTCGAGATCGGTTTAGCGGTGTATAGGACTGGTACCTGGGTTGCCTCTCCGAGAACCTCTTTTCATTGGTCTTTTGGGCCCTTTGTGGGTTAGTCCCCCCTATATCTTTCTTTGCTCAGAACTGAGCTCTTGCCTTCAAAACCTCTTTCTCTCCTTTTGGATTCTACCACCTTTTCCGAGTTCATGAAACATGTGGCTTTTTCCTGCAACTCTTCAAAATCTCTCGGCGGTTTCCGAGATAAATCCTCAAAGAATGGCCCCGGCTTCAAACCGCCTATGATGGTATGTAGACAGAGTTTCGAGATCATATTGGGAATTAAAATTTGTTTGGTACTAAATCGAGTGCCTTTTATGCTTTCGGCTCGCTGCGAATTGGGCAGTGAACTTAGTTACAAGCACATCAAAGGAATCAATTGACCGAGGTGGAAGATTCGTAAGCCAGGTTAAGGCAGGGCCTTGCAAAGTAGTTGGAAAAATTTTGCATATGATGGCTTCCGAATTGGTCACTGATCAGCCTCTGGCTCGACTAGTTTTTGACTAGTAAAGACCATGGTTTTATTCGAGTTTAATCTCGTTTTCACCCAAATTAGACTTAATTGTCCTCAAGCAACATTTTGAGTCTCTTAAGTAGTTTTAGGGTATTTTAGTTGATTTTGAGTCAAATAAAGCATTTACTGCTATTTCATATTTTCAGATTAACTTAGAGTCAAGGGAATGAAGAAGCAGTGGAGAATGCAATTCTGGAAATGCTCGCCCCGCGAGAGGCTACTCGCCTCGCGAGACTGAAGACCAGCCTGAACAGCAAAATGTCATCCTTTCTGTCTTGCCTCGCGAAGCACCACCTCGCCTTGCGAGCCTGAAGGCTGACTATGCCAGAGAATGCAACCATTTGTCTCACCTCGCGAACCATGTCTCGCCTCGTGAGCCTGAGGACCAGAAGCCATCACGCCCAGGTCCTGATACTCATCACGGGCGTAATGAGAAGACCCTTTCTGTCTCGCCTCGCGAGCCACTATTCGCCTCGAGAGAATCCAAATTCAAACTGGCGCCATTTTAATATTCGCGTCGCGAGAGGCTACTCGCCTCGCGAGCGTGCGCAGTTTCTGAAAGTTATAAATAGCTGTTTTAGGGCAGAACAGAGGAACTTTTTGATATCCACTGTTTACGAATTTTCTAGGCTGTATTACGTTTTTTATGGAGAGCTAACTTCCTTGGATTAGTCTGCTGTAATCGGTTTCCACCGCACTTGAGGTTTTGTAAATTCCCAATTCAATTGCTTTTCCCTTTCAATACTATGCTATATGTTCTGTTTGCTTAATTCAGGATTGTATAGAATACGTGTTGATTTATTTCGGTGATGTTATGTTCCTATATTTAATCGCGTTTGCTTAATTCACGTGTGTTCAATCGTATTTGCTTAATTCACGAGAGCTTCACCCCGTTTTCTTAATTCGGGAATTAGGAACATATATCTCGTAGTGTCAGTTTCGCTTGTTAATTGCTGCTACAATCGAAAAGGGATTAAAATCCGCTTAGGGCTTGGAATTTACAGAATCAATGATAGTGGGAAACCGAGAACAGTAGACTAATCGTTTTAATTACTGATAATCACTTGTTTGCATTGCTTCCCTTTAATTGAATCATTCAATCTCAAATCCCCAGCAACGGCGCCAACTTTTATAAGGGATTGCTTCCGATGGATAGAAATATTTTAGATGCTGATAGTGGGGGAGAACTTGTTGATAAGACCCCAGTCGCTGCCAAGCAACTGATTGAGAACATGTCACTCAACTCCCAGCAGTTCACAACTAGAAGCAATTCTGTCGAGACAAGGGGAGTGAATGAGGTTCATGTTTCTTCTTCCAACAAGGCCCTTGAGACCAGACTTGATGAGCTCACTTCTTTGGTGAAGCAGTTGGCAATGGATAAGGTTCAACCAGCAAGGTTGTGTGGCATTTGCACCTCTCCTGAGCACATGACCGATGCATGCCCTATTCTGAAAGATGAGTCAGTCACTGATTTGCCTCAAGCTTATGCAGCCAATCTTTACAATCAAGGCAACAATCAGAACCGGTACAACATTCCTGACCTTTCCACAAATAAGTACCATCCCAACTGGAAGAATCATCCAAACCTTCGGTATGGGAACTCATTCACACAACAGCAGCTGATAGCACCACCACAGAATTCTCCCCAAGTGACCACCTCTGCACCTTCTGGATCTTCAATAGAGGACCTGATCAAGCAAATGGCTGACATCAATCTCCAGTTTCAGCAGCGAATGGATGCTAGCATTCATACTTTGCAGACACAGATTGGACAGCTTGCCACTTCGATGAATGCCATGCAGCAAGCTCAAGGATCGAACCAACTACCTGCACAAACAGTGGTGAATCCTAATGTTCCAAATCCTAATGTGAGTGCTATTTCTTTGAGATCCGGGAAAGTTGTAGAGGCAGCCCCTGAAAAGGATAAAGAAACTGTTGAGGTGACACCTGAACCTTCTGTTGTTGTTGAAGCTGAGAAAGAGTATGTGCCACCGATCCCCTTCCCGTAAAGAGTGCTAAAAAATAAAAAGATTGATGGGGAAGACAAGGAGAGATGGCTGTGCCTGCTGTCTGACACTCCTTACAAGTCCGGTAAACCTCATAAGCATCTCTAAAAATGGTGGTCCAGTAAAAACCAGAATCTAGGACTTTTCTTGCAGTCCACTGTGGCCCAAAGTGTCCCCCTACCTGAGAGGCATGGGAAAAGTGCAAAATAGACTCAATCTCATAGTCGGGGACACATCTCCTAATCAACTGATCACTACAAAATTTCCAAAGAAATGGGTCATCCCAAACATAGTACTTGGCGTCACTCTTTAGTTTGTGGATTTGTGACCTAGTTGCCCCTGTCGGAAAGACACCAACAACTAGGTAATTAACAATGTCGGCAAACCAAGGAGTCACGCCATGTAACTGTAAAAGTTGCTCATCAGGAAAGTCATCCTGAATGGGGGAAGGATCCTCATCCCTCTCTATCCTACTCAAGTGATCAGCTACTAAATTTTTCGCTCCACTCTTGTCCTTTATCTCCACATTAAACTCTTGGAGCAACAACATCCACCGAATCAACCTCGGCTTTGCTTCTGGCTTCTTCAACAGGTACTTCAGAGCTGCATGGTCAGTGAAAACAATAACCTTGGTAGATGTGTTCAAAAAAGTGGCGGTAAACATTCCGCTCCTTGATGTGATTAAGCAGGTTCCAAAATATGCAAAGTTTCTGAAGGATTTGTGCACACACAAAAGGAGGTTGAAGGGTAATGAGTGAGTCAATTTGGGGCGAAATGTTTCAGCCCTCATTCAACCTAAGCCTGCACCTGAAAGGGTTACTGTTTCAGCCCTCACTCAGGCACTGCCACAGAAGTGCAAGGATCCGGGAACTTTTGCTATTCCATGCACCATTGGGGACAGTAAATTCGACAATTGCATGTTGGATTTGGGAGCTTCTATTAATGTCATGCCCACTTCTGTCTTCAACAACCTTGATCTTGGTCCTTTGCAACATACAGGTCTTACTATTCAGTTGGCAAACAGGACCAATGCTCGCCCCATTGGAGTGGTAGAAGATGTGTTGGTACAGGTTAATGATTTGATTTTTCCTGCTGATTTTTACATTCTGGACATGGCAGGGGAAATAGATTCTAGCAGATCACCAATCATTCTGGGCAGGCCGTTTATGAAAACGACGAAGACAAAGATTGATGTTCACGATGGAACCATGTCCATGGAGTTTGGTGACATTGTGGCAAAATTCAACATTTTCGATGCTATGAAGCATCCCTTGGAAGAGCACTCTGTTTTTCAAATGGAGCTGCTCTCTGAAGTTGTTGATGAAACTTATGATAATTTGGTTGCAGCTGCTGATTTCCCATCCATTTCTGGTTTTGATGATGTCTACTCATGTGCTGATTGCACTCACACTGACCCTTGTGCTGTTTGTTCTGGGATTGATGCTGCTTTGGAGGTTGACAACGTGGATGAAGCTGTTTGTTCAGTTGAAGTTCTTGACAGTACGGCTGCCTCAAACATACCATCTATTGAGCAGCCACCCTCCTTGGAGCTTAAGCCACTTCCTGACAATCTGAAGTATGCCTACTTGGAGAGGAATGAAAAACTTTCGGTTATAATTTCCTCTAACCTTGATTCTGACCAGGAAAGTAAGCTCTTGGAGGTTCTGAAGAAGCACAAGAAGGCGATTGGGTGGACCTTGGCTGACATACCGGGTATTAGCCCCTCCAGGTGTATGCATAGGATTTTGTTGGAGGATGGGGCTAAAACAGTTAGGCAGCCCCAAAGGCGGCTCAATCCCTTGATTCTTGATGTTGTGAAGAAGGAGGTAACAAAACTCTTGCATGCGGGTATCATATATCCTATCTCTGACAGTAATTGGGTGAGCCCAGTGCAAGTTGTGCCTAAGAAGTCTGGACTCACAGTGGTAAAAAATGAGAACAATGAACTTGTCCCCACTAGAGTCCAGAATAGCTGGAGAGTTTGCATTGACTACAGGAGATTGAACTAGGCTACTAGAAAGGATCACTTTCCCTTGCCGTTCATTGATCAGATGCTTGAACGGCTAGCAAGTAAATCACATTACTGTTTTCTTGATGGTTTTTCAGGTTACTTCCAGATCCACATTGCACCAGAGGATCAGGAAAAGACTATTTTCACGTGCCCTTTCGGCACGTTTGCTTACAGGAGGATGCCATTTGGTCTTTGCAATGCTCCTGGCACATTCCAGAGATGCATGATTAGCATTTTTACTGAATATATTGAAAATTGCATGGAAGTGTTCATGGATGATTTCACTGTTTATGGCTCCTCATTTGATGCATGCTTGCATAGTCTGAATATGGTTTTAGAAAGATGCATCGAAACTGACCTTGTTTTGAACTATGAAAAATGTCATTTTATGGTTGAACATGGGATTGTTTTGGGGTATATTATTTCTAAAAGGGGTATTTCAGTAGATCCTGCTAAGATTGAGGTGATTTCTACTTTGCTTTACCCATCTTGCGTTCACGAGATTCGCTCTTTTCTTGGTCATGCAGGTTTCTACAGGCGCTTCATAAAGGATTTCAGTAAGATAGCTCTTCCGCTGTACAACTTGTTGAAGAATGATGCCATTTTCAACTTTGATGACAACTGCAAAAAGGCATTTGACCTCCTGAAGAAAGCTCTGACCTCTACCCCCATCATCCAACCCCCTGACTGGACCCTCCCTTTTGAGCTCATGTGTGACGCTTCTAACTATGATGTGGGGGCGGTCCTTGCACAAAGGGTGGGCAAGGTTGCCCATGTGATCTATTATGCTTCTAGGACTTTAGATGCTGCACAGGCTAATTACACCACTACTGAAAAGGAACTTCTAGCTATTGTTTTTGCTCTTGATAAATTTAGATCATATATGCTAGGTTCCAAGGTTGTTGTTTTCACTGACCATGCAGCTTTGAAATACTTGTTGAAGAAACCAGAAGAAAAACCGAGATTGATTCGGTGGATGTTGTTGCTCCAAGAATTTAATGTGGAGATTAAGGACAAGAGTGGAGCTGAGAACTTGGTGGCCGATCACTTGAGCAGAATAGAAAGGGATGAAAATCCTTCTCCCATCCAGGATGACTTTCCTAATGAGCAGCTTTTACAGTTGCATGGGGTAACTCCTTGGTTTGCTGATATTGTTAACTATCTTGTTGCTGGTGTTTTTCCTGCAGGTGCAACTAGGGCCCAAATTCACAAACTAAGGAGTGATGCCAAATAATATGTTTGGGATGATCCATATCTTTGGAAATTTTGTAGTGATCAGGTAATTAGGAGATGTGTCCCCAACTATGAGATTGAGTCTATTTTGCATTTTTCTCATGCTTCTCAAGTAGGGGGACACTTTGGGCCACAAAGAACTGCAAGGAAAGTCCTAGACTCTGGTTTTTATTGGCCCACCATTTTTAGAGATGCTTATGAGGTTTACCGGACTTGTAAAGAGTGTCAGACAACATGTACAGCCATCACTCGTAAGAGTGAAATGCCTCAACAACCTATGCTTTTCTGTGAGGTGTTTGATGTGTGGGGAATTGACTTTATGGGTCCTTTCCCTGCATCTTTTGGTTTTCTCTATATTTTACCGGCTGTTGACTATGTTTCAAAGTGGGTGGAAGCTATCCCCACTAGGACTAATGATTCTAGAGTTGTTGCAAATTTTGTCAGGTCCAATATTTTTTGCAGGTTCGGCATACCTCGTGCTATCATAAGTGACCAAGGCACTCATTTCTGCAACCGTACCATGGAAGCTTTACTCCAGAAGTATGGAGTTGTGCACAGGGTCTCCACTGCATACCATCCCCAAACTAATGGGCAGGCTGAGATCTCCAACAGAGAGATCAGACAGATCTTAGAGAAAGTGGTGCAGCCAAATAGGAAGGATTGGAGCTGCCGTCTAGAAGACGCACTTTTGGCTCAAAGAACAGCTTTCAAGACACCAATAGGGATGTCTCCCTATAGACTTGTGTTCGGTAAGGTGTGTCATCTCCCTGTAGAGATTGAGCACCGCGCTTATTGGGCGGTCAGAAGCTGTAATTTGGAAATGCAAAAAGCTGGCATTGAAAGAAAACTCCAATTACAGCAGCTTGAAGAGCTGAGGCTGGAAGCCTATGAAAGCTCTCGGATTTATAAAGATAAAACTAAGCACTTCCATGATAGAATGATTTCTAGGAAGGAATTCTCTGTGGGCCAACAGGTTCTATTGTTTAACTCCCGCCTGAAAGTGATGGCTGGGAAACTTCGATCCAAGTGGGTTGGCCCGTTTGTTGTCACTGATGTTTTCCCTCATGGTGCAGTTGAAATAAAAAGTGCAGGTAGCAACAAGGTTTTCAAGGTTAACGGGCACCGCTTGAATCCATTCCATGAGAGCTCGGTGCCTGAAGATGCTACTGTTGAGGAGCTCTCCTTGGGAGAGCCCACCTACACTACAACTTGATCAGGGAGCACCTTCTCCTTTCCCTCACTCTGATTTTATATTTATGTTCTTTCATTGAGGACAATGTATGTTTTAAGTGTGGGGGAGGGGACCAATTGTTTGTTTTTGTTTTGTTTTCCTTTAGCTCTTGAATAATTTGAGAAGATCAAGAGTTTGTGTGTGAGTGTTGTGTCGGCAAGCTTGGTGGATTCTGTTGAATTTGCATAAAAAGATTGCATGATATATGTTGGCTTGATGATTTCCCCCCTAGGTCTTGAAAATTGAAAATTGACCCCCATATGAAAAATCGAAAATTGAACTTTGAGATATTTTGTCATGATTGCATGATTTATGATAAGTTTGGGGTGAAGGGATGCACACACTAGGGATTGAATCTCTGTCAGACAATTTGCGAAAAATGTCCAGGTGAGGATTTGAGCCTCCAACATGTTTTTAATTGTGTGAATCACTTTCAAGTTGCACTTTCCCGAATTTGCTTGAATCTCTTCATGGTTTGCATGTTTATGTGTTGCATCAAATGATTTAGGAAATTTTCTTTGAATTAGCTACTTGGCCTAAAAGAACCATCCCTAATGCATGTTCCCTAGTTAGCCACATTGAGCCTAATAAGCCTATTGTTTCTTGATGACCTTATGTTATGAGCCTAAAATCTGGAAAAAACCATGTTAACCCGATCTTAGGATTAGCAAGACAAGGTTTGCAAGAAGCTAAGTTTGGGGTGGCTACAAGGATATGATGTGTTGTCTGGGATTGAGAAAAAGAAAATAAAGGTTGGAGCCAAAGGAAAAGAGAAAAGAAGAAAAGAACAAAAATGTCCAAAAAAGGGTATTAGAAGAAAAAGGCTGTAGTCACCCAAAGCAAAAAGAAAAAAATGGAAAAAAGAATTTGAGTGGAAATTCAATGTGTTAAAATGTTCATGCTCTCTTAGTTCCTAGGGACTTAAGCCTAGTACCTTTGAATATCCTACCCTTAGCCAGGCCCCATTACAACCTCTAAAAGATCTTTTGATGTTGCATGAATGTTTTCGTGGGAACCTTGATTGAGATGAAAATCAAATTCATGGGAAGTGCTCTTGAATGTGAAATTGAGTGAAATGTTGATAGCCTAGACAAATTGAGCGAATGAGTGAAATATTAAATGCCCTTGTGAGGAAGGCAATTGTTTGAAATTGGTGATCTCCCTTTTGTTACATGATTGATGGAATTCTCAATTGTTTAAAGTAGATGAATGTGGGGGTTACATTGTTACAAGGGGGGGGGGGGGGGGGGGACATTGAAGAAAAAAATTTGTTTTGTTGAAATTGCATGAAATTTGTGCCCCTTTAAGCTTGCCAAGTCTGAGTCTTTTTTGAGTTTTAGTTTGCTTGGGGACAAGCAAGGTTTAAGTTTGGGGTATTTTGATCAGCCTCTGGCTCGACTAGTTTTTGACTAGTAAAGACCATGGTTTTATTCGAGTTTGATCTCGTTTTCGCCCAAATTAGACTTAATTGTCCTCAAGCAACATTTTGAGTCTCTTAAGTAGTTTTAGGGTATTTTAGTTGATTTTGAGTCAAATAAAGCATTTACTGCTATTTCATATTTTCAGGTTAACTTAGAGTCAAGGGAATGAAGAAACAGTGGAGAATGCAATTCTGGAAATGCTCGTCCCGTGAGAGGCTACTCGCCTCGCGAGACTGAAGACCAGCCTGAACAGCAGAATGTCATCCTTTCTGTCTCGCCTCGCGAAGCACCACCTCGCCTCGCGAGCCTGAAGGCTGACTGTGCCAGAGAATGCAACCATTTCTGTCTCGCCTCGCGAGCCTAAAGGCTGACGGTGCCAGAGAATGTAACCATTTCTGTCTCGCCTCGCAAGCCTGAGGACCAGAAGCCATCACGCCCAGGCCCTGATACTCATCACAGGCGTAATGAGAAGACCCTTTCTGTCTCGCCTCGCGAGCCACTATTCGCCTCGCGAGAATCCAAATTCAAACTGGCGCCATTTTAATATTCGCGTCGCGAGAGGCTACTCGCCTCACGAGCGTGCGCAGTTTCTGAAAGTTATAAATAGCTGTTTTAGGGCAGAACAGAGGAACTTTTTGATATCCAATGTTTACGAATTTTCTAGGCTGTATTACGTTTTTGATGGAGAGCTAACTTCCTTGGATTAGTCTATTGTAATCGGTTTCCACCGCACTTGAGGTTTTGTAAATTCCCAATTTAATTGCTTTTCCCTTTCAATACTATGTTATATGTTCTGTTTGCTTAATTCAGGATTGTATAGAATACGTGTTGATTTATTTCGGTGATGTTATGTTCCTATATTTAATCGTGTTTGCTTAATTCGCGTGTGTTCAATCGTGTTTTCTTAATTCACGAGAGCTTCACCCCGTTTGCTTAATTAGGGAATTAGGAACATATATCTCGTAGTGTCAGTTTCGCTTGTTAATTGCTGCTACAATCGAAAAGGGATTAGAATCCGCTTAGGACTTGGAATTTACATGAATCAATGATAGTGGGAAACCGAGAATAGTAGACTAATCGTTTTAATTACTGATAATCACTTGTTTGCATTGCTTCCCTTTAATTGAATCATTCAATCTCAAATCCCCCAAAACTGATTTTTTTTGCGAATAACAATATAAGAGTCCTTGTGAGATGATACTCGAGTTGTCGCACCCTCACTACAGTTTTTTACAATCTACTCGCTTTTTGACCCGTGCACGACAGCGTGTCAGTCACCAAGTAAACAGAAGAAATAAAGGATTCTACGTGCTCGATTGGGTCAGTGGTGCCATTGAATTTATCATTGTTAAGAGGCTTAAAATGTCTAGGCATGATTACCTCATCGATGTCATCCGTGAACGGCAACCTCGGTCGTCGGTCTGTTACCCTTTCTTTCTGGACGGTCCTTTCTGCACGAGATTTAACTCATGAACCCTCTGGGCAAGGTTTGATCTTAGACGGTCGACTTGTATCATGATGAGAAGGTACATACGATGGATCCTTTTGGCTACCCTCGGGTGAGGATTGCTCTTCCTCGGAAGGCATCACTGATCTTTCTCTTTTCCGAGCTCTTAACAGCCTTTGATTCTGGGCACGTATCTCCTTGTTTTCCTCACGCAGCTGCCTTAACTGTGCCATAACCTCTCCCAGCTTGGGGTTATCTTCATTGATGGGCGGGGGCGGGGGATTGTCACGGTTCTGACTCGTGTTCGATGCCTCATGATCTACATGGTCCGTGCTGTTCGCCCCTCCCCTCGGTCCATTCTGTGTAGTCACCATCAAGATTTCTTATGGAATCGGGGAAAGCTTTTCCTCATCCCCACGGTGGGCTCCAAATGTTCTTGTCGAGATCTGACTAGCCGAAATCTCGCCGTAGAACGTCTAACCAAGAGTGAACACCGAGATTGTTTTATATTATGGCTTGACAGAATATTGTATTGCGGTCCTACGTATCCCAATGGGAATCAAAGCCAGACGTAATTCTTGGTTCAACCCTTGGTCATACAGTGATCTCAATCCCCTAATCTTGTATCTGATGAATACCAGCGAGCAAGGACTCTTCAATAGTCTCTTGGTCGAGCTAGTTTCTCTAATACTCTTAAGGGAGATTCACATAGGTTCGTACAAAGTATCCCTCTCTTTTGGGTTCTCCTCATTTTATAATAGGATCCTCATATCTTTAAGAGATCTGGATTTATCTCCTCTTATCTCTTAAATCTTCTTTGAGATATGATTTCCTTAATTTGAGGGATTTATCTCTTCTAACCAGATAAGATTATTTGAGATAACATCAGGATCATTAAAGATAATATCAACATCTTATCTTTCCCACCTTTATCGGATCGGATATCCAAGCTCGATGACCGGGTTTTACTCCTATTATATATATATATATATATATATATATATATATATATATCAATATATATATTCCAAATAAAGACTCCTCAGTTAGCACTTGCCTTTGTTAAATTATTATAAGGTGGAATGAGGCTTATGGTCCATGGATATCAGTGGTACTTGCTTGGCAGACTAGTCAAGCCTTCTGATGTAAGAGCAATGTTAGAAAAGACAAAATTGGCAACTTATTTGGTTTAACAAAAGTACTGTGAGAATGATTTTTGTAATCATAATTATTATCCTTTTTCAACTTATTGTGATTTCACTTTCCAAAGTTAATTAAAGGTTATTTTATTGTCTGCAAAGGGAAACCAAATATAAGAAGACAAATCTCTCTTTATACCCCTCCCAAGTTCCCACCTACTCCCCCACCCCCTCCATGTATGGAGAAATGTTAGAGTATCACACATTTCACATATTATGATTTTAATGGATTGAGTGTAATAGTACACAAGAACTTCTCCACTGGAAGACACACTGCAAGTGTGCATTTGTGTATTAAAGCATCTATATGAGTAATTAATTTACATACGTAAAAGAGCAGGGCAAGGTGGTACTTTGACACCTGTTACCAGAAGGTGATCTCTATGGGGCAATGGTTCAAGTTGGTGAAGAAAAATCCAAGGGAATGAGGTGATGTACGCTGCTATTATTCTGATTAATATATGTAAAATTTCAACTATTTGCTTCACTAGTACTCCTAGAGGCAAAACTCCAACAGCCTACAAACAAAAATCACACCTCAAAAGGACGAAAACAAACAGAACCCACATGACTCTTAACTTCATACTAAAAAATTAATAACTCAATCTTCATCATTTGTCACATAATGGGTGTCTTTGCTTTCATCGTTAGCTCTTTCAAGTATACTTTTCACAATTATAAAAATAATTAACCTCTCAATTCTGGTGCACTGCAAACTCTGATCAGATTAACCAGTGACAGTGAGTAACTTTCTTGTTGGATTATCACAAGTTCTTTTTGTATTCCTTTAAACTTTTTGCCTATCCTGGTTTATTGGTGAAATTGTAGCCTTTTGTTTAAACATTGGTTAAACTTAAAAGTGATTTCATGCAAACAAAAGTTCAAGATATTGATACCATTGATAGATTAATTTTATAAAGATGGGAAAATGGAGGAGTGTGGTGGGGAACAAATTCTTTATGAAAGGACCTCAGGTCAGGTGTGTGAGAATGGCATCATTGGTGTGGTGAAAAGCATAATCAAGTTCAAGAAGGGTAACTAGAAGCAGAATTTTATGGAATTTTGAGCATTGATAAGGGAGGTTCATGTATATTCTGGTTAAAGTGTATAACTTTTAATAATGCTATCATGTATAACTTAAAACATGTATCGTTAAACATGTGTAAATACTAGCTACTAACATGATAGTACTCATAGTAGTGATTTGTCCCCTAATATTTTGTGAAGCCAACCAATGCATAGATTAGCCTGCTAAGTTTGGAGCTAATCTTGATTTTCCTTTTCCTCCTCCTGGCATGATTCGTAATTTTTTAGCTCACATTTCTGGTGCCTTTTTTTTCCTTCTTTTTTTATTTGTTGAAAAAATTTGAAGAGCACATAGAAATGTTTAAAGCTACCGTAATTACACTGTTTTAACTTTTAAGAATTATTTTGTCTTGTAGTTCATAACCGCAAATTTCCCTAAAACTTAAAAGCTTATCCGAGTTGGGCCTAGCCCATTACTAAGAATCAAGTAGACAACTCAGAGAATTGTAAAGATTGGCTTTTGGGTGAATTCAGGTATCTTTGATTAGGAGTTAGAAACTAATTTCTCGATGTATTGAGATTCATTTAAGAGGTTGACATCTCCCAACAAATGTTCTTCCGCACACATGAGTCAAAAATCGAACCCCTAACTATATACTTAAGAGACCCGGTTAAAGATTGTCTTTATTCTCAAACATTTCTGCCTCTCTCTTTTCAATAAAACAGTCAAGCCTATTTATGAAATGGTCTTTGGCCATTAATTAGGGAATAAAAAAATAGAAATTTTGTATTGAAAATGATAATTTTTAAGCTTTTAGTATAGTAAATATATCACTTTCTAATATAAAATTTCCATCTTTGTTTCTTTAACAATGTCCTATGGGTGTGATTAGCATTTGCCTTTATAAAAAGAGGAGATGCCTTTTTATCCCTTCTCTCTTAGAGCATCTCTAATGATGCAACTCATTAGAGTTGTTTAACTTTTTTAGTTATGTTATTTGAACATAAATTTTGGACACCGTATGTGACACCGTATATGTTTATCTCTATCTCTCACTTACTTTTTATCTTCTTTGTATATATGTTTCTCGAAAATACACTAAAAAAACAAAGGGATACCTTTTGGTGTCCTCATTTTGTGTAAAAAAAACATTGCCCTAACTTTTTTTTATGGGCTCTACATATCACTTCACACTTTCTACTTTATATCACTCAATTCTACACTCTAATGATGCAACTCTTAAAAGTTCACTAAATAGGTCACATAAATTACCTCATTTTTTTTTACATTTATTTTTCTTTCATATTAAAATATTAAGTTTTTTTTATACTAAAATATTAAGTTATTTATATTTTAGTTTTCCATATTTTTTCATTAGTTGTCCTTATATAAGTATCGATTGCTTATAAAAACAACCCTCCTAACACGTGACATTCATATCAAACAATTATAGTGGTGCAACCTATAAAAAAATTGTCCAACTTTAAGAACTTGATAACAACCCATTGCAGTTAGACACCAAAACCGTGAAGAACAAATCAAAGCTGGGAACTGTTTTTCCCTTTACAGAAGTGAACACTGCGGTAGAAGTGTTGCATCAGATTTTTTAGGAAGAATGAAAAACAAAAAATTGCAAACGATAAAATTTCTCAATATATAAAATAAAATAAAATAAAATAAAATAAAATAAAACAGATATTATTCAACAACTAAAAGGTTAAGTCAAAACAAAACTACCGAAACAAACTTTGAAATGATAAACTTAATTTAAATTTAAATCTTTTAAAATTAAATTGTATAATATAATCATACAACATTATACATTATTAGAGGGCAACAATTATAAAAGCCAACCTAAGAGCATCTTCAATATTTTACATACAAGCAACTCACTTTATCATTTTAAGTGGGTCACCTCAATTTTAAGCAACTCAAACAATTTCCACTCCAACGAGAGTTTCTACAACAAGTTGTTTAACTCCTCATCTCTCTTCAATATTCTATATTATCTCTCTCCTACATTTAAATACAAAAATTTTAAGCAACCCGTAATGAATTGTTGCTTATATAAACAACTCTGTCCAATTTTAAGCAACCCAAAATCTTATATGACACATCAAAATAATATTTTATTATTAAACAACCCCTAAACAACTCCCATTATACATGTTTTAAGTTGTCGATCAGTGTGTACTATGTAAGATGAGATATATTGCTATGCTAGAGGGCATGATATAATTATACAACATTATAGAGGGCAGGTAATAAAGCCAACCTAAGTTGCTGATCAGTATGTTGGGCTTTGTCTCTAGAAATTTTGTGGCCTTAACCAAGAAGTTATCAGTGATAAGTGCAATGTGAAATCTATATATTATTTTTTCTAACTTTTTGAGTTAAAGGATCATTTATCAAAATATTATAATCAATTAATTATAATAATTCACTCTCAATAAGTAATATGACTAATTCATTCTATTTATCTTATAACATTATTTACCACATATAGGATTTAAGAACATTTAATTTTGAAAACTTCTCTCGACGGTAGTAACTTGTTAATAATATTTGATAAACAATACGTACCTTTGAAAAGAATATAATTTTTTGATATAATTTAATATTTCTATTAAAGTATTAATTTCTTGTGTTAACACTTTTCTCAATACTTTTAATTTGAAAATAAATCAAGACCATCAATATCAGAATGTTCACTAAATCTTTAAAAAAAATTCAAGATTAATCTAATTTTTTGCAATTCATCCTCATCCAAAGTTTAAATTTTTGAATTCAAATAAAAAACCAAAAATGATTTCATATTGTCAAAATTGTTCAAATATCGGATCTCAATTGAAGAAATAAATTGATCGAGTATGTATAAAAAATATTCAATATGAAAAGAACAATAAAATACAATAACAGTGAGTGAGAATTGGGGCCTAAGGCAATTGTCTCAATTGCCTTGCCATATCCACGACCTTGTAGGTATGTAAGATGAGATATATTACTAGTCTGTGGGATGAAATATTACAAATTTTCCTTCTATACTTGTATTTTCCCTTTCCCATACACCCTAAATTATTTATGACTGATAAAAAATAAAATAAAATTTTGTAAAAAGGTGTTATTTTTTAAAAAAAAGGATAAATTGAATACAATTTAAAGCTCTAAAAAAACATTTCTCATGATTCCATAAATAGGCTACAACATGATGATCCGCTTGGATCTCACGCCTTTTTAAAGATTTCATATCTTAAGAAAATCAACAAAATTCTTTCTTGCTATGTATAGGCTCGCAAAATCTATAACATTATTCGTTAATGCATCAACCATTTCTTGAAAAAAAAAATACATTTCAGTGGTTAAATTAATTGCCACCTTCTAACCAATCTAGTACCACCACCACCAAAAAAGAAACAACCTCCTATATATATATATAAAACGCATCAAACCCTTCTCTCCAAAACATGCAATTCTAAATCCTTAGTTATTATCGGTATCTCAAACTCAGGTCATTCATCTATGACTAGTTTGAGATCAATGAAGGGAATTACAATCAAGAAAAAAGGACACACTTATAATAGTGAGTCCTCTTCTACCACTGCCATAAAATCACTTCCAAAAGAGTTGTTAATAGGGGTAGTTGCAAGGGTTGCCTCTCATTCTTTCGTGGACCTTATCAACGTGAAAAAATCTTGCAAAGATTTTCTCGATGCTGCAGAAGATAGCCACGTGCATAAACATGTTTCTTTGGACAAGATCCGGTGGTTATGGCCTCGTGATGACAAAGAGCTTTCCTTCTTGAAGCGATGCAAGGAAAGTAAAAACATGGAGATTTTGTTTAGAGAAGGATTCCAAGAATACTTCAGTTATCCCAATGGAAATATTGATGGTCTTGAGATCATGAAGATAGCTGCTGAAAAGGGTCATAAGGAAGCAAAATATGTGTACGGTATGATCATGTTGTGTTCCGAAAATGAAGAGTTGAGAAAAGAAGGACTGGAGCATGTACGTTTTCTCATGATGTCTAGGTGTGTTATAAGATGTCGGAATATGGTGGAAAAATTAACGCGATGCATGTGGATAAATAATAAAATGCTTCTGCGTAATCAAAAAACTCTTTGCCAATGCAAGAGCACATGCAAAGGGTGGAGAGTTAAAGAAGGTCGATGGTTACTACTAGACGATGAAGACGATGATATTAGTGATATTAACATGTGTGAATATTGCAGATGGGATCACGAGTTAGAGTTTTTCTATCAGTTATTCAATGTTCATTAATTAGTCCTTATTTTCTTAAATTTCAGATAGGGAAAAAGAACAAATTCATTGGGCAAGTTATGTTATCTCGATAGTGTGTCCTTATATTATTGTGTTGGTGGATACAATTGCTCATCCAGGTTAAACTCTTATTCGCAGAAGATGAACGTAATTGTTAATAGAGAAAATTAAATAATTAATTTAATATATGTTTTCTTGTAAAAACGATATTGTAACTTCGTAAAAGTTTCCCTTTGCTATAATATATCTTATTGTTGATGTATTCTTTTAAGTTCGAGATTCGTCAAACAAAATTCCAAACTATTGTGATCTTTTTTTTTTCTTTTTTTATTTATGAATACTGGAATATATTAAGTAATGATCCTAGAGGTACAAACGCCTCTAGCATCTCCGGACAAATACAAGTCTGTAGTGTGAAAGAAGAGTAGTTCAAAACAAACAAAACCATCATATGAGACATCGTGTCCCTTATTGCCCAAAATATCTGCACATTTGTTTGCTTCACGGTAGATGTGAGTGAGAGATGTTCTCGAAGATGAGAGCCGGAGAAGAGAAAGAACCTCTTGGAGAAGAGGCTTGAGGAAGGAAACGTGAGTAGACTTCTTATGCACCTTATCCACCATAGTCTTGGAATCCATTTCAAACATAACCCACCATAGCTCCAAATCTTGAGCCATTCGAATGCCAAAGTTCAGCCCAAACTGCATTGCAAGATCCTACTTTGGCATAGAAACCTTTAACAAAATTACCACTTGCATCCCATGTTAGTCCACCACAGGTCGAGCTGTTTGGATTATTAATATGGGAGCCATCTACATTTTGTTTAGAGAAGGATTCCAAGAATACTTTAAATAATTATATTTAATCAAATTATAATTAAATTTGAACGAGACTAAAGTGTATGTTTAGGGCCGCTAAGTCCTAACCACATTGCCATATAATCTCGATGGAAATCGGAAAGTGAAAACTACATAAGCATGTCTTCGGTAGGTACATACCCAACACATTATCCTTGGGTACATTCAATCATAAAGTGACAATTCATCAAAATTAACATGTTATTTAAAAATTTTGATGACTTGTCATTTTATGATTGAGCAAGTCTTGTGTTAGACATGTATAAATGATATAGTAATAAAGAATAAGATTCTATAGTTTAACTTTAGTATAATGATATAATAATCAAGAACAGGGATTCATTTACTCAAAGAGTAAGTTTGATCATATTTCAATTTACTCTTAGCCAATTATCTATATTAATTCATTAAAAAAAACAAATACTTTCGTTTGGATTATAATAATTGAAAGGTGAAGAACAAGAGTAAGTCTTTGAAACTTACTCTTGGAGTCAATGGATCCCATCCATTAATCAAATCACACACAAATATAAATATAAATATATATATATATATATATATATATATATATATATATATATATATATTACCATTTATATCATTAGTAGAGTGATGTTATATTGTCCTTAAGTGCAATGAATAATAGCGTTTTTTTTTTGGAAAATTCTTTAAAATCATGTGTCCACGAAATAAAATATCGATATATTATTAATATTTAATTTAATTACAATGCAACTCCTATATATTAAATTTGGAATAAAACTCCATTCTTCAATATGAGACACTTTTTTAAAAATATTCTCATATCAGTTAAATTTGTGGCTTCGCTTACATCAATTTTAAATATATTCTTATATTTGCTAAGTAATTTTGAATTTGATCCCCAACATACAATTTTTAAAATCAGTCTTTATAAGTACAATTATTTTTTATGCACTGATGCAGAAAAGAGATTCCACATCGGTTATTTTTGACTTTTGACATCGGTTTTCAAACTGATGTTGAAAAGATCGATGTTGTTTATTGTCACTTTTCACATCGGTTTTAAAACCAATGTTTAAATTACATTTTTAACAGTGGTTTTAAAATAACCAATGTGGAAAGTTCATTTGTCACAACCATAACCTATTGGAAACATCACTTTCCACATCGGTTTTTTTCCCCAAAACCGATGTGGAAATTTAACTTTCCACATCGGTTTTTAATTAACCCATGTGTAAAGTAAACTTTCCACATCGGTTTATTAGTAACCGATGTGTAAAGTCTATTTTTTTAAAAAAAACTTTTTTTATATTTCTATCATTCATTTCCCTTGTTTCAGTAATGCAGATCAATACCAGTGTAACATATTCTAAATATTCTCAACACAATCACTTTTGTACAATAAAAACACAATAAATTAATATATATTGAATTTATTACGAACAATACATATGTACATTCAATTACATTCAGACATCAAAGATAATTAGAAACCAAAAAGCTACGTGATATATTATAGATTTCATATCAAAATACATATGATCGATCAAAAGTACACTATAGCTAGTACATGATAAGTTTTTAAACTAACTACATATATACAAACTATGGTTGGTACACTTGAAGAAAGAAAGTTGCCCAACGCCTCCTTATGTTGTTGATGTCGGAATCAAATAATGGAGTTGGATTGTTGAATATCTGCAAGTTTAATTGGATAAAATATTATATCTTTTAAGTAATAAACTAACATAAAACATATAACGAATCTATAACTGTTACTTCTAGTTGTTACTGCAATTAACATTTACCTCGTGTCATCTTTCATTGATCATGGAGGAGATAATTTCGAACATCCACTCCATCACATAGTATCCACATTCCCAGGATCCACGTTGTATACGTGACTACGTACAAATGAAACCCAAATAGAATATGAGGAATTAAATAGAAATCAATAATTATACCCACTGAATTTGAAGCGTTTGAACTAATAAATATCTTACGCTAGGAATAATCCATCTGATAGCCCGACCTTTCACCACGCAACATGTGATTTGCATTAATAGAACTATCATGACAAAATAAACATTATTTAAAGTATATCTAATAGATTTCAGATAATTAAAACAACTGCATTACTGATTATAAAGTATTTTAATGCTTATGTATTGATGATCGTCTTCAGTTCGTTTGCCGGCTTATTTCCAATTGAGCAGAAGAAGACCACGACGTTCATCCTAGGGTACAAGATCAACAGTTGCCAATGCTTGCTATATTTGCGGAACAATTAGTGACTAAGTCATATATAGTTATAATTAAATAACCGGTACTTACTTATTGAGATAAGGCGCAAGGTAGAATTGATGATCGTCTCAGGCAAGTATATCACGTATGGTGGCGACCGGGTCTTCTGATGCTAGGAGAACATCATCCTGAATGAACATGGGGTCAATGAACCCATAAAGGGCGAGGTTACCCTGATCAACTAACATACGATGCAGATACCTAATATATTGAAAAAACATGTTAATTATCATAGTATTTAAAATTTAATTACTTAACTTATAAATAAAATGTACTTACACTAGTGCAATAAGTGCTTTTTACGTCAGTTAAAATTGATTTTTTACGTCAGAATACTGACTGACGTAAATACAGCTGACGTTAAAAGTTAAACTTTTAACGTCAGTTGAGAACTGACGTTAAATATAACACTATTAACGTCGGTTCTTTAACACAACTGACGTTAATTTTGTCAAAATTAACGTCAGTTCTTTAACAAAACTGACGTGAATTTTGTTAAAACTAACGCTCAATTGTTATAAAGAACCGGCGTTAAAGGTCTTAATTTTAACGTCGATTGTAATAAACAATCGGCGTTAATAGTGTATCTTGTATATTTTATAAAATACTATTAACGTCGGTTGTATGATACAACCGGCGTTAATAGTATTTTTTTAAAATTCAGTTTTAAAATATCACCCCTCGGCTATCCTCGCATTCGGTAAATATCCCAAGAATACGTAATATCACACACATTACAGAATTGCAAAGGAAAAATGGAACAATGATCCATATGTATGCCTGTTCAGAAACAATATATATTTATTAACATAGGTTATAACTCAAAATAAATACAGAAATATAAATAAAAATAAATGTATACTAAGTTTAAACTACCTATATCAATATCCCTTCGTGATGATCATCACGAGTGGCATGTACATCATCCACCTGTGTCTCCTCGATTATAGTAGGAATGTTTGTTGAAAAAGAAGGAGTCTCAGGAATATCAAGATTTGAATCTTCATTTTCATCATTACCATTATACATGCTTTTTCCTTGGAGAACCACGGACAACCTTTTGTTAGAAGGATCAGTGATGTAGAACACTTGTTTTGCTTGGGAAGCCATTATGAAAGGCTCATTTATATGACCTAACTTGTTGAGGTATACCAATGTGAACCCCAATTCGTCGGTTTGTACACCACCGTTACTATCAACCCACTTATATTTAAATACCGGCACCGTAAGCTTAGTGTAATCGAGCACCCAAATATCTTTAATATATCCAAAGTAAGGTCTCGGTGCTGTAACGGGTTTTGTGTCCTTTGCACTAGAGAAGTGCATTGCTTCGGCCACGATCATAACCCCACTATTTTGCATGGTACTCTTGTTATCTTGTTCCTTTGTATAAAAGGAAAAGTTATTTATGTCGTATCCGCTCCAACATATGACGTTGAAGCTAGGCCCACGTGCTAGCCATCTTACGTCATCAAAAGCAGTACTACCATCCTTAAGCATTTCTTCCTTGAACCATGGTAAGAAAGTCTTGTTCTGCTTGTTCAACAACCACCTTTCGCTCATTCGAGGGTTTTCTTGATTGACTTTTCTTTTATGTTCAAATAAGAAAGGCTGAACACATTCAATGTTGTTCAATACATACAAATGTGCTTGAAGCACTTCCTCCCGATCCTTCCTATTAATTCTTAAGCCATGTGTACCCTTACCTTGACATCTAATCTCATCATGCCGAGGCTTAGGAATCCCTATAGGATCCGTGTTATGAAGGTAGTCCGAACAAAACTCAATAGCTTCTTCTGCAACATACCTTTGAACAATAGATGCTTCCGGAAGATGAGGATTCTTCACGTACCCTTTCAAGATCTTCATGTAGTGCTCAACTGGGTACATCCATCTCAGAAAAACCGGCCCACATAATCTAATCTCCCTCACCAAATTGAACAATTAAGTGAACCATTATGTCGAAAAAGGAAGGAGGAAAATACATCTCCAATTGGCACAAGATTGTAGCAGCCTCAACTTCCAAGTCATCCAACATACGGGGGTCAACGACTTTGCTACATATAGAATTGAAGAATGAGCACAACCGAGTAATGGCATGTCTCACATTTTTTGGAGCAATACCACGAAAAGCAACGGGCAGAAGTTGTTGCATCAAGATGTGACAATCATGAGACTTCAAGCCAACCAATTTAAGATCACTAGAGACAAGCCTCTTCATATTTGAAGAGTAACCATGTGGAACTTTTATGCCCTGAAGACACCCGCAGAAACTTTGTCTCTCTTTTTTTGACAAAGTATGACATGCTGGCGGCAAATAAGTCCGCTTACCATCCTCAACAATTGGAGCTAACTGCTCTCGTATACCCATAGCAACGAGGTCGAGACGAGCATTCACACCATCCTTTGTCTTGCCCTGAATGTTGAGAAGCGTCCCGATCACACTATCACACACATTTTTCTCCACATGCATCACATCAATGCGATGTATCCGACATCAAGCATGCGCCAGTATGGAAGATCAAAGAATATCGACCTCTTCTTCCATATGTTTTTCTCAGCAGCTTTACCTTTCTTTTTGGACTTGCCGAATATAACATCGATGTCCTTTACCCTCTAATAAACCTGCTCTCCAATTAAGGCCGCCGGCGCTTCTTCTGTCTCTTGGCATCCATTAAAAGATTTTTTCATCTTACGATATGGGTGATCACGTCTAAGAAATCTCCGATGCCCAAGGTAAACCGTCTTCTTTCCATGATGCAACTGAGTATAGCATGTGCCTTCTTCACATATAGGGCATGCTTTATGCCCCTTGACACTGCATTCAGGACAAGTTACCGTATGCTGGAAAGTCTTTGATGGTGCAAAATAACATGGCACGAAGCTTGAAAGTCTCATGAGAATACCCATCAACTACATCAACACCTTCCACCCACAGCGTTTTCAAGTCTTCAATCAAAGGACCTATATAAACATCTAAGTCATTTCCCGGTTGCTTTGGGCCCGAAATCATCATAGATAACATCATGTATTTGCACTTCATGCACAACCAAGGGGGCATGTTGTAAATTACCAACAGAACGGGCCATGAACTATGAATACTACTCATGTTACCATAAGGATTCATTCCATCCGTAGCAAGTCCAAGTCTTAGGTTTCTTGGTTCATCGGCGAAATCCGGAAACATAGTATCGATATTCTTCCATTGAATAGAATCAGCAGGATGACGAACCTTTCCATCACATTTCCTCTCATCATTATGTCATCTAAGATTCTTCGCATCTTTCGCATTGGCAAACAATCGCTTGAACCTTGGAATTATTGGAAGATACCACAACACCTTCGCAGGAGGACCCTTTTTTCTCACATCATCAAGATCATCATCATCATCACCACCCTTCACTTTGTATCGTGATAACCCACATTTGGGGCAATCGTGATTGTCTTCATGAACACCGGTGTACAATATGCAATCATTGGGGCATGCGTGTATCTTCTTATACTCCATACCCATAGGACACAATACCTTCTTGGCCTCATAGTTACGGTCAGGCAATGTGTTGTCCTCCGGAAGCAAGTCTTTCAACACTTCAAGCAATTCCGTGAAGCTTTTATCGGTCCAACCATTTCTCGCCTTCACACAAACCAATTTTAGCACCGCCGACAACCGTGTATAAGTAGTACACCCCGGATATAAAGGCTTATCCGCATCACCGCACAACCTATCATACACATGAGCTCGATGAAAAGATTCTTGTCCAATATCACGGATCATGTCCTCTACTCGATCATCCTCCATATCTACGTCAACGTCCTCACGTTGGGAGACACTCGCCGTACTACTCAACAACACATCACCATGCCATATCCATCTTGTATAACTCAAGCAAATCCCTTCACAAATCAAATGAGTACGTATATCCTTCACCGTACATTTCCTCGTATTCAAACACTTGACACAAGGACAACAGAACATTCCATTACTATTATGAACATTCCTTTGAGCAAATTCTATAAATTCTCCCACCCCCTTCAAATACTCAGCACTAGTACGCTTACAAACCATCCAACTACGATCCATAACTAGATAGGTCCTGTAGACATACAAAACATATATCCAATATAAGGACAATACGGGAGATTGAAAACTATAGTTTTTGAAGATTGCCAAGCACTGGTCACGACCTGGCAGTGATGTCCATCACGGTCGTAACGTGCCAACTGAACCAGACCATGCCATCACAGGCAGAACTGATCACGGCCTTGCAGTGATGAGCATCACGGTCGTGACAGATCAACCAGCAGAGCAACATGCACTCAAAACCAAAAATAGCACTACTACAGAAAAGGGCTTCAATAGCGCTTTTTTTTAGCCTTTAGTAGCGCTTCAAAGCGCTATCTATTCACCCGCTACTGAAGGTGGGAGAGATTCAATAGCGCTTAAAAAAGCGCTACTGAAAGTAGGAATAGGTAGCGCTTCCTTGAGAAAGCGCTGTCTAAAGACAATATATTACATACTTTAGACAGCGCTTTCTCAAGGAAGCGCTGTCTATTTGTCACTTTAGGCAGCGTTTTTTCAAGGAAGCGCTACTGAAAGCGCTGTCTATTTGTCACTTTAGGCAACATTTTTTCAAGAAAACGCTACCTATTCTCCTTTTTTTAAAAATTATTTACATTGTTTTTCTATATTTCTCACATGCACAAAACTAAGACATTAAAGAGTTTATCCATCCCATTGCACTTAGCAAAACTCAACAAAACATACATTTACATACAAAAGCTTAAATACAATAATTTTTTTTTCGGTAAGCTAAAAGTATATTGATTAAAGAGTATTAAATCGATCTTAAGATATTAAATCGTTGTTTACAATTTTTCAGTGACTTGAGTATAATTCATTACAAGAAAATATCAAAGTAGGACACGTACAAACCAAACAGGCCTCCCAAAAAATTGAATGAAATTGAAATGGCTGATGCTAGAAGTTACTATCATTGCTGACTGCTGAGGGCCAACACAAAGCCTGGACCAGTAGTACTACATTTTGGACTGAAAATATTAGCCACCAAGCAAAATGCTAGTGAACAAAAATCATTCATTCTTGGGATTCGATTTCTAAATAACTGGGTCACCAATAAATGAAAGAACACAGCCACCAATCTGTAAATTGCATATGTGTTCTGCTACAAACCAAAACATGGCTGCCACGATTGAATTAATAATCTACACAATCTTCCTGGACTTGGCCATCTGTAGAAGCAGAGAAAAGCTTAGAAAATTTGAAAACAAGCACATACACATGAAGAGATGCATGTAATGCAGCTGCTATCCCAAGCACGTCAAAGCTAATGAAATCAGGGACAAATCATGCTGTGCCTCAGTAAATTATAGAGTCAATCTTATAAGAAAAGGCAACAACATATGATACCTGAAATCAGGGACAAATCATGCTGTGCCCCAGCATGTGAAGCATTCTTCCTCTTTACCTAGACCAAAGAAAAGGCAAAACTCATCAACATAATAGCACAAGATCCCATGGAATAGCTTAAATAAAGTTAGCTATACAATTGCTAGTATATGACCCATTGCTTTGTACATACTTATATAAAAAAACAATCACATATCTTATAGGGCAGAATTTGACAAACTGTATTAACATTGGATGTAAATAAAATTCTATTATTAGATCATCATATTAAAGAGGTTTATAAATCCTGGCATGAGTTAAAAAATTACTAAATCATCATAATGAAATCCCGAATCTTAGAAATCTTTGAAATCAAAACCAAAAGTGCATACCGCTGCCCCTATTATTTCCCTAAGCTCGTGATCCTCTGCACCCTAAGCTCGTGATCCTCTGCACCATACCGCTGCCCCTATTATTTCCCTAAGCTCGTGATCCTCTGCACCCTAAGCTCGTGATCCTCTGCACCATGCCGCAGGGGATCCCTTAAGCTAACCTGCAAGAGAATGAGCCCATGTAAGAATACCATAGAAATCTTTTGCTGAAGCTACGCATGAAAGATGCCATATGTATTTAATGACAGATTTTTCATTGTTCCTGTCAATATCCATACATAAAGCAGGTTTACACTGAATATAATAATAGTATAGATATCATCAATGCTTATCAAGTTCAATTGTATGAAATGCACTTTATTTTCAGCACCATTCCCCAAATTTTTTTTAAAGAAAATTGTGAAGTGGACCTCAAGTATTAACTAAATGGAATATCATATGAAATAGCATATGAACAAAATAACTACCATTTTATAGATGGTTTTAAAGACCATGCCCTAATGTGAAAAAAAAATTCCCATTTACTAAAAAACTTCAAGATTGACTAGATAAATCCACTTTCCGCAGGGTACTTTAGACTAGGTAGTTTACAAAGGATTTCTGAAATTTATGTCAGTCTAATAAGAGTTTGTCAGTAAGTTTCACTTTTTCCCAAAACTGAGAATACATCTAACTAAAAATCACAACTGACAGTAGAAATTGCAGGTTCAAAGTTCTAATCTAATGCTGTCCCCTATTCTTTCTCCATTTATTCTTCAAATTTCAAAGCCATTGATCGTCTGTAGAAAACAACTACCAGAACCATTCCCGTGGACTGGCAACAGCTAGAAGCAAAGAATCTGTTACACCCTTTTCAAAACCCAAGAATGTTAAAGGGGATGTTGCCATTTATAGAATTCAATGAAATTGATCAACACCATTAAGGAGACAATATATGATCCTTCATCACATTGATTTTTTTAGTGTTAAATACTGAATAGAACCCTGAGGGGTAGTAGGTGGTAGCAGATGTTACAAGAATGGACCTGCCCAATAAGTAATTAATATATCTAGAAACGTGCAAGTCTTAATTTGCTTACTTGTAATAGATCAAAACTAGTTGGGGATGACAAGGAAAAAATAAGGCCAACATACACTTAACTACCATCCCATGATAGGAACACATGCATCACCCAAATAGTAATTATTGTTGGTAGTAGTGGACTAGTGGTGTTAACAGGAATGGCTCAACTTAGAGCTTTAGCAGCTGCTGGTCCTAATAACTGAGTGTCTGAACCATAGGAAACTGATTAGTCCTAACAGAATCCTTATTCTTAAATGAGGATATCTCTTGAGATCTTAGTTATATCTGTCATAACTATGAGATCTTAGGGGCAAACATTGGTGGTGTACTTAGAAATGAAATTGGCTAAAAGCTATGTTTGTTGCATCAGTGGGTATTAGGGACTCTAATAAAGCAGATT
This sequence comes from Sophora flavescens, assembly GCA_030762895.1. NCBI lineage: Eukaryota > Viridiplantae > Streptophyta > Magnoliopsida > Fabales > Fabaceae > Sophora > Sophora flavescens. Next base: position 33,008,008 of record CM061068.1, read on the forward strand.
TTTTTGGCTATTATCTTCGCCAGTAGTTCTATATATTTTTATTATCTAATTATAAGTGATTCATCTCATTTTTCGCACACCAACATTTTAACTTTGACACCTATATAAATGTAAGAAATTAACGAAAGAAAGTATAATTAATAAATAAACATCATTTGACCCAAACTGCTCATAATAAACATTTTCCTTTTCTTGAGAGAAACTCGCATTTGGAATAAAACATACTTCTTATGATGCGCATCATTTAGTATTCACTATATATCAATTTGATAGGCATTGTTATTTGCATATATAAAACATTTCAAAACAAAAATGGAACAGAAAGTTGATATGCCTAATAACGTTTTGCAATTAACAACAACATTGCTTAACCTAACACCCTCATGTTGTGTTACTTAACAGATTATATATGCTTACGAATTGGATTACATTTACGAACTGAACAGAAAATTAATTGGGAAAACCAAAAATAAAATAAAGGAAAGAGCACCGACAGGACAAAAACAGAGACAAAGCATTAGTGCATTATTTTACTCATACTCAAGTTTAAGGACAAGCTAAGTTTAAGTTACATATAACTTGAACATCTCATGCAATCCTTATCATTTAAATCCTAATTCTAATCTTCCATCTACAATTAGCACTATGTTAAACTCTTACACCAATGACAGTAACAATACTAGCTGGTTAAGATTATCTTCATTGCTGAACCAATTTTATGCCTTAATGAAACATAAAATTAATATAAATAAGATAAATAAAAATAAGTAAAAATAAATAAAAAAAACTTACACTGAGAGAGAGGATGAGAGGGTGGTGGCAGTGTCTTCCTTCACGTTTTCTGGTGGTGGGGTGGCTGAGGGTTTGACAGTGGTGGCGAAAAAGGGTTAGAGAGTGAAGATTGAAGAGTGAACAGGAAAGGGAAAGGAAGAAGGGAAAAGGGAAGAGGGAAATTACCTTTGGTGGCTCACGGTGGTGCCTCGGAGGTGGCTCGCGGTGGTGCGTGCCGGAAAGGGAAAGGGAAAAGATCGAAAACAGGGAAAGGGAAAGGGAGAAGGGAGGAGGAAAGGGTGGCGGCCGGCGAAGGAGACGAGTGTGGGGAAAAGGGGGGCCGTCTTCCAGATCGGTGGTCATGGGTACCTTGGAGAGTTGTAACTCAGAACATAGTTAGGGTTTCAAACAAAATGTGTAAATTGCAAAAGGAACACCGCTGGGTTTGGTTCATGTTACTGATCTGGGCCTGTGTGCATTGCTTGGCACCTCCTTGATGAGAGTGGTGAGGGTTTGGAGAAATAGGGTGGGAGGGAAAGAAGAGGTTCTGAGAGATGAAGTGTTCGAGAGTGGGAGGGACAGTACGCGTGGGAGGAAACATTTATTTTTAGGGTAAGGAATACATGCCGCTTTCTCAAACAAGCGCTATCTATTCATCACAAATAGATAGCGCTTCCTCAAACAAGCGCTATCTATTCCTACCTATCAACTTTTAATAGCGCTTCCTTGGAGAAGCGCTGCCTTAGGTTATATCTACAATAGCGTTTCTTCGAGAAAGCGCTACTAAATATCTTCTGCCTCTCTTTTAATAGCGTTTCGTTTAGAAACGCTGCTAAAGGTGCGCTACTAAAACCCTTTTATGTAGTAGTGTAGAGACGTACATTCCAAACAACTCAAACTCACGGTTTCAAGTTTCAACTACTGAGACTACAGTTTCAACATACACTCAAAACCAAAAATACAAAAATGTGCCCTAAATACTCACCAGAAATAGGTGCTCACGTGGTGGTGGGGAGGGGAGCTCGAGTGGTGGCCAACGTTCGATGTGGTTACTGAGAGCAGAGGGACAAGGAGAGTTGGTGCGCGGGAAGGGGAAACAGAGATGTCAAGTTATTGCAAAGAATGAATGGAAAGACAGAGTTAGGGTTAATAGTGTACCTCACGGTGGTGGCGAAGAAGCCCTCGCGGTGGTTGTGGTGGAGATGAGCTCGCGATTAGGGTTCTGTGTTGGGTGAGAGTGAGAGTGAGGGTTGAGAGTGATCTAGGGTTGAGCGTGATGAAAAGAGAAAAGAGACGTACGTACAGAGCGAAGTGCAGAAGGCGCGCGGGTGTAAACGTTATAATCAAAATAAAACAACATTTAACGTCAGTTGTATTAAACAACTGACGTTAAAAGTAATTGTTTAACGTCAGTTGTATTAAAAAACTGACGTTAAATATTAATATTTTATTTTAAAAACACTTTTAACGTCAGTTGTTGAATACAACTGACGTTAAAAGTGTTGTGTAAAAATCATTCTCTATATAAAGTACCGTTCTTCTGTATCAGTCTGTAATACTGTCTCTTCTTTTCCTCTATATTTCTATTCCTTTCACTTTGATTAATCACGATGCATATGGAATTCAAGTGAGGGAGGAGATGCATCCATTGGAGTTTCTGAGGACAGGACTGAGAAGAAAATGATGTTGAAGCAGAAACATTTTTATATTTTAGGGCCATGTTGCAGAAATTTTTTATCTTTTAATCATGTAATTAATTGTAACTTATGAACGCTTCAATGAGATACATATATAACTTGTTTTATGTTAAGTGTTTATTTATCTTAATTTGCACAAGAATTTGTTCACTAATTCAAGCTAATTAATTAAGATTAAAAATAAACTTGTTTAAACAAAAAAGTTTAGAAATAAACTGCACTATAGATGTGGATTGTCCTGTGTTAAGATCGAGTGACAACAGGGCATTTCAGATAGGGATATAGGATTATTTACGCCAGCTGTTTATTTAACCGAAGTAAAAATCACACTTTTAACGTCAGTTGTATAAACAACTGACGTTAAAAATAAATATTTTTTATTTTAAAAACACTTTTAACGTCAGTTTTATTCAACAACTGACGTTAAAAGTGTATAAGTTTCTGCAAAAGCATTCATTCCTTTGACTACTCTGCTACTTAATTACCCATTACTGCTGTGCTACTTACCCATGCACATTGTAACCTATAATCCTCTTTATGAGCACTAAGTTTATACCTAGACTTAAAGGTCTATTTCTTCATATTCCTTCGGGCGTTTTCTTTTCTGCACGTTTATAATATATGACTGCCAACTCCCGCCTTGGAACCTAATTAGGGATGTCAACGGGGCGGGGCGGGCACGGATACTGGATACCCGCTACCTGCCCCGTTGGATAATAAAACTACCCGTACCCGCCCCGTACCCGTACGGATATCCGTTTAACGGGTTCTTAACGGATTCGCGGGTATCCGCGGATATCCGTGGGTAGTTATAAAAAAAATAAATCTTTTTTTTAATTTTAAAAAAAATACATAAAACTTAAACAAACCACCACATTAATATCTTCCGATATTTGAACAAAATAGCACCTACAAATTAATACATCACACTTAAAATATCCATGAAACAACACAATAGATGAAAATTATCTAGAAAATGATATAAGGACTTTGAGAGTAGATATATATAATAAAGGGTATTATAGTAATTAAGTAACGGGTACGGGTATCCGCGGGCACGGATAGTATGATACCCGCCCCGCCTTCGCTTATAAACGGGTATTGGAATTACCCGTTTATTTTACCCGCGGGTACCCGTTTAACTACCCGCCCCGTACCCGTTGCGGATTTTATCCGCGGGTATCCGCGGGTACGGATAAAATTGCCATCCCTAAACCTAATGCTCTTAATGATCAATTTAATTTTTTAGCAACTTACGACGCCTAGTAACTTCATCCCCTACTCCTATAAATAGCTTCCTTCCTTCCTTTAATTTTTCTGCTTCACAATATGGCTCTGTCATGGAGATTAACTTCATCACTCTTTCTTCCTATACCTAGACTTAAAGGTCTCTGTCTTAATGGTCAAACAACTTCTGAGGTTATGTAAATCGCATTACATGGGTGATAAGGGTGTGTAAATCGCATTATGTGAATTGCACACATTATCATCCTTCTGGAGAATCGCTGACTACGGTTCCAAAACCTCAGCTTTGGAACCAAGTGACTGTTCCAAGAATATTGCTGAAACATATCGAGTGCACCTTTCACTCTGCTTTGGCTCCAAATTGACTGTGGATTCAGATGGAGCATCAAGGACTTCAAGTAAGGGAGGAGATGCATCCATTGGAGTTTCCGAGGACAGGACTGAGAAGAAAATGATGTTGAAGCAGAAACTTTTTTATATTTTAGTGCTATCTTGCGGAAATTTTTTATCTTTTAATCATGTAATTGTAACTTATGAATCGCTTCAATGAGATACGATTTGATTATACATATAACTTGTTTTATGTTAAGTGTTTATTTATTTTAATTTGCACAAGAATTTGTTTACTAATTCAAGCTAATTAATTAAGATTAAAAATAATTTTTTTTTTTTAAAAAGATTAGAAATAAACTGCACTATATATGGAGTGATGATCTGCGTTAAGAGTGACAACAGGGAGATGACAACGAAAGAAAGATAGGAATGAGTTGATTATTTATGTCAGTTATTTATTTAACTGAAGTAAAAATCACACTTTTAACGTCAGTTGTATAAACAACTGACGTTAAAAGTGGTAATAATCACTTTTAACGTCAGTTCATTAAACAACTGACGCAAATAGTGATTTAATATTTACAAAACTGCCACCGCCTCATTTTTAACGTCAAACATATGGTCAACTGACGTAAAACGTTCCCGTATATTACATTATTTCCACTGGTGTTACGTGCACCATAACGATAGGTGTGCAGAACTAGCCATTTCTTTATCGAGTACAATCTCCATAAGTTCCTTCTTTGGGATATACAGTTCGTCAACTGGACTGGCATCATGTTCCAACCTTACCAAAGCTGCGTCATTCTCCATGGTAACAACCTGTATAGCCAGAAGTTTAAAAACATCACCAGGTGCACTTTTGTCGATCCCTTAAACAACAAAGGTATATATTAGTAATCACAAATAAGTTATTTCATTCAAAATTAATTAAATGGTCAAATGAATACCTTGGCAGGAGCAGACATCTCTGGTCTTCCTGGATCCGACCTTTTAGGCAGATTATCATTTAAAACATCCTATAACGAATAAAATTAAAGCGTTATCTTTAAACAATAATAAATAATTTCAACTATGAATATAGAAAAACACAACTAACCGAATACCTCAGATGCAACAAGAAAGCTGACCAGACTTCTTGGCCAGAGGATGAAGTTACCGGGGGACCTGACCCACTGTTTGAACCTCCTCAGTTGGCACAGGGACTCGAGCATCAGCATCTCGAATAATCTCAACAATGACCCTCACCTGATCATCCGGTAGTAAACGATGGTGTATGGTATTACCTAAGTTATTATGTGCCCTCGCCAATGCCACTAAGCGGCGATCATGATGATCATCAACATACAACTCACACCTATCAAGGTCGTCATCATCATCATCATCATCACCATCATCATCATTTTCAGGCTGATGAGGAGGATCACATGAGCCCTTAGTGCTCACATGGACAGAGGGTTGGACACCGGCTGTCATCTGCTGGGACATAGAAGTCAATATTGCCATCTGCTGGGCAAACTGCTCGACCATCTCCTGTCTAAGCTCAGCTGCAATCTCCTGTTTTAATCGTGCTCTATCTGCATCAACATCCATGTGGCATTGGTGTGAAGATGAACCATGGTATTGGCGAATTCTGACGCCTCATCCAACACCAATGACACGGCCCGGGTGGTCTGGTTTACCGATGGCAGCAGCTAAGATATCATCGCGTCCTCTAGGAACAAAGGTTCCTTGGGTTACCTGCTCATCTAAGGCATCCTATAACATATAAAATATCAGGTCACATTATAATTCAGTAACAAACTTAAAATGACAATTGCAATTCAAACTATACTTACAATCATCTCCGCTACTTGGTGGGCCTCCTCAGATGTATATTGTCCCATTTTTATTTGTCGGACCCTCTTCCATTTACGATGGTGTGGGGGTGGAGATGGATCAACAACCTTTGGACGATTTTCAGCGTTAGGATCCGCCTGAGATGCTGCTTCCTGACGTGCTTTCTTTTCCTCTTCCACCATTATCTCACCAAGTTTTTTATATCCCCCACGAGACATGACATGGGGGTAGACATTCTTGCTTTGGTTTTCCTGCCCCTTTTTCCTCTTCTCCTGTTATAAATAGAAGACAATTAAATTACATAAGTAAATAAAATTAATGAAATTACATAAATTTAGAGACAAATCAAATAAGTTAACCTGAAAGCTGGGATCATGTCGGCTCTAAACAAAGCGATCCCACGTCACCTGGTCAAGAAACGGGTACACCTCAAGTGGGTTCTTTTCACATGTTGGATTGAATACATAGTATCTGCCCAGGTCGACCTTAAAAGCCTTTCAACGCTCACCAGCATACTTTATCAAACGCTTCTTCATATACGTCGTATCCGGTATGTCAAAGGTGAGTTACATTAACACCAAAAGAATCAACGAATTACTGTATGATATTAATAAGATTAAAATAAAGTAGATACAGACAAACACAGGACATAAAAGTATAGATACTAGAATACTCTCCCATATCTGATCCTTCACGTCCGTCGGTACATCTTTCCAATTATCAATAAGTATACTAGGCTTGCTTCTAGCAAGGGTCGCCACAAAACTGTTAAATTGCTCTGCCATTGACCCAATAGGATTGAGGTTATTATCAAAGTTTATTCTTATCCTTTGATTTGAACCACGGTTGGCAGTCAAATTCCTCATTCGTGTGGCACGTCTATCCTTTCTACCCGTAGACGGGGTCTCCGACCCGCTGCATGAAGGAGGGATATCGTCAGGATCAGTCATGTATACCTGTTTAAACAAAAAAAAACTTGTTAGTATGTCAGGATAAATATCAAACATAACTTATAAATATCGATCAACGTACGTAAACATAATTTATAAATATCAACGAAAACATATAATATGACTTTAAACATAACTCAAACTAAACTTACTTTGTGGTCATTTAGTAAAGTTCTCCCATAACCCTTCTTGGTGATCATTACGAGTAACATGTACATCATCCACTTCATTTTCCTCATTGAAATTAGGCACCCGTGTTGAGAAAGATGGAGTATTTGAAATATCAAGAGTTGAATCTTGATTTCCCTGACTACCATTATACATGTTTTTTCCCTGGAGAACCACTGACCACCTTTTGTTAGAAGGATCATGGATATAAAACACTTGTTTTGCTTGGGATGCCATGATGAAAGGCTCTTCTTTATTACCTACCTTATTAAGGTCCAACAATTTGAATCCTAACTCATCGGTATGCACACCATTGTTACTGTCGACCCACTGACATTTAAAAACAAGTACTCTAAACTTCGTGTAATCAACCTCCCATATCTCTTCAATGATTCCAAAGTATGAAACGGATGCCATAATAGGGTTTTTATCTTTCGAACTAGAGAAATGCATGGACTCAGCGACGACCATAACCCCACTGTTTTGCATAGTACTTTTGTCATCCTGAGACTTTGTATAGAAGGAAAACTTATTGATATCGTACCCACTCCAGCATATGACATCAAAGTTAGGCCCCTGTGCTAGCCATTTTAATGTATCAGAAGCAATATCATCCTTTGCAATTTTTTCTTTAAACCAGTTCAAGAAAGTCTTGTTATGCTTGTTCAAACACCATTTTTCATTCATTCTAGGTTAAGTTTCATTGATGATGCTTTTATGCTCGCATAAGTATGGTTCAACCTCATCAGTGTTATTCAATATATACAAATGTGCTTGAAGCACTTCCTCCCGATCCATGCTCTTAACAGTGATACCTCGTGTACCCTTACCATCATATCTTTCTTCGTGACGAGACTTCGGAAGCCCTACAGGTTCCGCTTCTGACATGTAGTCTGTATGAAACTCAATAGCTTCTCATGCAACATACCTTTCAACAATAGATGCTTCGAGACGGTGTGGATTCTTCATATATCCTTTCAAGTTCTTCATGTATCGCTCAACCGGGTACATCCACCTTAAATAAACGGGGCCGCATAATCTAATCTCCCTCACTAGATGAACAATCAAATGAACCATGATGTCAAAAAATGAAGGTGGATAATACATCTCCAATTGGCACAAGATAATGGCTGCCTCATTTTCCAAGTCATCCAACATTTTAGTGTCAATGACCTTGCTACATATAGCATTGAAGAATAAACATAACCTAGTAATGGCATGTCTGACTTTTTTAGGCAATATGTCGCGAATGGTCACCGGTAGTAGTTGTCGCATCAAGACATGACAATCATGAGACTTTAAGCCAATTAATTTGAGATCTTTCATTGAGACAAGTCTTTTGATATTTGAAGAGTAACCCTGTGGCACTTTGACTCCCCGTAGACATTCACAGAAACTTCTTTTCTCTTTTTTTGATAAAGTATGACATGCTGGGGGCAAATAAGTCTTCTTATCCCCCACTTTATGTGGAGCTAACTGCTCTCGTATACCCATCGCAACTAGATCCAGATGAGCATTCACACCATCCTTTGTCTTGCCTTGAATGTTGAGAAGTGTTCCGATTAAACTGCCACACACATTTTTCTCCACATGCATCACATCAATACAATGTCTTACATCAAGCTTGCACCAGTATGGAAGATCAAAGAAAATCAACCTCTTCTTCCATATTTTCTTCTCGGTAGCCTTCTTCTGGGTCTTCCCACAGATAACATTAGTATTGTTCACCCTTTCATAAACTTGTTGTAACGCCCTTAGTTACATTAGTAACCCAAAACAAACTCAATGAAAAATCCTTTAAATAGTTTTAAATTAAACATACATGTCATAAAAATTTCGCGACTTAATCGGGTCTGAAAATACCTCATATTAATTAAAATAGATATAAAGTATCCAAGCGATAATATAATAATAAATCCATACATCCAAATAAAAACCCCAAGCCTCAAAAACCAGGCGCCTACTAATAAACCCAACGATAAATAAATAAAAATGTCTAGCCACATACGGCTCCTTATTTAAGAAAATACTTACCAAGCTAGGAATAATAACTAAGAAAATTCGCCAGGTCTTCAATCCTCTTCAGTTCCGGTGATTTCGTCATCGTGCTCTGAAAACAACACTTTTAATGAGATATAATCCCAGTGAATAAAAATAATCATTTGATGAAAATGTTCGCAAATAGTGTTGTTTTCAGCCGGCACAGTAACCGGAAAAACATTCATGGTACCCGCTAATTTTTAAAATAGTGAATATAATAAACCTCCAAAATAATAATACATAAATAAAATTAATTATCAAGCATTTGAACCACAACTCATAAAATCAACTACGGTCACATCTTGAGACACCCCGATGTGCCCCTTTGTGACATTTAGTTTAAAACCTCATTATTTAATTACTTAATCGCACGCTTAACGTGAAAATTACGTAAAAATTGAAACTTAATTTCTTAAGCAAATAGATTCATATAGAACAGAATATGCAAACATAAATATATTACATATACTTAAAGCATCAGAGTTATCCAAACACTGTTTTCAGGGCATCCCATCAATAGGATCCCGAACTGGTGCATAGTTATACAAAACATAAGCGGAAAGATAAAGCTTCACGACATAGACGCACTGGCCATAACTAACTGGACCCTAATCACCATGGGTCACAACTCGTCCTCCGGCATCCGGTTCGTAAGGAGTTCCATCCAACTCCTCCTGGTTATGTTCATCCACAGGGTCTTCTCGTATGGTTCCACAAGGAGACAAAATACAACATACAGAAATATACAGGGGATAAGAAACAGTTCTATCATCAAAGACGGAAAAGAGTCATAGTAAACTATACAATAATTATCACAGACACAACATCAATCAATCATCCATCTTCCATGAAATTCTTATATTCATCCTACCCTCACTCCTACAACTAAAACTCGATACTGAACATGGCTATGGTTTCATCATCATAGTTATGGTTATCGGTCAATAGTCCAAGCGACACGTCCCATTCCCGGTGCACATCCTTGGTCATGGTGAGAATGCTCATGCAAAGCAATGACACTATAGCTGCACAATAAACCCGGTGCACACCCCGGACCGTGGGTGCTCATGCAAAGAAATGACACTATAGCTGCACGATTATCCCGGTGCACACTTTCACCATGGTAAGAACGCTCACGCAAAGCGTGACACTACAGCTGCACGATGATCCCGGTGCACACCTCGTCCACTCCCAGAGGTGCTCATGCAAAGCAATGACACTCGTAGCTGCACAAGTTAAGTTTACCCTTTGGACGGTCCCACAAGGACTTCGGGTCTTGTATGTGTCCCACATACGGTTATAGAAACAACACAACTTATGAACCTCGTAGACTCCTATGGTCATAACCTAGTGCCTTAACCTCTCATCAAGACCTCAACACATGCTCTATGTCACAACACCTCTTTAACATATTTCATGTAGGTTAGGCATCTCTAAAAATCATCATGATCCTCACGCCCAAAACAACTCATCTTTTAGACCACATATATATCTTCGCTTAATCCACTAAGCATAAAGTAAATACCACACAGATCATGCATAACATCAAGTCAATCAAATATATTTCAAAACATCAACATAGCACTAAATCAGTTCAATAAAGGTAATAAAACTCAAATCAACCATCAACAGTATAAACATCAACCTAATATCGATCAACCTACAATCCCCGAATCACCATGGATGTTTTATAAAAGTAATTTAAAGCGATTCTGGTCTTGTCGATTATTCGACTTCTAGTAGGGTTTAGGTCGCCCTGCATAATTACTACATAATTTACTACTTATCGATTCCGACAATAGGTTGATTCTTTCCCCCACCTGGGTTATCACCGAACTCTCGAACTCGAAGCTCCTCGTTTCCTCCGAGATGGAAGTCTAAGGTTACAAAACATGAAATCATGAGTTAAATCTCAATCAAAGAACACTAACCACAAGGTACAGGTTCGGTTCATACAATAAACTAGGATTAGGATTAGGGGTTTCGGAAATTTATGCGACTCTTGGATTTATGATCCTTAAGTGCTAGGAGTTTAAAACATGATTACTTTAAACAAAGTTTGAACAAAAATCCCACCAAGTTACACTTGATGGAGATTCGGCCTTGACCAATAAGATAGGCTAGGAACATTTAAACTTTCCAATCTCTTTGGTTTAGCATCCATTAATAGTAAGGAGCTCAAAACCATGATCACTTTGGAAAAATGAAAAACGAAACACCCTAGGTCCATAACCTTTAAGATTCGGCCATCCTTGGGTTTCTATGATAAAAATCTTTAAATTCTTCCAATCTCTTAGACCTTTTAGCATCCAATAACTTATGGAGCTCAAGTCTATGATCATCTTGAAAGCAACATAGGACTTTAAATAACAAAGCTCATAAGCACATAAGGTAAGAACAACATAGGTTTATAAGTAATTAAGGTATAATGACATAAGTAAATGAATCATAAATGACATAAAGTAAATGACATAATGTAAATGACATAAAGTAGATGACATAAATATAAATGGCATAAAAGTAAATGACATAATGTAAATGACATAAATATAAATGGCATAAAAGTAAATGACATAATGTAAATGACATAAAGTAAATGACATAAATATAAATGGCATAAAAGTAAATGATATAATGTAAATGACATAAATATAAATGGCATAAAAGTAAATGACATAATGTAAATGACATAAAGTAAATGACATAAATATAAATGGCATAAAAGTAAATGACATAAAAGTAGAGTAAAAATCTTTAAACTTTCCAATCACTTTAGACATAGCATCCTTTAACATAAAGGAGCCTTGGTCCATGATCATTTTGGGAAACAAATCTTTAAACTTTCCAATCACTTTAGACATAGCATCCTTTAACATAAAGGAGCCTTGGTCCATGATCATTTTGGAAAACAAATCTTTAAATACAAACTCATACTTGTAAAAGTTGAAACAAGATCCATCTAAACCATATGCATGGTTTCGGCCTCATTAGAAAGTAGAGGTTAGGAAACTTTGTTTTACACAACCTTTTAGTATGTTAAACTACAAGTAAATACAAGACCATAGAAATTGGTTTCAACTCAAAAGGAGTTTTCTACCATTTTTGAGAGATTTTTGAAGATAAAAGCTCATATATGACATAAAGAAGAAACTTTAGAAAAAGATGAAGTTTTTAAAGAAAAGAATACATGAGAGTATTACCCTAAGCAAGAGGAACAACTTTTATGAAGAACACTTAGTGAAAAGAAGAAGAAAAACTAAAGCTTTGGAAGCTTGAAGTTAAGAAAATATGAAAGCTTAAGAGTTTTAATGGAGTAGGAGAAAGGAAAGTGATGAAGTGAAGATGAAGAGTGGTATTTATAGAGGAAAGGGGGAGTGTGCACGGTTTTGAGAAGAGGAAGCAAGGCTTGGAGAGGAAGTTTTGGTTTAAGGCATTGTTTGGATCATTTAAGGAAGGTTTAATGGGTTTTTGGAATAAAATAGATTATAATTTGAAAAGGGTAATCATGATTACTTTAAAGTGTGTCATAAGCATTTAAAGTATGTCATAAGCATTTAATTTGGCATCCCATCAATCCTTTCCCTCATCCTTTAGGGTTCCTTTAACTGTTTAAATACGTAGCTTAGGTTGCACATCCGATCGTATTTTCTGAAGGTTTCACCCGAATAAAATATTTTATTTTATTTTATTTTTGAACGAAAATTTTCAAAGTAACCAAAGTTGAAGGAAACATGATAAAAACATTAACCGTCTCGTTCACGGGTCAAAATTAGGTTTTCTCGCTCAGTAAACTTATACTGGCAGTGAAAACGCAGACCGACTTTCGTCTGACTTTTCAACCGAAAATTTTACTGTGACTTCATATGATAATGTGGATTAGGAATATGATTTTATTTTATTAAACAAAATATTTTCTACTTTCATATTAAAATATAATTACTTATATTTTAATTGATTTAACAGTATAATGAAAATCAGGCTGTTACACATCTCATCACATTTATCCACATTTACCATGCAAGCTCTATGTAATGCGATTCTATGAACATGACTCGGTGATTCCCCGAATCACTTTACTTGACTCTTTGGTTCCCAGAACCGGTGTGAATCCCAGATACACTAAGGTCTATGAGCTCATATCATGGCAATGGCATCCCACTGCCTTCCCCATCCTGGATGGAGGTATCTAATATCCCATCCCAGATGTGGATATTTTCAATAACTAGATATCTCATCCAGATGGTGATATCTCTCATCCTATTCCCGGAATAGAATGTATACCATCATCCCTTCTTTGAGGATGATGACTAACTCGTGCATAATACAATACGCCATCACAGATGACTACCAATTAAATTCTCAAACTCCATACATCAATAACAATAATTAATTGGTCATACCAAGTCAACATGGTAGCACATACTCATACAAGTTTTCTTCTTAACAGTAATTTTATATCATATACTACATATATATATATATATATATATATATATATATATATATATATATATATATATATATATATAATTAAAAGTATCCCTCACGTCACTATTGACGTTGATGCTAATATATTACTGTGCAGCATAGTTATATGCTTGTTGCACAGGGAGGGCATATGGCAATTGAAACTCGCATCAGGCAGCGTAAAAGAAAGAGAAGAATTTAACATTGTGGCCGTCCAACAAATTAAAAATAACAAGACTATTTCTTTGAAGATTCAAGAAATTTTTTTTACCGAGTCAATTTGTCAACAAGATGAAACATTTTAAGAATTCGAATGAACCCCAAAATATTTTAAAAATCTCAAATAAATTAAGGACCCAGATTATTTGTACCATGAAAGTGTGAACAAAGATGTTTTTACTCACCTTTTGCATACCTCCAAAAACTCTAAGGAAATCCTATTTCTTAGAGCACTACTTTCTGTCCGGCAAGGCACAACAGCCACACTATTTCTTCTTTCTTACCGCGTTGCACAGTCCTTCTTCATTTTTTTCTGTTGACAGTGTTAAGTGTGTGTCTCGGATGAGTGTTTCTTTTATATCTCTCAAATTTCAAAACCTCGCTTAATTCTTTTCACTAATGAAAAATGCCCCACTATGAGTGTGTTGATACTTGTCCCTGGTTGTGTTGCAACGTAGGTTTATATTTGGCTAATGCCAATTTCTATTGATAACCATAATTAAATTTGTGGGGGCCTGCACTATCTAATTTTTTTTTTTTTTGAGGAAATCAAGTAGAAATGTGCTACAGCTGCGGCACTATCTTGGAAGTGTTTCATTTGATAGGCCAATATCACAGCAACAATCACGTTGCTCTCCCCCCACCCCAACTTTTGCTTTTACTTTATTATAATTGATTTACTTCCCAACTTTTTTTTTATTATAATTCATTTACTTCCCAACTTTTGCTTTTTTTTTATTTTATTATAATTCATTTACTTCCCAACTTTTGCTTTTATTTTGTTATAATTCATTTATTTGTTTATTTTTATTTTATTTTTTTTTTCCAATTTTACACTCTTTTAATTTGTAATTATTAAATAATTGTAATTTATTCTTATACTAACAATTCTACACTTAAAACTCATACTGACTTAATCTTTTATTAAAGTAATTATACTTGAATTTTGGGATGTTATATTTCCTCCCCTCCTTAATGAATTTCGTCCCCGAAATTCTCACGTCTCACCCAAGCTACACAACGTTAAAGGTAATGCAATGCTAAGTTATGTACCTGTGCCGAAGAGATCTGGATGATGTTGTCTAACATCTTCCTCAAGTTCCCAGGTAGCTTCCGCTGGAGTTAACCCTTCCCAAATCACTTTCACCAATGGGATCATCTTGTTCCTCAGAGTTTTTGTGCTCTTGTCAATTATCTGAATAGGCCTGGGCTTAAAGATCAAATCATCCTTCAATTGTATTGACTCATGAGCTATCACGTGTGAAACATCTGGTACGTACTTCCGGAGTTGAGAAATATGGAAGACGTCATGGAGATTCGACAACTGTGGTGAAAGAGTCAATTGGTAAGCAATAGGCCCGACTCTTTTTAGGATTTGAAACGGACCCATGAAACAAGGGTTGAGCTTTTTGACTTTCATTGACCTCCCAACCCCAGTCTTAGGAGTGACTCTCAAGAATACATGTTCCTCTTCCTGAAATTCTAAAGGCTTCCTTCTCTTGTCGGCATAACTCTTTTGCCTACTCTGTGCAGTGCGCATCCTTTCCCTAATGACTTTAATCCTCTCTGTGGTCTCCTGGACTAACTCTGGTCCTAGCAGGGTCTTCTCACCTACCTCACACCAACATAAAGGGGACCTACACTTCCTCCCATAAAGAGCTTCATAGGGTGTCATGCCGATGCTAGCGTGATAACTGTTGTTATAAGCAAACTCTATAAGAGGTAAAAATTTATCCCAACCCCCACCTTCATCTAAAACACATGCTCTAAGCATGTCCTTAAGGGTCTGAATGGTCCTTTCCGACTGACCATCCGTTTGGGGATAATAGGCTGTGCTAAAACTCAACTTAGAACCAAAAGCCTTTTGGAAAGCCCTCCAGAATCTAGAGGTAAACCGTGGGTCCCTATCTGACACTATAGAGGTAGGTATGCCATGAAGCTTCACTATCTCCTTAATGTATAAGTCTGCTAACTTACTCAAACTATAGGTTGCCTTAATTGGCAAGAAGTGAGCAGACTTGGTCAACCTATCCACAATTACCCATATGGCATCTAAACCCAAACGAGTCCTAGGTAACCCCATATCAAAATCCATAGAAATCCCCTCCCATTTCCATTGAGGAATTTCTAAAGGCTGCAACAAACTCGAAGGTCTCTGATGTTCTATCTTAACCTTTTGACATACTAAACACTTGACTACAAAGCTAGCCACATCCCGTTTCATTCCTGGACACAAATACATCTTCTTTAAATCTTGATACATCTTGGTTATCCGTAGATGTATGACGAACTTCCCCTTATGCGCTTCCTCTAAAACTTTCTCTCTAAGGCTCCCCTCCTTAGGAACAACAATTTAATTCTTAAACAACACTAGACCATCAGTAGACAACACATAATTCTCTTGATCTAAAAGAGATTGTAACTCCTGGTCTAAAAGTTGTTCTCGCCTAATCATTTCTCTAAGGTCACCGCAAATTTCCAGCATATTCAACTTCAAGCTTAGAGCACTAAGAGACACGTTTAGATTCATGTCCCTAAACTCCTCTAACATATTCATCTCTCAGATCATCAAACTAGACACATGCAAGGTTTTCCTACTGAGTGCATCAGCCACCACATTGGCTTTCCCTGGATGGTACTTCAACTCGAAATCATAGTCCTTAAGGAATTCCATCCACCTCCTTTGCCTCATATTCAATTCCTTCTGGTCAAACAAATACTTAAGGCTCTTATGATCACTAAAAACCTCAAACTTTGCACCATACAAATAGTGCCTCCAAATCTTAAGAGCAAAGACTACTGGTGCTAACTCAAGGTCATGAGTAGGGTAATTCACCTCATGCGTCCTAAGCTGCCTAGATGCATAAGCCACTACCCTACCTTCCTGCATCAACACACAACCTAAACCATTCTTAGAAGCGTCATAATATACCACAAAACTCACTGAAGGATCTGGAATGGTTAAGACCGGTGATGACACCAATCTCCTCTTAAGCTCCTCAAAATTCTCTTCGCATTCCATATCCCACTCGAAAGATTTTTCTTTCCTGGTCAACTTGGTAAGAGGTAAAGCTAGTCTAGAGAACCCTTCTACGAAATTCCTATAGTAACCTGCCAGTCCTAGGAAACTCCTCACTTCCGTCACTGATTTAGGTTGCTCCCATCCAAGCACTGCATCAACCTTACTAGAGTCAACCGCTACACCACTCCTAGATATGGTATGTCCTAAAAACTTCACCTCATCAAGCCAAAATTCACACTTTTCTGGTTTTGTATACAGTTGCTCTTCCCTCAGAATCTGCAACACTGACCTCAAATGCTCCTCATGATCCTCTGGTGTCCTAGAGTATATCAAAATATCATCTATGAACACCACCACAAAGCTATCCAAGAATGGCCTAAAGACACGATTCATGTAGTCCATAAAAACGGCTGGGGCATTGGTCACACCAAAGGGCATCACTACATCCTCATAGTGCCCATACCTTGTCCTAAAGGCTGTCTTAAGAATGTCCTCATTCTTGACTCTAATTTGATGGTATCCCGATCTTAGATCTATTTTGGAAAACACTGACGCTCCCCTCAACCGGTCTAGGAGGTCATCTATCCTAGGCAAAGGGTATTTATTCTTGATGGTCACTTTGTTCAACTGC
Organism: Sophora flavescens; assembly: GCA_030762895.1. NCBI lineage: Eukaryota > Viridiplantae > Streptophyta > Magnoliopsida > Fabales > Fabaceae > Sophora > Sophora flavescens. The sequence continues at coordinate 33,025,390 of CM061068.1, forward strand.
CTATAGTCAACACATAGCCTCATGCTCCCATCCTTCTTTTTCACCAGTAGGACAGGTGCTCCCTAAGGTGACACACTAGGCCTAATAAACCCCTTCCCTAGCATCTCCTATAACCGTTTCTTAAGCTCGCTCAACTCTAAAGGTGTCATTCTATAAGGCGCTACCGATACTGGTCCACTCCCTGGCACTAGATCTATGTTAAACTCAACTTCCCTATTCGGAGGCAAGCTAGAGACATCCTTAGGGAAAACATCCTGGAATTCACACACCATAGGTATAGCCGTCACATCACTGTCAGCCTCTATCTTAGCAGAGAATAAGAGTACATATCCTTGAGCTCCCTCAACTAAGCACTTATGACAAGCAACAGCAGAAAAAATAGAACTGGGTACGGCAAAATCATTAGACATTGGTTGTATAGGAATGGAGATAGTTTTATCAGAGCAATTTATGACAGCATGATTTGCAGACAACCAATCCATACCAAGAATGACATCTAACCCAGACATGGGCAAGCATATAAGATCAACAAAATAAGGTACACCTTGGTACACTAAGGGACAACTCAAGCAAGCAATAGAGGTAACAAGTTTATCATTTGCAGGAGTAGCGACACTCAAATCATATGGCAACTTAGAAACAGACAAAGATAGATTTTTCACACACTCTAAAGCTATAAATGAATGAGTTGCTCCTGAATCAAACAATAAATTGATTTTTCTTTCTTTAATTAAACCCATACCTTTTATCAGACCATCTGACTCCTTCACCTTTTCCCCTTGGAGCGTAAAGACTCTCCCTTGGCTCTATGGTCTAGGTTGGACTGGTCCTCCACTCCTGCAGTTTCTGGCATAGTGTCCCACTTTACCACACTTGTAGCAAGTGGTCTGTGCCGCTGGACATGTGCGATATCCATGATTCAACCCACACATATGACACCCGGTGCCCTTGTCAGTCTGGGCTTCATGCACTTGCTTCCCTTTGTTGATGGAGGAGACTGGTCGCAAATGCTTCTGAAATTTCCCATCCTTGCCCTGAAATCTCTTTCCATCGCTAAGAATTTTCTCCTTTTACCTCTCGGCCAGCACAACTTGCATATTATGCTCTGCCACCCTACACTTGTTCACAAGAGTGGGGTAGTCCCGAATTTCTAGGAGTCCAATAAGGCTCTGCAGCTCTGGCCTCAAACCCTGCTCGAACTTAATTGCTTTCCATTGACCGTCAGGATTATCCCACACCTGAGTAGAGAACCTTGCAAGGATTTTAAACTTGGCCACATATTCAGCCACTGTCATACTCCCCTGACGAAGCTGTAGAAACTCCATCTCCTTCTGTATCCGGACACTGTGCGGAAAGTATTTCTCCAGAAAAACCTCCTTGAATCGGTCCCATGTGATAGGGGCGCCTGAAGCTAGCAACCCGCCCCTAGCACAGTCCCACCAGTGCTCTGCATCTAACTCTAGCATATAGGTGGCAAAATCCACCTTTTGAGCATCAGAGCACCTCATGGCCCGGAAGATCTTCTCTAATTTCATCAATCATTCCTCTGCCTCAATAGGATCGGTGGTACCTCGAAAAGCAGGCGGGTTATTGTTCCCGAATTCTGACAGACCCCTATACTATGGATCTGGAACTGCAACCGGCACCATGTTAAGCACGCCCCCATTATCCCTCATTTGACGGAGAGTCTCCGTCTGCTCCTGCATAACTCTGGTCATTCGAGCCAAAGTCGCTGCAAGTGCATCATTTCTCCCTCGCCTGTTTGCTGCCATAATCTGCATACCACCAATCAAACAGTGGGTTGGTCAAGTCCAATATTCAACAGAATAGAATGCAGAATTATAACTCTAACAAGCATCCTACGCGCCCAAGTTTTGTTTTAGAAAAAGCCTCAATACCACAGTCCGATATAGAATCGAACTGCTCTGATACCATTTGTAACATCCCTGGCTGCTCTATGGATTGACGACTGTCCCCACAGACCAACACGGGTCTTTTCAGTGTGCTTTGTCCTCACTCACACGCTTCATGGGAAAACTTCCCAGGAGGTCACTCATCCCAGAATTGCTCCAGGTCAAGCTCGCTTAACTGTGGAGTTCTTAAGTGATGGGCTATCGAAAAGAAGATGCATCTTGTTAGTATAGGTAGTAGCAATCAATTCATATAAGCATTCCTCAACTGTATAGTCTCATACCTACACAGTCTTAGGATCCCTCTCATTCGGGTGTGTAATCGGTTCATTCATGTGTCCCTCCGCCTAGAAGCCTGCCATAAGCCGCTCCTTGTCCGTGCCTTCTTGCACCGGCGACCACTCCCCGCCATCGTCGGCACCTGGGTGTTACATGCCCACCAGCTTCCGCCTGGTTCGTCCCCGAACCACACCGTACTGGGAGAGGTGCCGCTCTGATACCATTTGTGTAACGCCATTAGTTACATTAGTAACCCAAAACAAACTCAATGAAAAATCCTTTAAATAGTTTTAAATTAAACATACATGTCATAAAAATTTCGCGACTTAATCGGGTCTGAAAATACCTTATATTAATTAAAATAGATATAAAGTATCCAAGCGATAATATAATAATAAATTCATACATCCAAATAAAAACCCCAAGCCTCAAAAACCGGGCGTCTACTAATAAACCCAACGATAAATAAATAAAAATGTCTAGCCACATACGGCTCCTTATTTAAGAAAATACTAACCAAGCTAGGAATAATAACTAAGAAAATTCGCTAGGTCTTCAATCCTCTTCAGTTCCAGTGATGTCGTCCTCGTGCTCTGAAAACAACACTTTTAATGAGATATAATCCCAGCGAATAAAAATAATCATTTGATGAAAAGGTTCGTAAATAGTGTTGTTTTCAGCCGGTGCGGTAACCGGAAAAACATTAATGGTACCGCTAATTTTTAAAATAATGAATATAATAAACCTCCAAAATAATAATACATAAATAAAATTAATTATCAAGCATTTGAACCACAACTCATAAAATCAACTACGGTCACATCTCATCACATTTATCCACATTCACCATGCAAGCTCTATGTAATGCGACTCTATGAACATGACTCGGTGATTCCCCGAATCACTTTACTTGACTCTTTGGTTCCCAGATCCACTAAGGTCTATCAGCCCATATCCATGCAATGGCGTCTCACTGCCTTCCCCATCCCGGATGGAGGTATCTAATATCCCATCCCAGATGTGGATATTTTCAATAACTAGATATCTCATCCAGATGGTGATATCTCTCATCCTATTCCCGGAATAGAATGTATACCATCATCCCTTCTTTGAGGATGATGACTAACTCGTGCATAATACAATACGCCATCACAGATGACTACCAATTAAATTCTCAAACTCCGTACATCAATAACAATAATTAATTGGTCATACCAAGTCAACATGGTAGTACATACTCATACAAGCTTTCTTCTTAACAGTAATTTTTTATCATATACTATATATATATATATATATATATATATATATATATATATAATTAAAAGCATCCCCCACGTCACTATTGACGTTGATGCTAATATATTACTGTGCAGCATAGTTATATGCTTGTTGCACAGGGAGGGCATATGGCAATTGAAACTCGCAACAGCCGCACTATTTCTTCTTTCTTACCGCGTTGCACAGTCCTTCTTCATTTTTTTCTGTTGACGGTGTTAAGTGTGTGTCTTGAATGAGTGTTTCTTTTATATCTCTCAAATTTCAAAACCTCGCTTAATTCTTTTCACTAATGAAAAACGCCCCACTATGAGTGTGTTGATACTTGTCCCTGGTTGTGTTGCAACGTAGGTTTTTATTTGGCTAATGCCAATTTCTATTGATAACCATAATTAAATTTGTGGGGGCCTGCACTATATTTTTTTTTTTTTTTGAGGAAATCAAGTAGAAATGTGCTATAGCTGCGGCACTATCTTGGAAGTTTTTCATTTGATAGGCCAATATCACAGTAACAATCACGTTGCTCTCCCCCCGCCCCAACTTTTGCTTTTACTTTATTATAATTCATTTACTTCCCAACTTTTGCTTTTATTTTGTTATAATTCATTTATTTGTTTATTTTTATTTTTATTTTATTTTATTTTTTTCCCAATTTTACACTCTTTTAATTTGTAATTATTAAATAATTGTAATTTATTCTTATACTAACAATTCTACACTTAAAACTCATACTGACTTGATCTTTTATTAAAGTAATTATACTTGAATTTTGGGATGTTACACTTGCTCTCCAGTCAAGGCCACCAGAGCAACTTCATTCTCCGAAAGTTCATTGAATGCTTTTCTCAATCTACGATAAGGATGATTACGTCGGAGAAATCTCCGATGCCCAAGGTAAACTGTCTTCCTTCCATATTGCAGTTGATGATAACATGTGCCTTCTTCACATATTGGACATGCTTTATGCCCCTTAACACTATACCCACACAGGTTCCCGTATGCTGGAAAGTCATTGATGGTGCAAAATAACATGACATGCAATTTGAATGTCTCACGGCAATACCCGTTGATCACATCAACGCCTCCATCCCACAACATTATCAAGTCTTCAATCAAGGGACTCATAAACATCAATATCATTTCCTAGCTGTTTAGGACCCGAAATCATCATACTTAACATAATGTATTTGTGCTTCACGTACAACCAATGAGACAGGTTGTAAATTACCAGGAGAACAGACCATGAACTATGAATACTATTAAAGTTTCCATATGGATTCATTCCATCGGTAGCAAGTCCAAGCCTGAGGTTTCTGGGCTCATTGCCGAAATCCGGAAACAAACTATCAATTCTCTTCCATTGCAAAGAATCGACCGGATGCCGAAGTTGTTCATCACACTTCCTTTCATCTGCATGCCATCTAATGTTCTTTGCATCATTTACATTAGCAAACAATCGCTTGAACCACGGAATCACGGGAAGATACCATAACACCTTCGCATGAGGACCTTTGGTGACCACATCACAACTAGAATCACCATCCTTCACTTTGTAGCGTGATACCCCACACCTGGGGCACTCGTGCATCTCTTCAAACTCTTTCCTGTACAATATGCAATCATTGGGGCAAGCGTGTATTTTCTTATACTCCATACCCATCAGACACAATATCTTCTTCGCCTCATAGTTTTGAGATGGCAATGTGTTGCCTTCTGGAAGCATGTCTTTCAACAACTCAAGCAATTCGGTAAAGCTTTTATCGCTCCACCCATTTCTCTCCTTCACATTGAACAATCTTAACACCGCTGACAACCGTGTGAAATTAGTGCACCCCGGATACAAAGCCACTTCCGCATAACTGCACAAAGTATCATACACATGTGCGTGCCGAAAAGACTCTTGCCCAACATCACGGATCATGTCCTCTAGTCCATCGTCCATTTCCACGTCATCAACTTCCTCTCTATCTGACACCCTCGGCCCGTCTAACGATTCACCATGACATATCCATGTTGTATAACTCTTGCAAATCCCCTCACAAATAAGATGATCACGTATCTCCTCAGCTTCTAGTCATCTCTCATTCAAACAGTTAACACAAGGACAATAAAACCTTCCGTTACCACAATCAGGAGCATTTGTTTTTGCAAACTGTATAAAATCTTCCACTCCATTCTCGTACTCATCACTTGTTCGTCTAGCATTCATCCAACATCGATCCATGACTAAACCAACAACTTCGTACTTAGTCCAACATATTCATCAACCACTTCTTATGACATGATATGGCCCTATCCCATTCGAGAAGAAACTTTTTCAACATTCGGTTAACAGTTAGTCCTTAACTCTCATGCTCATACTCGACGAAATTTGGGCAGCATTTCCTTTCGGTCTCCGACGTACACGACTTGAACGCGATGACATCCACTACGATAAAGTATGCACCCGGAGAACGAAAGGAAATGTATCAATCCGAACTTTTATCAAGTATATAACATTAGAATCAATGAATAACTATTTTAACTGAATGAAGAAAAAGTTTTTTCCCAAACTGTCCAACTTTGGACAATTCAAGATCCAACACAATGAGCGGTACATTAAGCACGTACACGTGTGCTCATTAGTATTGCATCTCAAACGGGAAATTAAGGCTTTACTAATTATTGTGGGCATATTCTCGGATCAAATAAATTTTCAAGCAAATACATTAAAACTCCAATGAAAGCTTTTCAGCCAAAACGTACTTTCTGAGAGACAACCCCAGTTGTTATTGTGCAAAGACAGCAGAGAAGTGAAGAAAGCAGAGGCAGTAGCACTATGCAACGGAGTCAAAGACACTTGTACACCTGCCAACTGCTCCGGAATCCTAAACAACAACAATATATAATTAGGGCTTTGTTGTGGTTGTAGATAGCTCCTAACTACAATGGCAAAGGTGACAGACAAAAATAAATAAAATAACACACTACCTATGAAGGAATGGATTGCTTGTTAAAAGTTGTTTGGTGATACACTTGTAAGTTGTAACTAAATTTCTGAGTAACTGAATGAAACTCACCAGGAACCCTATGGCTACTCCTCAAATCAGATCTGCAGTCCAAGGAAATAACTCCTGTCAATTTCTTGTTCTGCAAATAGAGTAAGAAAGTTGGTCAGCGTCAATGATTGGTAGAAATGCTAAATGTTAGAAATGCTTAAAAATGAGTCATATAGGATATGTATGAAGAACTCCGTCAGTAATTCAGTATATAGGTCAATGGCCAAAAAGATCTAACTACTAGAAATTTTATTTAGACGAGCATTAGACATTTTTTACACTTGACAAGAAGATGCATGCTGATTATCTGATTTTCATGTTATAAAGTGAAATTTGTGCTTCTTGTCACTTAACACTAGAATTTGGAGCACAGAGATTTCATCAAAGTTTGTTGGCTTTTCGGTTGATTATGAGAATGATATAAGAGAAAATCAAACTGAAATTAATGCAAGGATGGAATGTAGCTACTATTTTGGTAATGATATAAACCTTGATAATGTAATATCTCAATTTAAGATTTATAATATCATGCCAAAGTTATCAGGGAACAGAGGTTTAGACATTAGGATGGTGATGAATGATGCTACAGCTGAACAAACACAAGTTACAGAACCAGCGACAGAAGACAAGTATACTAAAGTAGACAAGTATGCTTTGCAATTAATACTGAAAATTGTCTCTGTGGTCCTTGCTCAAGTTGAAATCCAAGGTTCCAAAACAATCAATCTAGTACTCCAAATTGGTGGCCATGATTTCTCCACGAAGAAGTATAATGACTGATATAACTAGAATTCTGTAAATACCTTTCACGCCTTGAGAGTTCTGTTTTCTTCTTCAGTGGGAGGGAGAAGCAGAAGCAGAAGCGGAGGCAGAAGCGGAGACCGGCGAGCAGCAGGGAGAGACAGAGATGGGAGGCCGCGACGAAGTAGTAGGGACGGAGCATAGAGCAGTGACAGAGATGGGGAAGAAGTGACAAAGGAATGAAAAACAAAGGAATGAAAGAGGGTGCAGAACAGATGGAGGGAATGAAATAGAAAAATAGGGTTTTGTCAAATATTACACATTGGTTTAGTAAAAACCGATGTGGTTAGTCATATTTCATATTGGTTTAAATATAACCGATGTAGAAACTTACGATTTAATTTAAAATTTCATTTTTTTTAGTTTATTACATTGGTTATATGAAAACCGATGTGTAATCTAATGGCTGATTAAAAAAAATTGTTTTTGTTTCCCTTTTCCACATCGGTTATCCAAAAACCGATGTCTAATCTTATGTCTGATAAAAAAAATTTCACTTTTCCACATCGGTTTTAATAAAAAACGATGTTAAATATTTTTTTCACATCGGTTTTTATTATAACCGATGTTAAAATATTTCAGTTTAATTTCAAAAATGTCACTGCCTCCTATTTCATATCAGTTTTGATAAAACCGATGTTAAAAACCCAATGTTAAATACATATTTTGCACTAGTGATATTATCTTTGTTAGAGTTAAAATATAAGGATCAAATTGAAAATGATTATCACATAAAAATCAAAAGATTTGAATTGTGTTCTTGTATACGAATATCATTTTTAATTTAATATTTATACTTAAACTTCAACAAACAATATTATAATATCAATTAATAGAGAAAATCAATCTGAAAATAATTATCTATAAAAAGATCGATTTCAAAAAATTTCGTATAAAATAATTAAATTAAAAAAAAGCAAAAGTGGACTCTTACCGAATTGAATGGAGAGTCTTGCACACTTGGTTAGACCAATGCCAATTTTTGATTCACAATGTGGTACAAATAAGGAGAACGGTATAGAATAACTCTTCGAGTCACAACATAAATCTTTATCATGTATTTTATTTGGTGCACCCTCCAATTGAGGTAAGGATAATGTATATAATTCTTTATACTCTATAGATAATTCTTTATCCTTACCCATCTCTCTATCCCACTTGGATGATGCACCAATTTATATATATATAATATATAAATATCATATATAATAATATTATATTATATAGTGTAATCTAATCTAATATTATAAATTATTATATTATATATTATCATATTTATATATATATCCTTCCTTGCAAATCTAGGAGATTTGAGTATTTTTGAGATAACTGACTTTAATCAGATCCCTTCCCAAGTCAAGCTGGTGCGGGACGACGACCGGTGAGGGGCTTCCCTTGCTCGTATAGTTAGGTGGTGTTTGGAAGAGCTTATTTAAGCTCCTTTTGACTTATCTGATGACATAAGCTCTTATACAGTGTGTTTGGCAGAGCTTATAAAAATAACTTATACCATCCCATAAGGAGTTTTTGACTTATTTTCATAAGTCACTGGGAGAAGCTTATGGAATTATCATAAGAGCTTATGCACTAAACACCGTCTCCGTGTTTTTCACTATTCGAATCATCTCATGCCCCTTTCTTTCTTTTTCTTTCTTTAAGCGCTTATGACATAAGCTCTCATGCGATAAGATCTTATGCGATAAGCTCTTAATTAAGTTGTTTACCCAAACGCACAGCTTTATTTTACTTTTTCTCTTCCTTTTGTATATAAAAAAAGTATTATAAATTTTATATAACCTAAACGTGCAAGGGTATGTTTGGATTGATGGAACATGATAGAATGTAATGAAATAAAATTATATTCCATTGTTTGGATTCATTAATTTATAATGAAATAGAATGATACATAATAAAAGTTATTCCATCCAACCCCTCACTTTTTGTGCCCTCCCCAATCGGGGAGTATGAGGTGGAACCAGAGTATATTTTATTCTTATATTTATTAAATTATATTTTTACCCCTTAAACCTAAACCCACTTATACAAATTCATTAATGCCACACTTGTTCTCCACCTCGTGTCCAGAATGGATTGACGAGGAAGAAGAAACACTTGCCTAAGCATAAAGATAAAAGCAGAACGTGATCTTTTGGACTCACAATTATTTTGAACCTTATGAGTTAAAGAGAAAAACTGGACGAGAGAAAAAGAAAACGAAAAGTGATGCAGCAAATGAATAAATAACTCATGCATTTTTTTCTAAGTTGACGGTGATGTTCAAGAGTGGAGAGATCCACCATTAGAGAGAGAGTTGTAGATCTTTTTGAGATGGAAAATCACAATTTTTTACAACGCAGGGAGATGGTGTCTGCAAAATTAGGACTGTTATTTAATTTATCTGATGGCAAATGTAAGCATTAAAAAAAAAAGGTAATATTGAAAATAAAATGTTATAATAGATTTCGTTCCGTTCATTTTTCAAATGATGGAAGGATAATTTTGTTCCATTCCATCATAAAATATTCAAACAATGGAATGAAATTTTTATTCCACTCCATTCCGTGTCACTCCATTCCATTAAGTTCCGTTCCATTTCATTCCATTATCTTCCATCAATCCAAACATACCTTAAGAGAGAGATGGAGAGAGAGGGGTAAGGATAATTTTGTCTTTTGAGGTAGTATGTCATGGAATAAAAAGTTGTCCTATGATTTGATAAGGGATATGACTAGGGTTGGGAATAGGCTAGGCCAAGCTAGGCCCTGATAAGTCTGGGTTAGGCCTGCGTTCCAATCAGGAGACCTGAGTCTAGCCTATTAGCCTGATATAGACAAATTTATAAGGCTTGAGCCTGACCTACTTTAAAATATGACCTGATCAAAAAGCCTACTTATCAAAAAGACTTTTAATAAGTCTCCATCTATAAATAGGTTATTCATGTGTAAATAGGCTCGTATGTCTCTGATTTCAAAGGAGTTGGTAGACCCTTTTTGATTGAAGCTTCCCTGCATTGCTCTTCTAAGTCCCTTTACGAGAAAGCGAATAGGTGCGGATGTAAAATTATACCCAATATAATTAGTATCTCAAAAAGCAGCCGCTAGAGTTATTAACTATCGATATTACAAAAGAAACTAAGAGCATCTCCAATGGTTAAGTTCTTAAATTGGTTCTTAAGTTACTTTTTTTCCCCAAAATATCACATCAGATTTAAGAACTCCAACAAAATTTTACTCCAATACTAAGAACCACTTCATGATTCTTAACTTACTTTTAGTGGGTCCCATAATGGATCTCACTTCTTTATAATTTTATTTGGATTTATTTATATTTCAAATTAAAATTTTAATTCATATATATTTTAATTTAAAAAATAAATAAACTAAAAATAAAAATAACAAAAAATTCGACCCTTTCCCAAATTTCTTTCACCGTCCACACTTCTTCTCCGTCCAACACTTCTCCTTTCTCATCTTTTCACACTCCCTTCCCCGCGACCCTCGGTCCCCTCTTCTCCTCTACCTCCCTAGTTTGCTATGTCTCTAGTTTCCAGTGCGGCGGCCATGGGTGGCTACGTATTTGGAGGTGCGACAACCAGTGGGTCTGGTTTTCCCCGCTTCTCCCCACTTCCCTTCTTTCAATTTTTTTTTTATGCATGTATCTGATTTCTATAATTTTTCTGTTGGTTATGTAAGAAAAACCCCAAAGATGTTCAAGTCTTTTTCAAAACCATTTTCTTCCTTCAATTTTCTATTCCATCAGTTGAGCATTGGGTTCAATCTTCCAAAAAATACATATTTTATGTGTAAGCAACCATTCCTTGTATAAAGAATGTTCCTTAATTTTTAGTTAGGAACCATGCTACGTAGGAGAGCTCCAACGGTGAAACAATGTAAGCACCCGTTCCTTGTTTTTAAGAACAACTTAAGAACCAGCGCTAAAGATGCTCTAAAGAAGAGGAGCAATTTGCCCTCATATCATCCTATCTATTATATTATAAACTATAATAGAAGTGGTAGACATTCACAAATAAATAAGTAAGTAGGTTACTACATGATCAATCGACCTTTACTTTTAAATATTATGAATAACATAAATAATATATTATAGTATTATATTATATTATACATATATATTTATATGTGTATGTGTTAAATAAGTCGGCCCAATAAATCTAGTAGGTTTTTTTAAAGTCTTTAGATTTGACCTCTTTAACTATATATGCTTTTTAAAAAGTCTTTACCTAATCTTTTTTTACTAAATAGACTAAGTCGAGTTAAGCCTTAAATAATCTTCACCTAATCTTTTAAAAAGTCATCACCTAATCTTTTTTTAGACTAAGTCGAGATAGACCTTAAATAGATTAGGTCATGAACTTCCGATGAACGATCTTTATCTATTCTCACCCCTAGATAGGATTACAGGTCTTTGTCCAGATCGCATAATTACTTTTCAAATAAAATATGGAAGATAAATTCTTGTCCAATCCCTTAGTTTTTTATTTTATCTCGTTGAAATCAAACGGTTGCTCAAGTTAGGAATTTCTGTTCTCCATCAAGAAATATACCACGTGGACTGGTGATGATAATGTGACATAGATGCTGCATAGGTGGACACTGGACACCATGGGACAAAGGGTTAAGCTCTTTCGTCCATTTTGACCACACATCTATGATCACACCACCCCACTCTTTGCATCTATCATCAACCATTCTCTACCCTCTGCCCAGAGCCCCAGACTGAGAGAGTGGCAGCTAATGATGGAGATTACTGCCATGGCTTCAGCCACTCCAAGACCTTCTCTTCCCACTTCATCACCTCACACAGCCAACACCTTTTGCAAGCCTCAACTGTTCAAACGCCCTCATATATCACTCCCAACCTCAACCACCATCTCACTACTCGCTCTCTTCTCCCCTCCCCAAGCTGCTCTAGCAATCCCCAAAGATCAGATTGTCTCTTCTCTCACCGAAGTAAATTAATTAATATAAAGTTGATGACTTTCAACAAGTTTCTTCAATTTGCTTGCATGCCCATTAATTGAAATTGCGTTTTTGATAGGTGGAGAAAACGATCGATCAGGTTCAGGAGGTGGGTTCGAGTTTCCTTGACACGACACTGCGTGTGGCTGAAGCTATAGGGAATGCTTTGAAGCCTGCCGTCGAAACGGCGTTGCCCATTGTGCAGCAGGCCGGGAACAAGGCCTTGGAATTCGCTTCCCCGGCCATATCCGAGGTTTCCAAGAAGGCCCAAGAAGCACTCCAAAGCTCCGGTGTTGATACCCAACCTGTTCTAAAGGTTTGCTTATTTTGATGCCAATTTTATGTAGTTAAGCTTTATTTGATTATGATATTTATTTTTTGCGAGACCATTTGTATTTGAAAATTGCATTAGACTCCGACTAATTCGAGTTGATCCAACAAGACCTATTTAAGGGGGACAAAGTTCTCTCCATACCTATTTTTTTTCTATTCATGAGAATCGAACCCGAGACCATGCTTAAGGAGGAACTAAGCTCTTTGTAGAAGTATTGGTATTTGATAATGACGTTTGATAATAACTTTTGCAATATTGATGTAAGGTTTCTATTTGTAAATAAATTTAGGTTGCCAAAAGCATTCCCTTTGTATCTCTGGCTTTAGCATATTGTCACAGGTGGATGGAAACCAATAATGGGTTTTCGCAGATTTTGTGCTTAAACATTACCAAGAACTTCCTTAGGCTAGGTACCCAATAAAATAAATCTTGTTAGAAAGAGGGGAAAATTGCAGCTATGAAGTCTTTATTTTGTCTATTCCTAAACAATATGTAGTAAAATTTTTTACTCGCATTTGAACTTCCAACATTTCTATTTCAACTTTCAAGGGGAAGTTTTTACCATTTTAGTAATTTTATTGATATTTGAATAACCAAGTCTATCAACTTGTTCTGGATGCTCTCTTTGTTTTCAGACAGTGGCAGATGCTGCACAACAAACTACCAAGGTGATTGAAGGTGCCAAGCCAATAGCTTCAACAACCGTTGAAACCATATCTTCTTCAGATCCCACTGTGATTGCTGGAACTGCTGGAGCACTATTTATTGCATACCTTCTGTTTCCTCCTATCTGGTCTGCCATCTCCTTTAATTTTCGTGGTTACAAAGGTACCTTTTTGACATGTTCTGAAGCAAATTACTTCATCTTTGTATGGCTACACAAAACCATAGCATTAAATAATTTTCAAGCTTCACAAACCACATTGTGGAGAAACTTGTGTTGAGCATTATTTTCTTAAGGCTAATACTTCTGCTACTATTACTTTGTAGGTGAGCTGAGTCCTGCTCAAACCCTTGATCTGGTAACCGCACAAAACTACATTTTGATTGATATTAGGTCAGAGAAGGATAAGGACAAGGCTGGTATCCCTCGCCTTCCCTCTAGTGCTAAAAACAAGATGATTGCCATTCCGTAAGTGATACTATAGCTTCAGTTTTTGTGCTCTATATGCTCATTTGCTGATTTATCACTTATTATAGTAAAACTGCAGTGATTAAATTTTGCCAAATGCTAACCTCAATCTAGATGGAAATTTACAATTTTTGAATTTTATACCACTTTTCAATAAAGTTTTCTTTGATTTCTCAAGGAGTGCTTTAGCACACCAGTTAGGCAGTTAATAAGACCCTTAAATTTTTATGGCCAAATTGTCAATTGGACATACACCTACTATCACTTATTGTCACCTTAAACTCAGTTTGGAAGAACTGCCGAGCAAGCTGAGAGGACTGGTGAGGAATGTGAAGAAAGTGGAAGCTGAAATAGCAGCTTTGAAGATTTCATATCTCAAGAAAATCAACAAAGGCACCAATATTGTGATCTTGGACTCGTGAGTTTCCTTCCGAACAAAACTTAGGTACAATTTCATAGGCACATTAGGTGACGTTTTCTAACGACAACATGACATATGTAACAGTTCATCGATGAAAATATAATGTGTAACAACTGTTACACATGTCTTGTTGTCATTGGAAAACAACGCCTAATGCAGCAATGAAATTGTAGGTAAGTTTAGGCCTTTCATTCCAAGTCTCATCTTATTTTAAACCATTTAAGTCACTTTGTGGACTTAAATGGATTCTAATTTCAGTTACATCATTCATCATATTAATTTTTGCTTTTGGATTATATCAGGTACTCGGACTCAGCAAAAATAGTTGCAAGAACGCTAACCAACCTTGGTTTTAAGAACAACTGGATTGTTGCTGATGGGTTTTCTGGGAACAGAGGGTGGTTACAGAGTAGATTAGGAACAGATTCGTATAATTTTTCGTTTGCAGAGGTGCTGTCACCATCCAGAGTCATCCCTGCGGCTGTGAGAGGTTTTGGTACAACTAGCCAATCTAGTGGGAAACTTCTTCCCGGGGCTGATTGACTCTTTATATGCATTCAACACTTGCAAATAGAAATCCCTCCTGTGCATGCTTGAGTCCTTCAAATTATTTATTTGATTATTTTAACATAATTATCTCATCAACGTCAAATCTTTTCTCCACCCTCTTTGTGCATGTTCTGAGTGGCTATCTCCCTAAGTTGCAAGGACTGAGGAGAGTGCTAAAAAGTAAGACTAAAATGTTTTTTAAAGCTTAGTTGTATTTTTAATTTCTCTAATATTGATTATTGATCATGTACGACTTTGGTCTCTAAAATTTTTTTGTGTGTACATTTGGTCCCTTATTTTTCCAATGTTACAAATGCGGCCATTCCATCCAAATTTGTAAATATTTTAGTGATTAAAAGAGAGGAACTACTGTTCAAGGCGTATAGAATCCTTGGTTGAGTTTTTGAAATAAAGAATCTATAGTGGAACCAAAAAAAGGTCTCGGAAAAGGAGGGTCAAACAAGTAAATAGCAGAGAGAAACTATTGAATCATGTGGAATTGGGGAGGCAAATGGAGGAAGGGCTTTAATCAGAGGTTCTGCATGCTTAGCGGAGTGGTCCCTCTATATTAATAATTGAAAAAGTTGTCAGATATTGGACAGAATGATCAAATTCGTAACATTTAAAAAATAAGGGGACCTAATGTGCACATAAAAAACTACAGGGACCAAATTCGCCCATGGTCAATAACAGGATGATCTTAAGTACAATTAAGCCAACAAAAATTTAAAGTCACGACATACTTTCAGGCTATGTTTGGATTGGTGGAAGAAGATGAAATGGATTGGAACAAAATATAATGGGAAGGTGTTAAATGGAAGAGAATTGAATAAAAACTCTACTCCATTGTATAGATCCATTATTTGAAAAGTGAATGGGACGGAATGACAATGAGTTATAATTTTTTATTACTACATTATGTGACACCCTAACTCGGGTCATCACATTTCTACCCGTTTATGGAAATAAAATTTAATTTGCTGGTTGCTTTCGGAAAATAATGTTTTCTCAACGTGCATCTTTTCAAAATATGGTAATAAAATTTTTTCTTTTAATCCTCAAGACAACAACAACGAAATCAAACCACACATAATTACATACTGTATATAGGTTATACAACTATACTGCCTCATATGTTTTAACATCTAGATCATTATCAGTTTAGTGACTTTCAAAACATAACATAACTCAATAGGACCTAAGCTGGTCGAAACTAACTGACACTACCAACAACCGGCAAAGACAAAGATGTCTCGAACTAGATGTACCTTCTCCTTTTGTAGAGATCTTATCCCTTGTGCGGCTCTGATATGTTTGTAAGGGTGAGACGCTAATATATGGATTTAACAAAATAACTAAATGGTCGACACAAAAGAAGACACATACACATATACATGTTTATAACATCTTAAGCAATCCATATTACAGCATACAGTTTATCAGTGGGTTCCACACCCCAAACATCAACGTTGGAAAACTATGAATGAACACTTCCATACATCGTCTACACATTCACACTTAATCTCCGGAGACCCCCAACGTCATTTAAAATGAGCTGATCAAGCTCGATTGCCAACAGAGGCACGTCGATTTTTGCCAACAAAGGCACGTCGATTTTTCCCAAAATAAAATTTCCTTTAATATTATATATCAACATCTTACCGTTAAAACATTGAATATAATCTGCGTAGCTTCTTAAAGCTTTTATCCGATTAACTTTAATTGGGCACTGACCACTGTCAGGCTTCTCACACATCAACCAACAGTTATATCACAGATATTTCCCAGGCAAATCATGCATCATAGCAGTATAATATACAATTGCAAATAATTCAATAAATTAAAAACAACTCCACACCAATACACAGATAAACCACACCACGTAAACAACAAAACCAATAACCACAACCACATATAAATCATATAAACCACACCACAAGCAAATAGTTATTGAGAAAAATCCCTCAGGTAAGCTCCCCTTACCTCTTGAAGAACTTAACTTCCGATACAAAACTTTGTCGTGGATCTGGGAACCGTCAACGCACGTACACGATAATCTAGTTTATCCTTCATCAAACATAACACTCAATCAACAAACTAACAACTAAATCAAGCCTAAAATCCTACATGTTGGTTTTGGCCAAGGGCTGAGTTTTGGGGTTAGAAATCTCTAAAATTTCTAATCATGATTAAGTCATGGATTTATGATCCTTGATTAACCTAAATCATGGATTAGTGACTAAACAACTAAATTTTAAACTCAAAACTTCCTAACCCTCATATACCTAGATTCGGCCTTGACATGACCATAGGGCTAGGGTTTTTTTAGTTTAATAAACCAACTTGGATTTATTAAGCATACATACTAAGAGTTTGATTAACAAGATCATTAAGGAAAACTTTGAACAAAAACTCATCAAATTTCATCCACCTAGGGTTCGGCCTTTATGAAACAAATAGGTTAGAGTTTGATTTTTGATCTTCTATACAAGAATTATCAAAGTACTAGAAGATTGAATCATGAATCAAGACATGAAAATGAAACAAAACCTATGAACCTCACTTTTCAATGAATTCGGCCCAACACAGAAATCAAGGAAAGAAATTTCTCATGATCATATGCTTCTAGATTGTGAAAATAGAGATGATTATAAGATCATAGCAATTGGTTTCATGTCAAATGGATTTTTCTAGAATTAGTTATGAATTTTCAAAGTTCTAGATCTAGAAACTTAAAAGTGATGAACAACTATGAAATAAACTTTGAATCAAGAAATTTGCTAAAGAACATAGGCATGATTAAGAATTAAGATTTGAATTTACCTCTTGAAGATCAATGACAAAGGAAATCCAAGAACTTGTTTTACAAACTTAGCACTAAGAGACTTAAGAACTTTAGGGTTTTGGAAACAAATGGCAAAAGAAACTAAGTGAAAAGTGAGAGTATGGTATTTATAGTGATAGTGGCGCCATCTTGGGAAGGATCTAGATGATGATGAGTTGTCTTGCTAAAGGATTCAAATGCAATTAAGTTCTAAGGACCAATTTGCAAAGATTCCAAAAGTTGAAGGACTAGTTTGCAAATTGTCAATAAAGTGTCATGATGATGATTTGGCCACATTTAATGCAAGCTTATCTTGACTTTGTTGGCTGAATTTATGAGTCAAAGATAGGTTAAGACAATTCATGAAGATTTGAGAAGAATCGAGAATGTTGAAGAATGATCAAGGATGATGTAGAAAATTGTGGAAAATTGTGGAACACTCTAGAAAATCTTGATTCAACAACAAATGAGGCAGCCATCAATCCTCATGGTCTTGCGCATGGACTGGGTTAGTTTCGGCTTAGGTTCATTTTTGTGGGACCCACTTGAAAATTTAAGCATTAGGCTTAAGATAGGAAACTTATATAGTTTCAAATAGGCTTTATGGAATCAATCCATGAACTAGAAAATTTTGGGCTTCTAAGCCACGACCATTTGAGATTGGGACAATAATTCTAGCCCAATTCCCTTGAAAAAAACTTAGAAACTAATTTAGGGACAAAAGGGTAATTTACAGAAAGTTTAGGGGCTTAAACGTAAAATTCCTAAATTTTCTATTTAACCCTGAAAAACCTTCTAGACTTAAAAATATGATTCATCCCCTTGAATCATCTCAAAATCCTAAGTTAAAACCTCTATCGGCTCTTAGAAACTCCGAAATCCCTTCCGTCGTCTATCCGATTACGCGTTCCGCCCGAAAAACGTAAATTATTTTAATTTTTATGAAAAAATTTTCTAAAAATACAGAATTGTAGAAAATAAAATAATAATCTTAAGTCTTTCGTTCACGAATTAAAATTAGGTCTTTTGAGCAGTATTATCATACTATCAATGGAATTCGCGGGCCGGGTTTTGTCTGACTTTCCAACCTAAGTTTTAATCATAGCTTCCTACATTCAAGTAGGATTGAGTGGTAAACTCCGTTTATTTAAAATAGTTTTCTAAGTCTCAGATAAAAATATAAACATAATTATATAAATTTCTGATATTAGAAAACAGCAAAAAGTCGGGGTGTTACACATTACACTTGATAGCATATGTATTTTCCATTCTCTTTTTCTATTATAATATTTTGCCTTTATTATATATATATATATATACCCATTAGATTTCAAAAAAAAATTATGTTCTTCCTCTAAATAATTATCCGTCCAAAACTCCAGTCATAGACATTTTTTATACAAAAAAAATACTTTGTGTGTGTTTGGACGAGCGTTTGACAAACGTGATTTTGAGTGGAATTGATTTTAATAGCAAACAACCAACAATTGGTGAAGAATATCAAAAGACTCACCCAACTTCCCTGGGAAATCGGCTTTGAACACACTTGGAGGGAAGGAAACCAAAGTGCAGATTGGATTGCCAACAAAAGCCTTGACAAGGAATACGAGCTCGAAGAAATTCTTACCCCTACAGGAGAACTCTCTTTGCATATTCTCAATGATCTTTCAGGGGCTTCATTACCCCGGTTAATTTCTAGTTAGTTGTTTTTCTTTTCTGAGCTCTGGCCCCTTCTTGTACCAAAAAAAAGGAATCGAGTTTGAAGTGAAGTGATTTATGTTTGGATGTTTTTATTTTGAGAGTAAGTTTGATGTAAAACTTAGTGTAATTTGAGGCTAAAGATAACGTTTGTAGGCTGAAGCTACAAATTCTAGCTTCAAGTTAGAATTGATTCTAAAGACAAAATCAATTCTAGTCAAGAACACCCAAACATGTCAAAATCAATTTTTTGTCTCTGGAATCACTTTTGCCTCTCACAAAAGTGAATCCAAACATGCACTTTGTGGAGTTGGAATTACAGTAGAACATCCACGTGTGTCCTACTTCAGTAATGTGAGCATAGAAGATGGCTGTTGAATGAAGAAAAAACAGACTCTGTTACTGAAATTTAAATAAAAGCTTTTGGCAATAACAAGACAGCAAGAATTCTGGGAGTAACGTGAGCATAGAGTGAGCGTGTTGAAGAAGATGGGTTCAGGTAATGAAGAAGATAGATTATGATTGTGTAGGATATAATAGTAAATTTAAAATTTTATAAAAGTATGGCCTTTTGTTCCATCTCATTCCCCCCAAATTGGGAGGGAAGAAAAATGAAGGTAAGTGATGGAATGAGCTTCATTGGGTTCCATCCCTTTTCATAATATTTTATGCAATTCAAATGATAGAATATCATGTCATTCCATTCCCTTCCCCTCCATCAATCCAAACATACCCTCATGCTTTTTGCACATACACGCAAGTCTCAAAAAGATCCTACAGTTTGGATAAAACCGACATTTTGTGAAATAAGTATAATATTTTTCTATGCTTACACCAAAGTTTTGCTCTATATATGCAATGTTGATTTTGATTTTAGTCCGCATACTTATCAATCTCTGCACGTGTTGCCATTATCAAATCAGTCATTGTTGTTACACGAGGTGCCAACATCGTTAGTAATAGTCCTACGTGGACAAACAATCGTCCTTGTTGACATCCTACTTTGCTCTATCTGATGGTGTTACTAATATTTTGGTCCTAATACGTAGTACGGATTTTGATTTTGGTCTTTATACGTAAAATAATTTGAAAATTTGTCTTTATATGTGTCATCATTAGGGGTGTCCATGGGTCCGGGTAGACCCACGAACCCGATCAACCCAATCCAACCCTGATTTTGTGGGTTTGTTTGGGTGATTGGGTTGGATTGGGTAAAAACAAAGAGGACCCATAGAGCATGGGTTGGGTAGTGGGTTTCAAAATTGCAAACCCACTCAACCCAACCCAACCCAACCCACATAATAGTTTTGTGTTGATGATTTTTACTTTCTCATTATAATACTTTAGACTTTTAATTGATGGTTGTTGATGATTTTAGGCTTTTATACTTTTAGTTGATAATTCACTACAAAAAAAAAGGTTATTTAGCGACCGAAAATAGTGACCAAATTTGTTGGTTGCTGTTTGCGACTGAAATGGCGACCGATTGTAGGATCTACATGAAACACTAGTTATAGTTGATATAGCGACCGAAATAGAGCGTAGCAGAGTTATCGGTCGCTATTTCGGTTGCTAAATAAAGGGAAGTAAAAGTCAAAACCTGCTGACTTTTTAGCGACCGAACTGGTGACCGAGTTAAACGCAACGGTTAAATTTTATTTATATTTGCGACCGATATTAATTCGGTCGCTAAACGGCGCGTAAAAAATTTAAAATAGAGCGTGTTAGCGACCGATTTAAAATCGGTCACTAAATTTATGAATTCAAATTTCAAATTAACCCAGTCGGTGACCGATTTGGCGATCGAATAATTAGGTCGCTAAAAATAAAATCCCTAAATCGTGATTTCCTTCCTCTCTTCCCCCATTTCTCTCTTTTCTTCTCTTCTCTCTCACGCGCAGCTCCTCCCCCTTCCCTGTTCCGGCCGCGCATCGCCACCTCTCATCATCTCGTCCTCCTCCGGTCACCACTTGGTAAGGTTCTCCTCTTATCCTTCTCATTTTGTGTTTCTCCTTCTCTGTCTCTCATTCTCTCTTCCTCCTCCCAGCAGCACCGTGCCACCACCACCACGACCACCACCACTGTAGCGTCGTGACCTCTCCTTTGGTAAGGTTTCCTCTCCTCTCTCTCTCTGTGTATCTCGCTCTCTCTCTCTCTTGCTCGGTTCTCTTTGTCTCAATTTCTCTCTATGTCTCTCTCAGGTGTTGTCTCTTCCTCCTCCGGCCACCACCACCATCTCAAGGGGTTCTGTTCGCGCGACCACCACCCCCACAGTCTCCTCTGATCAGTTCTGTCTCAGGTTAGGGTTCAGGGAAGTTCTGTCAGTATGGGTATTTATGCTGTCAAATTAATCATTGATGTTGTTCTAGTGAAATCCAGAGTAGAGAAATTATGACAGTAGGGGTATATTGATTTAAATAACTTATTGGATAGATAATATAATTTAGCTTCCTCTTGATTCACTATCTCTAAGACTGTAATGCTTGGAAGTAGGACTACTATAAGTTTCATGGCCATCCCTGCATAAAATAAGCAAATATGAAGCCAAGAATGTAATTAGTAAATTACAGGCACATTGTATCAGACATAAGGAAGACTATGTTAATATGAGTTTGAAGACCAAGTCAATGACAAATTGATAATAAATTAGATATCAGAATAGATTATTATAAATATAAGTATTGACTTAGATGCTTGTGAGCTATAACTACAATAACAAGCATTCAAGGAACAAGCAGACACACCAACGACCAAATATTTGTCAGTTTGTTGAAATGTTAGTATTTGACATGTTAGTTGTTGGTAGGTTATCAAGTCACTATTTTTTTGTATTAAATAGTTATATTCTGAAGCCTGATTATCAAACGGTCTGGACTTGAATGGTAAACTCTACATTGAACTTGTTTGATATATATTGTATTGTATAAACAAACCAACTTGCTAGGAAGTACGGTTGTTTCACCAAGCCTTATGCTCCACACCCAAGTGGTATATACTTCACGACTTAAATATTATAAGTGGTGCATTAAGTCATTGATGGTAGATTATTTTTTACATGGTTATCTAATTCATTTCTGTTCTATTCATGTCATGAATACAGAAATAGATTCATTTGTATGAAGTTTGCTAAAGGTTCATTTAATAAACTATTTTGCATTGCTTTCTGTACAACTCTCTCTCTGTTCAAATCTGTTATTCATGTGTATATCCTTAAGAAATTCAAAGAGTTCAAGACCCAATATAGCAATGATTTAAAAAACACAGAAAGAGAGGACAAAAGTAAAAGGCCTAATGGCTTTCAACAAACTCTTAAATGTTAGTTTCTTAAATGTTAGTATTTGACAAGATTAATTTTATTTATGCATTATAGGTCATTGCTCTATTTCTCGTGAGTTGAAACCAAGTCCCTTCGTCCCCTCTCCATCTCCACAGGTAATCAATTGGTCGTAATGGCAATTTGTTGAACTTTTATATTACTAACTTGAATACAATTAAGTTGGCTCTAAGGATATTAATTTGCTTTCATATTGTCTTATTATATTTATCAGTTCCTGATCTTCTTGTATGCGGCTCCTCCCCTTATCCTTACTTGTTTTTGCATTTTGTCGCATAGTTAAGTTCTCTCAATACTATCTTTTAAGGTTCTGCTTTGTCTAAAAGGTTCTGATTGTGTGGTGCTTTTAATGTGTTATGTGAATTATATATCTTTTTGTTTGTTAGTGGAGAGCTGGGCTCAATAGGAAGACATCCTGCCTGAAAGGCACGATGTTGATTGTGTGCTGATAATTTAATATTTATGCATGTATTTGCAATTATGTGTTGTTTGTTAGTGGAGAGCAGAGCTCAATAGGATGTGATCCTGTCAAAAAGGCGGGATGTTTGTGTGTGTTGCTAATTTAGAAGTTATGCATGTGTTTGACAATTATGTGTTACTTGTTAGTGGAGAGTGGAGCTCAATAGGAAGGTATCCTGCCTGAAAGGCAAGATGCTGATTGTGTGCTGATAATTTAATATTTATGCATGTGTTTGCAATTATGTGTTGTTTGTTAGTGGAGAGCAGAGCTCAATATGATGTGATCCTGTCAAAAAGGCGGGATGCTTGTTGTATGTTGCTAATTTAGAAGTTATGCATGTGTTTGACAATTATGTGTTACATTGTGTGCTGATAATTTAATATTTATGCATGTATTTGCAATTATGTGTTGTTTGTTAGTGGAGAGCAGAGCTCAATAGGATGTGATCCTGTCAAAAAGGCGGGATGCTTGTTGTGTGTTGCTAATTTAGAAGTTATGCATGTGTTTGACAATTATGTGTTACTTGTTAGTGGAGAGCGGAGCTCAATAGAAATGTATCCTGCTTGAAAGGCAAGATGCTGATTATGTGCTGATAATTTAATATTTATGTATGTATTTACAATTATGTGTTGTTTGTTAGTGGAGAGCAGAGCTCAATAGGATGTGATCCTGTCAAAAAGACGGGATGCTTGTTGTGTGATGCTAATTTAGAAGTTATGCATGTGTTTGACAATTATGTGTTACTTGTTAGTGGAGAGCGGAGCTCAATAGGATGTTTGCTACTATATTTTCTCTAAGTTTGTATTGAATTATGCTTCAATATATATTTGTTGAAGTATGCTGCAATCCTTATAAGTCAATGGTTTTATTTTCTGCTAGAGTTAATTACTAAGTTACGAAAGCCTTAGTTTCCTATTTGAGATTCAATATTAATGAGCATGCATACCTTCTCAGGGTACGCATGCTCATTGTATCGAATCTTGAATTGTCCAAGTGGGACAGTTTGGAAAAAACATTTTTCACACTCGTACAATAGTCATTTTCATGTCCAAATGCCTTATATACTTGTTGAAATCTCGGTCTGATGCATTTCCTTTTGTTCTCCTGGTGCATACTTGATCACGGTGATTCTCACCGTGCTCGAGTCGTGTTCTTGGAGACCGATAGGAAATGCTGCCGAAATTTTGTTGAGTATAAGGTATTTGAATAAGGGAATGACTATTATTAGCCGAGTGTGGTAAAGGTTTCTTATCGAATGGGATATGTTCATACCTTATCA
This sequence comes from Sophora flavescens, assembly GCA_030762895.1. Taxonomy (NCBI): domain Eukaryota; kingdom Viridiplantae; phylum Streptophyta; class Magnoliopsida; order Fabales; family Fabaceae; genus Sophora; species Sophora flavescens. The sequence goes on from CM061068.1 coordinate 33,049,706, forward strand.
TAAGAACGAGATTGATGGAGTTATTGAAATGCACGTAATATATAAGTGTTATTGTAGGGTTGATCAGGCTATTTAATTGCCAGCAATGGATATTCCGGAGATTCGGAAATGGATGTATCGTAGGTTGGATCGGAATAAATGTCTTAGGGAAGAGTATATAGTTGGAATGGGTGAGTTTATAGAGTTTGTTGTTAGTCAGGAGAGATTTATACAGTTGGGCGGTGATCATTTGAGGTGTCCTTGCAAAAGATGCGAGTGTCAATCTTTCAAAAGTGTGGATGGAGTTGTAGCCGATCTTTATGAGAAGGGCTTCATACCTGATTACTATTGGTGGAGTAACCATGGTGAGACGTTGTCTGATTTAAACCCGGTTGTGTTTGAAGGTTCGTACTATGGAAGTGGTGACCGGAGGGAAGAATTGAATCCATACGAGCAGATAATAATGGATCATAATGGACCATCGGTTGGTGTTGTATTAGAAGAAGATGGGGGAGAAGATGGTGGAATGGGTTCCCAATACATAGAGGAGAATCCGAATCCCGAAGCTCAAAGATTCTATGATATGCTGAGTGCTGCACGATCTCCATTGTGGGAAGGATTCCAGGAGTACACGGAGTTGTCGATGTGCATGGAATGGTTGAGTATCAAATCTGACTACAATATGCAAGAAGGTTGTTTTAATCACCTCACCAGGTCAGTGTCCAAGGCGTTGCCAGAAAACAATCGGATGCCTACTAGTTTTTATCATGCTAAGAAGTCTGTGGAAATTTTGGGTCTGTGGTGTTTGAAAATTGATTGTTGCTCGAATGGATGTATGCTTTACTATAAGGATGATTCAGCGGAGAGCATAACATGTTGTCAATTTTGTGGTACGGATCGGTATAAGACAACCATTAGGATCGGCATTGAGAAGAAGAGGTCGCTGAAAAAGATGTGGTACTTTCCGCTCATGCCAAGACTTACAAGATTGTACTCTTCGATGGCCACTGCAGCTCACATGAGGTGGCATAGTGAGCATGAGAGGGAGCAAGATGTCTTGTGTCATCCACATGATGGAGAAGCTTGGAAGCATTTTGATAGGGTTCATATGGCATTTTCGCAGGACCCTCGGAATGTCCGATTGGGGTTATCTACTGATGGATTTAATCCTTTCGGGCAGTCTGGAAAAGCATACTCTTGTTGACCGGTTATCCTGACTCCGTACAATCTTCCTCGGGGGATGTGCATGAAGTGGGAGTTTATGTTCCTAATAGTCATAATTCTGGGTCCGTCTAATCCAAAAGGTAAGATTGATGTGTACTTGCAGCCGCTGATAGATGAGTTGACGATGCTGTGGAATGATGGTATGTTGACATATGATGTATCTTTGAGGCAGAATTTCATGATGAAAGCAGCTTTGATGTGGACGATCAACGACTTTCCCGCCTATGGGATGATGTCGGGTTGGATGACCGTGGGGAAGCTTGGTTGCCCAATATGTATGGAGCGATCAAAGACATTCACGCTTAAAAACAGTCGAAAGATCTCATATTTTGATTGTCATCGTCAATTCCTTCCAGAAGATCATCCTTATAGGCGGAAGAAGAATGCATTCAAGAAGCGTTGTGCGGAGACAACACCGCCTCCACCACATTTGTCTGGTCCTAATGTATGGCGAAGAGTACAGTACTTACCGCTCGTCCATGAATCCTAAGGAGAACATATTCCTGATTATGGCGTCAACCATAATCGAACAAAACAAAGTATATTTTGGAGGTTGCCATATTGGAGGATGCAGCTACTCCGTCACAATATTGATGTCATGTATACTGAGAGGAATGTGTTTTTGAATGTGTTTGACACTGTGATGGACATCAAGGGGAGGACAAAGGATACAAATAAAGCCCGATTGGATCTAGCTGAAATTTGTAATCGGAAGGAGCTTGAGTTGCAGGACGGTGGTGGTGGCAGACTTATCAAACCGAAGGCAAGTTATACAATAAGCGAAACACAGAAAGTGGCCGTCTGTAAGTGGGTTAAAGAACTAAAGTTACCAGATGGGTATGCTTCCAATCTGGGTAGATGTGTTGACATTAAGGAAGCAAAGTTACATGGAATGAAGAGTCATGATTGCTACGTGTTCATGCAACGGTTGCTTCCAATTGTGTTCGACGCATTACCGAAGCAAATTTGGAACCCACTTGTTGAGCTTAGCCACTTTTTCAGGGAGCTTACATCGACAACACTAAATGTGAATCAATTAAAGGATATGGAAGTCAAGATACCCGTTTTGTTATGTAAGCTGGAGCAAATCTTCCCGTCGAGTTTCTTTGATTCTATGGAACACCTTCCAGTTCATCTACCTTACGAAGCAAGAGTTGGTGGCCCAATCCAATACCACTGGATGTATCCATCTAAGAGGTAAACAACATCAACTATTTTACTTAATACATATGAAATTCACTAACACGAAATCGTAGTTTATCTTTCCCTAAAACTAGTAATTATTTGTATGTATCCCTCTTTAATAGGTTCTTGCACTCCCTTAAATATAAAGTCAAGAACAAGGCACGAGTGGAGGGTTCCATTTGTGACGCATACTTAGTAGAGGAGACTTCCACTTTGCCTCTTATTACTATCCGGACGAAGTTAACAAGAGAAGGACAAGGATGCCTAGAAACGTTGATTCGGGCGAAGGAAGTTCAACTAGTTCTCCTATATCAATATTCAACTATCCGGGCAGATTTAGTGGCAAATCAAAAGGACATTTCTTGGAGCAGTGTGACATTAATGCTGCTCATTTGTATATTCTTCAAAATTGTGAAGAGGTGGCGCCATATTTAGAGTAAGTTTCTACAATGTCTTTTATAAGTTCAATTGACATTTATGATTATTAATCGTCCTGCTGTTAATCTCCCATATGTAGGATGTACGTCAATTTTCTAAGGGATCTCCAACCTGACATTTCAAACGATCAGGTTGATCAAGAAATTACTTCCCACTTTGCTACGTGGTTCAGTAAATATGTAGGCTAAGCATCTTCATTTGTTGCAATACATTTTATCTCCTTAAATATATAGCATGTATAAGAATAATATAATATTTGATTTTTTAGGTACTAGATCCAGAAAACAATGTTCAAAATCCATTGTTGACAAATTTGGCATGGGGGCCTAACAGATGGGTTACATCATGGAATACTTGCATTGTAAATGGATATAAATTTAACACAAAAACATGGAATGAAGGAATGCAGTCGTGTAACTATGGTGTTTGTGTGTGAGCCACTGATGACAATGTAGAGGATGATTTCTATGGGGTTCTAACTGACATCCTTGAACTCGATTATAACGGTTTCCCCGTGACGAAGTTAGTTATCTTCAAGTGTGATTGGTTTGATCCTACTCCTGACATAGGGACAAAAATCGATAAAAAATATGGTATTGTTCAAGTTAGGTTGTCTCGTAGGTATAATAAGGCGTACGACCCATTCATTTTTTCACAACAAGCAGATCAGGTTTATTACTCGCCATATCCCGAAGGACATCAAGGCTGGTTGGGTGTTATTAAGATAAATTCTCGCAGTATAATTACTGATAATGTAATCAACCAGTCTGAAAAAGATGCTCCGTACCAAGATGATGGGTTTTCAAGACCCCACGTACCATTGCAAATTACGCCGGACATTATTGTTAATTCTCTGACGGACATTTCCGGAAATGGGGAATAAGTTGAAAGAGAGTTAATGGATCAATCCTAGTTGGACGCATCTAGAGAAGGCACATTCCGATCAAGTGAGACTGATGAGAGTGAGGGTTAATTTAGTGGCGGAGATTCTACTTAGGTAATTTATTTATGTCATAATTCATTGTTATAAATGTCATTCTACTCAGGTAATTTATTTTTGTATTATTTACACTGTTGTGTAATCATCTTTTTATTTTTTTACATAGATGGCAGATTCCTCTATAGGTAGGGGTCGTCGTGGATGTCGTGGCAGAGGTCGTGCTGCGAGAGTCCCTCCACCGGCCGACCCACAACCTTCAGACCGAGACCACCCTACCAGCACCTCTGTGGACGGGACACCACAGGGTGATGGAGTTGCACCCCTTACCCAGCCTCATGTGGTTGGGACACAGGCTGCACCGTCATCATCCACACACATGACAGGACCATCATCATCATCGGGACAGGAGAGTCGTGGTCTATCCGACAGGAGGATTCTTCTTATCCCTAGGGGGGATAACGAGTAAGCTAATTTAATTTTTTAATATATATATAAAGTATCGTTAATTTCTATTTACTTGTTTTTTTTAATTATTTATAACATTTATTAATGCTCTAATTTTGCTGCAGCTTTCTACCCGCGAAGGGCCCTTCTGATTCGATATCGAAGATCCTGCGACGCAAGTTTGATGGTCCATGACCTACATGGAAGGCCATCCCAGGGGGCCATAGGGATCAATTGTTTAAAGATTTTAAGGTAACAATATATTAAGCTATTTAAATTCAATTTACATTATATATTTATACACACGGTTTTCCTAACAACCGTAAGTTGCAGAAAGAGTATAGGTGGTACGTAGCTTTAGAGGATCTCGTCAGGGACATATTTGAGCATAAAGGCTCACTGGTCATGAAGAATCTGACGAACAAGCTGAGGAAGGGTAAGAATAAGGGGAAATGGGTGGATCCTGAGATCAGGAGGCAGCTGGACCAGTACCGGGCTACTGAGAAGTTCCAGGAGATCCATGCCACAGCTCGGCGTAATCGAGCTTCTGATGGTGGCACATGTGCTTGGACCGGCGGGTCTAAATCAGCCGCCGCCCACTACGACGAGCTGGTAATATATTAAACTTTTGACTTAGTAAACTATTTAATGAGTTTTCATTTTTAGATATTTTTATGAATTTAAGATTATATTTTTATGTGCAGAAAGCACAGAAACAGCGGGCCCCCATTGCTATGGAGTTGGTGGAGAGGACGAAGAAGTTGAAGTCGGGGACATGGGTCAACGACAAGGCCCGTAACTATACTGTAAGCAAAAAAACAATTTAGTGTTTACTTGTAATTTATTATAAATGATTTGTTAATATTGATTATAATTTTAACTAAATCTCTTCATCTATACTTTGTAGGTGGGATTCAACGAGAAGAAGAACGATGCCATATCACGTGCCCCACAGTCACAAGATGAGGCCTTGACTGGTGATGGGCCCAGCTCTCCTATCTCCGTCGATGATAATGTCATTTATTTGGAGGTCGTCGGGGACAGGAACAAGAAGGGGCACGTGTATGACCTCGGACACCTGGGAGGCGCGTTTATTACTTCATCATCCGGCACGCCTGCTCCTTCCTACGCCGATACCGTCCCACAAGAGCAGTTCAACCAAATGCAGGACACCATCACGCAGCTAAACGCGGAGCCTCAGGAGAAGAGCGAGAGAGAGCATCAGATGGCGAACCAGATTGCACAGTTGACTTAGGCACACCAACAGCTGATGCAGACGAGTATTGAGCAGGGCCAGAAACTACGGCTGGTGTTGGAGCAGGTGAGGATCCAGACTCCGGTTGCTTAGGGTGGTGCTCTGACGATTGTGCCGCCTGTTGCCGCTCCTCCAGTTCCGCCGCCAGCTACTGATGCTGCTATTGCAGAGGACGATCAGATAGCAGACGTCGACGATACGGACGCTGAGGATGATTGGGTTCCTCCACCTCCCCCTCATCATGACTGATTTTTTTTTTCTTCATTTTTTTGACTATAAACGATTCTTGTATGACACTTTGGATTATTTTTTTTATATATATTCATTATTTCTTATGATTGTATATTTCATTAGTAATTTGATGTGTTTTATTAGTAATTCTGCTAAACTTTAAAGAAAAACATTTTTTTTATATTATTTTAAAAATTAAATTTTTTAAAAAATTAATAAAATACAGTTTAGCGACCGAATTAGAAACCAATAATTCGGTCGCTAAAATTTAGTTAACATTAAAAGATTGTGGTCTAGTGACTGAAAATCGGTCGCTAATATATGTTAACGGTAACCAACATTAGCGACCGAACTAGCAACCGATTATCGGTCGCTAAAAATGGTTACCCAAACAATGAGACCAACCGTGTAGTGATCGTTTTTTATTATTTAGCGACCGAAGGCGACCGAATAAATATTTTGGTCTCTAAAATCTTAGCGACCAGGTTATCAGCCACCACCATTAATCGGTCACTAATTCGATCCTAAATTAAATAGCGACCGAATTAGAAAGTTTAGTGACCGAATATGTCAGTCGATAAATAGTTGATTTTTTGTAGTGATTTATAGTTTAGACTTTTAGTTTCAATTCATTTTATCATAACGTGATCTTCTTTTTAGTTGTGGATAATTGATGCTCTAGACTTTCAGACCATATTATCATAATTTGTTGATATAATTTAAAGTTCTAAACAAGTTTATTTATGATTTTCGACACTTTTTTGTCTTGACAAACATGCGGATCCGAACCAACACGACCCAAAGGTGAAAAATACGTGTTTCTTGCCAAACTCAATGAGCCACCCAACCCATGAGTGGTCGGGTTGGGTTGGGTTTCAAGATTTTTTTTTTCTTTTTTGCAATCTCAATCCAACCCACTCACCTTTAACTGGATTGGATCTTAAAATGCACTAAACCCAACCCAAACCGAACCATTAATAATGACAACTCATCATTACCAAATTACTCTCTACCATTAGTCAAGGTGTGGATATTACCATTGCTTGTTTACTTTTAAGACAAACTTATTTTATTAAAACAGGGTGGATTCATCTTGCTTGAACCTTACTTGCCCAAAGGTGACGAGTAATGTTTACCTTATTTAAGTTATTGTTAATTTTTTAGATAAAAAGAAATTCGTATTTAATAATTTTATATTCTTGACATTATAAATATACAAAATTTAATTTCAATACACTATCATGTTCATCAATCACAAATCATCTTAAGGGTAATTTTTAAAGTAGTTATGATAAGAGGAAATAATTTTAAATGATACGACAATTCATGATTGATTGATAATTTAAACCCTAAAACCTAAACCGTTAAGGGTGGTGGATACTTCGTACCTATGTCATGGTTACCAAAACAAAAACTTATTCCCTAAAAAGCAACTTAAATTTTGAAAAACCTATTTTAGATTTCATCTGATATGTTTGACAAACCTAATAAATTATGAAATATTTTTTTATGACAAAAAATGATTTTGAGAAGTTTGTTTGGTTCATTTCTATATTCTTACTTTTATTTTCTATTTTTATAAATAATTACAAAAACGTTACATTGCTTTCATTCTTTTTCTTGTTTTATAAAACTTTTACATGAAGCACTGCAAACAAGTTTTTATTGTTTTTACTATTTCTTGTATAAATATTTGAAAACAAGAAATAAAATGAAAATAAGGTGATATTTTTATAATTATTTCTAAAAACTAAAAAGAAAACAAGAAATGAAACGAATCAAACAAGCCTAAAGTTCGAAACATTTAATTTTTTTAATTACTTTAAAATTAATAACATTCTTCCCATTTCAGACTTGCAAAACTAACTATAAATAAATATTATTAAATTATTCAAACCATTTCATATATTTTCTTGTAATTTCATATATAAAGTGATTTTCTTACATTACATTAATAAAATATATTATCTAAAAATCATTTTTCGACAAATACATCTAACATTTAATCGATTGTTAAAATAATCTATTTTTTTCAGTTAATCCCAACATACACTAACTATACATCACAATTAAATCCAAATTTAAATGCTCTATTTTTTTTTTTTGTATTTTAATAACATTCCGTAGGAAATTTCTTATTATTTATATGGTTAAATATGTTTATAATTCATCAATTTTGACAAAAATTCGGTTTTAGCCTCCTTTCAAAAAAATGTATTTTTTTAGTCCTCCGTTTTATAAAATGTGTCAGAAGTGGTCCGTATATCACACATTTTTGTTCCCTCATTTTTTATAACCACATATTTTTAGTCCCTCATTTTTTACAAACATTCAGTTTTAATCTTCTGTTTTTCAAACGGAAATATGGTGTATGGATTATTTCTAACACAATTTAAAAAACAAAAGTAAAAAAAATACATTTTCCAAACGACGGAATAAAACCGAATTTTTATAAAAAAAATAAGGAAGTAAAAACATATTTAATCTTTATTTATATATAAAGAAAAAAAAAAAGAAAAAAAATACCCTTGCAGGAAGAGGGCTTCAGTATAAAGTACAGAAACATCTACTATTGTTTCTTCCTCTTCGTCTCCGTCCACCGCCACCCACCCAATTATCCAAACACAGTTCGTGGTGGAACGAATTGAGTCCACTATGCTCTTCAATTAGGGTTTCTTCCTTCTTCATTTCTAATTGGAACTACAGCTTCAACATGGTCGCTCTTTCGCTTTCTACTCCTAATTTCGCCTCCGCTTTCCTCCGCAACAAATTGTATTTCTATCCCCTCCATCTCTCTATCTCCCTGTGTGTCGCGTTCCTGGGTTTCGGATTAATTAATTGGTTTTAGTTTTTTCAATTATTATATTATATGGCTGTTAATCAGAAAAAAAAAAAAAAACAAATACTTAAGTTTGGTTTCGGATTCATCCATCGTTTTTCCTTTCACTTATTTTCATTTTTAATTTTGCTTTCTTCAGGCCCATCCGAGAGAATACAGGGAAGCTGACAACATCTTGCAATGTTTCAAGTTGCATTCGAATTAGGTGCGCGCTGGATACACCCTATGGAGATAGAGGTATCACCTTATATCTTATCATTGAATTACATGAACTTGGCCCATAAAAAATATCAATACTAATTACTAATTGCCCCATTTTGCTATGTATGCATGCTTATTATGTGAACAATTGCACAATATTGGTGTAATCTGTTGGAAATGAGATGTATTGTTAATGCGCAATAGCTCACAAAATCCGGCCACGCTTTTTCATTTAATTAAGCAAACATGCCCAAGCCTAGAGTTGGAGTTGGTTACTTGAAAGAGTCATGCCAGAGCTTTATATAATTGTCTTTAACATTTTTTTTTTTCAAATGATTTCATCATTAAGATGACTATAAGGTGGTTTAGTTGGTTTATTGGTAAGTTTTTCTGTGGATGCAAGTATGCAACCACCATACTGTATGGTTTGGACGTGATGTGATTAATTCTGTATCTTCTTATAGTCAGTTTCCACTCCACCAATGTCTTTGATCAAGAAATTATTTTTAGTTTGTGTTTGACAACCCCTACTTCTTGTGTTTGTCTTGTGAAGTAAGCTCATTATTGAACGGCCATTATTTATTTTTGTTTATTCTTAGCTTATCATTTAGGCTTGATGTCCAATCTCCATTTGTCCAAGCTTGGTTTTCTAGTCAAAGCTCATACTTCTGAATTTTTAGCTCAAGCCTAGTTCCCCTTTCTAGATATGGTAAGGCAAAGCCCCAGGTAAGCTTTGCTTGGTTTTGGTTGGGATGAATTGTTTTCCTACCTAAAGGACCTCTAAATATATCGAAATCTCGGCTCTTAATAGGACATACAGCATTTCACAAAAAGTCTGCTTGTCTGCTACGTAGCTACTCTCTGTCTTTTCTTTTCTTTTCCACCTTAAGGATTAAACAATTTGATATATGTATTTATATATACTTCTCTACAGGTAATGTCCAACAGTTTCCTCGAATTAGTGTTTGGGATCCTTACCGACGCCTTGGTGTTAGCCCTTATGCTTCTGAAGAAGAAATTTGGGGATCAAGAAATTTTCTGTTGCAACAATATGCTGGACATGAGAGGAGTGAAGAATCGATAGAAGCTGCTTTTGAAAAATTGTTGATGGCTAGTTTCAGACAGAGGAAGAAAACAAAAATTAATTTGAAAAGCAGGTTGAAAAAGCAAGTAGAGGAGTCTCCACCATGGGTTAAGAACTTGCTCAACTTTGTTGAACTTCCACCTACTGAAGTTATCCTCAGAAGATTGTTTCTCTTTGCCTTCATGGGTGGTTGGAGTATTATGAATTCTGCTGAAACTGGACCTGCTTTCCAGGTTTGCTTTGAATTTCTTAAATTATGTATTTCTGAGTAGTGTATAATCACGTGCATAATTTTTTAAAGTAAAACTGAATTGTATTTTTCAAGAAAAGAAAAAGGAAATTGCAAGTATGCTGTATGCCACTTTCTATAAAAACAAAGTATATATTTATCTGGTCCTTACCTTCTCAAGCCCTAGGTGTGTGAGTTGTTTTCCATACTGTATGGTTAAGGCAACCACCAATCTCTAAATATACTCTTGCTTCCTAGGCCATAATAGTATGCCTGATATATTTGAGTTATGTTATACCTTGATGATGAGATTTTAGTGATTGCTGGCTGTCTTTGACTATCATTTAAGGCTGTATAGAAATTTCAGATTAGCCATTGCGCTGGTCATGTCTTTTGCCTACCAGACTTTCATGTTATGATGTTTAACACTTTAACCATCAAGCATAATTTCAATCTCCATTTGCAGTATGATACACAATTTTAAGGCTCAGTCTTTCAGATAAAATGTGGATATTACCTTTATTAATACATATCGTTTCTTTTGTTCACCACTGTATGAAGGCTTATTAGGTGAATGTGTTTAACTATTTTCTTTTAAGGCTCATGTTTTCTAGGAGTTACATCAGAGGACATTATTGAAATATTTGCCTCCCCTCTCTCACTCACTCTCTTCTCTTTAGTTCCTGCTTCCGCTAGGTGTGCATGCATAATAGCATATTAACGAATGATTCTTTTGCTGCAGGTGGCAATCTCTTTGGCTGCTTGCATATATTTTCTTAATGAAAAGACAAAGAGCTTGGGCAGAGCATTCATTATTGGGTAAGTGGAGAGTGGCATAAATTCCGATCAACACATGTTTTTCCTTTAAATTTTTCTATTCACCATCTATTTTTTGCACGCACAATTATAGGTTTGGAGCTCTAGTGGGTGGATGGGTCTCCGGTTCAGTGCTGGTACCCAATCTTCCATCTATGTTGCTGCGCCCACCTTGGACACTTGAACTTTTAACATCATTGGTAGTATACTTGTTCTTGTTCCTTGCTTGTACTTTTCTCAAGTGAAGTGACAACTATTCTTTCGTAGAATCATTCAGTGTTCTGTAATGAGTTGCACATGCTAACAAACTCATTTTTTTTTTAAATTTTTTTTGAGTGAGCTGAGTTGTCTCCTGCTGTGCTTGCTATGGATATCACTGTTTGACTTGGCGATCATTATCATAGATGTTACCTTTTAAGCACTGATTCTCTGCCTAAATTTCTTCTTGGTGAATATCTTTGCATCTGTCACCAAACTCATTTTGTTTTCACTATATGTCCCCTCATGGTTGAGTTAACAATGACAATAAAGACACCAAACATTCTACTCTAATATATTGTGTAACTTTTGTTGGATATTCAAATTAACGTATGACATTTGTTTACAAGTTTGGGGAAATAGCCTCTCAACTTTCATCACTTATCATCCACCCCTTAGAAACACTAAACTCCTCTAAACTTTTAATTTAAAGTGAAAATGATAACTTTTAATGTTGTTTTTAAACCTTAAAAAAATAAATGGTTAAGGTTTTAACTGTGGTTAAATAGTCTAAAAGATAAAACTCTGACTAAATTATTAATATTTAGATAGTTATAAGAGTTAGATATTTTTAATGTGTAAAAATGTAAAAAATCTTTATATTGATGTTACGTTTATTGCACAGATTCTTTATGTTGACACCTCCGCATCGACTTTCCTAAAGATTTTTTAGGTGTTAAATGTGTGATCAAATTAATCTTTGAAAAATAAAAAAGTGCCCGATTCAATTCCTTTAAAGATTTGATGTTACTTTAAATGAATGATGAATGTGATGTTGTTAACACAAAATGAGATGGATTCTGTTTCTCGTTTGAATGAGGAAAGTACTGCTTAGTTTGAAAGACCATCTTTACAGGGAAAGTTTGTTGCCGTAAGGAATTCAAGGAGACAAAATCCGCACACTGACCGACTACCATAGCTATGTTGAGAGTGAGTTCACGTATGCAGGGTGTGGTTACTGATTTGAAACGTGGAAAAGATTCGAGTTTGCATACGCAAGAGATTTGAAACACCAACACTGGTTAACACACGTTATCAAAGTTGATTGAAACCTGCCCAATGAATTCAAGAACCACACCACAAATTTGACAAACATAACTGCTAAATGCTACAAATGATGAGATTGTAAAAGTTGAATGACCAGATCCAACATACAAGAGCAAGTCTGAACATAAAGCCTAAAATGACAATACTTGAAAATCTAAGACAAGATCAACCTAGTTTTCTATATATGCTATTAACTAGTTATCAAGGGAGAGCTCTGTGGTGCTTGCACTGCGAGTCTGATCGGTTGTTCCTGATGGCGTAGCATCCCAACACATATATGGCAGTGACTAGCACAAGCACAAAAGCATTGAATATGGTGAGATGTCTCCACTGGTTCCTGATGTTGGCCAGCACCCCTCCTTTGCATGAATTGCAATCATAACACAGCTTCTCCTGCTTATTGTTCCAAGCGGAGCAGTCAGAATTATTCACTGGAGGACCTGTCTTTGGCACTTCCCAGAACGTGGCGTTCTTCATTGTGAATCCACAGTACATGGGTGGCTTACAGCATCCGGACTGAACAAAAACATAAAATCAAAATTAAACAACCATTAACGACTAAGTTTCAAGTTACTATATTTCTTGACTTACCATGCATACTGTTTCATACTAAATATTTCTTGCCCCTTTTTCAGATAAACAAAAAAAATAAGTAACCAGTAGTACGTAGAAGTAACAGAACCTGTGTGGTGGACAAGTGTTTGAAAATAAGAGAGTCATTGTTGCGTCCACCGTTGAGGGCAAGATTCTGACAAACATGTGCATCCATCAAACAACTCTTGACCTCATCCCAGTTCTTGTCGTTGACGACATAGCGCTGCAACCAGTGAGAGAAATCCGCAACCCTGTACTCCCCATACCCTTTGCCAGACACGTTCTGCCCCACCTTCCTGTTGGTGACGAACAAGGCGAAGATGGTGAAGAAGACGAGCCAGAGGATGAGCAAGAAGGTGACAAAGAGGTACATGTAGAGTGCGACATTGACACGGCACATGGAGCCTACGATTCCGAGGGTGGATACAAGGACCACGAAGATGCCTCCGATGAGAAGCGGGTACTGCAGCACCTTCTGGCAGTCGGTGGCTGCCCCACCGTGGATGTGCATGTAGGCGGAGGTTCCCACGGCGGCGAGACCGAGGAGCAAGGAGAGTATGTTAAGGGCACCAACTACGGTGTTGCTTATGCGAATCATCATGTGTTAAGACTTAAAGAGTATTGAAAAACGAAACCTCTAGATAGTCTCAAATTTTGGAGAACAAGTTGTTGAAGTTGTAGTTGTAGTGTGTGGAAATTGGAATAGTAACTGTTTTATAAGTGGAAGGCAGAGGTTAATTGAAACAAAAACAGTTACTGTGGGAATTTGAATGCTTTGTAGCATTACATGTCGAGCTTCAGTTATTATCTATAGCGTTGGGATCTTCCAGTTGCCAAATTGCTTCTCTGCCACGTCACCGATGACCGGTTACACTTTTTTGGCTCCATGCTCCACTACTCCAGATGGACAGTTATCCCGATATACGACAAACAACGGGGAGCTTCTTTTATTTTTGGTTAACCTAGCATGTTTAGCTTATTCCATTAAAGTTGGGGTTATTATTATGTCTTTAAGTTATTTATAAATTTTATTATGAATTTTGATATAGAAATAAATATGAAGGTGAAATCAATTGAAACATATTTTATTGGATTTTTTAACTTGAGATCAAGAACTAATTTATGAAAAGAAATTAATCTACCTTTGTTTTTTTAATTTGTTACCAACTTCTCGTTAGTATATTTGTTTTGCATGGAATATTTAAAAACAATATAAATGACCCAATTATACTGTATCTAGAGACAAAATTGCCAACATGTTTTTTAATTAAGTTTTTGACTTCATGTTTTTAAATTTTTTAAATTTTGTGTGTTGGTATGATGTTTCATAATGTTCTTATAACCCTTAGTAAAAAAAGTGCTTATAACTTATATAAGGTCGATAAAAAGTGTCGACCCTGCTAAAATAATTTTTTGTAGTTAATCACTAAATTGCTTGTCTTTTTGTATAATGTTCAGTGTATCAAATAGCCAAAAATATTTCCAAATTGAAATAATATTAAGAATTAAATTTAAAATATACCTTATATAAAAGTCCTATGCAGTAATTTTTATTATATTAAATTTTATAAACAACATATCTATAGTATAATGATCTGTGCAGTGTAAAAAAAAATTATATTAAAAAATTTATATTGATGTGTGTCATGTCGATATATCTATACCCAACATGAAAAGAATACCTGAAACAAAAGTAAAGAATGAGAGAAGGAAGGAAAAAAAACCAAAACACACTATAAAAAAAATCTATTTAGCGACCGAAGATATCGGTCGCGAAACATGATAATTCGGTTGCTATATTGCGTAGCGACCGAATTAAGGGGGTAGCAGAAACCCTGGTTGCTAAATGTTTAACGATCGAATTTGTATTTCAGTCGCAAATTTGCTATCGATATTTCGATCACAAAATTATATATTTCGGTCGCCGTATAGTTGGTCGCACGCGCAGTTAACAGAATTTAGTGACTGATATTCGGTCGCAAATTTTGAATTTTTTTTATAAAATTTTTCCTATAACTTAATCCTACCGACCAAATTTTGTTTTTAAACTATTACCCCATTGATTTTTAATTTCTGATATAAATAAAATACACCAGTATTTTTGTTGAATAAATAGAAAACGTAAGTACGATGTACTAACGATCCAAAACACCACAATCAATATGATCAAGAAAACACATACATTAATTAACGCAAGTTTAATAATTGTTTATAAAAAAAAGTTTAATAATGTACTAATTAACGATCAAAACATAAAAACACACCACAGTCAATAAGTACTAATCAAAATATCAAAACTCATCAATCTTCCAAAGGGATGAACATGTAGAAGCGAGAACCCCCAAGATACTTAAACTTTGCCAATACACCAGTGGACAACAAATACAACTCCCTGATACCATTTGTGTATGTTGCAAAATATGGGCGATCCTCATGGATTACTATATTCCCATTGAACAGATTTCCGCATTTGTCTTCAATAGTCACAACACGCGGTATTCCTCTTCCCCAACGACGGTAGAATGATCGCGAGATTGAAATCAAATCCTGCAAATACACAAGAACAATTTAGTAATGATTAGTTTATGCCTTAACCATCATTACGTGAATCCGATCATTATTCTTAAGTTGATGAGATACTGTACCTGGTCTAAATGGATGGCTGTCTCAAAACATTTAGTCGGATCCATTTTCTGATAAAACGATAAGGAAAACAAGTCATATGTCTAAAGTTCATCAAGTGATAATAAGAAAAGATGGAAAGATCCATAAGATCCATGTAGCATACTTGCATGTTAAAATAGAACAAAGAAATGCAACTTCACATGCAACTTTACAGATTAGCAAACATAGTAGTTTTCAGGAAAGCAGATGCTTTTACGTCTTTTTGAAGGATGGTCATAGAGAGGACTTTTCCTACTGGAAATGCCTAGATAAACTAGTAAGGATTGTCATCAACAACTATTTCTGGAAAGCTCCATTGCCTAGTGAAACAAATGAGTAGAAAACCAGAGTTGCTTTCATAATATTGTGTACAGAGCTGCTTTCTAATGTGAATAATGTTTGAATGATGACGGCACGTCATGTGCCTGGCAAATTGTGCCCCACCCTTCATTTTGTCTAACCTTATACTTAATCCTTCATTATCTAAGACCTTGGCCTTAAGGCAGAATTAAAGAAAAACTTCAAACTTCAAGAATCCTTCAAGCACATCCAAAATATTGAATGAGCATGCGTGCCCTGAGAAGGTATGCATGCTCATTAATATTGAATCTCAAATTGGAAACTAAGGCTTTCGTAGCTTAATAATTAACTCTAGCAGAAAATAAAACCATTGACTTATAAGGATTGCAGCATACTTCAACAAATATATATTGAAGCATATTTCAATACAAACTTAGATAAAATATAGTAGCAAACATCCTATTGAGCTCCGCTCTCCACTAACAAGTAACACATAATTGTCAAACACATGCATAACTTCTAAATTAGCAACACACAACAAGCATCCCGCCTTTTTGACAGGATCACATCCTATTGAGCTCTGCTCTCCACTAATGGCAATCAAGGCATAGAATTGACACATCCATCCTATTGAGCTATGCTCTCCACCAACAAACAACAAATAAAGTTTACAACCACATGCATCAATTTTAATCTACCAGCACACAACCAGTATCCTATTGAGCTTAGCTCTCCACTAACAAACAATATATTCAATTGCAACCACATGCATCATTTCTAATCTACCAGCACACAACCATAATCCTATTGATCTCAGCTCTTCACTAACAATCAACAAATCAATTCAAAGTCTTCAAGCACCACTAGCAACAAAAAAAAGATAGAGTATTTGACCTACCTCAACTCCAAGTAAATAGTGAAAATGGGTGACGACTAGAGCGGTTGTCAATCGACAAAGAAAACTGTAAGAAAAAATAATAACATCATCAAAGGCTCTTGTGATAAAAGTATAAACTTGGAAATCATTAACCTACCTGCACACTTGCCACTCATGAAAGTATAAACAAAACATTTTCATTACATATAAGTACCATAGCTTGTTGAAGCCGGGCATTGATTTAGTGGCAAAGCAATTAAAAAAAAAGGTATGTTATGTACTTCAACAACTTATATAAGTGTGCCCAAAGTGTGCTGTGTGCAGGTGGCGTGAATGGAAGGGAAGAGAGTGTGGGGAACTGATAGTGCAGGAACCCTAAATAGAGAGGTAAAATAAAAGAAGTAATAAAAAGAAAAGTGGTAAAATGGAGCAATGCACATGAGACAAACCAGCGTAGCATGTTCACCAAGATAACTTGCGAAAACAAAAATCCTCTTAGGCAATAACCATAGCATAAATATCATAAAAGGTCAATCAAATTAAAACAATGATCATTTAGTTAAGGTGACAGAAACAAAACCAGATTAGAACCAATTGGATATATGCGAAAAGGTGGCAGAAGTATAATGATCCTATAAACACTAAAATACCAGAACTCAAGTAGTCATAAAGCAAGCAATTTTAAAGTAGAATTAAAAACCAATCAGCACCTGCACCACCTAGCAAAAATATATACTTTACAAATCATGGTAATTCAGGCTTTTCATCAAACACCCTGCTATCATTACCCTCAACACCTATCATACTGTTTAAACAAGACAATAATCCCCAGAAACTTTACCTATTTGATCAATACCAAACAGTTTAGCAAGTAACAGAGAACAGAAAATCTATTTTTCAATGCTTAACAGCTTCAATCATCAACAGGAAACATCACATAGATCAAAGGTTCAACCAGTATAACCTACCCTTCACAGTTGCAGAGACGGCGGTGCGGCGGCCCAAGAGGGTGCTCTCTCAGCCGTGCAAAACCTACAAACAGAGCTTGCAAACCGTACAAAACCTGCAAAGAGAGAGAGAGACGCGAGTGAGAGAGAGAAGGAGAGAAG
Organism: Sophora flavescens; assembly: GCA_030762895.1. NCBI lineage: Eukaryota > Viridiplantae > Streptophyta > Magnoliopsida > Fabales > Fabaceae > Sophora > Sophora flavescens. The sequence continues at coordinate 33,067,420 of CM061068.1, forward strand.
GAGAGGGAGAGAGAGACGCGAGTTACAGAGAGGAGAGAAGGAGAGGGAGAGAGAGACACGAGTGAGAGAGAGAAGGAGAGGGAGAGAGAGATGTATGATTACCGTGTGGAGGAGGTGGTGGCCGGAGAGGAGCTGCTGCGCCACTGCGTGTGAGAGAGAAGAGAAGAAAAGAGAGAAATGGGGGAAGAGAGGAAGGAAATCGCGATTTAGGGATTTTAGTTTTAGCGACCGAATTATTCGGTCGCTAAACGGGTTAATTTGAAATTTGAATTCATAAATTTAGCGACCGATTTAAAATTCGATCGCTAACGCGCTCTATTTTAATTTTTTACGTGCCGTTTAGCGATCGATTTAATATCGGTCACAAAGATAAATAAAATTTAACCATTGCATTTAACTTGGTCGCCATTTCGGTCGCTAAAAAGTCATAAATTTTTTACTTTTACTTTCCTTTATTTTGCGACCGAAATAGAGACCGATAACTCTGCTACGCTCTATTTCGGTTGCTATTTCGGTCGCAATATCAACTCTAATCAGTGTTTGATTTAGATCCTACAATCGGTCGTCATTTCGGTCTCAAACAGCAACCAACAAATTCGTACACTATTTTCGGTCGCCAAATAACCTTTTTTTTGTAGTGACATAGACTTTCAATATGTAATGGTTCATGTATAAAAGAGTTATGCAAGGTTGTCTGATAAATTTTTTCCATAAAGATGTGAGTATTCAACTATTTATAGATTAGGTGATATTTTCGATATATTTTGAAGTTAATTTGGATTTAATTTAAATTTGATATATGATGATGATAGTATAATCTAATATATGTCAAAATTTGAAATGATATTTATTAACATTGGCATAATAATAATAATAATAATAATAATAATAATAATAATAATAATAATAATAATAATCTCTCAAAAAAATAAAAATAATAACAATAAAAACAACAAATTTATGGTTATTAATATTATTATTGATTATTAATGGATATTTTAGGTATGATTTAATATTATTTAAATTTTGATTTGATTTATTTTAAGTCAACTAATTATAATAACATAATTAGTAATATTATAATTTTATTAAAGTTTATATTTGATTTGATCTATTTATGGGAATACTTGTTAAAAATATAATTAAAAAGATAATTAAAAAACATAAATATTTCAGGCGGACAAATCAACGAATTTAATGTTTGTTAAGTGATATTAACCTATTATTAAAACTTTATTATATGTGATGTAACAAACTTTTAAAATATTTTTAGAAGAAAAAGATTTAATGTGATGATACACTTGGTTTCAGAAAAAAAATTCTTGCTATATAATATATTATTATTATTGTTGTTTGATTAATACATATTATAATATTATATATATCAGATTAATTATACTTATTTGAATTTTATCGAAGGTAACTAATACTTTTTTTATGATGTACTTATGATTTAATTGTTATTTGAAATTTATTAATTGATTACATTATTTGTATATTCTTTATATATGGTTTATTAAATTGAATATGTTGAGTAAAGAATTGCATGATCATATCTCAATTTCATTTTTTAAATATGTTATAAGGTATATCTATCATAATATACTATTAGATTATACATTTGAGTGTTTAATAATGATTCAATTTTATTTGATATTATATTTTGAAATTTTTTTGTATTATTCGAATAAATTTAGATTTGAAATTGAATTTGAGTGAGATTAGAAAGGGACCGTTATTAAATTTAAAAATTTAAATGATTTACTTATAATTTATTTGTTATTTTAATTTATAAATTGATTACTTTATTACTTCATCTGTATAATCTTGATAATTTAATTGTGATATTTTATGTATGAACTATTTTAATTATAGTTTTATTTGATTCAAGTCACAATGTTATACATTAAGTAGTAAATCTACATGGTAAAATGGTAGTAAATAATGATTAATAATTGATATACTAATATACTAATTTGAAATCGATAAGTCACTTAAAAGAATATATTTATGATTTTGATAATGATTATTAATTGAGATATTATTATATTGATTGTGCTAAAATAAGAGTAAGAGTAATAAAAAATGGTTTTGGTAGGAAAATTGAAAATCTTGAATTTATTATTATTATCATCGTTATTATTTTCATCTTTATTATTACTAATTATCCTGATTCCATTAAGTGCAGATTCCAAAATATTGTTATATAAGTTAATGTTATGATGGAAATCTTGATTTTATGATTGAAAAATATGGAATCAACATGCATTTAACTCAATTATATGAAATCATTCACAATTAATATCGAATATTGACTCCATTAAGTGATAAACCAATTTTATCAAATCAGAAGTTTTCTCCCACGTTTAATATGACTTCATTAAAGGCTTGTGTTTAATGATATGGAATTAATTCAACATGATATGAAAATAATTCAAGAAAATATTTCGAATACTATTCAGGTTTAAATTCAAAAGTTATGGAATCAGTATATATTAAACTCAATTATATTGAATCAGTCACAATTAATACTAAATATTGGCATCATTAAGTGATAAATCAAATGTATCATATCAGAAATTTTTTCTCGCAGTTAATTACATTAAAGGCATGTGTTTGATGATATGAAATTAATTAAAATTAATGTGGAAATAATTCAGATTCAAAATCGAATGGTACTAATAGGGTATAAATTTCAAATATATGGAATCAACATATATTGAATTTAATTATATATAATAATCACAATTAATATTAAGTGATGAGCCAATCATATCGAATCAACATTAATTTAAAATGATATGAAATTAATTCAGGTAGGACTTCGAATGGTACCATACACCATTTAAATTCAAAATTTAGTCCACCAATTAAAAATTAAGATTTTAAAAAAAGAAACCTTAAAAAGCACATAGAAGAAAACTAATTCTGAAAACATGAATCATGTTATGTCTTCACTTGCAAAATGGGAAGAGAATGAAAGAAAACTAATTGCATTGTTGTACATACTCAAAATATATTGGTGTTGTATACAGATAGAATACTCCTAGTACTCCCATTAATACAATTTTGATTTATAAAAAAAATGCTTTTAATTGAATTGAATTGAATATAGGAGTTAAATATATTAAAACGATTTTGATATCCAAGAGATCAATTTTTCTTTCAAAAATTGCAAGTAAGATTTTTTGAAGGGGGCATTTCCAATGTCATTCAATAGCATAGTAGTTATTCAATACTACAGGAAACAAATCATAAGAAATTGCCCTTTTTGTAAAAATAATCACGAAAGGTAACAATACTCTAAAAAACACATATCAGATGGAAAAACCGTTCTTGCCGACTTCACCGATTTGGATCTAATTCTAGGACCAACAGGCTTCTCCTCTTTGGGCTTGTGATGGCAGTGATTTTCATGACATGCAATATCAACACAAATAGAGGGTTAGCATGGAGAACATTATCAGTGACACGGTATAGAGGTTAAACATAAAAGAGAAAAGAAAGAGAGAGAGAGTTTACTTGAGAGGGAGAAAACAAAAAGAAAACTAAGAGTGGGAAATGAAAAAGAAAACGTAAATAGAAAGAAAAAAAAGAAGGAAGAAGAGTGTTTACCTTATGGCTATGAGGGTGCTTCTCGCGACATGCAATATCAACACAGTATAGAGGTTGAACATAAAAGAGAAAAGAAAGAGAAAGATAGTTTACTGGAGAGGGAGAAAACAGAAAGAAAACTAAGAGGGGGAAATGGAAAATAAAATGTAAATAGAAAAAAAAACAGGGAAGAAGAGTGTTTAGCTTATAGCGATGGCGGTGTTTCTCGCGACATTCAATACCAACACACATGGAGGGTTAGCATTTAGCAACATGAAAATAAAAATAAAGAGGATAACATATTATCAACAACACAGTATAGGGGTTGAAGAGTGTTTACCTTATAGCAACTCGTCGGGAGTGACTGAGAGAGAGTGATGAGAGTGTTAAGTCTCTAAAATGTCTGATGTGCATTTCCCTAAGTTTTGATGAGAACTAAACATTGGTTAATGATTTAATTAACCTTCATATTGGTTACTAACCTGTTTATCGAGTGTGCATATTAAATAAGAAGCTCACGTCCAACACACAAGTGATTGAAACAAACGTCCAGCACTGTAGTAATTGAAACGCACTTCCAACACAAGCAATTGGAGCCCGTCCATTAAAGTATCAGAATAGCTCATCCATTAAAGTATCAGAATGGCTCGTCCAATGACGTGGCATTTGGAGCCCGTCCATTAAAGTATCAGAATAGCTTATCCATTAAAGTATCAGAATGGCTCGTCCAATGACGTGGCATTTGGAGCCCGTCCATTAAGGTATTAGAATTGCTAGTCCAATGACGTGGCAGATGGAGCTCGTCCATTAAGGAATCAGATGGAGCTCGTCCATTAAGGAATCATTTGGAGCTCGTCTACTAGCCCGAATGAAAACTCAAATGGCTAGATAGACGCAGATATTTTCAAGATGGAAGCACTTATCTTATAAACGCGAATTCTATAAGGATTATCAGAATCGTATTTCAAGAACCATAAAGAGACTTGAAGCCATCTCTCCTACTCAGTTTCATGCTTATCAAGAAAAGTCAGAAGTTACTCTCTCAAGCAACCTTGGATAATCAGAACCAAAGACCAGTTAAAGAATGCTTCTAACATGCTTTATTCCCTAGTACCTCTGGTCCTTACATGAAAAGGGAAGTGTACTCGGCAAAGTACAAAAAGCTCTCTGCATAACTCTAATATGACTGTATCACGATGCATAAAGCCATGATCCTTCATGTTAGAGCACAACCAACGACTCTATTGCATTAATGACTACCCAGAATGACTCTATTGCATTAATGGTTGCCCGAAACGACTCTATTGCATTTAATGAAGTTCTGCTTGAAGCCAACATATGAGGGGATGTCTCTAACGGATCCTAAATGCTTGAAGACCATAAATACAGAAGTCATTGAAGATGAAGAAGAAGAGAATACATATTGCATTAAAAAGTCATTACTCTGCACATTAATTTCTTCATTCTTTCAATATGTATTCTTCAATCATTTGAAGTTATTATGCAGATTTTCCTAAGCTTTACATTTAAACCACTCTGAGTGTTAGTGAATGTTCTGTCTGTCTAAGTTGTATTCATTACAAACCAAATCTCTCAAACAAACCTGAGTGAGCCTGAAGAGGCTAGGTGTGCAAAGAATACTTGTCTTTGAGCCTGAAGAGGCTAGGTGTGCAAAGAATACTTGTCTTTGAGCCAGAAGAGGCTAGGTGTGCAAATAATACTTGAGTCTGTAACCTTATCAGTTATAGTGGATAAATCTTGGTGCTGCCAAGGACTGGACGTAGCTCTTTGCTTTGAAGAGTGAACCAGGATAAATAACTGTGTCAATCTCTCTTTCCTTAAACTTTTTAATTGCTTTAGTTTTCTTAAGTCTATCAAGTGGTGCGTTTGCATAAGTCACCCGTCCATCCTGTATTCTTCCACTCGTCCAAATTTAGCTTCTGTTTGCGAAAAGATTTCAACTTTGCTTAAATTCTGATAAACACAATTCAACCCCCCTTCTTGTGTTTATAGTTGTCTATTTCAGTTGGTATCAGAGCTCAGCCTCTGGGTTGAGCATCTAACAGTGTAGAGGTAAAAGGTCCTGAAGAATAGACATTACTATTGGAGCTAGTTCAAGTGGAAGTCATCAGACTAAAGGAGCTTCCCTAACCAGACCTCCTTACTTCAATGGAGAAAACTACAACTATTGGAAAGATATATTTCAATGGTTCATTCTATCTACAAACTCTGATCTTTGGGATGTCATTATTTATGGTCCATTCATTCCCAAGAATGATGATAACACTGACAAACCAAAAGCTCGGTGGACTGATGCAGAAAAGACAAAATGGGAGCTGAACCACAAAGCTAGATATAACATCATTTGTGCTCTCAGTCCGGAGGAGTTTGAGAAGGTATGTGCTTGTGACTCTGCCAAAGAAATATGGGACACTTTAGCTATAAGGAACAGCCAAATTCAAAGATTGCCATACTTGTCAGAAAGTATGAACTGTTCGTCATGGAGGAAGGAGAATCTGTTGCTCAAATGATAGGAAGATTTCAAACTATAATCAACAGTTTAAAATCTCTTGGCAAAGTCTATACCAATGTTGAGAAGGTTGGAAAGATTCTGAGAAGTCTACCTAAACAGTGGAGACGTTTGGTCACTGCTATCTCTCAAGCCAAGGATCTCACTACCTTGACTATGGATGAACTTCTTGGAACACTCGCTGTTCATGAGCAAGAAATTGGAGATGAAGTTGCACCAAAGAAGGGCAAGTCAATTGCTCTGAAAGCTTATCAAAAGTCAGCAAAAGTTTCCAAGGCTCTGAAGGCAGATGAGTCATCCAGTGATGCTGACCTATCAGAACTCGAGGATTCTGAGAGTGATGAAGAATTGTCTCTCCTGACCAGGAAGATAAAGCTTCTCCTACAGAAAAAGAAGTTCAAGAGGGATAGGCCATTCAGAAGGTTCAACAAGGACAAGAACTTCAAAAAATCCACCTCAACAGACAAAAGTTCAATTGTTTGTTATGAGTGCAAGAAGCCCGGTCACTTCAAGGCTGAATGTCCTCAACTCAAGAAGGCCCCTTTTAAGAAATTCTTCAAGAAGAAGAAGAAAGGAATGATGGCTACTTGGTAGGATCTGGAGTCAACATCTTCTAATGAAGAAACAGAGGAAGAAGCCAATCTCAGTTTGATGGCCAACACTGACTCAGACTCTGACGATGAGGTACATCCTGACTATGAGGAATTACTTGATGCCTATGAGGAGTTGATGGAGGAATCCAACTTCTTATATAAAGCCTTCAAATCCCTCAAGAGAGAGTATGTAAAGCTCACCAGTGAGCATAAACAGAAATCTCAAGAGTGCGAGAAGCTGGCTAAAGAAAACAATGAGTTGAAGACTGAAAAGTCTAATGAAGATAAGATCTCAAGTGAAACATCACCATCTGAAGAAGTTGAAAAACTTCAACAGAAAGTGGAAGAGCTCACTTCTGATCTTGCCAAATTTGTTAATGGTAGAGACAATCTGACTAAGCTACTTGGTAGTCAGAAGCACTTTCTTAACAAAGAAGGTATTGGATATGTCTATCGGACACATCATAAAGTATCAACTAAAGCTTCTACGGTATCTGTTAAGTCAACTGTAACCAAAGCTACACTTATTTGTAACTTATGTGGAAAAACTGGGCATGTTATGTCTAAGTGTATCCATAAGAAGAGAAGGAAGTCTTCACAGACTCCTAGAACTAACATAAAAGGACCCATAAAAATATGGGTACCTAAATATCAAATAATTTTTGTTGCAGATATCCTCAACAGGACAAAGAAAACACCATTGCTGGTACCTGGACAGTGGCTGGCCGCGTCATATGACAGGAGAAAGGTCTATGTTCCTAGACCTCCAACTTAAGAAAGGAGGACACGTTGCTTTCGGAGGGAATCAGAAAGGGAAAGTTATAGGAATTGATACTATTGGTGGTAAACCCCCTCTTCCCTCTATATCTAATGTTCTTATGGTTAAAGGATTAAGACATAATTTGCTTAGCATAAGTCAATTATGTGATAGTGGTTTTGATGTTTCCTTTACCAAGGATGTATGCATAGTTAAAGACTGTTGTGGCAAAACCCTCTTTTCAGCTAAAAGACAACAAAATCTTTATAAGATTGAACTGTCTGATCTCTCAGATCAAAGTGTAACCTGTCTGATGTCAAAAGAGGATGAGAGATAGTTATGGCATAAGAAGCTAGGACATGCTAGTATGAAACTAATTTATGAATTAAAAAGGAATAATCTCGTGAGAGGATTTCCTGATATTAGCTTTAAGAAAGATGTCTTGTGTGATGCATGTCAGAGAGGTAACCAGATAAACTCAAGTTTCAAATCTAAAAATCAAGTATCAACCTCTAGACCTCTTCAGTTGTTACAAATGGATCTGTTTGGACCAGTTAGTATTGCCAGCCTGGCTGGAAGAAAATATGGATTTGTCATAGTTGATGACTATTCTAGATACACATGGGTACTCTTCCTAACACACAAGGATGAGTCTTTTAAGGCTTTCTCAGTATTCTGTAAAAGAGTACAAAATGAGCAGGGTTTCTGTATTTCTACCCTTAGAAGTGATCATGGGGGAGAATTTGAAAATGAGCAACTTAGACAGTTCTGTGAGGAGAATGGAATCTCCTACAATTTCTATGCACCTAGAACTTCACAGCAAAATGGAGTGGTTGAGAGAAAGAACAGATCTCTGCAAGAGATGGCTAGATCTATGCTCAATGAAAATAATCTCCCTAAGTACTTCTGGGCAGAAGCTGTAAACACTGCTTCTTATGTACAAAACAAAATACTTATTAGGCCCTTTCTAAAAAGGAATCCTTATGAATTGTGGAAAGGAAAAAGTCCCAACATATCTTATTTTCATGCTTTTGGATGTGAATGCTTTATTCTGAATACCAGAGATAATCTTGGAAAGTTTGATTCTAAGGTAGATAAAGGTATTTTCGTAGGATATTCTGAAAAGTCTAAGGCTTTTAGAGTATACAATTCAAGAACTTGTATTATTGAAGAATCTGTTCATGTTAAATTCAATGATGGATTAAAGACTGATAAAAAATTATCAGATCTAGAAGATGATCTTGTAGGTCTTGATATAAACAAGCCAGAAAGTCAACAACCCGATCTAACCAAAACAGAACCTGTGCCTGAGGCTGAAAGACAAGTGGAACAGACGTGTCAGCAGACAAGTCAAGATCTTCATGATGATCTCAAAAGGGATTGGAAGTTCAACACTCATCATCCTAAGGATCTTATTATTGGAAATCCTTTTGAAGGAGTAAGAACCAGATCCACCTTAAGAGAATCAAGCAATGTGGCCTTTATTTCAGATTTGGAACCTAAACGCAATGAAGAAGCTCTTGAGGATGAAAGCTGGATTCTTGCTATGCAAGAAGAACTTAACCGGTTCACCAGAAATGATGTCTGGACTCTTGTCTCTAAGCCTAAAAACAAGTCAGTTATTGGAACAAGATGGGTCTTCGGAAACAAATTGGATGAAGATGGTAAAGTTGTCAGAAATAAGGCAAGGTTAGTAGCTCAAGGCTATAACCAACAAGAAGGTATTGATTATACTGAAACCTTTGCACCTGTAGCTAGAATAGAAGCCATACACATTTTAATGTCATATGTTGCACAACACCAAATTACCCTGTTTCAAATGGATGTGAAAAGTGCTTTTCTAAATGGTATAATTGAAGAAGAAGTGTATGTTAAGCAACCCCCTGGTTTTGAGGATACTGATAAACCATATCACATTTTCAAACTTAAAAAAGCATTATATGGTTTGAAACAAGCACCTAGGGCATGGTATGATAGACTCGGTTCTTTTCTCATGCATAATGGTTTTACTAGAGGACAAGTAGACACTACTCTGTTCAAAAACTACTCTAAAGAGAACTTTATTATAGTTCAAATATATGTTGATGATATTATTTTTGGAGCAACTAATGAAAAGCTGTGCAAGGAAGCAAACACGTGATGGAATTTACAAATCAAGCAAACAAGTGATGGAATTTACATTCATCAACAAAAATATACCAAGGAGATACTCAATAAATACAAAATGGAAAATGCAAAGCTCGTGAAAACCCATATGCAACCCAATGCAAAACTAAGCAATGATGATGAAGGTAAAAGGTAGATCAAACTGTCTACAGAGGTATGATTGGCTCTCTACTGTACTTAACTTCAAGCAGACCTGACATTCAATTTAGTGTCTGTATGTGTGCTAGATTCCAATCTGATCCTAGAGAATCTCATCTTAAGACTGTTAAAAGAATATTTAGATATTTGCTTGGAACTACTAATCTTGGTTTGCTGTATTTAAGATCAAAAGAATACAGATTAGTGGGATATTGTGATGCTGATTTTGCTAGAGACAGAATAGAAAGAAAAAGCACCAGTGGAGGATGTCACTTCATTGGAGCAAGTTTAGTCTCATGGTCAAGCAAGAGGCAGACAACCATTGCCCTGTCTACTGCTGAAGCAGATACATCTCTGCTGCTAGTTGCTGCTCTCAACTCTTATGGGTAAAACATCAACTTGAGGATTACTCTATTTATGAACATAACATTTCTGTATGGTATGATAATTCCAGTGCTATATGCTTAACTAAAAATCCAATTCAGCATTCTAAGGCTAAGCATATTGAAATCAAACATCATTTCATTAGCGATTATGTTCAGAAAGGCATCTTTGATATTAAGTTTGTTAAAACTGAAAATCAATGGGCTAATATTTTCACTAAACTCCTCGCAGAAGAAAGGTTTTTATTTATTAGAGATAATCTAAACATGCATTGCATTGCATTGTTGAATGACATGTATGAATGTTAACGAGTCTATGCTAAATCTGTCATTACTCCTATATACATGTTCTTTTAACTAAGCATTAGTTCAGGGGGAGTAATGATACAATAGTTTAAGTGGAGTATGTCTACTATGCTTGCTGCATTACTATGATTTTCTTAACATGTTACCTTGCCTTTAACATATCTCATAAATAAAACTTGATAACCCTTTTTGATGTTGACAAAAGGGGGAGAAAGGGAGAAATGAATAGGGAGAATGGGAGAATAGGAGAAATAGAATGGGAGAATGAATATGATATGACCTGTTCACTTAAGAAAATTTCAACCTGTCTATATATGCTATTTTCTTTGTTGATATTTTCTTAGGTTCATTAAATCATCTCAATGTTTGTCATCATCAAAAAGGGGGAGATTGTTAAGTCTCTAAAATGTCTGATGTGCATTTCCCTAAGTTTTGATGAGAACTAAACATTGGTTAATGATTTAATTAACCTTCATATTGGTTGCTAACCTGTCTATCGAGTGTGCAGATTAAATAAGTGATAGAAGCTCACGTCCAACACACAAGTGATTGAAACAAACGTCCAGCACTGTAGTAATTGAAACGCACATCCAACACAAGCAATTGGAGCCCGTCCATTAAAGTATCGGAATAGCTCGTCCATTAAAGTATCAGAATGGCTTGTCCAATGACGTGGAGCTCGTCCATTAAGGTATCAGAATAGTTCATCCAGTAAAGTATCAGAATGGCTCGTCCAATGACGTGGCATTTGGAGTCCGTCCATTAAGGTATCATAATTGCTAGTCTAATGACGTGGCAGATAGAGCTCGTCCATTAAGGAATCAGATGGAGCTCATCCATTAAGGAATCAGATGGAGCTCGTCCATTAAGGAATCATTTGGAGCTCGTCTACTAGCCTGAATGAAAACTCAAATGGCTAGATAGACGCATATATTTTCAAGATGGAAGCACTTATCTTTTAAACGCGAATTCTATAAGGATTATCAGAATCGTATTTCAAGAACCATAAAGAGACTTGAAGCCTTCTCTCCTACTCAGTTTCACGCTTATCAAGAAAAGTTAGAAGTTACTCTCTCAAGCAACCTTGGATAATCAGAACCAAAGACCAGTTAAAGAATGCTTCCAACATGCTTTATTCCCTAGTACCTCTGGTCCTTACACGAAAAGGGAAGTGTACTCAGCAAAGTACAAAAAGCTCTCTGCATAACTCTGATATGGCTGTATCACGATGCATAAAGCCATGATCCTTCATGTTAGAGCACAACCAACGACTCTATTGCATTAATGACTACCCATAACGACTCTATTGCATTAATGGTTACCCAAAACGACTCTATTGTATTTAATGAAGTTCTGCTTGAAGCCAACATCTGAGGGGATGTCTCTAACGAATCCTAAATGCTTGAAGACCATAAATACAGAAGTCATTGAAGATGAAGAAGAAGAGATATATTTTCAAGATGGAAGCACTTATCTTTTAAACGCGAATTCTATAAGGATTATCAGAATCGTATTTCAAGAACCATAAAGAGACTTGAAGCCTTCTCTCCTACTCAGTTTCACGCTTATCAAGAAAAGTTAGAAGTTACTCTCTCAAGCAACCTTGGATAATCAGAACCAAAGACCAGTTAAAGAATGCTTCCAACATGCTTTATTCCCTAGTACCTCTGGTCCTTACACGAAAAGGGAAGTGTACTCAGCAAAGTACAAAAAGCTCTCTGCATAACTCTGATATGGCTGTATCACGATGCATAAAGCCATGATCCTTCATGTTAGAGCACAACCAACGACTCTATTGCATTAATGACTACCCATAACGACTCTATTGCATTAATGGTTACCCAAAACGACTCTATTGCATTTAATGAAGTTCTGCTTGAAGCCAACATCTGAGGGGATGTCTCTAACGAATCCTAAATGCTTGAAGACCATAAATACAAAAGTCATTGAAGATGAAGAAGAAGAGATATATTTTCAAGATGGAAGCACTTATCTTTTAAACGCGAATTCTATAAGGATTATCAGAATCGTATTTCAAGAACCATAAAGAGACTTGAAGCCTTCTCTCCTACTCAGTTTCACGCTTATCAAGAAAAGTTAGAAGTTACTCTCTCAAGCAACCTTGGATAATCAGAACCAAAGACCAGTTAAAGAATGCTTCCAACATGCTTTATTCCCTAGTACCTCTGGTCCTTACACGAAAAGGGAAGTGTACTCAGCAAAGTACAAAAAGCTCTCTGCATAACTCTGATATGGCTGTATCACGATGCATAAAGCCATGATCCTTCATGTTAGAGCACAACCAACGACTCTATTGCATTAATGACTACCCATAACGACTCTATTGCATTAATGGTTACCCAAAACGACTTTATTGCATTTAATGAAGTTCTGCTTGAAGCCAACATCTGAGGGGATGTCTCTAACGAATCCTAAATGCTTGAAGACCATAAATACAGAAGTCATTGAAGATGAAGAAGAAGAGAACACATATTGCATTAAAAAGCCTTTACTCTGCGCATTAATTTCTTCATTCTTTCATTCTGCATTCTTCAATCATTTGAAGTTATTACGCAGACTTTCCTAAGCTTTACATTTAAACCATTCTCTGAGTGTTAGTGGATGTTCTGTCTGTCTAAGTTGTATTCATTACAAACCAAATCTCTCAAACAAACCTGAGTGAGCTTGAAGAGACTAGGTGTGCAAAGAATACTTGTCTTTGAGCCTGAAGGGGCTAGGTGTGCAAATAATACTTAAGTCTGTAACCTAATCAGTTATAGTTGATAAATCTTGGTGCTGCCAAGGACTGGACATAACTCTTTGCTTTGAAGAGTGAACTAGGATAAATAACTGTGTCAATCTCTCTTTTCTTAAACTCTTTAATTGCTTTAGTTTTCTTGCGTCTATCAAGTGGTGTGTTTGCAAAAGTCACCCGTCCATCCTGTATTCTTCCACTCGTCCAAATTTAGCTTCTGTTTGCAAAAAGATTTCAACTTTACTTAAATTCTGATAAACACAATTCAACCCCCCTTCTCGTGTTTATAGTTGTCTATTTCAGAGAGTGGTGCTGCATGGTGGACGAAGTGAGAGAGAGTATGGCATAGAAAATGCTTTGTTCAGAAAATGTTCGAAAAATTTATAGCTCAAATCAAATTCAAATTTGAATTTTAGTAAATTAATAATTCATCCTTGAATATCTCCCATAGCGACATGTAAGCCCTTGCTGATGTGTCATTGCTTAGAGGATGACACTAAGAAATTTTGTCTTGAGACCCATTCTATTTTGTGTATATAATAGATTAGTTTTTTTTTTGTTGGAATAAGAGTTTATTTTTTATGAAATGTCACCGTAAATGATGTTTATTTATGCATACATCCAATCACATCATAACAAATCAATAACATTATTATTTCGCTTTCCTAATTATTATTAAAATAAAAGAATACGTTTCAAAATATTAGTGGATGTCTATGTAAAACTTTTTAGCATATTACTTTAATCCTTAGAATAAAGGCTTGAATTGGTCCCCAAAAAATAAGTTGACTCGCTTTTGGTCCCTAAAAAAATAAATTAACCACGTGGTCCATCAAATTTACAAATGCGGGACACATTAGTCACTTCTTCCACTTTCCATGTTCGTTTAATTGCTTACATGTCCCATTAACCATCCTATTTGACTTGTTAATAGTCATGCGTAACCTATGACAAATTTCTACCGTGAGAAACGAATAAAAATTAAAAAACATATATAATTTTCAGGTATCAGAGTTTTAAAATTTTACACGTTAATTGCATACATAATTACGAGAAGATATTCATCATATAGGCCACAAAACTTAAGCTTGTTTAAGTTTTAACTAGATACAACATTTAAAAGAATTACTAATTATATAAAAAATAAATATGTTCACTAATATCTAATTATTGAATTATATAAACAATATACACTCCAATTATGAAAATAAATCTTAATTAAATAGGCCGGGTGATAGGTTAAATAGATTTTTTTTTTCAAAAGTTCAGAACTTACCCTACACAATTAAATGTGGAAAAGTAGCTCTACCTTGCCAAGAGTGGTCAATACCTCTATTCAAAGAGATTTTTTTTTTTAAATGGATGTTGCTTTCTTTCATGTTGGAATTTCTCCCATCTAAGATATGTGAGTTCACCTGACTTTCTAAGTAAAAAATATATTAGGTTGTAGGTCCTCATGGGATGTATGGCCAATTTCCTTCCCTAGCTATAGTATAACCCATGGATGGATGTACATGTAATCAGTGGCGGATCTTGATCAAAATAGTTGGTGGAGTCACTAATTATTAATTAAATTAATATAATTTTCAACATAATATTGATATAATCTCATTCAAGATAAAAACTCTTTGAACTTCCTTTCTTTTATTCCATGGATATTCTCAGATTTGGAAATATTTTCCGGGAAAAAAAGTGAAGATAAATATATGCTCACTGCCAAGACAGAGGCAAATCAAGGAAGGATAAATAACACGTGAAAGAAAATTTGGAGTCATGGGAAACACAAATTGGAAATTTGTCAATGAAAAGTAATGGAAAAAAAATGAAATTGAAAAGTAAAAAAAACAATATTTTATGAATAAACATCATATTTCGTCTATGAAATTATGAAGTAGTATCAACTCGATTCCTGATATTATCAAAATTCTAAATTAGTCCCTGAAATTGTAAGACGGTAATCAATTTAGTTCCTCAGTTGAAAATCATATGAACTAAATTGATTTTAATTTAGCAATGCCAGTGATATTAAAGAGTGATAAACATGCTTTGCCAATAAGTTTTTATTTTTATTTTTTTTCCTTAATCAATACCCTTATGGAATATTTCAAAATTTCAAAAAATTTAAAATACAAGACAATTCTTTCAATCGAATTACTTTCGTTCCCACACCACACCACACTGTATTTTTAACCGTTACACCAATCAGCCAAGAACGACACGGAATATTGGATATTTGGAAACTCAAGCCGCGGCTAGTTGAAGCATGATGTGGTCAACAGTGGCATTTACTGATTTACATCATTATATAGTTGTTTAAGATCATAAATTCTGCAATATTGAAGTATCAAGTTCAACTAAACTAAGAAAACCTCAGTACCGTCATCATTATATATATCTATATTTTTTTATAGGCAAATATTAGTATTAATATTAATATTTTATTAATTGATGAGATTTAAATCCTCAATCCTCTTATCGATCATTGCACTTATTAACTCCCTCACCCCAACCATCAAACCAACTTTATAACTCATATTATATATCTATTAACACCTATACATACACTATTAGATATAAAGTGCTTCCTAATTTTTTTCCGACTCAGCTCAGTTAGTTACCTATTAAATTACTATTTTAAAATAAATATAAAAAGAATATCGTTATCATTATAATATAATATATAGATTTTTTTTTTCTTCTAATCAAAGATGTATATTTGATTGTGATTCATAGTTAGTTTACTGAATTTTACACCATAATCAATCATACAAAATTATCATATCATTAAAAATCTTCTATTCTTAAAATAGACATTTGACAAGTCATGTATGTAATTATGTATAAGATTTAATTGAAATGCATTACCAATATAAATATTTTTTTATGCTGTCAAACAATCATAAATTGAAATATTATTAAAAATATTTAACTCTTATTATAGTTATCTTAAAAATCACTCATATCACGATTTGTAAATGACTGACAATATAAAAAACTTTACCATAATGATGCATGCAAATTGCAACAAACTTCATATAAAAAACTAAAGTTTTACTTCATTCTCATCACGAATAAGCTAAAGTAAATAAAAATTATTTTGATGATACCAACAAGTCCCAACACAGTTGATAGATAGCTGATTTCCTTAAACATATTATCGGGTTTGACACTGTTGTGTGTATTGAAAAAACAAACGTTGAGAGAGAGACAAAACCCAATTTGGTTATCTCTACATTTCGAAAAAGATTAATCTTCGATTATTGATTGAAGATACCCTTTTTATGAACAAAAAAGAAAATTATTTTGATAAATTAATACAAATAAAATTTTATTAATCACGCATATCACGGACAACTTTGCAATCTAGTTTGTTTTTATGGAAGTAATATTTTTAATGCATGATCATTTATTTTGGGTCATCTAAATCACTGCACGAAAGAGAGAAACTAGATTATATTATTTGTTACCCCAAAATGCAGATTAGTTAGAATCTTTTACTCCAAATATGTTTTGGACATGAGTTGAAATTCAGCTCTTACTGATAGGATTCGAATATTCAATTAAGACGGTTATAGATATCCAAAGATTTATGATAACTCTTGGGGGAGATTTGGCCCTTGCGGATGTTACTTTCTCCTTAAGCTTATTGCAAATTATTAGGAAACTGCAATAAAAAAAAATTATTAGGAAACTACTATAAGATTTTCTTTCCTTTTATATATACACAGGTTTGCTATCTATGCCACCAAAGGCGAAATAATCTCCTATATATAAACACATGGATCAAGCCCTTCTCATCAAAACACCAAAATATTGAGTTTTATCCTTATATTTCAAATTCAGGTGGTCCATCGATCTATTACTATACTTTAAGATTGATGAAGGAGAGCATGAAAAAAAGAAGACACAAAGCTTCCATAAAATAACTTCCAAAAGAGTTGTTAGTAGTAGAGGTAATTGCAAGGGTTGCCTCCCATTCTTTTGGGGACCTTCTCGACATGAAGAAGTGTTGCAAAGATTTTCTTGATGCCGCAGAAGACAGCCTCGTCTATCAACATGTTTCTTTGGAATTATTCGAGTACGTATGGCCTCGTAATGAAGGAGAGTCGTCCTTCTTGAAGCGATGCAAGGAAAGCAAAAACATGGAGACTATGTTTAGAGAAGGATTGCTGCAATATGTTAGTTATCCAAACAAAGAGATTGGTGGTCTTGAGATCTTGAAGGTAGCTGCTAAAAGGGGTCACAAGGAGGCAAAATATGTGTACGGTATGATCATGTTGTGCTCCCAAAACGAAGAGTTGAGAGAAGAAGGACTCGAGCATGTACGTTTTTTGAGGAAGTCTAGGTGTGTTCTAAGATGTCGGAAGAAGGTGAAAGAAGTAATGCGATATATGTGGAAAAATAATAAAACGCTGCAACGTAATAAAAAAACTCTTTGCCAATGCAAGAGCACATGCATAGGGTTGAAAGAAGGTGGATGGTCACTACTATACGATGAAGACGATGATTTTAATGACTGTGAATATTGCAGATGGGATGAAGAGTTATATTTTTTTCTATCGGTTACTTAATGTTCATTAATTAGTTTTGGTTTTTTTCAATTTTAGGCAGGATCGATAAAAGAACAAATTCATTAATTGGGGAAGTTATGTTATATATCATCATAGTTTGCCCTTATAATGTTGGTGGATACAATTGCTCATCCAGGTGAAATTCTTATTCACGAAAGATCAGCGTAATTGTTAATTGAGAAATTTAAGTAATTAGTTTAATCTATTTTTTGTCATAAAAAATATTTTAACCTTTTGAAAGTTCTCCTTTGCTATATACTTTTAAGATTGTGATTTGTCAAACAAATTTAAAATTATTGTGATCTTTTAATTGGTCTCCCTTGTTAAAGTGCTTGTGTTCATGTTTTGACCTTTAGCAACTGAAGACTAATTTTGATACAAATATATGCTTTCCATTTTAATCAAGCAGAGAGAAATTGTGACAACCACTTCAGAACTTTGCATCGATATATTCTCAGTCTTCCTTTGGGGTGATTAGATGAAATTTACATCTGTAGTGCTAAAATTATTGTGGGAATACGTTAATATTTTTTTTGATAAGCAGTGAGAATACGTTGATACTTCAAATTACTTAGAAATTTAACGACAAACCTGAATTTGTGTCATTCATGTAAAGGGTCAATATATTGAAAATGTTGTGTTGGTTCCTCTATGAGTGTGTGAAGAAAATTAGCTTATTGCAGAAATTTCTGTGCATCTCATTCTAAAAGCGACGTTAAAAATATGTTTTCCTAGTTTCACCTTTTATTTTGAAGGAGAATGGGCCCCTGGTTTCACCGTTATAGACTCATAATTAATCTTCAACATTACATTAAATTATGATGTAAGTATATATTACATAAATAATGATCAGGAGAGCATAGAGGTTTTCTGGTGCTATTGCTTGTATATGGTTCAATAATTTCTTTATTTATTTGTAGAGTTCCAGTCATAGTTTTCATAATAACAATACCAATACAGCATTGAGCTAGTGAAAAACTATGGTGGCGTGAAGATGGTAGCATAGGAAACATGCAGGGACCCAGCAAAGAGTGTCCTATTAAACTCTTGAACTTCACTTACTGCTTCATTACCATACTCTTGGATAAGAGACACAACCTGCAGAATGAAACCATTCTCAGTGACCCTGACTCCTCTAGGCAAAATAGAAGATCTTGGGGATAGAGGTGGTCCTAAATAAGTATTCACTGCCACCCAAAACTGGCCCCTTGAATTCCTCTTTATGTTATCTGGTCTTCCTGCAAGTGGCAAGAATATATCTGATGTATTTGCTCTCTGCCCTTTGAGCCAGAATCTCTGAATTCTGTTTGCCATGAACTCACTAACAAGGACAAATGATCCATCTCTGCTTACTGCCACCCCAGCTGCCACAGCAAGACCCCCTAGCAACACTGTGGTTTGGTTGGTGCTTGGATCATATCTGAATAGCCTCCCAGAACTATCTCTGCTGTTTAGCAGTGCCTGAAAATCTCTGCATAAATCAAGTGCCACATTTGTTACTAGCGCCTAAACTAGAATGTGCTAGTTTGTCCATAAAAAGCATGGATGAGGATCTGCTCTTTCATTTTGGTATATCATACTCTGTCTCCACCGATAATATGCTGACATGTTAGTTAAAATTTTATATAATGTTGAAAAGGTAAAATACATGACAACATATTATTGATGGAGACAAGCCCCAAAATGAGACAAGAGATCTTCATCCAAAAAACACGTGCATATGATATTTTGATTCCTCATCAAGTGAAGGAAGGCACTAGTTACCTAATCTGGAAATTAGCACTGGCCTCTGTAAAATAAATGACTCCAGTGTCAGGGTCTACATCCAAAGCTGCAGTAAACTTTAGAGGACTGTCTTGTATAGCACCAACAAGTTGAGTTGGAGGCCCTCCATTGGGACCAACCTTCACCAGCCCAAAATAAGCATCAGCAACATATAGGTCGCCTGTCTGATGATTGAAACCCAATCCTAAAGGCCTCCCACATGTTGCTTGAAGTGCTGAGAAGTCAGCAAGGCCATCACATATTGTTTTGTTCCTGGACCAACAAAAAAAGCAGTTATTGTGTTATTCACTCACCAAAATTTATAGACTACTTTTATATTGGTGACTAGTAGTTAACATTGAGGTTTTGTTAACTTCCATGCTTGCAATTTATGTCGCATCAACCATATTTATTTTTCTGTAATTATCTACGGTTGCGATAAACAAATGGAATTGAAACCGCAACCGCAATCGACTCCGCAATTTGAAACCATGGCATGAACATATACATATGAACAACATTTATCATTATGAGATGATGGAGATGTTAATGAATTACAAATATTGGTAATGGATGCTTTAAACATGTGAGACTGCATCTGCATGGAAATAAATAGATAAAGATGTCACCCATCTTGATAGTTCAATATACTTGACACTTACCTGCTTGGGGAAGAGTAAGCATATTCCTTGAAACCATCATTTGGTCCAACATATTTGAAGATCCTTCCATCAGAAACACCAGCATAAGGCCCTCCATCGTTTCGGTCAAATGCTAGAGACTCGGGGCCTGTCAGTGGTGACGGTAGCTGGAGCTTGCCGAGCATTATAGCAACTGATGATGGGGAACACGAGAGGAAGATGAAGGTCGCAAAGATCATAACCATCGTCATAGTAATGCTAAACATGATCGCTAATAACGTTTGATATTGCAAGGGGCATTAAGCGTAGCACTCGGTAATAATATATTTATAGACATGCAGTGCAATGCAATATCATGCTCTAGCGCGTTGTATGTCATCATTTACGAGGTGGAAACGTGAAACAACTAGCGAGAGAAAGATTGTGGACCCAACAACAGCGTGGAAAGAAAACACAGCCGGAAAGAAGGGAGTTGTGTCAGAAGTAACGTTCCTAGTTTTGTCGATGAACAAACAAGTAAAATATGGGAAGGGTGCAGAATAAAAATGTGAGCCCCACCCGTTTTCAGCCTCTCACCCAGTTGTGCTAGCTTCAACTTTGTCCACTTTTATTTACTGTTACGTCATTTAGGTATCTATAAAGGAATATTAAATCATTATGCAGTTTTCCAATCAGCAACATGGTGAGGATGACGAATAGCTCCAATCCGAAATCGAATGGCTCCGCCGTGATAGCTCGGTTGTGCCGAATGCCTCATCCGCCACGAACAACTCCTCCCTAAACGCTAACACCTCCACTGCCATGGACAACCGCCGCGAACGGGAACACATCTCTCTAGCTCCGCCGCACCAACATCTCCTCCGCCACGGACACTTGAATTATTGGAGAAAAAACGGAAGGAAGAAAGAAAGAAGTGGGTGTGGATGGGGTGCGTAGCAGAGAGAAAGAAAGAGAGGAAGAAAAAGTGGGTGTGGGGTGCATGGCAGAGAGAAAGGAAGGATGAGAAGGTTTTTGAAACTTATAGGTCGTCATTGTCTTTTCATTCTTTAAAATGAGAAGTGTAGGGATGGATCAGACAATTGTAGGCGTACATGTAGGCTGTAGCAGCTCCATAATACCATTGCTGTTCGGACCGAACTGCCTAAACTAGGAATTAGCATCCAATCCAGTTTTGGCACTATTCGGCTATTCGCGATCTCAAGTACCCGTGCTTGAAACTCTATGTAGTTCATTTTTTTTTTTTCAGGAATATGGTTCATTATTTATTATTGAATAAAAAATTATATGAATTAACTCTTTTTTTTTTTTTGAAAGGATGATTTAACTGTTAATACAAAGAAGTAATGCTATTAGCATACTCTTTTCTTGCACAAGCTAATTTTCTTCGTGGAAAGACACATTAGTATTAACATCACACTGCTATTGCTATTCACTGAGTTATTAATAAAGATCTACGCAGTGGCTGTTTAAGTAGTGGATTTCCCTCAACATGCACAAAGACAAGTCGCTAGATTTGCATTTATTTTTCCTTTGCTTTAATGAAAATATTATGATACTAGTGTCTTGAAATACACAGAACTTAAGTTTTAAATCTTCAATTAATAACCCTATCCGTCATAACTTATTTTAACGATAAGGTTCATATTGTAAGAGCTCAAATATCAAGCTCAACTTTTGCCACGTTAATACCGATGGATTAAACATGAAACATCCAACAGAAAAGCAAAAGCAAGGATTATAAACTACTGCAAATAAGCGGTAGAGATGTAGTTTGTGACTACTTTCTATTGACAAAATTTTAACGTATCAATGTCCTGTCTCGGTTTTAACTTTTAAGGCCAACAAAAACAATTTTTTTTTATAGAAAAAACGAAAATAAACAGCTTCATAATTCTTATTCTTATATGCTAAACACAAGAAACGGAAAAACTTAACAAAATGATACAAATGTGTAATCAACAAACACCCTAATGCAGGGCATATAGGTTACATTCTTTTCCCCAGCTAGTGTAGTTTTAATTTCCAAGGATGAGTATGACGCTCAAAGCAGTTGGAAGCAGTTGAGTTTCTTGATTCCAACAGCTAGAAGGAACAATGTATCCAGATAAATGACGGGGCAAATTGCAAATTAATTACCTACATATAAGTCAATATCAGCGTAACCAAAATTACTAAAGGAAGGCGATGGCATTGAAGTTGGCGAAAAGGGAGTGAAAGACACAGCAGAGCAAAAAAATGAGAAGATGCAAACTGCATAATCACATATGACAATAGAAAATAATTTAATATGAAGACACTTACATTTTCTACAAATAATCTTGATAAGAAACTTTCAATGTTCAGTTCAACAAAGGAGCAGGGATCAGGAATATCGAAGTTGTTTAATACCTGAAAGAATACATAACAAGAATTAGTAGCTATTGAGGTGCATAACCCCAAAATGCACGTTTCTTAGTAAAATTTTGAAAGGATAAATTCAAATTATATGATGTAAAAAATGAAGAAATTACAGAACAGAGACATGTATCTTTGTACAATTTTGAATACTAAAGCATCCATTCTGCAGATGCCTCTTCTAATTATTTCAACCAATCCAAAAACACCTCTATTAGATACGGCTGACTACAGAAATATATACAATTACTATAAAAAAACACGTATTCACAATTATGTAACAACTAGCCAGACTAAACCAAGATAACATTATTTTAGCAATCGCAAGTACCTCCGGATGAACAATGCCAAAAGTGCCAATGTGTTTTCCCTTGTAAATGATTCTAGCTCGTCTACCAGCAAGAAACTCGGGCTCCTTCAATAGACAGTTAAGTTAATAAACAAGTAGTCAAAAGCAGAATAAATTTTCCTAAGGGCACACACACATGCACAGAACACGTATGCAGCATGAACTTACATCTGATCGCTCAATATAATAACCTGATGTATCACCAGGTGAAACAAAGGGAACCCCATTCTTTTCCATTACTCTGTCCACCAAGCCATGAATTATCTGCATATCATTGGATAAATGATAGTGAATGTAATACAACAAATATTTTACGTTCAATAACTTATATTCAAAGAGCAAAGAACCATCGTTGAGCCAAAAAGAAGAGCAGAGAACCAAATCAAATGTAATGCCATGAGGTCACTATTTAGAATACCTCAAATCCCGCATTAGCGCCACAGAACAATGCAGAAAGTTGACGAAAATTTTTTGCACCAACGTCATTTTTGTCATCCAAAATTGCTATATCACCCACTTCAAAAACCTGAACCAAAATTACAAAATAGGAATGTTTGCTTATACACTTACACAGAGAAGAGGATAAATAATGAAAAAGTAGTGTAGAACTTGAGATAGCAAAAAAATTTGGAATATTGCTCAACTCAAAGGGAGCTTCTAGTGGTTTGCCACGGGAGCTCTTGTTTTTCTATCAGGAGTTCGTTGGCGGGCTATCAATTAAATTGCTACCCTTATTCCAAACCATTGCAAATGAGAAAATGAACAAGCTTCGATTTGATGAGTGTAGTTCAGTAGTTAAATAGGTTAACCTTCTAATATCATAGACACATTGTGATGACATTGCATACTAATGTTATCTTTAACTAAGGAATAGTGGCAATTTGAAAATGACATGAAGGTTTGGACAATAATTTTCAAGGCATATTCATAAATATTACACTAAAAGGATATAACTAAAATTGAAGATCCCACATAATTGACTATCACCTAGGACTTAATTTTCAGCTGTGTTCATCATTGAAAGTATGAATACCTAAAGGCTCATAATACAAAGATCAAAAACCACAGGAGAGAACTAAAATAATACCTTTATGGGGCTTTGGGTGATCCTTGTTGTGAGCAACAGTTTTCAAAATGCCAGGCATAAGACTAGTCCGAACAGCCTGTGTATATGTTAAATACAAAATTAAACTACATGAACTAAAGCCGAAAACTTAAGAAAAAAAAGAAAGAGAAAATCAAAAAATCATTTTCATATTGGTAAAAAACCATTATACCACTGTAATGAATACAAACATCCAACCACTTGCTTGGAATTTTAGTTTTAGAGAATTATAAGACTAAAATCAACGAAAGACTTTAACAGATAAAGAGTTGAGTGCATTTTGGGAGCTTAGCAAGAAGTGTGGGAAGAGAAAGTGAGAAACCCCGTCAATATAGTGAACCTAGCAAAAGGCTGGGTCAACATATACATGCAAGTAATGGGAAGATATGTGACACATCAACTATCAACCAAATAAATATGGACTGTATCTAGTCCAAGTCGGTAACTGGCTCAACCTCACAGTTTATCCCAAGCAAATCAACCACTAATGGGTAGATTGCAGATAAATTAAGTTCATTGATCCAGCCAAGAATGTGCAACTTTATATTGCCATTCAATGCTGCAAACATAAGTCATGAATCTAATTTGTGACTTGCGACACAGACAATAGGGAAAAAAGGCAAAAGAAAACAATATGTAGCAATGGCAAAAAAAAAAAGATCATTAAGCTTTGACAAACAGATTGACATTACAGACTACAGCCTGGATGCAGCAGCATTCCCATCATGGCAAGTATTTCATAACACTTAATCATTTCAATTCTTAGATAAAATGTAGCATAATCAGCGTTTCCAAGTACAAATCCCCCTTCCAATTTCCAAAATATAAGCTACGTACCACAGTACCAATCTTGAAAAGGCTATTAGAATTTAGAAGTGATATGTATAAGAAACCTTAAAAACTATTGATAGTTTGTTCAATAACTTGAAAACACGACAGGAAAGAGTAACTAATTAACAAACTAGAAGATTTATGCAAAAAGATCAGTACTTAAAATGAACATTTCAATTGCTAAAATGTACAAACTACAAGATTTATGCAAAAAGATCAGTACTTAAAATGAACATTTCAATTGCTAAAATGTGGACATTCTATCGTCATTGCAGTTAGATGAACGTATCCATTGCCGTTGAACAAGGAAGATATGTTGTATGAACCTCAAAGTCTGAAGACCTAGGGTTTCCAATGATAACTGCTTTTGATTTATCATCTTTGCGGTTTAGCAAGGCAAAGTTTTCCTTTTTGGAGCATAGTATAAATGTCAAGACCTCCGTGAACCCAATCATTGCAACCTGAAAAGAAGTTTAGGAATAAAAAGATTTAGTTAACTAGGCAATTTAATAATTACAACAACATTCATAAAGACTCTGCAAGGCTTTAGTCATTTATTCCATAGCATTGATTCTAACAAAGATGATAAAATTATTGGCATATTTAAAATAAAATCGAAGCATGAAACAATAACACACTTCAATCATAGGAGTCAAATGATCTGTACTTTTGTTGTATACCTCTTTTCTGATAAGATCACTGAGCTCGTTTAGAGAAAGTAGTGTCAAGGAAGTAGCCAATCTCTTTGAGCCCTTATTATCGACTACTGCTTTATCCTTAATAGCATTGAAACCATAAGCAATTGCAACATCCTATAGATAGAAGAAACCAGAAAACAAAAGGCATGCTTGTGAGAAAAATATACATGTAATAGATCCATTTTTGCAATATGCTTTCAGAAATGATCAAGCGTATCACTGATAATACCTCCATAACATCACATGGGTGAAGAACATCACTTCTACTAGGAGGTACAGATACAACAATGTTACACTGCTTATTGCCAGATGCAGACTGTTTGGCATGCAATTGCATCCGATTTAAGAGCTTAGTGACCTAGAGAAAATGGGGAGAAACCAGAATGATAAGTTAAACAAAGATCCTTTCAGATGCTAACAGAAAATATGAGAGCATCGAATCTTGCATTTTAGACAATGGGTCTGTTTGGATTGGCATATAAACAATTTATTTGGGTTTATCTACTGGCATAAGCACTTGTCAGAGTGTTTGGGAGAACTTATGAAAACAGCTTATGACATGTCCATAAGCTGTTTTCAGATAATTTTGATAAGCACTCCAGGATAGCTTATGAAAACAACTTATAGTTTACATAAAAACAGTTTGACTATATTTTCACTTTGATTATAGAAATAACTAATACATAAGCGCTTATATGATAAGCTGTTTACCCAACAGCTTATCACATAACTTATACATAAGCTGTTTACCCAAACAGGCATGCGGATAAAGAGACTAACTAAATAGAACTTAAAGAAAATCATGACATGAACTGAAGAACTCAACCGCAGAAGGACACTGCATGAATAAAATAAAGGCCACTGTAATATATACAAATCTTAAAATAAAATATCTCTGTTTTTATAACACAGCTACAGAAACTGAGCCCTTTAGATAAATTAACATGGCACAAATTTCAAGCTGTAAATTAAAATCTCAAAACAACAAGAGTAGATTACTGTATCAATTTTTAAAAGTTTGGCATAAATGTCATAAAAATTAAACTAACAAATTGTGATGTGTCTGACAAAGACCAGGATACGTAAAAAGAAGTATAATTTCCCCAGGACATTTTTTTTTCATAAGAGAAAAATGTCTCAATAGAGGCTACATGATCTTTTGCGAGTTATATGACCCTAAATTCAGGCATCAACCAAAATTGCCAACTGTGTTGAACTAAGTAATTCAGGATCATTACATTAAAAGAGGTCTAAAAAGAACTACATAATAACAACTAGAAGCTCCACAAATCCTTTTGACATGAGATAATAAAATGTTAATTGTGCTTACAAAAAAAAAAGTTAATTGTGAGTTTAACTGGGTTATCAATAGTCAATTGGCAAGTCCAGGAACAGGCCAATGAATATGAAGCACCAAAATTCACCTTACATTTTACATTAGAAATTTACAGGAATGAATTACCTCTTCTGCCTCCAATGACACCCCAATCAATCCCGTAATGTAAGACAGCGAAACTTCCATATTGTAGACAGACAAATCAGGATATATGTGTGATTTTCCATCAGAATAAATCACTTCAACTGGTTCGATGACAAACTTATTTTCACAATATTCCGAGAAGGTTGTTACCTAAATAA
The DNA here is from genome assembly GCA_030762895.1 of Sophora flavescens. Classification (NCBI taxonomy): domain Eukaryota; kingdom Viridiplantae; phylum Streptophyta; class Magnoliopsida; order Fabales; family Fabaceae; genus Sophora; species Sophora flavescens. Next base: position 33,094,633 of record CM061068.1, read on the forward strand.
ATATAAAATAGTATATCATCTTCTAAACAATTGTGACATTCACAAAATATAAATTGAGTAACATACAAAGAAATTCACATCTCTACCATTGTATTCAATACAATCTTTGCCTTTGTCAGATCAGTTGCAGTACATTCAATAAATACGTTCTTTGTCTCCAGAGTAATGGCTGAATGAGCACCATTGATAATTGGCGGTAAGGATAAGACAGTTCTGCCAAAACGTTATAGAATATCAAAAATTGAATTGAACAACAGTGTGTAGGAAGTAAGAACTTAGAGCAAATTAGAGGTCAAGGGCCACTAGCTTGCTGTTCACAAAAAGCATAATAAACAAAAGTATGAGCAGGAGAAATCATCAAAAGCATTTCTGCAAGTAAACCTGACAAACATTAAGTGGGAAAGCATCACATCCATACAATGGGAATAGAGCCTTTTTGACAAGGCTCTGTAACATCAAAACCTAATTGAGAGCTAAAAGATTTCAAATATTTGTAAATTCAAATGTAAGGATACTAAGAAAATATAATATCTCTTACTGTCATATATAACAGGATAAACAGGGGAGTCCTCAATTATATGCAAGAATTTCTTCAGTTTCAAGTCTGACTGTCCAACATAATCACGAAACTATTCAGACAAATCTCAAAGCAAGTATGCCCAAAAGGAAAACGGATAATGATGGATTAAATGCACACCAAGTTAATATTACACAGAAACTCACTTTGTAGAACTCCATCAGCTCATCAGCCCTGAAGCTCCTTTCCTACCATGCCAAAAGAACAAGGCGAGAAAAAACAACTTCCAAATATTAGCGAGGGAGTTGGTGTCTAAAAATCATAGACCAGTTAGGTTACTAATGTTCTCAGTGGAATATTGTGCTAGACAGTATAAGTTATATAATATGCTTTTATTACTAAAGGAGGCTATAGCAGTATAAGATTTCAAAATATGCTTAAATAAAAACTGAATGCCATAAATAAAAATTACCTGCTTTAGTGGAACAAAATGTATACTTGAAGGTGGTAAAGCCTGGAAAAACATATGAATAAAGTCATTATGCTGATGGTGCAGACGTAATCGAAGTACACAAGAAGATGGTTATCAGATCATGAAAAGATCGCTTTAGGCAAAGTGGTTTTAAACAAATTCAGATACACGGTTTGGGCTGTAAACACCAGTATACCATGTCAAGCAGCACTTTGCTTCCTCTAATACTAATAAGCTTCAAACCAAAATGACAGCAGAATGTTACAAGGCAGGTCAAACAACACAAAAATAAATAAATAAATAATCTCGCCACCCTAGTCTGCATATCAAGTCAGTAAAACATTGCTTACTCCCTCACATTTATTATTTAAGATGGTAAACTAATAAGTGGCATCGTAATATTCCATCCATCTTAAAGAAAGAAAAATGAATCAAAAATATTTTCTTCATAAATTTTCACTAGATTTGGGGCAGCAGGCTCCTCCAAGAAGCCCTTTCTAGAGCTGGGGTCCACCACAAACAACCAAAGTGCTCAGGTAGCAACGTCTTTTGCTAAGGACGACGAGCCTGCCTTAAACATTGTACAAATGTCTTACTAGATCATGAATTTGTAAGTTGTCTATCCACGATGCAGAGGATTTTTATGGCCTAAATTTTAATAGAAACCAACCTCATAGGTGAAAGGGCCTTCCAATTTATCCAGATCATGAGTGCCAATGGCAACAAGAGTTCTTCGTCTGCAAAATAAAAAAGAACGAAATCCACTCATAAGTTAAGGGTGCTGTGAGGTGAGAATCAGAATACCAAAAACAACAATGCATAAAGATAAATTATGGATAAAAAGGCAACACAATTCAGAACAAAAACATCATAAGGTAAAAGAAAAGTAACCAGTGAGGATTTCCCAACTTTTCTACAAAATCTTGCAAAGTAAGAGACTATGAAAATGATATACAAGACTCAAACCAGACTCAGCTTAGAACAAGGAAGATATTATTTTAGTAAGATATATCAAAAACTCAGGAAGGAGGAAAAGGCTACATGTGACAGCATTCAAACTTGCAGGGGATTTTGGTTGAAATTCAGAAATAACTAGTATCAGTATGTAAAAGCAGGTCAAAATGGATGAAGGCACATTACCGGCAAATGTTCTGGTGAAGCTTGTCTTGGAGGTCGATAAAGCTGTTGTATCTTGTTTTATCAAAAGTGAAACCTCTCAATACGGCACAGACAACATATGGGCGAATGAGGGATGTCTACAATGATTAAAACAGAGAAAAGAAACATGTCATTTTCCATTTAGCTCAAAACAATAAAAGATTAGTGCATGGGATAACTACCTCAGGCTTCACATGCATTATGAGCATTGCATCCTTGCTAACATTAGCCAATGTATAAGTTGGGATCTTCTGGAACTCACAGAAAACCCGAAGGGCTTGAGCAAGACCTTCAAGGCAGAGCAGATCATATCTGTCGTGCAATAACCACTCTTTGCATTAATTGATTCATTCCTATTCCTTTTATAAACAACAACGTTCAATTTGCATCAGAGCAAAGATGAAAGAAATGTACCTGTTGGCAGGAACTTCGATTTTGTATATGACTTCTTCATCCTCGTCACCTTCTTCTTCTTCCAAATGCTTCTCTTTTCTCACAATTACTTTTTCTGTCGTCTGAAGATACAATCAAACTCGGATTATTACTGCTAATTATTACTAATTTGTAAATTTATTTAAAAATAAATAAAGAACACATTGATTGATTTGAAGTGTTTACGACGTCGTCGAGCTCGATCCCAAAACTGAAGCATAAGTCTTCGAATTCCTCTTGAGCTGAACAATCCCAAAAAATGAGAGCGTGAGAGAGAATTGATGGATAGTAATAATAAGAACAGGGACAATGAAGATGTGAAATTGAAGCTCACTCACTGTAAGTTTTTCCTAGAGCCGCATACAGACGATCACGCTCCACACTGACGGTAGGCATGCTGCCACTACTTCTGCTTCGTCGTCTCTACGATCACGCTCACTCACTCTCACGTTAGGTTTTTTCTATATGGACCGGGTCTATTGTTTAAGGCCTAATTCTCAACTGGCCCAACAGAAAACATTGTTGTGTGTCCCAAACCCTGATTAAACCCTAGAGAGTGTAACTGTTGCTGTTAAATAAATACCATAACTTGGAGCTGCTGCTGCTTCTTCTTCTCCTGCTTCTTCATCACTTCCCTTGCAGTTACAGAGAGAGAGAGATGGGGAGCGATAGCGAGGCAGAAAAGTCAGTGCAGAAGGAGAAGGAGAAGAAGAAGATGCTTGCGTTGGCCCCAATTGCAAAACCCCTCGCTGGGAAGAAGCTTTGCTAGAGAACTTTTAAGCTTGTTCGTAGAGGTATTTATTTATTCTTCTTTCTAATGTTCCTACTTTGGCTCTAACTGCATCTAATGTAACTGTTGGTTGTTTCAGCTGCTGAACACAAGTGCTTAAAGAGAGGAGTAAAAGAGGTGGTTAAAAGTATAAGGCGTGGTCATAAAGGGTCAGTCTTCTTTCAAAGAAACTAGAGAAGCCTTGTTCTTGTTGATTCTGTGAAATCTCGGGTGTTATGTTATACTTTTTCACTATGCAAAAGTGATGTGTGCCCTAATTTTCTGCGTTTGTGAGTTCAGGTTGTGCGTTATAGCTGGGAACATTTCGCCGATTGATGTGATCACGCATGTTCCTATCTTGTGTGAAGAATCTGACATTCCTTATGTATATGTCCCATCTAAAGAAGTAAGCAACAAAACTTACCTTGTAGCCTTCTATTTTTTGGCCTGAGAAATAACCAAGAGTGAGATAATCGTTCTGAACTAGGCACATTTAACCTATAGTGAATTGGAGGATAGTTTAGATTATTAGATTTACAGGTTCCTCTTTTATCCATTAGTTTTAAACTTCAACCTAGAAGAACCTTCATCTATTATGCAGCCTGTAGAACAACTGTATAATAAGAAGAAACTAGTTTTAGCACAAGAGTTTATACAACATAAAAGATCTTATCACATTTCAACTGATCTGAACCTCATTGGCAACTCCAAAAGGATTTACTGTATGATTCTTATTGTTTCTGCTTCTTACACAAGATATCAACATGTTATCATTTTTAAATGTCAGAGTAAGAGTAGGGAAAACATGACATTTTTCTGAAATTGTTACTTTCTAAGAAGAAAACATCTGGCTATTCAATGATGTTCTGTTCACATGTGTTAATAAGTTATGATTTCTCTAGTACATGAAAGTTCATATAATTTATTAACTTTTATCGTATCCCAGGACCTTGCAAGTGCGGGAGCAACAAAGAGGCCTACTTGCTGCGTTTTGGTGATGACCAAGCCTGCAAAGGGTGAGCTGGAGCAAGGGGAACAAGAGAAATTAAAATCAGATTATGATCAAGTTGCAGCCCAAGTTACTGAGCTTGCAGCTTCACTTTTTTGAAACAAGCAAACGTGTATCTGTACTGTTTGTTCAAGCTGAATTAACTTGTTAGCAGTGTACCTCACAATCAATTAATGTTATGTGTGGATTTTATTATTCTTCTATCCGGCTCATCATTTTCTTTATATAAATATTGCCACCTATGAGGTTGAGGATTGCTAGTTAGGATCATTCCTTAATTGATTAAAAAATTGAAAGATTAAGAAAGAAATTATTAAATTCATGGTTGTTTAGCATCTGCAGGTTTAAACTTTACCCAGTTTATGTGATTGCCTAGCATAGTGATGATTGATCTTGTTCAATTGCATAATCTTAAGGTCTGATCTACGGTCCTAAGTAACGTAACTAGAACACTTATCTTGAATTTTAGCTTGTGAATTGGAAGCCCAGATTTATTGACACCATTAAAGAAATCGGGTGTTGCGAGAACGTTATGAGAACCAATGTTGTCGTCAGCTTTGCAAGTAATTTAAATAGACATAATCGCCAGGTATTAACCAGGCTCTTTCCTTAAATATGCACTGTCTTGGATATTCACAAGAGTGATGGGTAAATACTCTCAAAAGAGTACAACTACTCTCATCAGCTTACATTACAGTAGATCACATTTAATTTTTGTATATCAATTCTTTGATTCTGTCACCTATGCAGAGATGCAAGAGATGTATGTCAAAAAATGAGAATCAAGCATTTCACCTCTCAAACAGTTACTCGAACAGGATCAGGTGATCAGCTGATTCTTTTATTAGAAGATCTCGGTGGAAAAACTCTTGAAGCAAATAATTTAAACAATGCAAGTTTAAAAATAAATAAATAATAGCCTCGTTATAGCCCAAATGATAACCAATTACGTAAGGACAACTTCATCCAAATGATAGTTGTTGTAGCTCACCTATCGCTCCTATTTGTACTGCCGATTCCCATATATAAGGCAAGAGCAAAATTTATCAAATATCTTTCCTTGTTCTAAGCTGAGTCTGGTTTAAGTCTTGTATATCATTTTCATAGTCTCTTACTTTGCAAGATTTTGTAGAAAAGTTGGGAAATCCTCACTGGTTACTTTTCTTTTACATTATGCTGTTTTCGTTCTGAATTGTGTTGCCTTTTTATCCATAATTTATCTTTATGCATTGTTGTTTTTGGTATTCTGATTCTCACCTCACAGCACCCTTAACTTATGAGTGAATTTCGTTCTTTTTTATTTTGCAGACGAAGAACTCTTGTTGCCATTGGCACTCATGATCTGGATAAATTGGAAGGCCCTTTCACCTATGAGGTTGGTTTCTATTAAAATTTAGGCCATGAAAATACTCTACATCGTGGATAGACAACTTACAAATTCATGATCTAGTAAGTGTGTATTTGGTTTCAAGTTTGAAACCTCCAAAATTGATTCTACTCTGTGTCAAACGTGATTTTAGAGAAAATGAGATGTCTGGTTATCGTAGATAGAATTGATTTTGCCTCCATAAGCGATTCTGACTAGAAGCTAAAAAAAATAGCTTTTGAGTTGAATTGAAAAATTTATACTAAGTTTTACATCAAACTTGGTTTCAAAGTTAAAACATCCAAACATAAATTATTTCACTTCAAACTCAATTTTATCCAAATCAATTTTACAAAATCAATTACATTCAAAATCACTTTTATCAAACGTTCGTCCAAACACACACTAAGACGTTTGTACAATGTCTAAGGCAGGCTCGTCGTCCTTAGCAAAAGACGTTGCTAGCTGAGCACTTTGGTTGTTTGTGGTGGACCCCCACTTAATGTTGAAAAATCAAGTATTCAAGTGGGCATGTCAAAAAATGCAATGCAAAGTAACCACCCGAAAACTGTCGTATGTTAAACTGAAAACATATAATACTAAGCTGCTTGATCTATTCAACAAAATTCACAAAATGAAAAATGTCAACTAGAAAGGTTCATGAGAATGAAGAAAACAGATTATATGCAAGTTCAGTATTGCAATTTCCACCAACAAAAAGCCATTTTGGTCAAAAAGCCATTTAAAACAACAAGAGGCAATAAAAACAATCCCATAATAACAAGTAGTAAATAATATCACAAGAGTCATAAAAAAATAATAGCAATAACAATTTACACCAATAAATATTCATCAATTATTACAGTAGTAAAAAAAAATTACCTTGTATGAATTAAAAGAAAGTTATCAGTAATTTTAAATGAACACTGCTAAAAAAAATTATACTATAAGTATAGGGAGTAACAATGACATTAATGCTATTACAAGGTAAAAATTTTTTTTACTACTGTAATAATTGATGAATATTTATTGGTGTAAATTATTATTGTTATTATTTTTTATACCTCTTATTATTGCTATCAATTATCTTTCTTTTTTTCTTTTTTTAATACGGGTGGCGCCTTTGACCCGTCAGAATGAGAAAAAAAAATATGCCACGTGTCCAAAAAAAAACCCCATTGATAAATAGTTTCAAAACAACCCTAAACTGGTAAATAGTTTCTAAAACAAACCCAGTTTGGTCAAAAAGCCCTTATTATTGCTATCAATTATCTTTCTTTTTTTCTTTTTTTTAATACTGGTAGGCGCCAGTCTAACTGGCGCCTTTGACTTGGAAGGCGACAATCTGACTGGCGCCTTTGACCCGTCAGAGTGGAAAAAAAAATATGTCATGTGTCCAAAAGGACCCCCATTGATAAATAGTTTCAAAACAACTCTAAACTGATAAATAATTCCTAAAACAAACCCAGTTTAATAAATAAATAAAAAAACCACGAAAGTGTGCTATTAATTCTTGCGACTATTCTACGCAAAAAAAATATATATTTCCAGTAAATTTCATTTTAAACTTGCTACACATTCTCTCTGAAGTTTCTTTCCATTATTGAGTATAATTGCATATCATTGTTCTTTTCACCATGTCTATCTACAGATGCAGGCAATAACTATTCCATGTTCCATAAAATAAGACACAGAAGGTGATACATTGATGATGAAGAGGCCAAAATGATAGCTATCGTACAACTTCTGAAAGTAAATATATCTTACTTGGTTAGCGATTGGTGCAGGTGATTCTAGAGCTCTCCCATCAAATCTTCTGTTATTTATAGCTAGTCTAGTTAGCTTAGATAGAGTCTTCTCCCTTTGATTTGAATACGAGTGTGAAATACCACTGCAGAAGACAGACATGAGAAAAAAAATCGCAAAGGCTTATGACGAGTATCAAGGTGATATTTATTGTTATTTGATGATATTTATCGCAAAGGCATATGGCAGCAATTACCAAATCTTCTGTTATTAGATGGAATCCGTTAAATAATTAGGGATGTTATTTATTGTTTCTATAAAAACCAAAATTTGAATATTATTTGGTTGCTTCTACCATGAGAGACCAATAATTCCCTCATGAGTGAATGATGATCACTCATCGTTGGATATAATAATTTTTTAATTGAGTGGCTTAGATTTTTCCTAAGTAACTTGTTGTTCCGATTACTGATATTTTTTTGCAAAAAGACCCCTAAATTTAGAATCCGGATTCTCTACTGCTGGTTCTCTCCAGCCCTTCTCCATAGGGTTAATCTGGACCGTCCGTCTGTTGGTGTAAGCCCTAGAGGCCAATGTATTTCTTTAGACTTACATTTGTATCTTGCTATATCATATATATATATATGATATGAGGCATTCCAGTTTATTGTGTTACTTGTTTAAACATAATAAAGTCCTTAGAATAGAAATTTCTGTTCAATAGAATATCAAGTATATGACTTGATCGTGAGACACTATTGAACAATGAAATCCTATTCTTAAATATCCGTAGTCAAGTATTTTATTAATAAGGACAATAATAATACAATTGAGACTATTATGTGTGCGAGATCGATGACCACATCTCACGGGTCATAGATATGAGATATCGAGTTGCCACATAGGTACGCATTAAGGTAATGATGTCTTGGATTGACCCACCATGAGAACACTACATGGAGCGTTATGTGAGTGTCATAAGTAGTTCTCATAGTGACAATGGTGTATGTAATCCTTCGACCGAAATCACTACGATCCCTACATGAGGAGTCGTGTGCTTTAATATCGTCAAACGTCATCTGTAATAGGATGATTATAAAGACGATCATTGGGCATACCACGAGCCATGCGAGAGGGATGTGAGTGACCTAGATGGAATTTGTCCCTCCTACATAACAGGAGTAATATCGTGGCCCCCCGATAGAGTGAGACCGTAAAATGCATGGTCAGTCTTTGAAATGAGTCAATATGAGATATTGACCTCATTTGTTGTTAAGTCTACTCGGGTATCGGGGAACATGATATTGAACCATACAAGGGTGACACATTCTATGCCTTGTGTTCAATATAGATATATGGACAAAGGGATAACAATGCACATGAATATTTGTCACGAAAGGTTTCGTCAAATCATCGACTTTCTCACTACTTAGGTAGCAGTGATGTATTGCTAGATACAGCACATCGTTTGTAATATTAAATGGGATTTAATATTACTGCTAACGTATTGGGAACCTATAGGGTCACACACAAAAGAGCGGATTAAAAGAAGCATTAAAAGAAAGTTGGACTTTCCTATTGGGCCTAGCGCATAGTAGATGGGCTTAGGTCAAATGTTGCTCACTAACTCACTTAAGGAGGTGATACTATAAGTAGACCACTTAAGTTGTTGTGCCTACACGGTTGATAACCTAGCCGCACAAAAGAGAGTAAGTGTGAACAACAAAGTCTCGGTTTTGAAGCTAGCAATGTGAGACAGAGACGCTTCGGTTCGTGACGTTGGACGCTCACGGAATCCGCTCATGTGGATACCTCTAGAGACACCATTCGTGCGGTGTTCGTGATAGACGATTTTCAACAAACAGCCATCGCTTCAAGAGGTAAACTTTCGAATCATGAATCATGACCATTCGCAAGGATCCTTCGATGGGAATTTTTTCGCTGCGTTTATTTTGTTTTATACGCAAATTCCCAACACCGTCCAGATCTGACGGTCCAGAATAAATGACAATTAAAAAATTAAAATATTTATTAGAATTCGTTCTCACTCTTCTTCCCCATCCCCTGCTTCAGTGCTTCGCACCCTTATCACAATGAACCAGAAATTCTCTCTGCCACCGCCCACCCACCCCTGCCAACCACCGTCGTGTCGTCGCCTTCCCCTCACTCACTGCAATGAACAGACCAAATCTAAACATCTTGCTATGAACAACAAAACCAAAAAAAGAAAAACCCCAAAGAAATCAGTGATCAAGTCTTTCATAGCATGAAAAACCAACAGATAGTAAACGCACCAAATGTGCTTCAATCAGCATGAAAAACCAACAGATAGTAAACGCACCAAATGTGCTTCAATCAGCATGAAAAATTAGCATGATGAAAAAAAGAATGTAAATCTAAAGTGATTGTAATTAAACAAAATTTTAGCACTTTCGAAGAAGTGTCATTTTATTTTTCAATGGTAAAGATACAGAGAAGAAAGATTTGAACCCATGATGCACGTGCTTCTTTTTGAACCCATATCAAAGATTGTAAACCCATTTTCAACATTCCATAACCCCAAAAACGAAAATTTCCATATTAGAAAAAAACCATTAATTTGTTCATTGCAGTGGGGGGCTTGCGACGCAGATGGGGAGAAGGCTGCCACCGAGACGGCAATTCATGTGTTCAAGGAGGGACGAAAATGATGCACAGACGAAACTGGAAAATGAGTTCAAGCAGTTCATAAGTTCCAGGAGACCAAATGAGCTAAGGGAAGGGAGGGACCAAACTGCAAAATAATGAATTACAAGTTCTCTCTCCAACACTTTAATTTTATGAATTGTCACCGTGTCCACCTGCTACTACCAGTAAAAAGGCTCCCTCATGTGGTGAGGGACAATTTTGCACCCTCATATTATTTAAATAAAAAAACTTCACTTCTTACCCAACAAAAAAAAATAGTCCAGCTTAAAAGATCTTAATAATTCTCTAACTGTGTGGTTTAATGTGCCTTAGTTTTCAAGTTCTGTTCTCCTTTTGTTTTAGGCTCCTTTTGTTCTGTTCTCCTTTAGTTTTCAGACTCTGTTTTCCTTTGTTTCAATTAACCTATTTTGAGATGTGTCTTGGACATTATTAGCAAAGTGTCCGCAACATTTGCACATTTATTAGTCCTTCGTGTATTTTTTATGGACGATTCTTTTTTTAAAGTCTCTGCCTTTTACGTGCGATATGCTTTTATTTCTTTACCAAAACCGCATCGTGGTGCAATTTATTAATTTTATCATATCACTTACACTCTCCTGCCATTACAAAGTGTACATACCATTTAAATGGGGCTAGATTTTGCTACTTTTATTTTTTAAGATTTCTACTATAATCTTTGAGCGGCTAATTTGATGTTATATTATTTCATAAAAGTTTCAAGATATTTTCTTGATTTTGAGTCTTACAAATCTGATTCTTATTCTGGAAGTATTACTAAAAGAAAATAAAAAAAAAACTAGGAACTTGGGGAAGAGTTAGAATCGGTAAATACTCCTCCTATGGTTTATACTTTATGCTAATGAAATGGTAGAGAATATGTATGAATTTCTCTGTAATTATAATGAAATGGCTCATTGCTTGGAAGATTAAAATTTAGGACATGACTCCTCCCCATCCAATTTTTTTTCATCCTCTATTCATCTATAATTACAATCCTATATTATGCATTCAGGATTCACAATTTATTTTGTCTTTGATGTTAAAACATAAATTGTGACCCTTAGATGCATAATGTAGGACTGTGGTTATGGATAGAGAGAGGATGAACAGAGATTGGACGAAAAGAATCCATTTTTGTGCTTATAACTCCCTCATAATGACCGCAATGCCACCGCGACATAATTACAACCACCATTTAAGACCGTATTTGTGCTTAAGGTAAATATCTCCTTACTTGGAAGTCGAGTGCACCTTATGAGTGTCCATATAAGTGAGCGCCATATTCAAATAATAATGAATTACTTATGGAAAAGAAGTTTCCTGCACGAGAAAAATATCATATCCTAGTTAGGAAGATCATTTACCTACATCTAAAGCACATGTTTTTTTATAAGTAGGATTGTATCTCATTTCAATCCTCAAAACCCATCTCTCCTTGTGTGTGATAAAGGCATGGCATCAAATCCAGAGAAAATTATTGAGGATATTGCTGCTGCTGTTGATTCTCCAACTACACCAGTTGGAAAAACACCAACAGAAGCTGACCCCAAAAGTGTAAGAACCAAAGCCACAAGACACCCTCGATGGACAAGACAAGAAACACTTGTTCTCATACAAGCCAAGAAGATGATAGAAAATGGAGAACAGGTTTGCAGCTACAAATCAGCATCTGGGTTTGTTCATCAGACCGACCCAAAATGGGATATGGTGTCATCATTCTGTCAGCAACAAGGTGTGATGAGAGGGCCTATTCAGTGCTGGATAAGATGGGGCAATCTTCTCACTGATTTCAGGAAGATCAAGAAATGGGAGTCAGGTATAAAGGAGGAGGCTGAATCGTTTTGGAAGATGAGGAATGATGGAAGGAAAGAGAAAAAGTTGCCAGGGTTCTTTGATGAAGTGGTGTATAGAGTATTAGATGGTGGGGTATGCACTGCTTTTGCATTTCCATTGACATCGATTAAGATGACACCAAAACCTGTTGATCAAGTTGAAGGGGTGGTGTTGTTAGAGCAATGTAACGAAGATGAGACAATTGTTGATAGTGAGAAAATGGGTTGGAATACAGAGGAGGAAAACATTGAGACAAACAATGCAGGAAAGATGGTCATCATCAGTCCATTGAAAACCCCATGTTCTAAGGAAACAGTCATGAAAGGGAGTCCTAAAATTGCACCCACACCCATGCTGCCTACTATAGGTACAAAGTCCCTGCATTTTTTATTTATTTATTTCAGATTTTGGTTGTTGCCCTTACATTATCAGTCTCTATGTTATTCATCTGTTTAGATTCTATGCTCTGTAGCAATGTTTTGAAATTTGAATCAGACCTGGTTAGACATTCAGGTTATGATTCAATTGGTTAAATTTGTAGTTAAATCCTAATTTTTTGTTTTGTAGGCCATTTGATTCGAATAATGTTCAAACTGAATATATAGACAAGTATATGGATTCCTAACATATAAAAAATCACGCATTCACGTATTAATGTATCATTGGATTAATCACTGAAAGTGTTTGAGAAAAGTTACGATCGACCCGATGGTGCGTTGATGCGTAAATGCGTGATTTTTTAAATGTAGAAAATCCATTTTCATATAGAAAATTCATGGTCCAACCAGTTGAGCTGACCATTTTGCTCTTATTTTAAAACATTACTCTCTAGTTTATATTTATTAAGATATCAATCTGTATTTTTCATTTCAATTTGTTCTTTAAAATAATTTCAAATTATTAAGATATTAGTTTCTGATGGACCAAAATCCAAATTAGTGAAATCATATGAACTAAAATTAAGAAAATAAAAAGAACCAAAATCTAAAGTGGACTATTTGTTTAGGTGTCTTTTATTTTTTCTTTGTTTTCCAAATACTATACTGATTATAATCTACCCTTTACTTATTGATCAATTCTTTTCTTCTTGTTCTACCCTGATAAGCAGAGATACAACAACAACCATCTTGCCAAGGGAACCACGATCCTGGTAAATCAATCAACTCACTACAGCCATTACTAATTCTATTCACTTTTGTCCATAGCATATAATCATCACATTTTAGGCCGTTCAAATTGATCAAATTTGTTTGCCAATATTACAAATCTAGCAGTTTTAGTGGCTGCAGTAAAATTTGGTTCGTGTAATCTTTTTCCCAAGGTTTACAAAACCGGATCGGCTATCGAACTGGTGAAGGCAACAGTTCAAGGTTCATTGATACAACCGAGGTTGAATCGGTTATAATTAAATAATATTATTTTAATTTTTAATATAATATTTGTAACAATATTAAACAAAAAAAAAACATAACTACTAAATTTATTAAGCACAATTTTTTTTATTTTGAAATTAAACTAAATAAATGTAAAGATATATGTTAAAATCATCTTCATAGAGAAAGTCAACCCAAAATCTACAACCAGCCCACATATGTTAGAAAACAAAAGAGTTGGGTTTTGGCTAGGATGACCCAAATCCTTTTACACTAATTTTTTTTAGGAAACCGGTCCAGGCCGGTCCACGACCGGTTATGACCGGTTTTATCGGTTTTGAACCAGTTCGACGATTCTGAGACCGGTTTCAAGCAAGGCCGGTTCTGGGGGCCAACCAAATCGGCCTAGGTCCCGTGTCTCAGTTAAACCGGTCGGTCCGGTTTTGTAAACCTTGCTTTTTCCATCACACCATCTTCTTGTCTATTTCCTCCTTTTCAAAGAGCTCTTTATATGCATCTATTGCTTAAAACTCTCATTAAGATTAACAATTACTAATTACTATTCATTAGCATTTCATATAGCAAGCCAATGCAGCATCTATTGTGCATTTGATAATCGAAAACATTCTTTTTTACTGACAAAAGCATTCATAAAATCTCTGGCTCTGGCTCTGGCTCTTTTTCATGATTTCAAACTTCCTAAGTATAAACAACATAAAATCTTGTTTAATTTGATAATGCAGCTTTCTTGATTATAATGTATTCATTACTATGACTGTTAGTCTTTTAATCTAGACCCGGATTCTTTATCTTTTCACTGTTTCAAAGGGTTAACTATTGGAATATCATTTGAGACAGACACTGCATACTAATCTAATAATAGAATACCATGTCCTTTACTAGGTAAAGATTTTTCCAAATAGCAAGTTATCAGCTGCATGTGAAATTAATCAAATTATAGCTTTAGTTACAGGTTGACAAATGACTAAGCATAGTTTTATGTAACTGGTTGACAAATGATTCAACAATACATACACAAAAAGCATCGATATGCTCCCTTTTTTTTTAATAAATCTCAACGAAATTTTATTAATTCAGGCTGTCAGAGAGAACCTATGTCCCAAGAGAAGAGAAGGCGATTATCACCAGACAATTGTGGAGACACCACAAATTTCGGCAATAATGTTATCAAAGTTCTAAGGAGGGATAGTAACATACTGAAAGCCCATCTTGGAGCTCAGTACATGAACTACCAATTGGTCAGGGAGCAGCAGAAGGAGCAAACAGACACCTTAGTTGCAGCACTTGGCAAGCTCACAGATGCTCTGACAAAAATTGCTGACAAGTTGTGAATGAAGTCCGATGAACATGAAAGATCCTTCAGGGGCATCACACCTCATATATGTGTACGACGATCTGCCGATTACTGTTAATTTTGGCACGGGAGTACATTATTATCAATTTTTTTCTTTTTCTTTTTCTAGTACTCTCCTCTTTTTATTTGTACTCGGTTTTGCTCCTCCTATCATGTTTTTTTCTGTGAAAACTCCTCTGCATATCATTGTTTCAAAGAAGTTAATGTTTAATCTTTCAATTCTTGGTGGAGCTTACAAATACTCTGATTTCTTTTTCCTAATGCCTACTAGGATTTAGAAAGAATTGAAAATACCTAAAGAGCATCAGTAGTATTTTTAACACTCCTCGAATCATTTAGCGAGAAATGCATATTGACATTTATTTTCATGGGGTACAACACATTAGCATTTTACCTAGAGGTATTAGGTTTTTCGGCTATTAGCATAATGTCCTTTTCTTTTCCTTCATGGTTTTACTGTCAAACAACATCCAGCAATATGCACTGAAACTATTTTCACCCTCTGCTTATATCTATTGCCAATTTACTTATTTACCATACTGATAATGACTAAATGAAGGAAGCAAAGTCATCACCTATGTCTGGGTGGAGCTAGTTAAAATTAAATAAATAAAAAAGAAGAAGATTCAGCTTATCAACTTTAGTTTCAAATTTTCTGTCAAAAAAACTTTAGTTTCAAATTTGGAATTAATTTTGAATTAAAAAAAACCCTCAATACATCAACATCTTCTACACTGTGAAGAAATATATAAAGTATAATTATGTGCAGAGAATTATAGCATACAACAGAATAATGAAAACAGAGCAATTAAAAACAAGGCAAGTTAAAGAGATTATCAAATAGCAAACAACGATTAATCTACTGTCAAGAATTCCCAACTATCCTTGGTTCATGTAATCCCAAGCCCTAAGCAGATTCTAATCCCCTTCCAGTTATAGCAACAACTAACAACGTAATCGCTACTACGGATGTATATTCCTATTCCCGAAATAACAAACGGGGTTAAGCCCTCATGAACAAACGAACATGAATGAACACACGCGAAATAACAAACGCGATTAAGTATAGGAAAATAACATCACTGAAACAAATCAATACAATACTACACACTCCTGAAATAACAAACATAAATGTATAATATGGTGTTGAAGAGGGAAAAGCAATTAAAATAGGGATTTACAAAACCTCAAGTATATGGAATTCTCATACAGTAGATTAGTCTAAGAATTTAGTTCTCCATGTAAAAAACGAAAACACACAGAAAAGAAATGTAAACAGAACAATGGAGAAGCAAAAGGGTCCTACAATCTGTTCAGAACAGCTATTTATACTAATCAGAAATTAAGTCTACTCGCGAGGCGAAGCCTCTCTCGCGACGCGATTCTTGCGAACAGTCTGCAACCTTTGGTATTCTCGCGAGGCGAACACACCTTCGCGAGGCGAGGAACTAAAGAGTCTTCTTATTACGCCCGTTATGAATATCAGGGGCCAACCGTGATGCTTTCTGACTTCCAGTCTCGCGAGGCGAACGGATGCTCGCGAGGCGAGACTCTTCAACTTCAAAACTGCCATAGCCGTGACCTTCAACACGGGCAAGCCGTGATCGTCTCTGACTTTTCAGGCTTGGGTTACTCGCGGGGCGAGATCTTCTTCGGGGGGCGAACCAGAGAGGATGTCAATTTTACTGTTCTGCTGGCTTTCAGGTTCGTGAGGCGAGCAAAACTCTCGCGAGGCGAATCCCCTGCTTCTTTATTCTCTCAACTTCTACTTAACCTGAAAACAAAGAAACAACTATAAGTGTATTATTTGACTCAAACTAGCAAAATTAACCTAAAACTACCCTAGAGACACAAAACCTTGCTTGAGGACAATCTAATCTAATTTGGGTGAAAATAGGATATAATTTGCACAAAACCCTGGTCATACTAGCCATAAAACTAGATGAGCCAGAGGCTTATCAGTCTGGAAACCAGAAGCCATCACACCCAGCCCCTGATGCTCCTCACGGGCATATTGGAGAAGAAATTTATGGCCTCGCGTCGCGAGAAGTGTCTCGCCCCGCGAGAGTTCAGGAATGTGAAACAGCAGATTTTTAGCTTTCGCCTCGCGATAGTACATTCGCCTCGCGAGCGAGCGCAGAACAGATTGGTATAAGTTGCTGTTTTAGGGCAGAATTGGGGGAATTTTTGGAGGATTGGAGGCAGACTTGGAGGCTGCGGCTGGAAGAGGGTTTCAAGCCCTGAAGGGGATGTTTTCCTTGCTCTGGGACTGAAAGAATATTGGAGGACCCTCCTATGGAGTTTGCTTCATCCCTTCTCTCTTTCTCTTTGTATTCTCTATTTATGAGTAGTTAAATCCCTATTGTTGGGATTAGATGTAGGCAAACTGTTTGATTATGTATTTATCTTGACTGATTATTCTATGTTCATGTCTTCATATTAGTGATTAATTTTCTGTGCTTAATGCTTGTTGTGGCTAGCACCCCCATGACTCGATTTGTGTTTTAGTATGTAATGGAGACGTTCATATTAGAACCGGAATTGAATTTAATCACCTAGTAACCCTTACATCTAGAGATGGAGTTTGGTTTGCTAGTAATCGCGTAATCCCTAATCTTAATGCAATTTCATTAATCTAGGCCACCTAAGAGATTAGGGTCTATTAGTGGAATTAGGCTCTTGTCATCCGAGAGATCGGGGCTTGAGTAGTTTAGTGGATTGATTTTAATATCTGAAGCATGAATGGGAGGTATCTAGTCCTGATAGTACATGAGATAGAGGTGTGGTGAAGTCTGGTCCCAACATATCATTTCTGCACTCCAAGTGTTCGATAAAAAGACAAAAAGATTTTATTTCTTTTCTTTTGTTTATTTTGAATTCTCTTGATTTCTCTGTTTAGTCTAGATAGTTGCTGAGTTTGTGAATTGGTAGTTGACATCCAATCCCCGTGGATACGATAAACCGGTCTTACCACCGTATTACTTGCACGACTGGGTATACTTGCCCAGATTCGTCTAACAAGTCTAGATAGAGGCTTAGGTTCCTTAGACTCATGTTCTCACTGATTTGGGCACTCTTTCTCACCTGAAGCTCACCCCAAGCTTGTTCATTTGCTTGGCTCTCTTCCTCACCACTCAAGTGTTTAGGAGAATAAGGCATTTCGCTCAATTTTCCTCAAGGAATGAATCCTACCATAGGCTTGACTATCAACCAAATCTCTACTTTATTAATGAAAACAATTAAGAATCAAGAGGTCTTTACTTTGGTTGTAACGTGGCCATGGGATTAATCGTTAGGTGGGGAAATCAAGAAAAGGACATTTCAAAAGGGCTACATAAACATCAAGCATTTGCAAAGCATGACCTTCTAAAATACCTTCTTGGGTTTTCAATTTATTTTTTCCACCTTTCTTTTCTTTCTTTTTCTTTTTATTTCTCACTTTTCTTTTTGTCATCCCCTTCTCTATTTTTTTTTCTTTTTTTTTCTTTTCTTTTTCTTTTATTTGGAGAAGGGGAGATTTTTTTTCAACTCAAGAGAATTATTTTTTCTGATTCTTTCATCCCAAACTTTCAACTACCTTTTTCACCCTTTTGTAATACTTTAGAAGGTCCCTATCAAACATATTTATCAAAACATTTCAGGGTACCAATAAAAGCATTTTATTCTTTCAGGCTCAAAATTGGGCAACTAAGGGGTAGCATTTCATCATTCAAAGCTCAGAAGGCCAGAAAAATACCTATTGCCTCAATCATTTTCAAAAATGTTTTCAAAAATTTTCAAGCTTCAAAATGGTTTCAAGTCAAGTTCTAGAGAAAACAAACCAAGAGGAATAACACTCTAACACAAAGAATGGGGTAAAATTTTGTGAGTACCCCTTTGGCTCAAAATCTCACATTTTAGTTCAGAATCAATGAAAAACACAAATCAACAGAACCACATGCTAATTATTAACTATCCAAGATTATTTCAAGCACTCTTCATTTGCAGCCATATCACAAGAATAACAAATTGGGTTCAACAATTCACTATCACAAATTATGGGCACTTAGTTCTCACCATTGGATGCAAATGCTAAGCAAGGGCAATCTAATTGTGTGATCATGCAAAGCTATCATGCAAAACTATATGAATGCAACATGCAAAATGCAAATTCAAAATACTTACATACCCCTACCCCAAGCTTAAGAATTTACATTGTCCCCAATGTAAACAATCAAGATGGAAAGAGGAAAGAAAAATAAAATAAAACAAAAAAATTGGAACGGCTTACCGAGGCGGTAGCAGGTGTTGGTTCACATGCCTAGTCAGAATGAACTGCATGAAAATTTGGTCCCGACCTTGATGGGTGCTGACTTTTCTTCTTGCTCTCCTTGCTCTTCCCTCCTTCCTTCTTATTCTGAAATCACTTGGCAATCTTATTAGTAAAAGAAAACTCTTGATCTTCTCAAATTATTCAAGAGTTTAAAATTAAAAACACAACTAACTAAAGAGAAGGGTTAAGAAAAGTTGGGTTGCCTCCCAATAAGCGCTTCTTTAACGTCACTAGCTTGACTTATTAAAACGCATCCACCTGGATCCTCCTCCCGGATCAAATGGAACTTGGAGTGGAGATTGTAGCAGTAGTATGACTTCATCTTCAACTCCACCCAGCCAGTGTGTAAAAGCACCATTGACCTCTTCAACTATGATACTGCACTTACTTCCTAGTGGGTCAAATGGCATTTTCACCAGGAAGTTTGCCAGACTAGTGGAAGGGGTTAGTTTAGCAATGTCCACACACGCATGCAAGCCAACATATTTGTCCAATGCAGAAAATTCAGATTCCTTAGCAAGCATGGTGGAAAGAGTGCTATCCAAATGCCCTTCTTTCTCACTTGTTCCTCCCCAAGGATGCGTGAAAGGTACTTCCTCTTCTTATGGCTCATCCACCATCACCCCTTCATCTTCAATTTGATCCATTTCCATAACCATATTCTGCTCAACTTCTGCTTCACGTGGCTCTGTGGGAATCACAATACACGGTGGTGGAGGTGGCAAATATGAACAAAAGGTTTCCCAATCCTCCTTGGTGTATATATATACAAGCTCGCCAGTCATAGGATCGTCTCGTGATGGAATATTATGAGATAAGGAAAACTCCTCGAAGAATTCTCCCAAATTTATATCGTCTTCCCAACACAAGTTGTCCTCCCAAGTGTGACTTGCGGCTTCGGCATCATGTGGATAATACAAATTTTCCATGACTTTCGTCCACCTGGCACTACCAAAACTCAAAACAAAAAGATCAAATATATACAAAAAATAAAAATAATAAAAATGTCTAAACTAGTTGCCTCCTCTATTACTAATGATATTGGCAAAACCAATCCCCGGCAACGGCGCCAAAAACTTGTTAAACGAATCTGGGCAAGTATACCCAGTCGTGCAAGTAATACGGTGGTAAGACCGGTTTATCGTATCCACGGGGATTGGATGTCAACTACCAATTCACAAACTCAGCAACTATCTAGACTAAATAGAGAAATCAAGAGAATTCAAAATAAACAAAAGAAAAGAAATAAAATCTTTTTGTCTTTTTATCGAACACTTGGAGTGCAGAAATGATATGTTGGGACCAGACTTCACCACACCTCTATCTCATGTACTATCAGGACTAGATACCTCCCATTCATGCTTCAGATATTAAAATCAATCCACTAAACTACTCAAGCCCCGATCTCTCGGATGACAAGAGCCTAATTCCACTAATAGACCCTAATCTCTTAGGTGGCCTAGATTAATGAAATTGCATTAAGATTAGGGATTACGCGATTACTAGCAAACCAAACTCCATCTCTAGATGTAAGGGTTACTAGGTGATTAAATTCAATTCCGGTTCTAATATGAACGTCTCCATTACATACTAAAACACAAATCGAGTCATGGGGGTGCTAGCCACAACAAGCATTAAGCACAGAAAATTAATCACTAATATGAAGACATGAACATAGAATAATCAGTCAAGATAAATACATAATCAATCAGTTTGGCTACATCTAATCCCAACAACAGGGATTTAACTACTCATAAATAGAGAATACAAAGAGAAAGAGAGAAGGGATGAAGCAAACTCCATAGGAGGCTCCTCCAATATTCTTTCAGTCCCAGAGCAAGGAAAACATCCCCTTCAGGGCTTGAAACCCTCTTCCAGCCGCAGCCTCCAAGTCTGCCTCCAATCCTCCAAAAATTCCCCCAATTCTGCCCTAAAACAGCAACTTATACCAATCTGTTCTGCGCTCGCTCGCGAGGCGAATGTACTATCGCGAGGCGAAAGCTAAAAATCTGCTGTTTCACATTCCTGAACTCTCGCGAGGCGAGCCACTGCTCGCGACGCGAGGCCATAAATTTCTTCTCCGATATGCCCGTGAGGAGCATCAGGGGCTGGGCGTGATGGCTTCTGGTTTCCAGACTCACGAGGCGAGACTAGGTTCGCGAGGCGAACCAGAAAGACTTGTAGTTTCTGGAACAGTCAGCTTTCAGGGTCGCGAGGCGAATCCAGTTTCGCGGGGCGAATCTTCAGAATTCTGCTTGGCTCACTTTCTTCTCTTTTCAAGCTCCAAATTCATCCAAGCTTCATAATAGACAAATATGCACATTTTTCCTTCAATTTCTGCAAAACAACACACAGAAACTGCTTCACCCGTTCCAAGGGAAAATCTAATAAAAATCAAACTAAGAATGCCTAATCTATATGAAAAATGCATGCAAAAGTATATATAAAACATCATGTAAAATCACACTATCAAGCAGCTAACAAGGTCATCCTCGGAGAACTAGAGAAGAGGGTAGGAAGATCCAAAGGAGCTTGGGCAGAAGAGTTACCGAGTATCCTCTGGGCCTACCACTGCACGCCTCAATCTACCACTCAAGAAACACCCTTCAGGCCGACGTATGGAACAGACGCCATGATCCCGGTGGAAGTTGGTGAACCGTCTTTCCGACGTATGCAACATGAGCCGAACGACAATGAAAGCAATTTAAGGGTCGAACTCGACTTGGTAGAGGAAGTCAGGGAGGAGGCCAAAATCAGAGAAGAAGCCTGCAAACAGAGAGCAACTAGGAGGTATAATTCAAGGGTGAAGCCGAGGAGTTTTCTGCGTGGAGACTTGGTACTAAGAATAAAAGGAGAGGCAATGAAGGATCACACGGAAGGCAAGTTGGCAGCAAACTGGGGAGGGCCATTCCGAGTAGTAGAAAACCTGGGGAACGGGGCATATAGGTTAGAAGAATTGTCAGGGAAGCCTATCTCGAGGACTTGGAATGCTTCTCATTTAAAGTTTTATTACAGTTGATGTATATAGTCGGGTGATGTACTCTTTTTCCTACCTCGGTATTTTGTCCCAAAAAGGGTTTTGACCGGGGAGGTTTTAACGAGGCACACCGCAGACTCCATCCAATAAAAGTATTTATTATGAATATTGTTTTATGTTTTCTTATTTTGCCGATGTATTTACCCTGCAGGCATCTTATTCTGATGGCCGAGTACGAGCCAGTTGAATTTCTAAAGGCCAAGTTTGAGCCTGGAGGTCGAGTTCGAGCCAGTCAAATTTCTAAGGCCAAGTTTGAGCCTGGAGGCCGAGTTCGAGCCAGTCAAATTTCTAAGGCCAAGTTTGAGCCTGGTGGCCGAGTTCGAGCCAGTCAAATTTCTAAGGCCAAGTTTGAGCCTGGTGGCCGAGTTCGAGCCATTAAATTTTTAAAGGCCAAGTTTGAGCCTGGTGGCCGAGTTCGAGCCAGTCAAATTTCTAAGGCCAAGTTTGAGCCTGGTGACCGAGTTCGAGCCATTAAATTTTTAAAGGTCAAGTTTGAGCCTGGTGGCCGAGTTCGAGCCAGTTAAATTTCTAAGGCCAAGTTTGAGCCTGGTGGCCGAGTACGAGTCGATTAAATGGTTACAAGCCGAGTTCAAATAATCAAAGTTCGATTATATAGGCTGAGTACGAGCCATTATTTTATTAAGGAAATCGAGTACAATGCGTAAAACGAATATAAAGGCCGAGTACAAGCCATTATTTTATTAAGGAAACCGAGTACAATGCGTAAAGCAGATATAAAGCCAAGTTTGACTCTTGAAAAGTACATTAAGGGAACCGAGCACAGCGCTGAAATTGAAAATAAGGGCCGCTCGATGGAACAGTAGTCCCCCCAATTAGAGCAGGAACAAGTCCAGTCGGCCCCCGTTCCCCCCGATCAAACGCCATGACTCTCTCTTAAGGGAGGATGTAGTCACTTCCCCCTGAGAAAGCTGGATGACGAGGTGCTCGGCCGGATCCGGGAGTAGACGGCCTCTACCCCTTTCTCCACTCCCGAAGCCTGTTTTTCTCCCAGGTAACATCCTTTTTGTCGGATCGAAGTGTGGAAGGAATTCTGGATCCTATCTCCCAATTACATCCTTTTTGGTGGCTATTGAGCTCAAAAAAGGATGTTAACTGGGAGATAGGAACGTAAACCCCTGGTGGCATCGTGGAAGTATTCAGGGTGATGATTACTCGGGTCACACAAGAACGAGCTTGGTAGATCAAGAAGATGAAGAATGAAGAAGGGAAACAAATGTGCAGTCCTATTTATAAGAAGAAAAGGACGGTGAAAGGAGTAATGGTGCGTGGGGAATAGACGTATGGAAAGAACGAATATTCATTGGAAAATGACACATTGAAAAGCATAAATCTTGGAACTCTACAAGAAGAAGTAAATGCGTGAGTTTTCCAAAACGTATAATGCGTGGACACATGCGTAAGGTGTGAAACATGTGTTTCACCACCGTCCATTTTTAACATAGACGGTTGATTACCTCGGTCCTAACCGAGGATTTGCTTAAACAGGCCAAACACAAGTGTATCTCGGCCAAACATGAGGCTACAAGACAACGGAAAGTCATAAAAATGGTAACAGTTTTCATTAAGTAAAGCTAAGTTACAGGGGCACAAGCCCAGTACAAGGGATAAAGAAAAACAAAAAAGCTAAGTTACTCGCCCTTATGACTCTCCTCGGCCTCGATGTGACCCTCGGGAGAATCCCCCACCACGTCTACCTCTTCTTCCTCCTCAGGAATGATGGGGACAAGTTCCCCATTCACCACCTCCTTATTTACATCGGCTCCCGAAAGATCAACGCCAGGGGCTAGAACCTCAACTTGGGCGATGGCCTTATCAAAACCTTTTCGATGCTCGATGATAATACAGCTGGTGGCCTCTTTCACATCCTCCTCGAGCCCCATCTTAGCCTTGGTCTCAGCCTCCAGGGCAGCCTTAAGTCGCTCAATTTCAGCCTAAGCCTCTTTGAGCTTTTCCTCAGCGCGAACCTTATCCTCTTCAACCCGAGCTTTGCCTTCCTCAGCTGATTTTGCTCGGGAATCCAGCTCAGAGTTTCGAGTGTTAATCTCGGCAAGGGTGGCAGTCAGACGTTCGTTTCCGCGGGCCAGCTCCTCGCGCTCAGAGGAAATCCGGGTGAGATCCCCCTTCAACCTCTCAATTGCAGCAAATTCAGATTCCAACTGTTGGGACTTCCTCTCGGTCTCTGTTAACTCTCGACTACAGAAACGAGCCAAGCCGGCAGCACGAAGGCAGTAGACCGAGAGGGCCTCCATGCTAGATCGGGCCCCCTGCTGCTTAATTAGCCGAAGATCCGCGGGCTTTAAGAAGTTTGAGTCGAAAGAATGGAAGGGGTTGAAGTCTTCACCCCAGAGAGATGAAGTCCCTGCCTTCAGAGAAGTATTGTACCATTTCAGCTCGGTGGGGGCAGAAGGTGGTTGTTCTCGCCCTGCGGTTCCAGTCTCCTGGGTAGTCGGGTGTGGGGAACTTGGGCGAGGACGGGGAGAATCTTCGGTGTCTACTACAACCTCCACCCTCTTCCTTTTCTGAGGGGCCGATGATGAAGCCCCCTTCGCAGAGGCCTTGGCTGGAGGAGGTCTTTTCTTCTTTTCAGTTGAGGAGGGGCCCTGACCCTCTTTAGCAGCAGCCTTTACAAGCTTCGAGAAGTCGAATTTCCCCATAATGACTGCAAAAAAAAGAAAGAGTCGTTAGTACAGCAACACATACAGAAAATATTCAAAAAACTAAAAAGCCGAGCACTTACTTTTAAGGTCGGCCCTTGGGGTGGAGGAGAAGGGGAGTTTCAGGAGACGTCCGCAAGGGAGAGACCGAGGAAGTTTCTCTAAGGTGTCTATATCCCTTTTCTCCTCGGCAGGAAGGGACTCATATTCGAAACCGATGAATTTGGTGGGAGACGATTGCCAATACAAGGGGAACTTGGCACACCCATCCTCATCAAAAAAGTAAGAACGGTGAGAATCTGAGGGACGAACTTGGAAAAAACCAACCTTAAAGTCCTTGTACGAGGATTTAAACAAACTGATCAACCCTCTTCGGTTCAGACCGTTGAGGGAGATCCACCCGGTTTTCTCGCCAAACCTTGTTTGATAAAAATACAAAAATTTGGGAGTAGTAGGCTCCATCCCGATGCATGCACACAAAACTTGAAAGGCTTTCAGAAAAGCCCAACTATTGGGGTGAAGCTGAGTAGGCGCGACGTTCATAGTCCTCAGAACGTCACACTCGAAGTCGGTAAAAGGAAGGGAGACACGCAGGTGAGAGACAAGTGTTTTGTACATATACGTAAAAGGAGGCTCGGAAGGACGAGCCCGGAGGAAAACATACTCGGTATCCGAGCATGGAGAACAGATGAACTCAGACTCGTCCCCAGAGGCCGAAATGGCAATCTGGGACCGAAGATCGGCGATTGAGTCCAAAGTCTGATAACTAGAAAGGTAAGCGCCAACTTCGCCCTTGACCCAAGTGTACCCAGGGAGGGTAATATCGGGAACAGGATCTTTTGGAACCCGTTGGCGTCGTTTACGCGCGGTGGGGTTGGAGATTTGTGGGGAAGAAGAACCAGACCCGGAAGAAGACGACCCGGAGGAGGACGACCCCACCGGATCGACGTTCGGCCCTTGGGGAGAAATAGGAGAGGCGGAAGGAGAGCCCCCAATGGGGGAAACCTCCCGTTCCACCAGAGGAGAGGTGTTTGATTCGGTGGAATCAGACGAACTCATGACCGGAATTCAAAGATAAACTTTAAAAGAAGGAAGGAGGCTGGGCGTACCTGGAGAGTGAAAGGCAGAAGGATAGTCGCAGAGGCTGGAAAGACAAAGCTGAAGAGTGAAGGGAAGTAGGCTGAGAGGGGGAATAAGGGGAGACTTGGGGATATTTATAGCTGCTGCGGGTGATGGCGCGATCAACGGCCCACGCCCCGTCCAACCCAAAGGGAGCGACTTTTGATTTCCCCCCCATTAAATGGGCGCGGAACTCTAGGGTTTCCTACCCGAAGCGTGCCGCAGAAGTACTAGGGAGAATGATTGCTTTCTTTGACAGAGAGAGAAGACTTGATTGAAATGACAGCTGGGAATGCGGATACCTGCGTAGCCGAAGAATAAGCTCGATTTCATACTTATCAGCTCTTTCGCTTATTCAAGCTCGGAGCTCGGGGGGCTTGTGTACCGGCCGAGAAGGTAAGGCCGAGAACTCATCTATATTTTGGATTGACCGAGCTTACCCCGGCTATGGGCCTTAGCCCAAGCTCCTCCAAGGCCGAGGACATATCAGCACACCGGGTCAGCCGAGGATAATCACTCGGATTCGCCCTGCCATTGAAGTACATATCGGTCCCTTGCGGATCAGTCATAAATGACTGATCCGAATATCACTCCGCATAATCAGGGATCTGATCCTAACATCTCTCCGTATATCTCGGAGCTTGATCCTAATATCTTTCCGTTTATCTCGGAACTTGATTCTGAAAGATCTCTATAAATAGGGGGCTTACCCTCTCATTCAGAACTACGTTTGCTTTGATTCCCATTTGGATATGTAGGAGCAGAATCTCAATTCTGTCAAGCACATTCCAAAACACCCCACTAAACCTAGTTCGGCCGAGTATCTCTCATCCGAGGTATTTGGACGGAACGAAAACCATAAAATTAGTTAACATCCTTCTTTTATATCTCATGGGATGTGTAGGTAGGGAATGAAGCCATTTGGATAAAATAAGGAGCATTATTTAGTTACATTAAAAATGACTAAATATATGTCAAACAAATATTGTTTATAAAAAAGTATCTCAAGATATAAAATAAGTAACAAACTCCAAAATTATTATATTAATTGGTTTTTCCAATTATTTTATTGTTGGTTATTTCAATTTATATCAAGCTCATATTACTTATAGTATTCATCATCGGGGACTTCGAACACGAAATTTACATATAAATTTAAATGTGCGTTTGTCCCAAAGAAATACCTTTTTAGCCAGAATAATTGATTAATACATGTTATTAGATTTATTTCAAAAATTATTATCTAAGTAGGGTCAAATTTGTGTTTAGCGAGTTTAGTCCCTTAAGTTTGAGTGATGTACGATTTTAGTCCCCCAAAATCCAAATTGTGTCAGTTTTAGTCCCAAAACGTCGTTTTGGGGACATCAAATGTACATTTTAGAATTATCCAAAAGTATTTTTTAGTCTCGTTTGGAGATCAAAACCGACACGTTTTACAATCCGATGACCTAAATTACATTTTCCAAATGAATGACTAAAATCGAACATTACTCAAATTTGGGGGACTAAAAATATATTTAACCCTTTTAAATATAACTTACACATAATGTCATTATTTACTTACCTGTGTAAATAATTTGAAATTTTAAAATAAATATAAAAAGTAAATTTTTTTAAAAACCCATGAATATCGCACGGATATCGTTCTAGTTCAAGTGATAACATTTTTGGGACTCTATGGTCCTCCAACCCTTGCTCATCCAGAACAAAGTTGGGCTTCTATGAAACAAGAGCTTAGGTGAACTTAGATATCCGACCCGGCCCGGCCCGGCCCATTATACATATCAGTAGACCGAGTGCAAGTAAAGTCCTTCACTTGTTCGGTTCTTCCATTGTCATTGTGGGCGACGAAGGAGGCCGTTTGTTTTGTCATTGCTTACGGAAACGTAACATTGGTGCCATTCCCGATTGAAACCATCAACTCCACAGCTAGGTTTGTCTCCACACCTCTCATTTTCTATCTTCATTTCAAGATCTGTTGGTTTTCCCTTCAAAATGGAAATCAAAGCAAAGCTTCATTTTTATTTTTTAACTAATGAAATGAAATGAATGTTTTGATTTTCCAACCAATGACGATTAGATGGGAAAGCAGAGCCAAGTGTCCGCTATGGAAATCGACGATTCAAAATCGAATAATTCCGATCAGATCCTTCCCAAATTCTCTGTTAATGGTTTGTCTTCTCTCTGTTCTTCATTATGCTGCTATATTATATCTCTGTTCACTTTAGATTATTTTATTATTCGAAAACGATATTCATTCATGTTCCTACGCTACTCCACTTAGCATTGAAATCGAAAATACAGCATTTCATTGCGAAACTTTGATCATCGCCGTGATTATATTTTTCTAATGGTATGTTTGGTATGGGGTTTAAAATGGAAGTGAGAATTTCACGGATTGGATTTATTTGTAAAATTGTATTGAAAACTGACCCTTATGTTTTCATTTTTCCAGTGCTGCAGCTCTTAAAATCTGCGCAAATGCAGCATGGTTTGCGGCATGGAGATTACACTCTGCTATCGGTATTTAATCCTTTTTCATTGCTAATAGATGCCAAATAGCGATTTCTTTTCTTCTTTTTTTTTTTTTTAATTCTGTAGATGTGTTTTGCACTTTTGCGTCCCAAAGAATTATTCATAGGAGAGGTGCAATGTACTAGTTCTATAACTAAACAGTTGAACTGTGCTATTGAAAATAGCTTATGACATGTCAGCCTTGCTTTTATTATGAATGTTTTGGATAACAGTTTCTCTTTTTTAATTTTGTGCACCTTCGTGCTTCAACACTTCAAGTCTTCTAGGATTGTAGATCAACCATTCGATTTATGTGATCATCACAACTTATGGGAAACATTGATTTCAAGCCATTGCTTTAACTAGCATTATCTATAGATTGGTAATGGATGTAAATTTTTCCCTTAACAATGTAGGAGGTATTGCACAGCTCGTTTGAGGAGGTTATATAAATCGTTGAAGTTTACCCATGGTCGTGGCAAATATGCAAGAAGAACCATAACGGAGTCTACTGTCACTGAAGTAAGGTATACATTACTTACCCTATCTTTTTCTTACAATCTAAGTTCCAGCACCTTTTAATTGTCTCGGTTTGAAGTTGTGTTATAGAAGGCAATAACATCAGAAAGATAAGTTCCAATCGGATGTTAGGCTTTACTATCTTTGTTACTATCATTCCATTTATGGGCTCATTCTCCAAATAAATTACTTCTGATTTCTCTTAAGAATTACAGTGGTGATACTTATATTACAACTCTGATAAATCTTGAAGACGGTTGTGATGGTTGTGATGATATTGATCCGTCAAATGGTTCTAACAGTATGTTGGTCAGGGTTGACGTTTTGGCCACATGTAGACGAACTCTAAAGGCAAGGGTTGAAACTTGAAACCAAAAGTTAGAGCCCATAAGCTATTACTAGCCAGGTTAAAATTAAAGATATATAAATGTTTAACTTACGTTAGTCCTGTTGCAGGAACTAGATTGCAATGTGATAGGAACTAGACCAGAAGTTAATGAAAGAATGAGGAAAACTGTAGAATTTTATTGGAGATACATGTACTTCTCTGGATCAATGGGACACAAGGCGAAGAACAAAAATGGTATACAAAGAATTCTCCAGAACTTCAAGAGTCTGGCCTCTCCTTTGCCAACTCACTAACCAACTGACTTCCTTTACATTTTCTGTCTCTATTTATGGCGTGTTAATTTTTAACAAATTAACTAACTTTAACAGCTTTGGTAACAAGGCCTGCTCTTAACTAACATGGTGTAATTAACAGAGGCTGGCCCACTTTGGGATCTGTTACTAGCACACTGTACTGCTGGAACACTTTATAAGGTGAACTTGCTAATTTCGTTAATGAAAGGTTCTCAAGTGCCCAGAAATTTAAATGACCTTGAACTTCGATTAATCTAAAGCATCAACAAGTTATCAAGATGATAAGAAGCAGCTGATAGCCTGAAATTCGCCATAGGGAATGTAGAATATTTTTATGAGGATGATCTTTTTATGTCTACTTAAAGGTGGAGAGGTATGGAGGCCTCTCCAAGGCGTCCTTATAAGTGGTTCATATCTTCTTGGAACTATTTTGATGTACTTTTCCACCTAGTAGATCAGTCAAAGTTAAACATACTCTCCACAACATTTTATTTGAATTGCTTGGGGAATTAAAGGACTATTTTGAATTTTTCTACATTATTTATACTGAAATATCCCACATTCTCAAAACCACAATGAACATCCTGCTGCATTTACTGACACTCAATGGTAGGTCGAGTTTTTTTTTATGAAGAAAGTCAGTTGATTAGACCTTTTTACATATCCTACAACAATTGGTCTCTGGGGTCATTGCTCTTGAACCACTTTTAGATATCTTTTTTAGTGTCTCTATTGCTAATATGGCATGCTTGTCATTATCTAATCCTAATTCCTAAAAGCAACCTAACCCAAAAGATTGATATGAAAACCATCATTTAGACCTTGGTTTAACTTCTAGTTTTTTTTAATTTTTTTTTTTTTTTAATAATGTTTGAAAAAAATGGATAATAAACATTTCATCTGTCTTTTTTCTTGTTTGGGTTGTCTGTGCATGTTTAACATTGGATGTTATTTGGTTCCGATTCAGGTTTCTTCACCTGATTCTTTATTCGGCAGAGAGAGCTTGGAGTCATGCTATGGAGAAAAGGCAGCTTCCAAAGGGCCCAAATGCAAGTCAACGTATATATTTGATTGGTAGGTTACGGAAAGCAGTTAAATGGGCTACTTTGTTTTCACAACTGTGTGCAGCCAAGGCAGATTCTAGAACATCATTGGAAGCTGAGGTGTGTCTTTTAGTCAGTTATTGCAACAAAGATATGTGGTAGCAATTGCTTTTTTACATTTAATTTAATTATGATTAATTTTGTGCAGTATTTTATTTTGCATTCTTCTCCCCCGTTTCCTTTTGTACATTTTTTTCCCAATCTACTTCAGAGAAGATCATTTAGCATTTGAAATGTTTATATTTCTTTCTATTTATAGAATCAAATATTTTTATTTCTGTTTTCTTGCAAGGCTCTTTGGATGTTTGGTTTGGTATACATAGGTAGTAATACCGTAAAAATAAGATTTGCTAACACACAAGAATTAAAAAAAGTTACAATACACTTCATGTTTTTAATTTGTGGATAAGTATAGCTTCATTTCAACCCTGATGCATGGTAGTGTTTTAACATTGTCCTTAAAATTCAGTTTAGCATATTTTCATTCTTGATTAATACACTTAATATAACTTACTGTTTTGATTCTTTCCAGAATAATGTGATATTGCTGTAACCACAGCATCAAATTTCATGAAATGTAAACAAAAAAAGTAATATTTTATTGTAATGAATCAATAACCTATAGTAATGTTAAAATTGCATCATTTTTTTTTGTTACATATGGGACCATAGGCCTAAAACAGAGAAGAAAGACTACTGGGAAACAACGTAATGGATAAGAAATTTTAGGAGTTTTACTCTGATACATTACTTTTCCCACTTATTTGAAGGATTATGTGCAAAATTAGTGCTATATTGGAATTTTCGGAATGAATTTAAAATTACAAAATATTTTGGAGACTACATTAAAAACCTTCATTAAAACCGCTGCACGAAAATGCTACGCGACAAGCTGGATGTCGCGGGCGGCTGCATGATGTGAAGCGATGGCGCGATAGCGTGCTATTGACTACTCTTTTTGTCCATCAAGATGTCAGTATTATTTATATTGGTTTTTTCCAAGTTAATCTGTATTTTCCTATCCTGTTTTTGTTTGATAATTATTTATTAATTTCTTAATAATCTTTAGGAGTCTTTAGCTTTTTAAAATGCAAATGCTTTGATAGTTTTATTCCATTTTTTAAATCTATGCTGATAACTATTTTTATTTTGTTCATGAAAAATGAAAATGCTTTGTCTTTTGTTTGTTCACTGAATTTTAGGCATACGAGTCCTATATGAAGGGGAGTTTGTTGTTTGAACAAGATCAAAATTGGGACGTGGCCTTAATGCACTTCAAAAGTGCCAGGTGCATCTACTTTGTCTCTTAGACTCTTTGATTGATACATATTGCCTTGAAAAGAAGATGAAATAAATGCTTTTCTTTTTTTTTTACCCCCTCAAATGAACAAGCATGTGCTTGGTTGGACGAGATCTTTCTGTGAGAGGTTTGAAAATATATGCCTTTCTGTCTGGTCTTGCTTACTAGCTTTTGGGATACTTCTGTTTTTCTTTCAAGTTTTTAACTATTTGCTCATCCAATAGGGCTGTATATGAGGAATTAGGGAAGTATGGAGATTTGGATAACCAAGTTTTGTGTCGTGAGCGAGTTGAGGAACTAGAACCAAGTATCCGTTACTGCCTTCACAAAATTGGCCAGTCAAATCTACAGGCCTCTGAACTTTTACATATTGGTGATATGGAAGGTCCGGCATTATACCTTTTTAAAGCTAAATTAGACGTTGGTATATATTTCTTTTGTATATATCTTTGAAAAAAAGGAAAACACGTAACATGTGTAACTTTTCAATTCAGTACATTCAAGTATTTCTTATGAGATGTTGCATTGAGATGATTTTCATTTTCAAGTTTATTCAACAAGGCTACACCATCATCAGACATAAGATTACCTTTTAAATCATGATTTTAAATCAAGATTTTAAATCAAGATTTTAATTGTTAATTAACTTTCTTAATTATCTACCTTCATACTCAAGAATTTCCGATGTTTCAATTTCCGAGTGAAAGCTGATTCAACTTGATGCTTGGTTCCTTCCATTTTGCAAATATGGTTGGCTCCTACAATACATTCTACTGAGCCTCCCCCTTCCACGGATTGGATCCTTATGTTGAAAATTGCGAAATCCCTCGTATGCATTGTCTGTAAAGTATTATGTGGGGAGGTCACTTTTGCTAATTTTAAGTATAATGTTTTAAATTTCTATTCAAGAGTCTTGATCAGTTGCAATGATCTATTATTTGAATCAGTAGGTTGCTGTTTTGAAAGATAACAAGCTTCATGCATTCCTTTTCTATGATAGTAATAGAGAATTAAATTGTGTTTGTTCCAGGCTGTTGTGGCTGAGGCAAGATCTCAACAAGCTGCTTCAATGACAGAGTTCCATTGGCTTGGCCATAGATTTCCAATATCAAATGCAAAAACAAGAGTTGCAATTTTGAAAGGTTGGTAGTTCTTTCCCTTGTAAATTATAGTGCTATTAAGTTGAAAAGAAAACTTCTTGTTTAAATTTAATAGTCATCTTTCCTGAGTCTTAACCTGACCTACGTTCCATTTGAATCCACCTGGTTGTCTCTTATTCCACTCTGCCAAATGTCATTTGCTAGTACGCCTAGCTTTGCTGTCTTTCTGTGTTTTTGTGAGTCTGATGTGATAAAGTTAATTGATTGCAATATTGCCTAGACAGCATTCACTGTGTGCAAAAAGCATTCTCTTATGTAGTCCAGGATTGATGAATCACGCAAGAAATTTTTTAATATATTTGGTTGTGTGATTTAACATTTTTTTTTCTTTATGTTCTGCTTAGCTATGTCAATTAACGTTTCTATCTGAATAATTTTCTCAGCTCAGGAACTGGAGAAAGATATACATGGTCCCTTGGCAGACTCAATTCCAGCAGATAAAAGACTTGTTATTTTTGACAAAATCTTTTCTGCTTATCATGATGCAAGAGGCTATATTCGGGCTGATTTGGTATGGGAAATTACTTGATATTCTTGCTGTTAATTATGAATTATCAAAAAAATTAATATGGACCGTCCGTCCAGATCTGACGGTCCAGATTAAATGACAATTAAAAAATTAAAATATTTATTAGAATTCGTTCTCACTCTTCTTCCCCATCCCCCTGCTTCAGTGCTTCGCACCCCTATCACAATGAACCAGAAATTCTCTCTGCCACCGCCCACCCACCCCTGCCAACCACCGTCGTGCCGTCGCCTTCCCCTCACTCACTGCAATGAACGGACCAAATCTAAACATCTTGCTATGAACAACAAAACCAAAAAAAAAAAAAAAAAAACCCAAAGAAATCAGTGATCAAGTCTTTCATAGCATGAAAAACCAATAGATAGTAAACGCACCAAATGTGCTTCAATTAGCATGAAAAATTAGCATGATGAAAAAAAGAATGTAAATCTAAAGTGATTGTAATTAAACAAAATTTTAGCACTTTCGAAGAAGTGTCATTTTCTTTTTCAATGGTAAAGATACAGTGAGAGAAGAAAGATTTGAACCCATGATGCACGTGCTTCTTTTTGAACCCATATCAAAGATTGTAAACCCATTTTCAACATTCCATAACCCCCAAAACGAAAATTTCCATATTAGAAAAAAACCATTAATTTGTTCATTGCAGTGGGGGGCTTGCGACGCAGATGGGGAGAAGGCCGCCACCGAGACCACAATTCTTGTGTTCAAGGAGGGACGAAAATGATGCACATACGAAACTGGAAAATGAGTTCAAGCAGTTCATGAGTTCAAGGAGACCAAATGAGCCAAGGGAAGGGAGGGACCAAACTGCAAAATAATGAATTACAAGTTCTCTCTCCAACACTTTAATTTTATGAATTGTCACCGTGTCCACCTGCTACTACCATTTAAAAGGCTCCCTCATGTGGTGAGGGACAATTTTGCACCCTCATATTATTTAAATAAAAAAACTTCACTTCTTACGCAACAAAAAAAAATAGTCCGGCTTAAAAGTTCTTAACAATTCTCTAACTGTGTGGTTTAATGTGCCTTAGTTTTGAGGTTCTGTTCTCCTTTTGTTTTAGGCTCCTTTTGTTCTGTTCTCCTTTAGTTTTCAGGCTCTGTTTTCCTTTGTTTCAATTAACCTATTTTGAGATGTGTCTTGGACATTATTAGCAAAGTGTCCACAACATTTGCACAGTTATTAGTCTTTTGTGTATTTTTTATGGACGATTCTTTTTTTAAAGTCTCTGCCTTTTACGTGCGATATGCTTTTATTTATTTACCAAACCCGCAGCGTGGTGCAATTTATTAATTTTATCATATCACTTACACTCTCCTGCCATTACAAGGTGTACATACCATTTAAATGGGGTTAGATTTTGCTACTTTTATTTTTTAAGATTTCTACTATAATCTTTAAGCGGCTAATTTGATGTTATATTATTTCATAAAAGTTTCAAGATATTTTCTTGATTTTGAGTCTTACAAATCTGATTCTTATTCTGGAAGTATTACTAAAAGAAAAAAAAAAAAAAAACTAGGAACTTGGGAAAGAGTTAGAATCGGTAAATACTCCTCCTATGGTTTATACTTTATGCTAATGAAATGGTAGAGAATATGTATGAATTTCTCTGTAATTATAATGAAATGGCTCATTGCTTGGAAGATTAAAATTTAGGACATGACTCCTCCCCATCCAATTTTTTTTCATCCTCTATTCATCTATAATAAGACCTCTTTATTGCCATAGTTAGACCTCTTTATTCTCGGATAATTGTCATCGCCCTAGTAATAATAGTCGGCTGGCTGACATTGATGCCTATAATCATCAACATTAATAAGTTAACCATTTCTAACTCCAACTCTTGGCTCTCTAATATGACTTTTGGGTCATCCTATGTGTTCAATATTGGGCTAAACACGAACTCTTCCCCAATATTAAGTGTTTCCTTTTCCAAGTCCAGTAAAACTTCTGTATGAGCAAGGCAGATCCGAGTATAAACTCTGTCTGACCATAACATAAGTCCTCGGGCCTCAAGTTGTGATAGAGGAATGGACTTCTGTGTAAACAAAGCCGGTATGAGTATAAATTTGGCTAACCATAACGCAATATATTAAGTCTTCCTGTTTCCAAGTCCATTAGGACTTTGGTGTAAACAAGATGGATCCGAGTATGAACTCGGCCTGTCCACAACATAGTTCCTTCGAGCCTCGAGTCGTGAGAGACAAATGGACTTCCGTGTAAACAAAGTCGTCCCGAGTATAAACTCGGCTAACCATAACACAATATATTAAGTAAAGGAGACCATGAAAAAAAGAGGACACAAAGCTTCCATAAAATCACTTCCGAAAGAGTTGTTAATAGAGGTAATTGCAAGGGTTGCATCCCATTCTTTTGGGGACCTTCTCAACATGAAGAAGTGTTGCAGAGATTTTCTTGATGCCGCAGAAGACAGCCTCGTCTATCAACATGTTTCTTTGGAATTATTCGAGTACGGATGGCCTCGTAATGAAGGAGAGTCGTCCTTCTTGAAGCGATGCAAGGAAAGCAAAAACATTGAGACCATGTTTAGAGAAGGATTGCTGCAATATGTTAGTTATCCAAACAAAGAGATTGGTGGTCTTGAGATCTTGAAGGTAGCTGCTAAAAAGGGTCACAGGGAGGCAAAATATGTGTACGGTATGATCATGTTGTGCTCCCAAAACGAAGAGTTGAGAGAAGAAGGACTCGAGCATGTACGTTTTTTGAGGAAGTCTAGGTGTGTTCTAAGATGTCGGAAGAAGGTGAAAGAAGAAATGCGATATATGTGGAAAAATAATAAAACGCTGCAACATAATAAAAAAACTCTTTGCCAATGCAAGAGCACATGCAGAGGATTGAAACAAGGTGGATGGCCACTACTATACGATGAAGACGATGATTTTA
Organism: Sophora flavescens; assembly: GCA_030762895.1. Lineage (NCBI taxonomy): Eukaryota > Viridiplantae > Streptophyta > Magnoliopsida > Fabales > Fabaceae > Sophora > Sophora flavescens. Next base: position 33,131,189 of record CM061068.1, read on the forward strand.
ATGACTGTGAATATTGCAGATGGGATGAAGAGTTATATTTTTTTCTACCAGTTACTTAATGTTCATTAATTAGTTTCGGTTTTTTTAATTCATTAATTGGGGGAAGTTATGTTATATATCCTGATAGTTATAATGTTGTTGGATACAATTGCTTTGTATCCACCAACATTATAAGGGTAAACTATCAGGATATATAACATAACTTCCCCCAATTAATGAATTAAAAAAACCGAAACTAATTAATGAACATTAAGTAACTGATAGAAAAAATATAACTCTTTATCCCATCTGCAATATTCACGGTATGATCATGTTGTGCTCCCAAAACGAAGAGTTGAGAGAAGAAGGACTCGATCATGTACGTTTTTTGAGGAAGTCTAGGTGTGTTCTAAGATGTCGGAAGAAGGTGAAAGAAGTAATGCGATATATGTGGAAAAATAATAAAACGCAGCAACGTAATAAAAAAACTCTTTGCCAATGCAAGAGCACATGCAGAGGGTTGAATCAAGGTGGATGGCCACTACTATACGATGAAGACGATGATTGGGATGAAGAGTTATATTTTTTCTATCAGTTACTTAATGTTCATTAATTAGTTTCGGTTTTTTTAATTCATTAATTGGGGGAAGTTATGTTATATATCCTGATATAAGGGTAAACTATCAGGATATATAACATAACTTCCCCCAATTAATGAATTTAAAAAACCGAAACTAATTAATGAACATTAAGTAACTGATAGAAAAAATATAACTCTTCATCCCATCTGCAATATTCACTGTCATTAAAATCATCGTCTTCATCGTATAGTAGTGGCCATCCACCTTGTTTCAACCCTCTGCATGTGCTCTTGCATTGGCAAAGAGTTTTTTTTATTACGTTGCAGCGTTTTATTATTTTTCCACATATATCGCATTACTTCTTTCACCTTCTTCCGACCTCTTAGAACACACCTAGACTTCCTCAAAAAACGTACATGCTCGAGTCCTTCTTCTCTCAACTCTTTGTTTTGGGAGCACAACATGATCATACCGTACACATATTTTGCCTCCTTGTGACCCTTTTTAGTAGCTTCCTTCAAGATCTCAAGACCACCAATCTCTTTGTTTGGATAACTAACATATTGTAGCAATCCTTCTCTAAACATGGTCTCAATGTGTTTGCTTTCCTTGCATCGCTTCAAGAAGGACGATTCTCCTTCATTACCAGGCCATCCGTCCGCGAATAATTCCAAAGAAACATGTTGATAGACGAGGCCGTCTTCCTGCGACATCAAGAAAATCTTTGCAACACTTCTTCATGTTGAGAAGGTCCCCAAAAGAATGGGTGGCAACCCTTGCAATTACCTCTATTAACAACTCTTTTGGAAGTGATTTTATGGAAGCTTTGTGTCTTCTTTTTTTCATGGTCTCCTTCATCAATCTTAAAGTATAGTAATAGATCGATGGACTACCTGGATAAAACACCATCGATCTATTACTATACTTTAAGATTGATGAAGGAGACCATGAAAAAAAGAGGACACAAAACTTCCATAAAATCACTTCCAAAAGAGTTGTTAATAGAGGTAATTGCAAGGGTTGCCTCCCATTCTTTTGGGGACCTTCTCAACATGAAGAAGTGTTGCAAAGATTTTCTTGATGCCGCAGAAGACAGCCTCGTCTATCAACATGTTTCTTTGGAATTATTCGAGTACGGATGGCCTCGTAATGAAGGAGAGTCGTCCTTCTTGAAGCGATGCAAGGAAAGCAAAAACATTGAGACCATGTTTAGAGAAGGATTGCTGCAATATGTTAGTTATCCAAACAAAGAGATTGGTGGTCTTGAGATCTTGAAGGTAGCTGCTAAAAAGGGTCACAAGGAGGCAAAATATGTGTACGGTATGATCATGTTGTGCTCCCAAAACGAAGAGTTGAGAGAAGAAGGACTCGAGCATGTACGTTTTTTGAGGAAGTCTAGGTGTGTTCTAAGATGCCGGAAGAAGGTGAAAGAAGTAATGCGATATATGTGGAAAAGTAATAAAACACTGCAAATAAAAAAACTCTTTGCCAATGCAAGAGCACATGCAGAGGGTTGAAACAAGGTGGATGGCCACTACTATACGATGAAGACGATGATTTTAATGACTGAATATTGCAGATGGGAGGAATAGTTATATTTTTTCTATCAGTTACTTAATGTTCATTAATTAGTTTCGGTTTTTTTAATTCATTAATTGGGGGAAGTTATGTTACATATCCTGATAGTTTACCCTTATAATGTTGCTGGATACAATTGCTCATCCAGGTGAGATTCTTATTCACGAAAGATGAGCGTAATTATTAATTGAGAAATTTAAGTAATTAGTTTAAACTATATTTTGTCATAAAAAATATTTTAACCTTTTGAAAGTTCCCCTTTGCTATAATATACTATTTGATATACACTTTTAAGATTGTGATTTGTCAAACAACTTTAAAATTATCGTGATCTTTTAATTGGTCTCCCTTGTTAAAGTGCTTGTCATAATCTGTGTTCATGTTTTGACCTTTAGCAACTGAAGACTAATTTTGATACAAATATATGCTTTCCATTTTAATCAAGTAGAGAGAAATTGTGACAACCACTTCAGATCTTTGCATTGATTCTCTAGATGAAATTTACATCTGTAATGCTAAAATTATTGCAGGAATACATTAATATTTTTTTTTGATAAACAGTGGGAATACGTTGATACTTCAAATTACTTAGAAATTTAACGACATACCTGAATTTGTGTCATCCATGTAAAGGGTCAATATATTGAAAATGTTGTGTTGGTTCCTCTCTGAGTGTGTGAAGAAAATTAGCTTATTGCAGAAATTTCTATACGTGCATCTCATTCTAAAAGCATTTAGTTCCCCTTGACGTTAAAAATATGTTTTCCTAGGTTCCCCTTTTATTTTGAGGGAGAATGGGCCCCTGGTTTCACCGTTATAGACTCATAATTAATCTTCAACATTACATTAAATTATGATGGAAGTATATATTATATAAATAACGATCAGAAGAGCATAGAGGTTTTCTGGTGCTATTGCATGTATATGGTTCGATAATAATTTATTTATTTGTAGAGTTCCAGTCATAGTTTTCATAATAACAATACCAATACAGCATTGAACTAGTGAAAAACTATGGTGGCGTGAAGATGGTAGCATAGGAAACATGCAGGGACCCAGCAAAGAGTGTCCTATTAAACTCTTGAACTTCACTTACTGCTTCATTACCATACTCTTGGATAAGAGACACAGCCTGCAGAATGAAACCATTCTCAGTGACCCTGACTCCTCTAGGCAAAATAGAAGATCTTGGGGATAGAGGTGGTCCTAAATAAGTATTCACTGCCACCCAAAACTGGCCCCTTGAATTCCTCTTTATGTTATCTGGTCTTCCTGCAAGTGGCAAGAATATATCTGATGTATTTGCTCTCTGCCCTTTGAGCCAGAATCTCTGAATTTTGTTTGCCATGAACTCACTAACAAGGACAAATGATCCATCTCTGCTTACTGCCACCCCAGCTGCCACAGCAAGACCCCCTAGCAACACTGTGGTTTGGTTGGTGCTTGGATCATATCCGAATAGCCTCCCAGAACTATCTCTGCTGTTTAGCAGTGCCTGAAAATCTCTGCATAAATCAAGTGCCACATTTGTTACTAGAGCCTAAACTAGAATGTGCTAGTTTGTCCATAAAAAGCATGCATGAGGATCTGCTCTTTCATTTTGGTATATCACACTCTGTCTCCACCGATAATATGCTGACATGTTGGTTAAAATTTTATATAATGTTGAAAAGGTAGAATACATGACAACATATTATTGGTGGAGATAAGCCCCAAAATGAGACAAGAGATCTTCATCCAAAAAACACGTGCTTATAATATTTTGATTTCTCATCAAGTGAAGGAAGGAACTAGTTACCTAATCTGGAAATTAGCACTGGCCTCTGTAAAATAAATGACTCCAGTGTCAGGGTCTACATCCAAAGCTGCAGTAAACTTTAGAGGACTGTCTTGTATAGCACCAACAAGTTGAGTTGGAGGCCCTCCATTGGGACCAACCTTCACCAGCCCAAAATAAGCATCAGCAACATATAGGTCGCCTGTCTGATGATTGAAACCCAATCCTAAAGGCCTCCCACATGTTGCTTGAAGTGCTGAGAAGTCAGCAAGGCCATCACATATTGTTTTGTTCCTGGACCAACAAAAAAAGCAATTATTATTGTGTTATTCACACCCCAAATTTCATTGACTACTTTTATATTGGTGACTAGTAGCATGCATTAAAGGTTTTAAATTGCGGTCGATGACGACAATTTAGATTATAACATTGAGGTTTTGTGAACAACATTTATCATTATGAGATGATGGAGATGTTAATAAATTACAAATATTGGTAATGGATGCTTTAAACATGTGAGACTGCATCTGCATAGAAATAAATAGATAAAGCTGTCACCCATCTTGATAGTTCGATCTACTTGACACTTACCTGCTTGGGGAAGAGTAAGCATATTCCTTGAAACCATCATTTGGTCCAACATATTTGAAGATCCTTCCATAAGAAACACCAGCATAAGGCCCTCCATCGTTTCGGTCAAATGCTAGAGACTCGGGGCCTGTCAGTGGTGACGGTAGCTGGAGCTTGCCGAGCATTATAGCAACTGATGATGGGGGAACACGAGAGGAAGATGAAAGTCGCAAAGATCATAACCATCATCATAGTAATGCTAAACATGATTGCTAATAACGTTTGATATTGCAAGGGGCATTAAGCGTAGCACTCGGTAATAATATATTTATAGACATGCAGTGCAATGCAATAGCATGCTCTAGCGCGTTGTATGTCATCATTTACCAGGTGGAAACGTGAAACAACTAGCGAGAGAAAGATTGTGGACCCAACAACCACGTGGAAAGAACACATAGTTCGTAGTTTTGTCAATGAACAAGTAAAATATGGGAAGGGTGCAGAATAAAAATGTGAAGCTGTGATGGTAGGAAGTGGAGAGTAGATGAGGGCGGCAAGTAAGTACTAACAGTTTTTGCAGTTATGTTGCAGATGCTTTCTCTCGTGTTGTCACTCATGAAGATACACATTTTTTTTTTTGGTAACTTCAAATTTTGGGCGAGAGGATGGTGCTAAGTCTAAGAAGATAACTAATTATAAAGAAATTTATATTTATCTCATCTCAAAAAGACTAGTGCGAACTCGAACCTATAACCTGTCATGTTTCATTAAATCAATCCCAGGTTGAAGATACACCTATGTTAAGAACAAAATATTGATTTATTTATAATTTTTTTTTATGAATAATTAATTTATTTTTTAATTTGAATTTTATAAAAGTAAAACTATTAATTTAAAGTTCGATTTTTGTTTGGAATTTATAAAATAAGAATCAAGTTATGTTAATTGTATACCTTTAAAACTCGCCTAAATTTTTAAAGTTTACAAAAGCATGCTTTGTTAGTAAATAAATATAATAGAATTCTAATATGCTTTCCGGAATGATAATCTAAGCATATAGGAAGAGAAAGTGTAACAGTTATAGCCACCATTGGAGTTGCTACATGTATCTCTATAATTGTCCCATCTACCCCTAAATTTTTTTTTTTAAAAAAAATTATTATCCAAATATCCTTAAAAATAAAAAATATATCTACACTAATTTTCTACCCTTTTCTTTCTCTTCTCTCTCCACCCCTCTTCTCTCTCATCTCAGATGCCCCTTCAGAGAAGACCTTCTCACAATGTTGTTTTTAAACCTTAAAAAAATAAATGGTTAAGTTTGTTGTTGGTTGTTGTATTTATTATTGAATAAAAATTTATATGAATTAACCTTTTTTTTTTTGAAAGGATGATTTAACTGTTAATACAGAGAAGCAATGCTATCAGCATACCCTTTTCTTGCACAAGCTAATTTTCTTCGTGGAAAGACACATTAGTATTAACATCACACTGCTATTGCTATTCACTGAGTTATTAATAAAGATCTGAGCAGTGGCTGTTTAAATAGTGAATTTCCCTCAACATGCACAAACACAATCGCTAGATTTGCATTTATTTCTCCTTTTCTTTAATGAAAATATTATGATACTAGTGTCTTGAAATACACAGAACAATCTAAGTTTTAAATCTTCAATTAATAACCCTATCCGTCATAACTTATTTTAACGACAAGGTTCATATTGTAAGAGCTCAAATATCAAGCTCAACTTTTGCCACGTTAATACCGATGGATTAAACATGAAACATCCAGCAGAAAAGCAAGGATTATAAACTACTGCAAATAAGCGGTAGAGATGTAGTTTGTGACTACTTTCTATTGACAAAATTTTAACGTATCAATGTCCTGTCTCGGTTTTAAGGCCAACAAAAACAATTTTTTTTATAGAAAAAACAAGAAAATAAACAGCTTCATAATTCTTATTCTTATATGCTAAACACAAGAAACGGAAAAACTTAACAAAATGATACAAATGTGTAATCAACAAACACCCTAATGCAGGGCATATAAGTGACATTCTTTTCCCCAGCTAGTGTAGTTTCAATTTCCAAGGATGAGTATGACGCTCAAAGCAGTTGGAAGCAGTTGAGTTTCTTGATTCCAACAGCTAGAAGGAACAATGTATCCAGATAAATGACGGGGGCAAATTGCAAATTACCTACATATAAGTCAATATCAGCGTAACCAAAATGACCAAAGGAAGGAGATGGCATTGAAGTTGGCGAAAAGGGAGTGAAAGACACGGCAGAGCAAAAACAAGGAGTAAATGCAAACTGCATAATCACATATGACACTAGAAAATAATTTAATATGAAGACACTTACATTTTCTACAAATAATCTTTATAAGAAACTTTCAATGTTCAGTTCAACAAAGGAGCAGGGATCAGGAATATCGAAGTTGTTTAATACCTGAAAGAATACATAACAAGAATTAGTAGCTATTGAGGTGCATAACCCCAAAATGCATGTTTCTTAGTTAAATTTTGAAAGGATAAATTCAAATTATATGATGTAAAAAATGAAGAAATTACAGAACAGAGACATGTATCTTTGTACAATTTTGAATACTAAAGCATCCATTCTGCAGATGCCTCTTCTAATTATTTCAACCAATCCAAAAACACCTCTATTAGATACGGCTGACTACAGAAATATATACAATTACTATAAAAAAACACGTATTCACAATTATGTAACAACTAGCCAGACTAAACCAAGATGACATTATTTTAGCAATCGCAAGTACCTCCGGATGAACAATGCCAAAAGTGCCAATGTGTTTTCCCTTGTAAATGATTCTAGCTTGTCTACCAGCAAGAAACTCGGGCTCCTTCAATAGACAGTTAAGTTAATAAACAAGTAGTCAGAAGCAGAATAAATTTTCCTAAGGGCGCACACACACATGCACAGAACACGTATGCAGCATGAACTTACATCTGATCGCTCAATATAATAACCTGATGTATCACCAGGTGAAACAAAGGGAACCCCATTCTTTTCCATTACTCTGTCCACCAAGCCATGAATTATCTGCATATCATTGGATAAATGATAGTGAATGTAATACAATAAATATTTTACGTTCAATAACTCATATTCAAAGAGAAAAGAACCATCGTTGAGCCAAAAAGAAGAGCAGAGAACGAAATCAAATGTAATGCCATGAGGTCACTATTTAGAATACCTCAAATCCCGCATTAGCGCCACAGAACAATGCAGAAAGTTGACGAAGATTTTTTGCACCAACATCATTTTTGTCATCCAAAATTGCTATATCACCCACTTCAAAAATCTGAAACAAAATTACAAAATAGGAATGTTTGGTTATACACTTAAAACAGAGAAGAGGATAAATAATGAAAAAGTTGTGTAGAACTTGAGATAGCAAAAAAATTTGGAATATTGCTCAACTCAAAGGGAACTTTCTAGTGGTTTGCCACGGGAGCTCGTTTTTCTTTCAGGAGTTCGTTTGGCGGGATATCAATTAAATTGCTACCCTTTATCAAATATGAAAAGACACAAGTATTTCTGAATAGCTTGAGTGAATAATGCACTCAGCAAAAGATATATTTATAGAGCTGATTTACACAGGAACTAGCATGCTAAATACAATTTACAAGGTAATTAAAATGGACGGTAGGACGGTGCAATGTATCTACTTCTATACAATGAACCTAACTACTTGGGAAGGGAAGTCATAAACATTGTTATTTCCAACACTCCCCCTCAAGCTGGTGAATAGGTATTCTCTATTCCCAGCTTGGATAGAATTCTTTCGAATGCAGGGCTGCTTAGTCCTTTAGTTAGAATATCTGCAAGTTGTTCTTGTGAGGGTACGTAAGGAGTACAAATCAAACCACAATCGAGCTTTTCTTTGATAAAATGTCTATCCACCTCGATATGTTTAGTTCGATCATGCTGAACAGGGTTATGTGCAATGCTGATTGCAGACTTGTTATCACAATAGAGCTTCATAGGTCCTTCCCACTTAATCTTCAAGTCATCTAGGATAATTTTAAGCCATAATAATTCACAAATACCTTGTGCCATAGCCCGAAACTCAGCTTCAGCACTAGAGCGGGCCACCACATTTTGCTTTTTACTTCTCCAAGTCACTAGATTTCCCCCGAGGAATGTACAATACCCGGTAGTGGATCTCCTGTCAGTAATTGACCCTGCATAATCCGCATCTGTATATGCTTCAAGAGTCATTCTACCATTTTTCTTGAATAAGATTCCTCTCCCTGGAGTTCCTTTGAGATATTGCAGAATTCTATAAGCAGCCTGTAAATGAATTTCTTTTGGATTGTGCATAAATTGACTAACCAAACTTACAGCATAAGCAATATCCGGTCTTGTGTGAGACAGATAAATTAATTTCCCAACTTGGAGCTGGTACATCTCCCTATCTATTGCAACATCTTCTGCATTTCCCATTCTTAGACTCGGATCTGTGGGAGTACTTGTAGGTTTACATGCTGCCTTTCCTGTCTCTTTAAGCAAATCTGTGATATATTTTTGTTGAGATATGAAAATGCCATTTTGGGAATGAGCTACTTCAATTCCCAAAAAATATTTCAGCTTCCCAAGAGTCTTGATCTCAAACTCCTTTGCCAAACACTGACTTAAGACTTGCTGCTCCCTCCAATCATTTCCGATCACTATGATGTCATCCACATACACTAATAATACTGTCACTCCCCCTGAATTGGAGTGTTTAGTGAATAATGTATGATCTCCTTGACTCTGTTTGTATCCCAAGGCTGTCATGACTTTAGTGAATCTTCCAAACCATGCACGGGGTGATTGCTTGAACCCATACAATGCCTTTCTTAACCTGCAAACAGCATTGGTTGGAGCACTTTTACCATATCCTGGTGGCACATCCATATAAATTTCCTCCTCAAGATCCCCATGTAAGAAAGCATTCTTTACATCAAATTGTTGTAATTCCCAGCCATAATTTGCCGCAAGAGATAATATTACCCGGACGGTATTCATCTTTGCAACCGGAGCAAAGGTCTCCAAGTAGTCAATCCCATAAGTTTGTGTAAAGCCTTTGGCAACCAGCCTTGCTTTGTATCTCTCTATCGATCCATCGGCCATATACTTTACTGTATACACCCACTTGCACCCAACTGGTTTCTTCCCTTCGGGCAAAGCAACAAACTCCCAAGTTCTATTCTTTTCCGGTGCTTCCATCTCTGTATCCATGGCTTGCTTCCATTTTTTATCAGATAATGCCTCAAAAACATTGGATGGTATGGAAGTAGTGTTTAGGTTTGCAAGGAAGGTCTTGTGGGTTGGTGAGAATTTCTTAAATGACAGGTAATTTGAGAGAGGATATACTGGTTGTTTGGTACACTTTCGGGTGCCTTTTCTGATTGCAATGGGAAGGTCTTCAACTGTTTGGGTTTCTGTTTCATCCTGTAAAGCTGGAAAATTATTTTGTAAAGCTGGAAGATCAGAATTTGTTACCTGAGTTGAAGGAATTGAGTCGGATTCTTGGACGTGTGTTGATTCAGGAATGACCTTTAGCCTTCTTCTAAACACCTGATTTTTCCAAGGTCTTCCAAACAGGACCGAATTATCAGCCAAAGGAGTATCAATAGTTGATGAAGAAGGTTCCATTTCAGTTTCAGCTTCAAGATTAGATTGAGGCTCATTTGTACTAGATTGAGGCTCATTGGTACCAGACTCAAGGTTAGGGAGAACAGGAGTTTCCAAATGAATTTCAGGGAGAACAGGAGTTTCCAAATGAATTTCTGTATCCTCCTTATCTTCCCTAAAACTCTCCCCCTGAAGATAAGGTTGGAGAAAATAGGCTTGTTCTTCATGAAAGGTGACATCCCGTGAAACAAAGAATTTTTTCGACGGGGGATAGTAACACTTATATCCTTTCTGAGTGGAGGAATACCCAACAAAAACACACTTTAAGGCTCTAGGATCAAGTTTACCTCTTTCTTGACTGTGAACATGAATAAAGGAGACGCACCCAAAGATCCTCAGTTTGAGGTTATTAGTGGGGGATAAGTTAGGGTAGAAAGAGGAAAGAAAATCCATAGGACTTTTAAACCCCAAGACTCTAGAGGGTAATCGATTAATAAGATATGTTGCTGTTAAAACAGCTTCCCCACAAAAACCTTTTGGAACATTTTTCTGATACAGTAGTGCTCTGGTTTGATCTAGAAGATGCCCATTTTTCCTTTCTGCAACCCCATTTTGCTGCGGTGTTTTGACACAAGAAGATTCATGAATTATTCCCTCCTTTTGGCAAAATGGAGTTAGAACATGATTGAAGTATTCCTTGCCATTATCTGACCTTAATCTTTTTATTACCACACCAAACTGATTTTTGATCATTGAAACAAAGTTTGGAAAAACTGTACTGGCTTCAGATTTGTGTTTAAACAGAAAAACCCAAGTAACACGAGTGCAATCATCAATAAATGTCAAACAATCTAGCCCCAGACACATTTGGAATAGAAGAGGGTCCCCAAACATCAGTATGAACAAAATAAAAAGGAAATGTGCTTCTTTTATTACTTATGGGAAAAGGTACGCGCTTGTGTTTTGACATTTCACATACCTCACAATGGAAACTTTCAACAGTCAACCCAGTAAACAAAGATGGAAACAAAATTTTGATGACACTGAAAGAGAGGTGACCTAATCGACAGTGAAACAAATGGATCTTCTCTTTATTCGAAAGGACGGACTCTGACTTGTATGAGTGGGGCAAGTTGTTTCTGGCTGTGTAGAGCACACTTGTTCCTTCAAGATAGTAAAGGCCATTCCCTTCTCTAGCACGTCCAATCATCCTCCCGAATCCTTGTCCCGAAATTCCAAAGCAATTACTATAAAAAATCACATTACAGGATAGGTCTTTTGTAAGTTTTTGTATGGAGATGAGGTTTGTGGATAGTTTTGGAACATGAAGAACATTCATTAAAGTTATAGATGGATTTATCTCAATGTTTCCAATCCCAAAGAATGATTACAGAGTTACCATCAAGCGGTGATAATTTTCTTATTACTGGAACAAGGAGAATATGTGGAGAAGTATTTAGAGGAGGGTGTCATATGGTGTGGTGGCACTGGGTCTAATATCCAAAAAGGGGTAGGAGAATTTTTTGAGACATTAAATCCGAATGAAAGTGGAAGCTTACCCGAATATGCCAAAGTACGATTACTGGTAATTTCTCCAGATCGTTGAGGAAAGCCCTCATTGTTTCCAAGTCCTTCTGCTTGACAATTTCCTCACCATTCGACATGGAGGAACTAGAAAAACAGTAACAAAACCAGCAAGTGCAGCAAACGAGGCAGAGATGGAGGGCCAACAAACGGGGCTGCAAAATGCTCACCAAATAAAGACCCACGGGTCAGTGTCTCCCAGGAGAAGTACAAAGTACAAAAAGCGGATGGTTTAAGTCAGAAAACAGAGGAACAGTGGTTCAAACAAAGTTCGAATCTGGACCCACAACAACAAGTGACCAAAACACAAAACGGATGCTCAAAACAGGTCCAGGAGAAGCCGAAGGTGTGAACGAAGCAATCGGGCAGCACGTGCGGTGGCTGGAAAGTAAAGTGGACCCGTGTGTGGCGGCGCGTGTGGAGGTATTTGGCGGCGAGATTCTGGGTTATGGCCGATCAGAGGACAGCTGTTCTGATGGTATGGTCGGTGATCTGAAAGGCTATGGTCAACGGAGGACTATGGTGGTCAACGGCGGTTCTGATGGTCGGACCAGTATGGGTGTTGGTGGTTCTGGACAGTTGGAGATTTGAGAGGGTTGGTGTTTGGTATTTGGTGAACAATTGAGTTAAAATCTGGGTTGGTGTTTGAAGGGTGTGTTGGGACAAAAAACACAGCAAGGGAGGCTCTTGTGATAAAGCTGAGAAGAGGTTGAATGTGCAATGAAGGCACAAGAAAACAACAGGTCCTGCAATAAAGGCAAGGTACCTAAGGAAACACAGCAATGAAGGCTGAGGCAGCGGAAAGAAACAGAGACTCCCAGGGTCGGGAGCTCTGATACCATATCAAATATGAAAAGACAGTATTTCTGAATAGCTTGAGTGAATAATGCACTCAGTAAAAGATATATTTATAGAGCTGATTTACACAGGAACTAGCATGCTAAATACAATTTACAAGGTAATTAAAATGGACGGTAGGACGGTGCAATGTATCTACTTCTATACAATGAACCTAACTACTGGGGAAGGGAAGTCATAAACATTGTTATTTCCAACACCCTTATTCCAAACCATTGCAAATGAGAAAATGAACAAGCTTCGATTTGATGAGTGTAGTACAGTAGTCAAATAGGTTAACTTTCTAATATCATAGACACATTGTCATAACATTGCATACTAATGTTATCTCTAACTAAGGAATAGTGGCAATTTGAAATTGACATGAAGGTTTGGACAATTATTTTCAAGGCATATTCATAAATATTACACTAAAAGGATATAACTAAAATTGAAGATCCCACATAATTGACTATCACCTAGGACTTAATTTTCAGCTGTGTTCATCATTGAAAGTATGAATACCTAAAGGCTCATAATACAAAGATCAAAAACCACAGGAGAGAACTAAAATAATACCTTTATGGGCTTTGGGTGATCCTTGTTGTGAGCAACAGTTTTCAAAATGCCAGGCATAAGACTAGTCCGAACAGCCTGTGTATATGTTAAATACAAAATTAAACTACATGAACTAAAGCCGAAAACTTAAGAAAAAAAAGAAAGAGAAAATCAATATATCATTTTTATATTGGTAAAAAACCATTATATCACTGTAATGAATACAAACATCCAACCACTTGCTTGGAATTTTAGTTTTAGAGAATTGTAAGACTAAAATCAATGAAAGACTTTAACAGATAGAGTTGAGTGCATTTTGGGAGCTTAGCAAGAAGTGTGGGAAGAGAAAGTGAGAAACCCCGTCAATATAGTGAACCTAGCAAAAGGCCGGGTCAACATATACATGCAAGTAATGGGAAGATATGTGACACATCGACTATCAGCCAAATAAATATGGACTGTATCTAGTCCAAGTCGGTAACTGGTTCAACCTCACAGTTTATCCCAAGCAAATCAACCACTAATGGGTAGATTGCAGATAAATTAAGCTCATTGATCCAGCCAAGAATGTGCAACTTTATATTGCCATTCAATGCTGCAAACATAAGCCATGAATCTAATTTGTGACATGCGACACACAGACAATAGGGAAAAAAGAAAACAATGTAGCAATGGCAAAAAAAAGATCATTAAGCTTTGACAAACAGATTGACATTACAGACGACAGCCTGGATGCAGCAGCATTCCCATCATGGCAAGCATTTCATAACACTTAATCATTTCAATTCTTAAATAAAATGTAGCATAATCGGCATTTCCAAGTACAAATCCCCCTTCCAATTTTCAAAATATAAGCTACATACCACAGTACCAATCTTGAAAAGGCTATTAGAATTTAGAAGTGATCTGTATAAGAAACCTTAAAAACTATTGATAGTTTGTTCAATAACTTGAAAAGACGACAGGAAAGAGTAACTAATTAACAAACTAGAAGATTTATGCAAAAAGATCAGTACTTAAAATGAACATTTCAATTGCTAAAATGTACAAACTACAAGATTTATGCAAAAAGATCAGTACTTAAAATGAACATTTCAATTGCTAAAATGCGGACATTCTATCGTCATTGCAGTTAGATGAACGTATCCATTGCTGTTGAACAAGGAAGATATGTTGTATTAACCTCAAAGTCTGAAGACCTAGGGTTTCCAATGATAACTGCTTTTGATTTATCATCTTTGCGGTTTAGCAAGGCAAAGTTTTCCTTTTTGGAGCATAGTATAAATGTCAAGACCTCCGTGAACCCAATCATTGCAACCTGAAAAGAAGTTTAGGAATAAAAAGATTTAGATAACTAGGCAATTTAATAATTACAACAACATTAATAAAGACTCTGCAAGGCTTTAGTCATTTATTCCATAGCATTGATTCTAACAAAGATGATAAAATTATTGGCATATTTAAAATAAAATCAAAGCATGAAACAATAACACACTTCAATCATAGGAGTCAAATGATCTGTACTTTTGTTGTATACCTCTTTTCTGATAAGATCACTGAGCTCGTTCAGAGAAAGTAGTGTCAAGGAAGTAGCCAATCTCTTTGAGCCCTTATTATCTACTACTGCTTTATCCTTAATAGCATTGAAACCATAAGCAATTGCAACATCCTATAGATAGAAGAAACCAGAAAACAAAAGGCATGCTTGTGAGAAAAATATACATGTAATAGATCCATTTTTGTAATATGCTTTCAGAAATGATCAAGCGTATCACTGATAATACCTCCATAACATCACATGGGTGAAGAACATCACTTCTACTAGGAGGTACAGATACAACAATGTTACACTGCTTATTGCCAGATGCAGACTGTTTGGCATGCAATTGCATCCGATTTAAGAGCTTAGTAACCTAAAGAAAATGGGGAGAAACAAGAATGACAAGTTAAACAAAGATCCTTTCAGATGCTAACAGAAAATATGAGCTTCAAATCTTGCATTTTAGACAATGGGTCTGTTTGGATTGGCATATAAACAATTTATTTGGGTTTATCTACTGGCATAAGCACTTGTTAGAGTGTTTGGGAGAACTTATGAAAACAGCTTATGACATGTCCATAAGCTGTTTTCAGATTATTTTGATAAGCACTCCAGGATAGCTTATGAAAACAACTTATAGTTTACATAAAAACAGTTTGACTATATTTTCAATTTGATTATAGAAATAACTAATACATAAGCGCTTATATGATAAGCTGTTTATCCAACAGCTTATCACATAACTTAAACATAAGCTGTTTACCCAAACAGGCATGCGGATAAAGAGACTAACTAAATAGAACTTAAAGAAAATCATGACATGAACTGAAGAACTCAACCACAGAAGGACACTGCATGAATAAAATAAAGGCCACTGTAATATACACAAATCTTAAAATAAAATATCTCTGTTTTTACAACACAGCTACAGAAACTGAGCCCTTTAGATAAATTAACATGGGACAAATTTCAAGCTGTAAATTAAAATCTCAACAATAAGAGTAGATCACTGTATCAATTTTTAAAAGTTTGGCATAAATGTCATAAAAATTAAACTAACAAATTGTGATGTGTCTGACAAAGACCAGGATACGTAAAAAGAAGTATAATTTCCCCAGGACATTTTTTTTTCATAAGAGAAATGTCTCAAAAGAGGCTACATGATCTTTTGCGAGTTATATGACCCTAAATTCAGGCATCAACCAAAATTGCCAACTGTGTTGAACTAAGTAATTCAGGATCATTACATTAAAAGAGGTCTAAAAGGAACTACATAATAACAACTAGAAGCTCCACAAATCCTTTTGACATGAGATAATAAAATGTTAATTGTGCTTACAAAAAAAAAAGTTAATTGTGAGTTTAACTGGGTTATCAATAGTCAATTGGCAAGTCCAGGAACCGGCCAATGAATATGAAGCACCAAAATTCACCTTACATTTTACATTAGAAATTTGCAGGAATGAATTACCTCTTCTGCCTCCAATGACACCCCAATCAATCCCGTAATGTAAGACAGCGAAACTTCCATATTGTAGACAGACAAATCAGGATATATGTGTGATTTTCCATCAGAATAAATCACTTCAACTGGTTCGATGACAAACTTATTTTCACAATATTCCGAGAAGGTTGTTACCTA
Organism: Sophora flavescens; assembly: GCA_030762895.1. Classification (NCBI taxonomy): domain Eukaryota; kingdom Viridiplantae; phylum Streptophyta; class Magnoliopsida; order Fabales; family Fabaceae; genus Sophora; species Sophora flavescens. Next base: position 33,147,487 of record CM061068.1, read on the forward strand.
AATAAATATAAAATAGTATATCATCTTCTAAACAATTGTGACATTCACAAAATGTAAATTGAGTAACATACAAAGAAATTCACATCTCTACCATTGTATTCAATACAATCTTTGCCTTTGTCAGATCAGTTGCAGTACATTCAATAAATACGTTCTTTGTCTCCAGAGTAATGGCTGAATGAGCACCATTGATAATTGGCGGTAAGGATAAGACAGTTCTGCCAAAACGTTATAGAATATCAAAAATTGAATTGAACAACAGTGTGTAGGAAGTAAGAACTAAGAGCAAATTAGAGGTCAAGTGCCACTAGCTTGCTGTTCACAAAAAGCATAATAAACAAAAGTATGAGCAGGAGAAATCATCAAAAGCATTTCTGCAAGTAAACCTGACAAACATTAAGTGGGAAAGCATCTCATTGAAGAAAATAGGACAATTCTTTTCAGTTTACACATCCATACAATGGGAATAGAGTCTTTTTGACAAGGCTCTGTAACATCAAAACCTAATTGAGAGCTAAAAGATTTCAAATATTTGTAAATTCAAATGTAAGGATACTAAGAAAATATAATACCTCTTACTGTCATATATAACAGGATAAACAGGGGAGTCCTCAATTATATGCAAGAATTTCTTCATTTTCAAGTCTGACTGTCCAACATAATCACAAAACTATTCAGCCAAATCTCAAAGCAAGTATGCCCAAAAGGAAAACGGATAATGATGGATTAAATGCACACCAAGTTAATATTACACAGAAACTCACTTTGTAGAACTCCATCAGCTCATCAGCCCTGAAGCTCCTTTCCTACCATGCCAAAAGAACAAGGCGAGAAAAAACAACTTCCAAATATTAGCGAGGGAGTTGGTGTCTAAATATAATAGACCAGTTAGGTTACTAATGTTCTCAGTGGAATATTGTGCTAGACAGTATAAGTTATATAATGTGCTTTTGTTACTAAAGGAGGCTATAGCAGTATGAGATTTCAAAATATGCTTAACTAAAAACTGAATGCCATAAATAAAAATTACCTGCTTTAGTGGAACAAAATGTATACTTGAAGGTGGTAAAGCCTGGAAAAACAGATGAATAAAGTCATTATGCTGATGATGCAGACGTAATCGAAGTACACAAGAAGATGGTTATCAGATCATGAAAAGATAAATAAGCATACCAAAATGTCAAGCAGCACTTTGCTTCATCTAATACTAATAAGCATCAAACCAAAATGACAGCAGAATGTTACAAGGCAGGTCAAACAACACAAGAGATAAATAAATAAATAATCTCGTCACCCTAGTCTGCGTATCAAGTTAGTAAAACATTGCTTACTCCCTCACATTTATTATTTAAGATAGTAAACTAATAAGTGGCATCGTAATATTCCATCCATCGCAAAGAAAGAAAAATGAATCAAAAATATTTTCTACATAAATTTTCACTAGATTTGGGGCAGCAGGCTCCTCCAAGAAGCCCTTTCTAGAGCTGGGGTCCACCACAAACAACCAAAGTGCTCAGGTAGCAACGTCTTTTGCTAATGACGACGAGCCTGCCTTAAACATTGTACAAATGTCTTACTAGATCATGAATTTGTAAGTTGTCTATCCATGATGCAGAGGATTTTTATGGCCTAAATTTTAATAGAAACCAACCTCATAGGTGAAAGGGCCTTCCAATTTATCCAGATCATGAGTGCCAATGGCAACAAGAGTTCTTCGTCTGCAAAATAAAAAAGAACGAAACCCACTCATAAGTTAAGGGTGCTGTGAGGTGAGAATCAGAATACCAAAAACAACAATGCATAAAGATAAATTATGGATAAAAAGGCAACACAATTCAGAACAAAAACATCATGAGGTAAAAAAAAGTAACCAGTGAGGATTTCCCAACTTTTCTACAAAATCTTGCAAAGTAAGAGACTATGAAAATGATATACAAGACTCGAACCAGACTCAGCTTAGAACAAGGAAGATATTATTTTAGTAAGATATATCAAAAACTCAGTAAGGAGGAAAAGGCCACATGTGACAGCATTCAAACTTGCAGGGGTATTTTGGTTGAAATTCAGAAATAACTAGTATCAGTATGTAAAAGCAAGTCAAAATGGATGAAGGCACATTACCGGCAAATGTTCTGGTGAAGCTTGTCTTGGAGGTCGATAAAGCTGTTGTATCTTGTTTTATCAAAAGTGAAACCTCTCAATACGGCACAGACAACATATGGGCGAATGAGGGATGTCTACAATGATTAAAACAGAGAAAAGAAACATGTCATTTTCCATTTAGCTCAAAACAATAAAAGATTAGTGCATGGGATAACTACCTCAGGCTTCACATGCATTTTGAGCATTGCATCCTTGCTAACATTAGCCAATGTATAAGTTGGGATCTTCTGGAACTCACAGAAAACCCGAAGGGCTTGAGCAAGACCTTCAAGGCAGAGCAGATCATATCTGTCGTGCAATAACCACTCTTTGCATTAATTGATTCATTCCTATTCCTTTTTATAAACAAGGACGTCCAATTTGCATCACAGCAAAGATGAAAGAAATGTACCTGTTGGCGGGAACTTCGATTTTGTATATGACTTCTTCATCCTCGTCACCTTCTTCTTCTTCCAAATGCTTCTCCTTTCTCACAATTGCTTTTTCTGTCGTCTGAAGATACAATCAAACTCGGATTATTACTGCTAATTATTACTAATTTGCAAATTTATTTAAAAATAAATAAAGAACACATTGATTGACTTGAAGTGCTTACGACGTCGTCGAGCTCGATCCCAAAACTGAAGCATAAGTCTTCGAATTCCTCTTGAGCTGAACAATCCCAAAAAATGAGAGCGTGAGAGAGAATTGATGGATAGTAATAATAAGAACAGGGACAATGAAGATGTGAAATTGAAGCTCACTCACTGTAAGTTTTTCCTAGAGCCGCATACAGACGATCACGCCCCACACTGACGGTAGGCATGCTGCTACAACCCGGAACAACCCGGAAGGGTAAACCAGCGTACGGGCGGATGCTGTTGGGTCGACGGGTCGTCGGATCTTCACTTCAGTTACGCACGGCTTGGTTCGGGCGGGTGCGGGTGGGGAAAATAAATTCCGTCGGTGGCCGAAACCGACCGACGTATAGTATGAAGGAGGAGCGGTGGACGATGATGTTGTGCAACGTGATGTTCGCGTGTGACAAGGCTTGTGGAAGTGGAGGAGAAGCTTGGTTGAAGGGAGGCTACGGTGCTGCGAAACTGATGTGGGCAGGAAGAGTAGCGGCGTAGCACAGAGGTGATTTGCGAGCGAAACTGATGCGGCTGTGGGAGGGAGGGTAACGACGCTGCACACAGTGAGAAGGCAATTAGGCAAGGTTAGGTTTTAGGGTTTTCTTAATGGGTTAAAACAAAAAACTTAAAAGGCCCAAAAACAAATGACCCAGATTTTTGGGCCCAATTCTCAACTGGCCCAACAGAAAACATTGTTGTGTGTCCCAAACCCTGATTAAACCCTAAAGAGTGTAATTGTTGCTGTTAAATAAATGCCATAACTTGGAGCCGCTGCTACTTCTTCTTCTGCTTCTTCATCACTTCCCTTGCAGTTACAGTTACAGTTCCAGAGAGAGAGATGGGGAGCGATAGCGAGGCAGAAAAGTCAGTGCAGAAGGAGAAGGAGAAGAAAAAGATGCTTGCGTTGGCCCCAATTGCAAAACCCCTCGCTGGGAAGAAGCTTTGCAAGCGAACTTTTAAGCTTGTTCGTAGAGGTATTTATTTATTCTTCTTTCTAATGTTCCTACTTTGGCTCTAACTGCATCTAATGTAACTGTTGGTTGTTTCAGCTGCTGAACACAAGTGCTTAAAGAGAGGAGTAAAAGAGGTGGTTAAAAGTATAAGGCGTGGTCATAAAGGGTCAGTCTTCTTTCAAAGAAACTAGAGAAGCCTTGTTCTTATTGATTCTGTGAAATCTCGGGTGTTATATTATGCTTTTTCACTACGCAAAAGTGATGTGTGCCCTAATTTTCTGCGTTTGTGTGTTCAGGTTGTGCGTTATAGCTGGGAACATTTCGCCGATTGATGTGATCACGCATGTTCCTATCTTGTGTGAAGAATCTGACATTCCTTATGTATATGTCCCGTCTAAAGAAGTAAGCAACAAAACTTACCTTGTAGCCTTCTATTTTTTGGCCTGAGAAATAACCAAGAGTGAGATAATTGTTCTGAACTAGGCACATTTAACCTATAGTGAATTGGAGGATAGTTTAGATTATTAGATTTACAGGTTCCTCTTTTATCCATTAGTTTTAAACTTCAACCTAGAAGAACCTTCATCTATTATGCAGCCTGTAGAACAACTGTATAATATGAAGAAACTAGTTTTAGCACAACATAAAAGATCTTATCACATTTCAACTGATCTGAACCTCATTGGCAACTCCAAAAGGATTTACTGTATGATTCTTATTGTTTCTGCTTCTTACACAAGATATCAACATGTTATCATTTTTAAATGTCAGAGTAAGAGTAGGGAAAACATGACATTTTTCTGAAATTGTTACTTTCTAAGAAGAAAACATCTGCTATTCAATGATGTTCTGTTCACATGTGTTAATAAGTTACGATTTCTCTAGTACATGAAAGTTCATATAATTTATTAACTTTTATCGTACCCCAGGACCTTGCAAGTGCGGGAGCAACAAAGAGGCCTACTTGCTGCGTTTTGGTGATGACCAAGCCTGCAAAGGGTGAGCTGGAGCAAGGGGAACAAGAGAAATTAAAGTCAGATTATGATCAAGTTGCAGCCCAAGTTACTGAGCTTGCAGCTTCACTTTTTTGAAACAAGCAAACGTGTATCTGTACTGTTTGTTCCAGCTGAATTAACTTGTTAGCAGTGTACCTCACAATCAATTAATGTTATGTGTGGATTTTATTATTCTTCTATCCGGCTCATCATTTTCTTTATATAAATATTGCCACCTTTGAGGTTGAGGATTGCTAGTAGGGATCATTCCTTAATTGATTAAAAAATTGAAAGATTAAGAAAGAAATAAAGAAATTCATGGTTGTTTAGCATCTGCAGGTTTAAACTTTACCTAGTTTATGTGATTGCCTAGCATAGTGATGATTGATCTTGTTCAATTGCATAATCTTAAGGTCTGATCTACGGTCCCAAGTAACGAAACTAGAACACTTATCTTCAATTTTAGCTTGTGAATTGGAAGCCCAGATTTATTGACACCATTAAAGAAATCAGGTGTTGCGAGAACGTTATGAGAACCAATGTTGTCGTCAGCTTTGCAAGTAATTTAAATAGACATAATCGCCAGGTATTAACCAGGCTCTTTCCTTAAATATGCACTGTCTTGGATATTCACAAGAGTGATGGGTAAATACTCTCAAAAGAGTACAACTACTCTCATCAGCTTACATTATAGTAGATGCCATTTAATTTTTGTATATCAATTCTTTGATTCTGTCACCTATGCAGAGATGCAAGAGATGTGTCAAAAAATGAGAATCAAGCATTTCACCTCTCAAACAGTTACTCGAACAGGATCAGGTGATCAGCTGATTCTTTTATGAGAAGATCTCGGTGGAAAAACTCTTGAAGCAAATAATTTAAACAATGCAAGTTTAAAAATAAATAAATAATAGCCTCATTATAGCCCAAATGATAACCAATTACGTAAGGACAACTTCATCCAAACGATAGTTGTTGTAGCTCACCTATCGCTCCTATTTGTACTGCCGATTCCCATATATAAGGCAAGAGCAAAATTTATCAAATATCTTTCCAATGCATGCCTGTAAATACAATTTCCAATTCATCAATAAGTTCACATGACTGAAGCTAGTAGCCGTTGAAAAATCAAGTATTCAAGTGGGCATGTCCAAAAATGCAATGCAAAGTAACCACCCAAAACTGTCGTATGTTAAACTGAAAACATATAATACTAAGCTGCATGATCTATTCAACAAAATTCACAAAACGAAAAATGTCAACTGGAAAGGTTCATGAGAATGAAGAAAACAGATTATATGCAAGTTCAGTATTCCAATTTCCACCGACAAAAAGTGGACGAATTATTTAGCGAGAAGGAAGATATACAGAATTTATAAATAGAAAAGAGGTACATACAAGTTGACAATCCTATACATCCAAGAGAATGTCAAATATACAGTTAGCCCCATAAGGTCGTCCACTTCTACAAGATGTGAAGAGACCCTCAAATGGCAACGTTTACAGAAACCTATATATGACTGAAGTTTCTTTCAGAAGGATATATATATATATATATATATATATATATATATATTATTTTCGGGACGTCAAACCCTTGAACAAAAACACTGCAACAGAACCAATGGCCAAAGTCAGAACCAGGGGGATGGCAACGGATTCAACTTCATGCATTCTGGTTGTCTGCTCTGTTCTTCCCAGCCTTGACCTATCTCCACAGTATTCATGCAAAAGATTGCTCAGAGTGTCAAGCTGATGCATGATTTGACGTTGTCCTCGTGCAACAAGCAAAACCTAAAAAAAATTAAAAATATATAATATATATAGTGTTTTATTGCTTCAAGTGGAATTTCAAAGTAATTCCCTTCATGCAGTTATTTTCCCCTAGTTGATCACATCTATAGTCCGTTCTTTGTATCTAATCTACAGGTCAAAACCTTGATTATAGATATGCTATCTCATATTAGCATTTTAGCACCCCAGGTACCTCTCCATAGGTATGAATATGATATAGCACTGCACAATGTTTATTTCAAACTTTTAATTTCAAGTTTCTTATTTTGTCCCCACGTAATCAATCATAGATCCACCCATGCATCCAAATTCTTAGCAAGCAGATAAGAGCACCGGGCTCAGTAAAAGAAAACCACTCCAAAACTTGCTAGTAAATAATATATAGCTCTAAGAAATAATATAAATATTATGCATTAATTTTCTTTCTCCTAATGGGAGTAACCTGACACCATCTTCAATGTTGTCTGAAATGAGGGAAGATGGAAGGTATGCAAAATGTTTGATCAGGTGACTTTCGGATCTAAAATTGTTTCCAACTCTTACTTACAAGCATATCATATCCCTTTTTACAAGCACTTTAAAGAGACCATACAACATGCCCAACAGATTACACTAATTTATCTTTTCTCATTTAAGGTTCCCTCATATAATGTTGATCTGACATGTGAGTCATAGAGTGCATCTCTACACTAATCAATTACATAGTATACTTTATACAGTATGTATATACATCACAGGACTACTGTCATGTGAATTCAAAATGATGAGATATTCATATATCACCTACCTCTTCTATAAGGGGAGAATCCCTAGCCAATTGAGAAGATGATGAAGATGTAGGCAGCAATGGACCAGTCAATGAGCCATTGCCCAATCCAGTTACAAAGAGAGAAGTGGGGCCTGAGGCATTGCAGGCTTCAGCCTGTAGAGCCAAGTTTTGTTGACTGGCTGAAACTTCTCTGATTGCAATCTTCGAATTCAGCTCTTCAATCCGGGAGGTGAACTCATCCATTCTTTCATTTAATGTGGAAATTTGTTCAGAAAGATGAGTGACGACTCCCTGGACAGCTCCAAAGCAAATATCAGAGGATGAATCATTTAGATGGGTACAAAAGTAAACCCTTTAGTCACGAAAGTGTGCTATTAATTCTTGCGACTTTTCTACACCAAAAAAAATATATATTTCCAGTAAATTCCATTTTAAACTTGCTACACATTCTCTCTGAAGTTTCTTTCCATTATTGAGTATAATTGCATATCATTGTTCTTTTCACCATGTCTATCTACAGATTCAGGCAATAACTTTTCCATGTTCCATAAAATAAGATACAGAAGGTGGTACATTGATGATGAAGAGGCCAAAATGATAGCTATTGTACAACTTCTGAAAGTAAATATATCTTACTTGGTTAGCGATTGGTGCAGGTGATTCTAGAGCTCTCCCATCAAATCTTCTGTTATTTATAGCTAGTCTAGTTAGCTTAGATAGAGTCTTCTCCCTTTGATTTGAATATGAGTGTGAAATGCCACTGCAGACGACAAACATGAGAAAAAAAATCGCAAAGGCTTATGACGAGTATCAACAGAGAAAATAGAGAAAAGAGTGTGATACTGTAGTATTATTTCACTACCAGCTAGTATCAAGGTGATACCTAGTCTGGAAAAGCAGAAATTAAAGAGGCTACAGCATAACTCTAGACAATTCGAGAAGTCTAGTGGTCTCCTAGGGTTCTAGTCCAATTCCAGCCTGAGCCCCACTCTGCATCATTCCCTCCTATATTCTCCCCACTCTCATACACCATATTTTCAATTGCATGCAGAATTTATTATCCCAAACATGAAAAGCAAGTAGAGGTCTAGAGGACATATCAACATTCTATCTAAAGGCAAGGTCAATACGTAATGAAGTACCGATTAAGATATTTCATTCTCCTATCTGTAGAAGCTTTGGAAAGGGCTTCTTTGGGGCTTGAAACCATATCATCATCTATGCTGAGTTTTGTTTTCAGATCATCTGGCAGTGCCTGCACTATCACCAAATTAGTTCAGTAAACAACGTATGCAACGCACAAGCAACAAATGGTAGGAAGACTCGTACCATCACATCATTTACGAGCTTCTCTAGCTGTATTTGTTCAATGTAAGTGCGAGGAACATATGAACCATCCAACCCCAGTTTCTCTGCCACAAGTTTAACATAGTTTCTATCTTTTCCTTGCACCTTCAAAATAACATGAACAGGTATTGAATTACTGACAAGAAAGGAAACAAAACACACAGAATAGGTGTGGGAATTTGACCCGATATCCATGGGCCATCCAAACCCAGCTCAAAATTTTAAGCGCTTGTGTTTAAAATAAGTGCCCAATGGCTGGAAAAAGCCCTTAATTTCAAGCCAATTTACAAACAGAGATACAGCTGAACTTGAGTTTTTGAAATCAGGGCCAGCCTGCTCCATCGACCATCCGTATCTATAGATAATGTTTCACACATACATATACATATATGTATATATTTATGTAGTCATTTAAATGGGCTGAGATGTGGCAAAGCTTGGGCTTTGTTACACACACAAACAGGGCTAAGTATAGACCAGACTAGGGAACATGTTTAAGCCTAGCCCATGACCACTTTTACATACTAACAACCAAAGAGACAATAGGAGCAACACACACAAGAAAAAAAAATTATGGATAGATAAAAGATATCTATAAATAAACAACAATGAAACACACAAGAACTTCACCAACAGTCAACAAACAACTATCCTTTTAACAGAACACATCGATTGTTATTTATCTCAACTCAGAGACCAGTTTTTCATATTGAAACGAGAATAGCTTTAAAATAGTCATGCACTTTCAGAGAACGCTAAAGGACATATCAAAGAATGATACCCAGAACAACAGATACCATATTTTTAAAAATTTTGTAACATAATAACTGTGAATCAACCACACAAACTGATAAAGGAAATAATAGTTAATAAATTATCCCGTGGGTATCATGGGTTTGGTCTAGTATCTTCTAGATAGAGCCAACTTATATAAGTAATATATCAAAATCATCTAGAAATATTGCATTAGTAGTAAATACTTACTTTTTTTGGTAAACTAATAAGATACTTTATCAACAACTATGTTTGACTCACATTCAGTCCTTCCATATGCATTTCATAAGTATCAGATGTTTGAAATTCAGCACATAAATGCATAGTAAATGATTCCCTAACCACCTCTACCCACCAAAGGTTTTAACACAGACAAGATGGAAGCCAATAAAAATGTGAAAACTAATCATGACATGTTCTGCGAATGTGGAATCAAATCGTGAGATAAAACATTATGTGACTTACCATACCAAAGGCCAAGAAAAAACCAAAAAACAGGTGGCCCAATGCGCAAGGCTCTTACTATTGTAGGGTCTGGAGGAGGGTCAAATGTAAGCAGCTTACCCTTGTGAATGGAGAGTCTGTTTCCACGAAAAAACCCATGACCAACATGTCACAAGTCAACAAAAAACACAGATATATGGGAGGTTAACTACAGAGAAGATGAACACTCAACAAAGGAATAGTAGGTAAAGAGGAAAGTACAACTAGAAGTGTATCGAAGGCCATGAATAGGGTCTTTAGCTAACATTAGAAAATTTATTGTGCCCAACAAATTATATCAGCAGATAAACAATAGGCATGTTTAGGTGCTACAATTGACAGACAACAAACAGCTGTCATAATTAAAGCCATCCAACAATTTAATAAATAAAATGCTCAGTTGCTGAAAGGTAGACTAAGATTACTTATCACATAACTGAAAGGCATAGAAAAAGTAAGAAAGGAAATATATGAATGATATGCTGTTATACCTGAACATATAGGCGATTAAGTTGTTCTAGCCAATCAGTTTTAACAGACACTTTATCATCATGAAAGACATGGCTGCTTCTTTTCAGGATAGCTGCAATAGTGTATCCCAAGGCCATCAGCCCTCCAAGAAGGCGCACACTGACCTCAAACGTAATTCTAGGTGATATTATGAATGGACTATCTGTAACCCATTCCTGAAAACAAGAGAGCACTGTCATCATAGAGGTTCTTTTCTGTAATCTTGCTACTAAAGACAAAATTTTCAGCAAATCTCAGACTTATCCAAAGATAAGATCTGCAAAGCATTGGGTACATAAGCTGCAACTCCAATAGTATCCAAGGCACTGTGAAACACAGGTTTTTTCGATATTTGTAAAACTTTTGAAACAAAATTCACACATCTTTTAACCATTGTTTTTTAGAAGCACGTCGAACATGTGCATACACACGCGGATTCATGTCCAACACCCACTAATCATCGGACAAAGGGCCAATCAGAGTATGAGAGAAAGGGGTTTGAGACAAATACCCTAAACAAGGCAGTAAAGGAAGAAAAATCAGTCGAGGTGATGCTTCAGTAATTACGATGACTCAATTTGCATAATAAAGAAGCTGTTGTAGGCATGTGAGGAAAAAAACTGTTGTAGGCTGCAGTTTTTGAAAATTTCATCAGAGGTGGTTCTTTCTTAAAGTTTATTCTCACTGGATGTCACAATACCATGATGTAATGTAACTATACAAAAGGTCAGTACTATTTAGGCTTCTTCTTCTTTACATCAGGTTTTTGATAAACTTTTAACTAAGCAAATACGGTTTTGAAAACCTTGTTAAAAAAACAAGAATTACAATATGGCAACTGCTTGATCAAAGAAAGAGAAGTATTGGCATAAAACAAATGCTGTCAATCACTGTCAATCACCAACTAGCCCAAAAGCTTAAGCTGTTAAGTGAAGGCTCATGAACAGTTTTTATATCTAACATGCCCCCTCATGCAAGAGCCTTTTACTGAAGCGTGGACAACGCACAGGCCCCTACTAACCTTGTGCTAAACTTCATCCTTTTTTAGAAGAATAGGGGAGGCAAGGATCCGACTCTTGATCACTTGTTATAGAAGCTCTGATTTCATGTCAATTACCAACTAACCCAAAAACTTAAGCTGTTAAGTGATGGCTCATCAATGCTTTTTATATCTAACAAATGCATATCGCCAAGTTAGACAAAAATTATTTCTGGCTAAACATTCTTTCAAAAAATAATATAACTATAACAATCTAAAACGTTAAGTTTTCAAACACCTAACCTCAAACATAAGATTGTATTTTCCATCTCGGTTTCTCATCCTCAAATATGATTGACAAGCTTCAGGATCTTCCCCAGGGGGTAGAAGATATATGTCATATGTTTCCTCTTTGGTTTCAGTATGCTCTGGAGCAATAACTGCCTTGATTTGGTCTACTGTCACAGCTCTTGCTGACTGAAACAGTGGAAGCAATCAGAATAGAGTATCATCAAGATGACACTTGAAAACAAAAAGCACCTTTCTATGATTATATAACATTGGGTCACCTTCAATATGTAGGTTGGATTTTGGAATCCGGAGAATGGATTAAACTTGTTAATAATTTTTATATGTGCTGTTTGGAGATCTGGCTCGATAAAAGCTTTATACATAGGATATACCTACAAAGGAAACAAAATAATAGGCAAGAATTAAAGCAAACGCTTGTTTCTAAAACTCCTACGAAAAAACATAACATGGGATCAGCAAAAAACCGTTTCAGAGATTTGATGAATTATTTCTTCAGGCTCTTGACCAGCACGTTGAATGTCCCGTAAAACACGCTTGACAAGGTCAAAATGAACTCCACCAGTGACAGAAACACGAAGATCAAGCAATGGTCTTAACTTTTCACTTAAGGCATAGATGCCTTCTATGATGACGATACGGGAGCTAGGGACTTCAACAGTCCTGTAAGGAAAATAGTACTAAAGAAATCAATAAAGCAATAATAGCATAAATGCAAAGACATCCTGGTTTAGAATAATATGATGCTATTTGTAAGTGTTAATGCATATCCAAACTTACACATTCTGTCCTGCATCCCTCTATTCACACAATAGAATTCATGTGCTTGTATGAGTTTTGTGTGTCTGTCTATATCTGAGTCTGTGGATGTTGGAGAGCGAATGCATTAAGTGCATATTTGAATGTGCTAAGGAGCTAGTACTACCCATCTACTTATATATACATACATACATATATATATATATATATAGAGAGAGAGAGAGAGAGAAATAAAGCAAACTACAATATATTGCTGCATGATATTAAGCATGTTTTTGTGAACTATTGGATCCAAAAATTCCAGATAACCAGAAACTGCAAGGACTTTCACCATGTAAAGCATTTAAAATATAATAATTTGATCAATAGAAGGTTAAGTTGATTAATAAAAGGCAAATTTAATCATTATTAAATTTGGTATTCTCTTTTCAGGTTTTACTCATTTGTGAGAGCAAACCTAGATGGCACAGCTACAAAACAAACTTTTGCATATTCTATAAAAGATGAAGTCGAAAGTTACATAACCTGTAACCTATGCGAGAACTAGACTTGAAATCATATATTGGAACCTGAACTGGCTTCCCTGCTTTAAGACCCCGTATATTTTCGAGCAAGGTATCATAATCCGTCAACCGAGGGTCTATTCCAAATAATCATGACATTAGAACTCTGGATCGCATCACATATACCGACTAAAATAATAAACACATAAAAGTATTTCTTAGAAATTAAGAGTGAAATAAAGTTAGATACTACAGGAAACTCATGCGTATTATCAGCAATACATGAAAAGCATACAAACATGGTTGTTCCTCCAATCAGTAAAATATTACCTAGAAGTGTAATAAAATTATTTTAGGATTATCGGTCGGCAGACAGCACAAAAGGGATGGTGATAGAGAATGTCGATGCAATGCCAAAGATAGAAATGCTATTCTTAGCTCTCACCTGACAAAAGTAGCTTGACATTGATCCAGGGAAAATCAATAAAACTTTCCTAAAGCCATTTCTGGACTTGGAGAATTCAAATTCACTGTGATCATTTGAATCTTGCTTACAACCATAAATTTGTTGTGTGTGTGTGTGTGTGGGGGGAGCACGCGCTCTCACACATACACAACTGATTAAATCTGAAATAATAACCATACAGGCTATAGCCACTATGCAACCATGCGAACACCATAAGAGAAGTAAACATATATCATAGTGTTGTTTCCATTGAACCATGATTTTTCTTTTTAAAAATTTTCCTCTTTTATTTCTGTCAGTGTATGTGTGTTTTTCGGAGATGCATAGCAATTTCCAAACAGCAGAAGTAACTTTGGCCAATGGAAGTTCAAAGCCAAGTATTCACAAGTAAAAAGAAGCAAAAGTCAGTATTGTTACAAGAAAACATTGCAAAACCCTAAACAAAACCACAAGAAAGATAGATACGCGCAGTCCTAAGAGATTATGTAAAAGTAAATGGACAAAGAGGAAACTTACCATCAAAGTTGCCATCTATGACTCGACTAGAATCATTATAATCGTCCATTGTTATGACAGCTAAGCTTGGCATAAAACTGACAACCTTATCAGTGAAAACAGTTTTCCCTGCTCCAGAAGGACCTGCAACTCCTACCAATATGATCCCATCATTCTTTTGAGCTAACAACTGACATGCACGAATAACTATGAAGAACCCTTTCTCAAATGACAACGAATCTTGGATTGGAACTATTTCATAGCGATCAGAGTCCTTTCTTTTAACTAGTTGAACCTGATCTCGTAATAGGCCATAACGTCGCCGAGGTGATTCAGCACCAGAAACAGTATCTTGCGCCATTTAGGAAACCAAGGATGTTCACACCAAATGCTGTAAAAAAGGAAAAGGGCAATGAAAATGCAACATCAGAAGATGGAAACAAAACCATGACAAATAATGACTTAAAACTGCATCAATTACAAATGGAAACAAGAGATGGCATCTTGACATTTCAAAACATATTTTGGTGGCGTTTGGAAGAGCTTATTTAAGCTCCTTTTGACTTATCTGATGATATAAGCTCTTATGCAGTGTGTTTGGCAGAGCTTATAAAAATAACTTATGTCATCCCATAAGGAGTTTTTGACTTATTTTCATAAGTCACTGGGAGAAGCTTATGGAATTATTATAAGAGCTTATGCACTAAACACCCTCTATGTGTTTTTCACTATTCGAATCCTCTCATGTCCCTTTCTTTCTTTTTCTTTTTTTTAAGCTCTTATGACATAAGCTCTCGTGCGATAAGGTCTTATGTGATAAGCTCTTAATTAAGTTGTTTACCCAGACACACCCAAATTATACAAACAAATTTCAACTTTTGCAGCTTATAAACTTTCTGGATGTGTGAACCATAAATTGATAATGACATTCAACTGGGTATGAGCAACTCCAACTCATGATTATTGATCACCTTCTTGTATAGCCATTGAAGATCTAAAGTTCGAATATATGTAAACAAATTAAGAAAAGAAAAGAACAAACTATAATCTCATGCTGTGGAATATAAGTTGAAAGAAATAACTCTGCATTATAGCAAAACAATTAGTTGAAGGCAAACCAACTACACCTTCCTACTGTTTATAACAGTAATGAAAATCCATATCCACATTTGACGTTCATCCCATTGAATTCATAAATACATGAAGCTCTACTTTTTTTCCCACAAGGCATGGTCGTGTTATTTGAATTGGCTCTTCATAGGATAAACCGAAAGCAGCTGTATCAAGTTGTAAACCATAACAATATTCTACTAAATTTTCAAAAAAAGTAATGCTATTTGGTACGATAGAAAACTACTAATCATACCAAATCACTTCCATCTATAAAATTGCAATTGTGGCAAAAGTCACGGTGATGAAAAAACTAGGACGGAGATAAAAAACAAAAAAAACGACCAGAGTTGACTAGAATTAAACGATGCATAAAATAGTTTAGTGGTAAGATAGATGACTCATACAACACAATTGAAGTCAGGGTTAGAAATGGAAATAAATAATGTTTAAAATGATCAAGCAGGAAAGTGAAGAAAATCAAATAAAAATAATGATGAAGAATCTAGTAGAAAACAGGGCGAAGTCGAACCATTTGAAAAGATTGGAGGTGTGTAGCGTTGAGTGGACGCTTTTCAGCATGCAGCATACTAGGCAGGCAGCAGCTGTTGGTTATGGTTCCTCCGTCACATGAAGAAAAATAAAGCCGGTTGAACTGAATTATACACGTGGGACGCCGTCCTAGCATAAATCCAACAACACGAGCCACCACTGGTCCTGATTTCGCATTATCAGTACAGAATGATTCAAGGCCAAATTGGTTCCCGGATAATTTCGGAGACCCTAAATTAGTTCCAATAGTTATCAACGTGTTTCGTTAATTATCCTATTTGACTCAACAGTGTTCTTATGTGGTATATAACGAATTTTCACAATGAAAAATTATTACCATTAATTAGGAGAATACCATGAGTGTCGATAGGTACTCTTTGATATAAGTTTTAAAATAATTATTCTTAATAATGTTGGTATGAAAATAAAAATTTATCATGTTTAATATAATTTTTAAAAAAATATTTTCAGATATAAAAGATATTTGAAAAATAAAATTAGTCGATGATAATTAGAAACCTAAGAAATCTTTATTCACATGTGTGAGGTAAGAAAGAATTATTCCTAAGAATATAATTCTGAATGTAGTTTCTTTAGGGATAAAACATTCTAATAACCAAAGGACTTGTTTAAATAAAGTAAGAAAGATTTGTATGAGAAATAATATAGTTATCATATTGTTAAATGTTTTACTTAATTTTTCAATACAAATATTTTTGGCTAACTTAGTGTTTTGGTCTCTTATCTTTATTTTAGGTTTTATTTTGATTCCTTATCTTTTTTTTTTGTTCTATTTTGATCCATTATCTTTACACCATTAGCCTATTTTGGTCACTTCCGTCCGATTTGCATTAACGGCGTTAGGTATCCATCGTAAGTTGTCGGAAACCACCATCAGAATCTGGTTTTAAAGAGAGAAAACTCCCTTTTCACTTTTCTCTCTCTTCTTCATTTTCTACCTTCCCTTCCTTCTTCCTCCTTCTTCAACACCAAAAAAGGTGAAGAATATAGAGAGAGAAAGAAAGCCCTAAGTGAGCATGAAAGAAGCTCGGAGTTAGAGAAAGAAAGAAAGAGAGAAGGAGGAAGGAGGAAGAAGGAAGGTGACGAAGAAGGAAGAAGGAAAAAGGAGGAAGAAGGATGGGAGGAAGAGAATGAAGAAGGAGAGAAAGGAAAATTGGGTTTTCTCTCTAAACCCATATTTCGCTGACGGCAGAGGTTTCCAACGACAATGACAGATACCTAACATCGTCAATGCAAATCTGATAAAAGAGATCAAAATAAACCAACGATTGAAAGATAGGACATCAAAATGAAAAAAAAAAATAATCAAAATAAAATCTAAAATGAAAAGAAGTGGACCAAAACATTCATTTAGCCAAATTATTATATATTTTTTTCCTTAAACAATGTTTTGTGGTACTCCTTAGCAAGACCATGTTACCCCTGTCCCGTCCATCGTACTCTCTTGGTCACATAGAGAGGGAGAGAAGAGTGAAGCGTGTTGAGTGTTGATCGATCTGCGATGGATGTGAAAGAAGGTGCGCCGGCTACTCTTGGATTTCACATGCCTGCCGAGTGGGAACCCCACGCATGCTGTTGGATGGGTTGGCCTGTCAGTATACACACATGTTCATGTTTTTGAATAAACATGTAAAAACTAGTTTAGTTTAGTAAGTAACACAAGTAATAGAGTTTGATGTTAATTTGCGTGACAGGAACGCCCTGATAATTGGAGAGAGCGCGCCGTTCATGCCCAACGTGTGTTTGCCAAAATAGCATCTGCCATCTCAAGGTTCGAGCCAATAACTGTTTCTGCTTCTTCTTCCCAGGTACCTTATTTTATTTTATTATTACTCTCATTCTCAGTCTCTCTCTTGTCTTGTCCTGTTTCTTAATTATCTTATAAATAATCTTAGTGGGAGAATGCACGAAGACAGCTACCTCAACATATCAGGGTTGTTGAGATCAGCATGAATGATTCTTGGTTTCGTGACACTGGTCCCACTGTTAGTTTCTCTCCTTCCACATTCCTCACCTTTGTTTTCTCAATTTTCATCAACTCGGCTATATATCTTTTGATGTCTAAAACAGGGAGACTCTGCTTTTTATTGTTTGCAATTTTTGTCTCTTTGATGTTTTTTTTTTGTTAAATAGTTTGTTGTTAGAAGAAATCCATCAAAGTCTGGTGATGGACACCAAGAGATTGCTGGAATTGACTGGAATTTTAATAGTTGGGGTGGTAAGCACTTTCACTTTTGATATTTTGATCCATTTTATTCCAACAAGGATTGTTAGGATGGGTCATTTGAGCAATGATTAAAGGAAACAGACGTGATTAATTGCTTATTATGTCTTGAATTTGATTATTGGTTTTTCAACTAATGGAATTTTATAAAATGTTTAGGTTTAGAAGATGGATGTTACTCTGATTGGAGTCTCGACCTCCTTGTTGCTAGGAAGGTTAGTGCTTAAATGTTTTTCTTTCTTTTTTTCCCCTCTCCATTCGTGTTGCTTATCTGATTTTGTTGTCACCGTGTGTTTGCTAGATTTTGGAAATTGAGAAGATTTCTAGATTTTCGCATTCAATGGTGCTTGAAGGTGGAAGCATTCATGTGGATGGAGAAGGTAAGAGTTATGCAGTGATTTTGTTGGCATGTTGAAGGTACATTTTTCTAGTTTGGGGAAATATTGAAGCAAGCTTTCAATGTAAAATAGAATGACTTCTTACTAAATGCTAGTTAATTACATGGCACTTAACATCTTTAGATATATGTAGTTTTAGTTCTGGTTTATTTTTGAACGACAATAAGTGGTAGCTAGGCAGGATAAACTTTTTAAGTTTTTATTTCTAATTATATACACGAACTTGGGGTTAACTTCGCTTCATTGCTTTCACTTCGACCTGTCCTTGGATCAGATCAAATGTGCCTAGATTTACTGCTCTGAGCTTGGATGTCTTTCCTGAATTGCTTATAAAATTATCAGTATTCCTGTTTACTTCAGCAATTTTTTCTTCCTCCAGGAACTTGTCTTACCACTGAAGAGTGTCTCTTGAACAAGAACAGGAACCCTCATCTGAGTAAGAACCAGATAGAGGATGAACTTAAGGCATATCTTGGAGTCAGGAAAGTTATATGGTTGCCTCGTGGATTACATGGTACATAAACTTGATACCGATCTTTTAGACTAAGAATCTTCCTATGAATTGATAGAATTTTGCTCAGATTATATAATTCGGGATAGTTAAAGATTTTGTATGGATCATTTATCATGAGGTGTAGTATTAGTATAAGGTCCAATACAGATTAGTTTTTGCTTTTTGGACAAGAATGATTCTGTTTATGAGTAAAGACCTCGATTTGGCATAAAACCAATGGGATAATGGACCGGTCTAAGATACAGCTTAGAATGCAGGATTGCAAAAACAAGATGTACAACCATTTCATGATACTTATCAAGTATAATAAGTGAAATATGACTGTTCTCTGGTTTCTAATGCACTTTCTGTCAGTAAATTAAGGTATGTGCTTTTGACTATGCTTTTGACATGTAGATAAAAGGATCCAAACTTTAACAATTAGTGTGTATTGATTTTCAACTAATGATTTTGCAGCATTTTAGAATGAAACTCAAAATAAAGTAAAACTGAAACATTTCATTCTGTGTTTCGTTGGATGAAAGCTAAATACAAAAACTTGGAGGTTGTCACCTGGGCACCAATTACTGGGATTTTGGCCTTTATCTTCCAGCTAATTTTCAAAAGAAAAGAAACAAGAATCTGGTAGTGGTTTTATTTTGTTGGGATGTTCTTACAACTTTTCTATGGTGATCCTTATGTTGACATTACTAACTTCGTTATAGTACTTCTTTCTTCACCCGTGAGCCCCAACTGATCTAAAAAAATTTCAGAATACAGACCAGTCTGCATTTAGTCCAAGATGACAACTATGTCAATCGCTATACATTTGGAGAAATTTCAGAGCTAGGAAAATTAGACACTTCCGTGGAGATGATCTGGAAATATTGTGATACGTGTTTTAGGTTCAGAGTCGTATTTAGATTTTATATTCCCTAAAACCTAATTGAGAAGTATGCTGTTTTTATGCAGGAGATGATGATACAAACGGTCATATTGATAACATGTGCTGTTTTGTGAGGCCTGGTGTGGTTCTGCTGTCTTGGACTGATGATGAAACTGATCCTCAGTATGAAAGATCTATAGAAGCGTATTCTTTGCTTTCAAGTGTAACTGATGTCAATAATAGAAAATTTGAAATAATTAAGCTCCATGTTCCCGGTCCACTCTATATGACAGAGGAAGAGGCTGCTGGGGTTTTTCAGGTAAAGATTCTAGTATTTCTTTCCTTTTACATTTAAAATATTATTTCTTCCCAATCGAAAATAATTAACAAAGAAGACTATGTTACCATTTTATTTCAGTTCAGTTAAAAAATTATAGAAATAACTTTCAAAATATGAATCCAATTATCATTCTAGTGTATCTTGAAATGATGCAATGCATAGTTTGTTGCTGTATGGTCATCCGTTATAGAAGTTTAGGTTGTCATATTTGAGGTCCTTCTTTTCTTTGTGGCAATATGTTTGCTAAGTCGCGGGCCTTGTTTTTTGGATGCTGTGAAACATTTTTCTTCAGATTGTGTACCACATGGAAAACCATGCAGGTACACCGTACACCTATAATTTTGTTGGCGTCCACTTATACACTTGAGAGGATTCATATGAAGAGTCAAGAACATCTGTTTTGGTTGTCTTGTATCTCTCAACTCTCAAGTATTGTGTGTAACGTTTCTTTAATAGAATTTGTCTCTGCTTATGTGGAAAGGTCAGAATTGTACTGCCAACCCTATGATTACCTCTCCACCAATATTCAGTAACACCTCCTATAGGATTAGGCCATCATAAATTCGATTTGAAGTCAAGAAATGGATGAGTGAGTTTTGCTCTGGGTAGGGTGTAATTATCAGGAAGAGCAAATTACTAGAAAGTGATCTGCTGCCTGTACTACTCAGATACAATGCATCTTCTTATTGTTTTGCCTTCACCTAATCTAAATTCTAAAAATGTAAAAGGAATCAGAAAACACTTAGGTTTTTTTTATCTTGAACCTATAAAATTTGAGTAATTTAGGATGTTAGGCACCGGTCTTTCAAATTCAAATATTGCCTGAATCATTTTTTAATTTTTATTAACAGTAGTTTGTGATCAGTTGCAGACTTTAAATTTTGATATTCTAGTGATGGCTATGCTACAACTCATTATATCAAAACTATATACTGAGTTCAAAGTAATGTTGATACCCGATATGATCAAGATTAAAGTGGTGCTATTGATTACCCTTCTGAGTGATAAGTTATTCATGAAACTAGACAGACTCAACTTGCATTGAATGCTTGTTATGTTGTAATTCTAAATTTGTCAGGATGATGAGGCAAAGCCAAGACTCCCAGGAACTAGGCTAGCTGCTTCCTATGTAAACTTTTACATTGCAAATGGAGCCATCATTGTACCACAATTTGGAGATAAAAAGTGGGATGATGAAGCAGTCCAAGTCCTATCTAAGGCATTCCCTCATCATGAAGTAAGTAAAACTGATTGTTAAAATACTCTTTTTCAATCGAATAATCTTTCCGCAAAATGGTGATCAGTGATCTTTCAAAGACATGTAGTTGCAATATTTACTGCAGTTAGTGTAGATCGAGGAATAATTCTGAATGCGAACTTATATGAATTTAGGGGATATTTTATCCTAAACATCTAGGAGATTATCCGGTTAAAGAAAACATGGGTGGGTAAGAATGAAGCACCAGCATCGATGAAACAGACAACAGTAAAAATTTGATGGAATGTGAACAATATGTTGTGACTTGTGAGGGACTGGAGATCTAAAACTGTTCTAAGTGATAGGTTATGTGGTTGAATATTTGTAGCTCCAACCATAACTGTTTGTTCTAGAAATAGCTTATAACTGCTATGCCTATCAGGCAAGATGGATGTTTTTGCATTGGTTCTTTCTATAAAACAAAACTCTCTCTCACTCAGCATATCAGCACGAATAACTGATGCATCAGAAATTGAGTACGGTTTTCCATGAAATGTGGCAAATGTATAGCCATCATTTGGCATAGCTAGAAGTTGCAAAATACTATTAATTTGTATCTTGTATAGTATTTCAAAGGTTGTTTATGAACTGTGAAATTGGGGTCGATGGATCTCATTTTTGTGAGTTGTTTTGGTTGCTTAATGACATTTTAAAATGTTTGCTGGTTCCTAGGTTGTGGGAATTGAAGGTTCCAGGGAGATTGTTTTGGCAGGGGGAAATATACACTGTATTACTCAGCAACAACCAGCCATTTGAGTAGCACCTCTCTCGACACTCGTTGATCCAAGTGTTGCATTGGAGTCTTTATGTACTATGAATAATAATTTATTAAATTGCTTGGTTTGCTCCTGTTGAGCAAGGATGGTAATCTCCAAATCTAATAGTTGCATGGAAGTGGGTGCAAATAGATGGAAAACCAGTGAAAATAAAATCTAATTGGCATTGCAAGATGTAAATCATGGTTTATTTTGTTGAATGATGGAATCGGAAATGTTGAAGTAGAACAAAATAAAACAAGTGTTGTTTGAATGTATCCAATCTACGCCGTATTTTATGTTCCGTTTGTCACTTGCCAGGCTAAGGATCCAGATTCTATACGGTTTTAAAACTATAATATAAAATCTCAACGTAATCAGAGGTTAAGTTTTTTTATATCATAATTAGAGGTTAAGTTGGTACATAAACTAATTATTTTTTTTATATTTTTTATATGTTATACAAAACATACAAAATGAGAACAAAAGAAAAGGTACAATTCAGTAATCAACAAATATATCGCACTTATCAATTATCCAATAATAACAGGCTAAAAATTTTCTAAGAAGGAACTTCTAGAGTTCTTTCTAGGTTATAAAATTGTGTAAAAAGATTTTTAACCAATATACTGCACAGGTCAAAAACACTGATAGCATGCTTACATTCATTACGCTCAGTCATCAGTGTGGGCTTTATTTATGATTTTGGATCTAGATATAGATTAGGCCTAACTCCTGACATTGGGTCAAACACAAGCTTGGGTTAAAAAAGCCATTAAAATACAAAGAAGTCAATGAATTTTGATTGAAGCTAGAATCTGAATGTAGCGTACCATGAAAAAATGAACGGGAGGAGGACGAGAGTGCCAAAATAAGGTAAAAATGTTTGGTTGAAAATTGAGCGATCCAAGAAAGGAAGGTGGTGTTAAGAATAAATTATAGGAGGGACGGAGGGTTGTGAGTTGTGAGTAATTGAGACTCTAATTCAATTGACGTGAAATCAGGTTTTCGAAAGTAATATAATCTTTTGGACACCTGATTTCAACAGTTGTTGTTTTCTCTACACATACATAATATACGTTATATATATAATTCACACACTTGACAACAATTCACATCACAGAGGTAGAACTGGAAAATGGGGTGCTCATTTTCTGGTTTAAACGCGCTATACGATTCCGTTAACGGAGGAGCAGGGGACGTTTGGATCAACGAAAATCGCTTCCGCATCGTGAGGCAGCTCGGCGAAGGTGGCTTCGCCTATGTCTACCTCGTCAAGGAGGTCATCGCCGATTCTGCTTCTCCTACCCTCGCTACCAAGCTCAAACACTCCTCTCATCTCTCCGGTTCGTTTTTTCTCTATTTCTCTTTTTTATTCATCAAATCTGAATGCTCGATTTCCTTCACTACGGGATCACGCTATTCTGATTTCGTTTTGCTTGAATCAGCATTGTTAGACCGTATCAAAACCAGATCTATGTGATCTATGCCAGTTATAATTGATCTGCGATGTCGTTTGTTTGATTTGTGAAATTGTGAATTATAATTGCTTCTTCATAGACATTTTAATTCTGTTGGCACCGTTGGATCTGGTGAAGTTAATTTCTGATTCGAGCTTGTTGTTTTTTAATTTGTGGCTTCTTCATACAGATTTCTTTTGTTTTATGCAATTCATTTGTTTTCAATCTGTGTGCTACTGCTATTCATAAAATGTGATGATATCCTCGTGTTTCTCACTTTGGTGGTGGTAATTGATGAGGCATGTAATTTACTAATTTCCTTGCTCCTTTCAACAATTGAAACTAGGATTTTCTATCTTGTCATTAATTCTGAGTTTATATTTGATTATGAGTAATGAAGAAAATGCCATGTCATTGTGGCAATTAGTAGCTCAACACTTTCAGCAAACTTTTTTTTTTTCAAAAAAAATAAAATGAATAGGCTATCATATGATTTGGTGTATCAAAGTTAATCCATCAACTTTACAATGTATTTTCTGCAGATGACGGAACTTATGCTATGAAAAAGGTCCTCATTCAGAACAATGAACAGCTGGAGTTGGTTAGGGAGGAGATCCGTGTTTCATCACTTTTCAATCACCCAAATCTGCTCCCTCTTCTTGATCATGCAATCATTTCTGTTAAGGTAGCTAGTTATCATAGCCTACGCCAATTCCTCTCCTTATTATATCACGGTTCAGCATTTTCTTTCCAAAAGACATAAGTTCATTAAAATAAGAGTATTGCTGGTTGATTTCAATGTTTAGCTTTTCTCTTTTCCGCCCTTTGTTGTTTTAGTTTTTTTTATTCCTTCCCCTGTTTCAATGTTTATAACGTGTCCTTTTTTTGGCAGCCTACCCAAGAAAAATCTTGGAACCATGAAGCATATTTGTTATTTCCAGTTCATTTGGATGGAACATTACTAGACAATGCCAAAACAATGAAAGCCAAGAAGGAGTTCTATTCTACCTCTGATGTTCTTCAAATATTTCGGCAGGTAAAAATAGCCATGTTTCTATTGTGCATTTTGCTTTTTTATAACATTTTTCCTTTCTTTTGTGGTGCCTAAAGCATTGCTGTTGCAGGTCAAGATTTTCAGCATGTGATAACTTGTTTGACATCTATTATAGCCTTTCTTTGTTGTAATGATTTTTGTTTTTTATATCATCCTAGCAATTTTCATGACATAGATTATTCATATTTTAAGAATCACATTGAAGAAGAGTTTGAAATATGAATATCTCTGGTCTGCTTTTTTATTTAGAATCTATCTTAGGAGCATTTTTTCCTCCTTTTGGTTTCAATGTACCTTTTGATATTTTAGGGCCTTCTAGTACTATAAACTGACAAACAATTTTATTCTAAAACCTTTCTAACCCTGCAAAATCAACTCAACAGCTTTGTGCAGGACTCAAGCATATGCACAGTTTTGATCCTCCATATGCACATAATGATGTCAAACCTGGCAATGTTCTCATAACACATCGAAAAGGACAATCACCTCTTGCCATACTGATGGATTTTGGCAGTGCTCGTCCTGCCAGGAAGCATATTAGCTCCAGACAGGAGGCACTTCAGTTGCAGGTGCTTCTTCTTCCCTTTTTTCATAAAAAAATAAATAAATTTGCGTGTTCTCCTTCGGTTTCTTATGTACCCTGTTAGATCCTTCCATTTCTTATGATTATATCACATTTTAGAATGTCTTATAAGGCTTTTGCTCCATTTGAAGTTTGTGAAATTGTGTTTCCTAATATGATCATAAGATAGTGTATATATGCATCATCAGGTAGTATGGGATCTTTTTAATTGGTTAAGCATGTTAATCAGTTCTGTGTTTCATTTAAAATACTCAGTTACTTAGCTTAGGCTTTCATTTCGGCACAACTAATTCTTTAAATAGCTTTTTTGTTTTCAATAGGCTTTACAAATATGAAGGAGCAAACTTTCATTTCAATCACCTAGCTTGGATTTTCTAACCTCTTGATTGCTACTTTTCTGTCTTCCTATGTAGGAATGGGCAGCTGAGCATTGCTCTGCTCCTTTCCGAGCTCCTGAGCTGTGGGATTGCCCAAGCCATGCTGATATAGATGAGAGGACTGACATTTGGTCACTAGGATGCACATTATATGCCATAATGTGAGGATTAATCCTTCTTTTGTATATGACCATGTTAATTTTTATGTTTAGACTTACTCTAAGAGTAACTTTAAAAGAGTTACTTCAAATCCTCACCCTTCATTTTATTGTAATCCCATGGAAGTTAGGTAACTTCTTTAATGAATTAATGTAGGCCATTGGATTACAATAAAATAAAAGGTGGAGATTTGGAGTGACTCTTTTAAAGTTGTTCCCCACTATATATATATATATATATATATATATATATATATATATATATTCTAGTTAAGTTTCAAATAAACGATTACAGTGTGTCTGGTTTGTCTTTACATTGAAGAAACAAAGCATAGAACTAATATTTCTTTATTTCTTGAGTGTAACCTCTACTAGAAGAGAAAATGAATAAGAACCGGAAAATACTAAGTAAAAATCAACCTGAAAATTGGAGCTAAGCTCCTTATAATATATGTAGTTCCCTTGCTAACCCAAATATGCAGGAAACAGTAGCATTTAAACGAGAAAAAGGTGCAGAAAATAGTAATTAGTAAATGGGGGACAGAGAAAACGAGAAAAGAAAAGATATAGTGATTGTTACTAAGATGGTGAAAAATCATCCCTAGGTCAAGGCCTGTCTCACACCAATTACAATTCTCTGTTGCCCTCTCGGCATCCCCTACGCCTCTCATATAACCTCCACCACCCTGCACTCTAATTATGACAGAGTCATTCCCTCCATGCATCCGCTGTCAGGTGTCCATTTCATTCTGCCCTTCGCTCACTCTAACTGAATTCTCTTCTGTCATATACTGCCCATCAGTAGCCTTTCCCAAGTTAAGCCCATCACTTTTCAGCCCATCCATATATCTCCCTCTCCTCCTCTTATACACGGATCAGTGACCCATCAGAAAAAAGGGGGACGTGGGAGGATAAATTCTGTGTCAGAACAATGAGATGTTAAGGGCAGTGAGCTCCAAAAGGGGGCTAGTGTAGTGGCCATTTTAGGTTTAATGGCAACTCCTTTTTACAAGCCAGAGTGGAGACAGAGTCACTGGTTCAAATTTGTGGCATGTATGTGTAAAAGAAATCTAGAAAACACATAAGAAAAGAATGACACACGTCAGACACCAATGTGCAAGCCATTGGATTACTCTGCTTAGGTTATTGATTTTGGGCAATGCTCACATCAACACTTTTTTACAACTCCACGTGAAATGAATGCCACTGGACTGTGCTCATTAGTTTTGCTTTGTGATCTAGGGTTGTTCCCTTGGCATTACCCAATGATGTGGCACTTCACCGAAATCCAATGGCAGAAGCGTGTTATTTATGTCACGAATAGTTGTGTTAATTTGCATCATTCTTTCTAGCATTGCTGGAGAAAAAAACTGCTTCCATTAGTATCATCACGATTACTTCATCTCTAAATGCCTTTTTTTGTAAATAATTTGTGTTAGAAATATATCTTAGCAGCTTTAGGGCACTGTTTTATTATCAATTTACCACCTGGCTGAATTTTGCAGGTATGGGGTATCTCCATTTGAATATGCACTTGGAGAGTCTGGTGGAAGCCTGCAATTGGCTATCATAAATGCTCAGATCAAATGGCCAGCTGGACCTAAGCCCTCATATCCAGATGCTCTTCATCAGTTTGTGTCATGGATGCTTCAGCCACAGGCTGCTGTGCGGCCCCGTATAGAGGATATCATTATCCATGTTGATAAGTTGATTGCAAAGTTCTCTCAATGAGTTACTATGGATGGGAACGGTGGAGGGAAGGTAAGGTTAGATATCACAGTCGTTTAAAAATTTAGTGTGCCTGTCCAGTTATATATCAATGGATCGAAAAGCATTAGCATTTCCTAGCCTCACACAGTTAACCTTCTATGTATCTTTTTCGATGTTGGTGGTAGTCTAGGTAGTCCGGAGTTGAGTTCACTAAAGTATTGTTTGTCATTTCTACATAATTTTGTCTCTTGTAATTTATGAAATGAGCCGATCTCCTCAGAGTTTATGCGCATAAATGATATATCATTTATTTATTGATGTTCTTTGTTTCATATTTCGCTCAGAATATGTATTTCATGCCTCTTTGCTAACGTTGGAATGGGGATAATGATTTTATGGCTATCTTAAGGATTCTGTACATCTGAAAAATTAATGCGATGAGATCAAAGGCTATTTTATGGCTCTCTTATTGATTGCCTTGGCCGCTGGTCCCTATTGTAAGGCTTCGTCTTCAATACTCCATTACAAACTCGGAGTTTCTGTCCTCCACAAAAAATCACCGCCGATATAATAATAAATATAATGAACGGACCAGATGGGAGTTGTTCTTACCGGTTTAACACTCGAAATAAAATACGGGCAACCTGGTCGAACGGTTATTGTTTATGTTTGGTGGCACGTGCAACTTGTATATAATGGGTCGGTTGCTTTATTTATTTTATTAGTATTATTATTAGTATGAATGACCCGATGGTTTTTGTTAAGAACCCTAAAATGCATGAAATAGGAGACGTCCCCCAATGGGTTCCATGTATTGCCAAATTGAATGAGGGAATCAGTTCGTAGGTATGGTTGACAAATTTGATACAATTTGTTCGGTGGTGTTGGGTTTTTGAAATGAGGAGCTTCAATTGGCTGGTCATTTGTATTCATCAGCGATTGATACAAATTAGTTTGGGCGAAAATCCAAAGAGTCGCGATCGCAATGAATTTTGTATCATCGTTTAGAGCGATGTCGGCAGGGTTTGTGAAGAGTTGTGTGGGTCTACCAGTGTTATGTATGAAGAACAATTTGAAGATGCAACAATGTTGAAACCGTAATCAGTCCCCGCGAGTTGGCCGTTTGAGTGTTTGTACCGGGGATGTTTTTTATTTGTTTTGCTTTTTTTGTTAGCAGTGTTGTCGTCAGAGAACAAGAAATTTTAATGGCAAAGAGTCGTTAGAGGTGTTTGACGGTGGCGGTGTAGCAAGGCTGCGCCGCCAACTGATGAACATGTTATGTTTTCTGTAATCTGGAGTAATTTTCCGGCCTCGGGGCATATTCATATTTGGTGGGCATTTGAGTTGTGGTGGCCCAATATTTGCAGGTCATTAAATCTGAATTGAAGGACAAAAAGGCCCAAAGGAAAGTAACCATATAGTAAAAAAAGAAGTCGCAGTTGCTTCTCCTTTTAGTATAAATGCATAATGGCAAAAAATTTATCCAAATATATATACTGGGCTGCCTCGCTTATTGATTTGTAGGGAAACTCGAACTGGCCCAATTTGCTTTTCAATATGACTAAAACACTTTATTTGGTCCCTGAATGATAAGTTAGTATCAATTTAGTTCCTCATTTTACTCATTTAATAATAATTAAGTCCTTAACACTGTTAACTTAAAATCAACTTAGTCCATACAATTTTCAACGGAGGGGTTAAGTTGATTATCGTTTTACAACTTCAGAGACTAATTTAGAATTTCAATGATTTTATGAATCAAGTTGAATCACAGTTTCAAGTAAAAAAAAAAAGGGTGTTTAATAGTCTTCAAGTAATGGTCTTAACTAAGGTGCGTCGTTTCATAGGCCAACATATTAGCAATTTTTGTTGCAACATTAAAGTGTCTCACATAATAAATTATGGTATATCATAATAAAACGAGATAATTAAAGAATAATTTATTAATTGTAACTCAATTTTTTACATAAATTAATATAATTAAATTAAATTATCTAGTAACTTCTTTAATAAGTATAAAATTAGTTAATTTTACTTATAATTAGTTCGGAGGGAGTACTAGAAAATTTAAGTTAGTGCATTTATTGTAATAATAGAAATTCATTTAATAAGAATGAAAATATTGAAATTAATTTCTGACTAAAATATTATTAAACTGGTTGGTTCACGGATGTGTCGGAAAAAATGTAAATATACAAATTTAAACAAATTTGAAGAAATAAAATGCAAAATAAATTATGGTATATCGTAATAAAATTCAGTTGGGTTTTCTTTACTCACACTTGATTATGCGATTGAGATCAAAGTGGCAAGTCATACTCGTACCCTTGGGTGTTTGAACAGCATCCCTGGAGTATCGTTCAGCTAGTTTGGGGGAAAATGAAGATGGGAAAATGAAGAAGAATGAAAAGTGAATGAACACAAGTAACAGTGTAACACGTTAGCGTATGAAATAATGCTAAGTGAATAATTATGTATTATTATATTAATAAAGAAAAGAAATCTGGCCTGATATAGTTATTTTAATCAATTTATCATTTTATTGGTAAAAATAAAACTCTTTAGATAACATCATTTAGTTTGAAATGCATCTAGAATAGACTGTTAATCTTGTTATCATATTATTATGTGATCTCGGTAACGAGACCTACCATTCTTTTTTTATTTTTTGAGATAAAAACCTACCATTCTGATTCTGTTTACAAGATGCAATTGAATATAAGGATATCAAGGTTTTAAAAAAAGAAAAAGAAAAAGAAAAAAAAACTCAGATGGATCTCAAGTTATATATCCTCGAGCATTTTCACATAAAAAAGAGAGGGAAACCTGTCTATGATAAATGTAGAAATTTAATACAACCAGTTTTCTTTTATGGAAAGCTACAATATGCCTTTGCAAAAGTGATGACGTACTAATTAAATATCTTCTATATGTGCCTTACTTAAGCTTAAACACATCATCTTTTTTTTTTTTTTAATATTCATCTTGTATTTTTAACTTAACCACATATCACCTTTGTAAGTTATAGATTTTTGTGTAGATATTAGGTCTAAACAAAATAATTTCCGATAGTACGTTTTTTTGTTGGTTTTGCTACAAAGACAAGTTTATGCTTTGTAAGATTGCTTGTTCAAAAAAAAAATGCATTGTAAGATTAGTTTTTTTTATTTATTAAATTTAAAAATTCCAAATCTCAAAAGAAGTAAATTGAATTATCTTCAAAAAAAAAAAAAAAGTAAATTGAATTAAGCGTGTAAAGACTAGACTGTTTTGCTACTCGGGCTTATAATAGCATTTGTCTTTTTTAATACAGAATTTGTACAAATTTGAATGGATGGAAATTTATTTTATCCACTATTTCATGTACACTCCTAAAACTTACTTATTTTATATTTGTGATACTTTCTGCATCTATCATTTTCAAAACAAAATAGAAAATACCAATCAAATACTATCATTTTTAAGTTTAAGTGATTTAGATTTAGGTATAATTATATGCAATAAAAATTTATCAACTGCAACTACTTATACTGCATCCAGATATATAAGTACAGGTATTCTCATTTTTTTTCCTGTACCAAACTTAAATTCATTATAAATGTAAAAATGGGATGAACTCCCTCCGGTCCACAATATAAGCAAAAATTTTTAAATTTTTTTGTTCAAAATATAAACAAATTTCAACTACTTTCATACTATTTAATAAAGTTATTCTCAAAATATATTTCATTTAATACAAATTTTGTTTTCCAATGACTCCTTTTATTCTCAACAACACAAGCTTAATAAATAAAATAATAATAATTTAGGAAACAAACAAAAAAAATTTTATTCCCAATAACTTTTTAAAATGATATTAACTAATCACCTTAATATATATGTTTTAATTAATTTTTGTTTATAATAGAGACCAGATGGAATAACACTTTGAAATGGAATAGAAGATTAAAGTGGGAAAAGAATATGATGATTTCAATATTTCATCGCCTCTCAGGTAGTCAAGTGCATGGATTCCTCCCCCCACAAAGTAAAATAGAATAATTTTAGAGGAACCGGATCAAAAAAATGATGAAGGGGTAGTATTCCGAGAAGACCGCACCGCAAGGTAGGTAATGTCAAATACACAATGTAAATTTCAAATTTGATTCTCTCTAATTCATAGAATTTGTTCTAAAGAACAGAATCAGACTCAATACTGTCCCCCACTTAACTCGTTTTGATATAGCTTTATTGCTTTAATGAAGTTTGGAATTTCTCCAGCCCCTTACATTTTAAGAAAATGTTATATTAGTTATACAACTTACAATTTCAATTTTCAACTGATATAAATTAAAAAGTACAATTTATGAAAAAAATAATTAAAAAGTACATATATAATAGAAAAATGTTAACCAATGTGTTTAGAGTATTGCCTAAAGAAAAGTAAGAATTTGATTTCGTATGAAGGAGCATTTTTGTTTCCAAAATTCAAACCAAATTACATATATATATAATAATGAGAATGCTGTAAAAAAATATTTTATGAAAACTTGTATATTTAATATTTGTAACGGGAGGTGTGACATATTTAATTTTTTAATAAAACATTTCACTTATTTTATTCGTTAACTAATATCCGTACAATGCTGGTTAACATGACTCATATAATAATTGTAGCAAGTTCTGAATCTGAAAATTAGGAAGTTGAAGGTGCTTCCACTCATCTCTGTTACTTTGCGAATTGCGAATTGTGAATTGTATCACTTTTTAGCCAAGAAAATGTTCCATGTCTCTTGGATTTGTGGAATGGCCAACATCACATCATCCCATAATCCCATTTAGATGTGGAGAAAAGTATCCAGATTTATTCTTTGCACAAAGATTTATCCTTTTTTTAGTTTACTTTCAGTTTATTTCTAATTTCAAACAAAATTCCCACCAGAGTATCCTCTATATCAGATATTACTGCTTGGAAGGATTTATTTGGTTAAGATAATATGTCAACTCTTTTAATTTTTTGGTTGATCAATATCACATGGTAAGCTCACTAAATAGTAAATATCCTAGTGAGTTTTATAACCGATTAAATTACAATAAATTAAAGAAATCATACTTCTAACGAAAGTTTAGACTGATTGTAAAAAAATAAATAAATAATTTCAATTACTGAAAATCAGTTTAAGATAATTTATTTTGTTGTATAAAAAAAACATTTTTATATAATTAAATAAATTTTAAACATATTTCAAAATAATTTTTATATACATGAAATGGAAAACAGTGATTAAAACTCTTGAGAGAGCTTTGTCGTCCTTGTAGTCCTATCCGGTTCGAGAGATTAGTCTCCGCAGTTGCGTGCGGAGAATATCCTAGGAAACCAAAATAATGAAAAACAGTGATTAATTTCGAAATAATTAAATAAATTTAAATATATTTCAATTTTTTTTATAAAAAGTCTTGATTGGGGAAGACACGCTCCCTTGCAAGACCACCACCAACCTCAGCGAGAATTTATGGTGGAATTTACATATTGCCTACCAACAGGAAAGATCTAGGAATCGAACCCAAGTCACAGCTAGTGTGGGCGAAATGCTTGACCAGATGTGTCAATCACTGTTGACAAATTTAAACTTCTTTAAACGCATTTTTTTTCCTATAAAAATAATATTTTTATATTTTAATTAAATTAGTCTCAAGCATACCAAAATAAATGTAAAATAATTTTTTCCTTCCAAAAAATTGTTTTTATATGAGAAAAAAGTTTTCTTAAACAAGTTGTAAGTATATTATTTTAGCATATAATCAATTATTAATAGAGCTTAAGGGTTTGAATGGATCCGATCTGACCCGTAAATCGAGTGGATCCAAATCAATCCCAATTGCTTTTAATGGTTTGGATTGACTCATCATATCAAAATGGATTTAAAATACTGAATTCGAAGGAATCGATTTAATTGTAAAAATAATAACCGACAAATCTTAATCATTGGTATTTTATACATATCGTCAATCTTCTTTGTATCTCTTTAAAATACTGTCATAAAAAATATTCACGTACTGTAAAATAAGATTCTTCCGACTAGCCTGTCGCTTAAAAATAAATAATAGGGGCCCATACAATAACCGCATATAAAAATGCAAACGAGCCCATTATAGTTAGCAATCACAAAAAAATTATAGTTAGATTAATTAGTTGAGTGGATATGAGTGTGACGTCAAGTGGCAATGGTTTGCATCATCAGTGGAACTGGAACTCCCCAGTCCCATATCTCTGCAGTGCCCTTGCACTCATTTTCGGAATCATTGGGATAGCGTTGCTCATCATATTATGTTCTCGCCGTTGCAAATCTCGGTCACACTCATTCTGTGATTGTGACGCTAACAACAAGTCTAAAGACTTAACAAGCGCACAACTTGATCATGAACCTAACAACATTTTGGTCATTGTAGCCGGAGGAGACCACCCAACTCATTTGGCAAAGCTAGCCCATCTCTTTCAATCATCATCCTTCAGTAGAATGAAGTTGTAGATAAAATAGAGCTGTCTGTATATATTTCATAGTTGTTTGACTTATGCAATAATGAATTTGTAGAAAAAACATATGTAGTTGTATGTTGCATAGTCCCTTTTTTCTTTTCTTTTGTGTACTTCCAAGTGGAACTTTGAACTCTCTTAGATTTGTATAGGCATGTGAAACCCTTTTAATGTTGTGCCAGTTAATCTAAGTTTTCTAATGTGGGAGAGAATTTTCCTGTCTCTCACTGTATTTTTTTAGCTCTTAATCCTATAACAAAGGATGTATTTACATCATTGAAAGAAAGGCAACTTAATTTTAGAAATTTGTATGAAGTCAGGCAAGAAAATAACTGCTGAAGTACCCTAGCCTGAGGACTGGCTCATGTATAGACATACGCGGTACGCCCCTATTATATTATAGGCTATGTTTGGTTTAATTACAAACGTATTTTTTATCCAAATACACGTTTGCAGTTTCTTGATTTTAAACCAAACATGTACTTTGTTGCTAAAATCAAGTTTATTTGGAAAAATAGCAGTCAATCACCTTAAGCTTTCCCTTAATTGTACATGTCGTTGAATAAAAATAAAATAAAATATTATTAAATTAAATATGAATGGTAACCAACTTACTTAGAGTGTATATGCTTTGGGAGCATTATAAAATTTGATGCGGCAAAGTTTTAGTTAGGGGCGGACGTGGGTCATGTTGGAGTGGGTTTAATGGGTTTTGACACCCAACCTAACTAAAGATAAGTGGGTTGGATTTGCCAAAAAAAGTTATAAAACCCGACCAACCCAACCCGATCATTTATGAGTTGGGTTGGGTCAGTCATTGGGTTTAGCAAGAAACACACGGATTTTTTTTTGTCTTCGTCAGATTGGGTTGGGTCCGCGGTCTGTCAAGGCAGAAAACATGAAAAATGCCAAAAAAACTAAAGTTTAAAAGTCTAAAATCATCAACAATCATCAACTAAAAGTCTAAATTATTACAATGAAAGAGTAAAAGTTATCAACATTCAACCACCATAAACACAAAACTAAGTAATATGGGTTGGGTTGGGTTCAATGGGTTTGGAATTCCGAAACCCAATACCCAACCCATACTCTATGGGTTCTAACTTCTATGTGTTTTTACCCAATCCAACCCAATCACTCGAACCAATCCCCAAAATATGGATTGGGTTGGGTCAGTTTGCTTCAGGTTCGTGGGTCTACCCAAACTCATGGTCACCTCTAATTTTAGTCATCCAACTTAGATCAGACGAATTGCAAAGGACTAATTGGAAATTAGTTTAAACTTTAAAGGCTAAATTAAAATATTTAAAATGACTATTTGTAATTAATTGAAAGTTTAAAGTGGTTGAATCTATGTTAATATAAAAGTTGGATAGCCTTTTTTACTGTACATTGAGGTAGCAGCATGTCATTCTTTTTGGAGAGTTTTACTTTTAGTTTTTCATTTGTTTATTGTTATTTTATTATTTTCTTTGCTTCATCTACAAGGCTTGCATTTATTAGGATGGTACATTTGACAATCAATAACGTGTTTGACTAAACTTTCTTTTCTCACTTTATTTGGACTCTTGGCTTTTTCTCTTGTCATCTATATCTATATAAATAAATAATAAATATTATATATATATATATATATTAATCAAAATAAAAATGATAAATTATCAAATATTTTTCTCCTACTTACATTGGTATTGAAGATTATCAATGATTTCCAATGTAATTAATTCACTTAAAGCAACTAAAAATAAATTGTTGCACCTAAATTATGATAAACAAAGATTCCTAAATTATTATCGATAAAAGTTGTTGTCATAACTTTAGCTCATACCAAAAAAATATGGCACCTATTTCAAATTTTATATTTTAAATCAAATAAAATAATTTTTATATTTATAATTTTTTTGGTATAAATAATTATAAGACATTTGCGGAAAATAAGATTACTTTATAGATATATCATATATGTTTTTTCCTTGACATGAACTTTATAGATATATATTAAAATCCATGTTTGAGGTACTAATAAATCTATGTAATTAGAATATTTATAGATTTATATATATTTTAAATCAAATAAATAATTCCAAGATGATGAATAATTTCCCGATGTAATTTCCTCAAATCTTTGGGTTATTTATCTATATATTCCCGATGTGTGTTTACCTTTTATCCAACCTAATAAAGGTACTATAAAAATATAGACAATCAAATAAAAATACAAAATTCAATTAAGCATCTGTTGAGAAAGTTTGTTCATCTATAGTTTGTTTTTCTATATTCCACTCATGGCTAAAACTAAATTTATTAGTGACCTTTCACTATCAAAAGATAAACGAAAGATCAAAGTAGAGTGCTATAAAAAATCATGGGTAGAAACTTTTGACACATGACATCTTCAAAATTACTATAAAATTTAAATTCTTTTGACAATTGGCGAAACTTTCCACTTTTAGGTAATATATATTTATATAAATTAATTTTTTAATCAAAAGAAAAATTATAAATTATCAAATATTTCTTCTCCTGCTTACAATGGTATTGAAGATTATCAATCATTTCCAATGTAATTAATTAAAGCAAATAAAAATTAATTTTTGTACGTGAATTATGATAAATAAAGATTCCTAAATTATTATCAATAAAAGTTGTTATCGCAACTTTAGCTCATACCAATAAAACACGGCACTTATTTCCAATGTTACATTTTAAATCAAATGAAATAATTTTTTATATTTATAATTCTTTGGGATAAATAATTATAAGACGTTTGGGGAAAATAAGACTACTTTATAAATATATCATATATGTTTTTTTTCCTTGACATAAACTTTATAGATATATGTTAAAATTCATGTTTGAGCTAATTAATAAATCTACATAATTAGAAAATTTATAGATTTATATAAATTTTCAAAGAAAATTAATAATTGCAAGACGATGAATGATTTCCCAATGTAATTTACTTAAATATTTGAGTTATTTCTCCTATATTTCTGATGTGAATTTACTATTTATCCAACCTAATAGATGTTCTGTAAAAATGTAGACAATCAAATGAAAATATAAAATTCAATTAAGCATCTCCTGAGAAAGATTGATCATCTAGAGTTTGTTTTTCTATCTTCCACTCATGGTTAAAACTAAATTTATTAGTGACATTTCACCATCAAAAGATAAATGGAAGATCAAAGTAGAGTGTTACGGCTTTGGAAACAATCAAATTTCTTACAACATCAATTGGGAGATAATGTAGAGTTGGCGTTTTTAAATGAGAAAGTGTTATCTATAATTATTGCTTAATATTTTTCAACTATATGTTTTTTACAACTTCTTTTATGACTACTATTTGAACTTCTTGAATTTTTTTAATGTAGGGTAGGAGGATCCAAGCTACTGCTAGAGGTACTCTTCAGGTTGAAGATATTTTGATTGATGGCAAGTCAATGATGTGAAATATTTAGCTTTCGAGTGACCTTGAATACCCAACTATATAAAATAGTAACGCATGCATATCAGTTGACCGTCAAGAACAACCGTACCTTTTATACCAACATCAATCATTCCTATGTATGGATTCTCGTTTGACAATTTTGACAAATTATAAACGAAATGAAGGAAGATATATATTTCAAAATAAAAAACAATAAATATTTAACAACAAATTTCTAACAAGAAACTATAGTGCATTTGTATAAGACTGAACCAATACAATAAATATTACCATAGCTTATGAAGTTTTCTATGCTCTCAAGAAGATGTTTAAATGTGTTGAGTGGATTTGAGAAAGATGTTTAAATACATTGGTTTCCAATGCATTTATAAAAAAACAACAAAATAAAGATACAGAATGAGAAGGACACAAATGTGAAGTTGACATAGGGAAACATAAGAGGGGGGTTGAATTGTGTTTGTTAATAATTTTTCTAAAACAACCTTTTAAAACTGTTTTTCTCACACGAGGATATATAAAACAGATGCACACACTGAAAAATAACTTTTGAGATTTAACAAAAGCAATATCAAAACCCCACAGGTAATATAAATAAATAAAGCTGTAAGAGTTTAAGGATAGAAGATTCATGCAGATGATTTTATCCTGGTTCACTCTCTTCCAACTAAGAGCTACGTCCAGTCCCTTCGACTTGAATGTTTTATCCACTATTTCTCCAAATAGATTACAACCAAGTATTCAACATCTCTCCAGACTACAAGTATCCCTTTCTTACCAAGCCTATTCAGGCTCTAACTCTAACAAAGAGATTTTAACTTAAGATCTTCTTAACTCATTATATGCGATGATATGAAAGTTTAAGATCTGTTGAATATTTTCACAATATTCAAACTAAAGAATACAGACTTTTGGTTTTGAAAGAATGAAAGAAATGAGAGCTAGTTCTCGCAAATATTGGATTGGCAAAAGTTGTTCTTCATCGCTTGAGGTCCTCTATTTATAGTGACCTTCTTCTATTCTTGAAAAGCTTCAACGGTCATTTTGAATTTCCCGTTTAGAGATAGCATTGAATGCACAATATCCGTTGTGACTGATAGCTTGATCGTGGTCATGCTGAAATGTATTCTTGGTTATTAGGGTAGTACAAAATGGAGACTCACTGCTCTGAGCATTTGTAGCTTGAAAACTGTTTTTCCTCCTTTATGTAACTTCCAGCTTTTTCCAGTCATAAAGTTGTTATCGTACAGATCATTTTACATTTCTCATTATACTGTGCTGCTTTTTGTATTTCCTCGATGGTACTATGTTTTTCTCACAAGGAAACAAAGCATTAAGCATATAAAACAAATAAGAAGAACAAAAATTCTATTAAAATAAATATCAATCATTTGAAAGAAATATGATTCATTGTGGACCGGATTGAAATTATTTATGAAGGCTTATCATAAAAATGAGCTCGTCTACTTAAAAAATGCGTCTACTTAGTTATATGTGAAAGTAAGTCTATTCACTCTTTCATTTTGCTCGCCCACTGACGTGGCATATCCTCTTGTCTATTCAAGTCTTTGGACTTGCCATATCTCAGTAAGTTATTTTAATTTTTGTTTAGTGACGTGGCATTAAAGTCCGTCTACCCACTTAAAAAAGATCTCGTCTGATGAGGTGGCAAGTTAAGCTCGTCTATTCAATTTGAAACTTAGATTCCGTCTAGAAGAAATATTTTAATATTT
The DNA here is from genome assembly GCA_030762895.1 of Sophora flavescens. NCBI lineage: Eukaryota > Viridiplantae > Streptophyta > Magnoliopsida > Fabales > Fabaceae > Sophora > Sophora flavescens. The sequence goes on from CM061068.1 coordinate 33,186,474, forward strand.
CGTCTACTTAGAAATTCTCATGCCTCGTCTACTTAAGTTTCAGTCTACTCAAATAAATAAATAACTTTACCAAGCTTTTGAGCAGCCTGTCTACACGGGTGGACGTTGATTTCTTATTTAAAGTCCAAGCAGATATATGAAAACTTTTTCTTAGTTTTCTTAACTTATAAGATTCAAGTGATCCTGCAAAAACTAGATAACCTTGTTAGATATCAACTAACACTTTACTAAGAAAATTTAACAATTTTGTTAACATCAAAACTTAGAGATTAGTTAAATCCAAATCACTTTGGTTCCAACAAAATGTTGCTCGGGAGAGCATTTAGTGAATTTAGGAAATTAAGTGAATTGTCTGATACATTGGAAGAGGTAGATAAATAAATAAAGTAAATGAAAAGAACACAACTCTTAGAAATGATTATTAATGTTATCGAACATGACACTCAAAGTTAGAGCCCAATGGCCTTAATAGAAACAAAGTTATGTTAAAATATTTGAATTGGGGGAGGAAGAAAAGGATGTTAAATATGGAAGCAGACGAAAGAAATTTTTCCCTAATAGCATTATTACTAATATGACTTCATGCTCTATTTTGAAGCATCTTACACGAGGTTGAAAATCTTACGTGAAAACATATTTATATGTATATCTATATGTATATAATCATGTACAATCTATAATATTTTATATTAAAGTTAATATTTTAAATGTGAAAATAATAATTTAAATATTTACAATCCACAGGACTAATTTTTTAAATTAGTATATGAATTTATAATATATTTTCACATGATTATTTTATATATATATCTTCATTTTGATTTTGATTGGATCATATCAACTTGAGTTTGAGTAAAAAACTGTGTTACTAAAACATATTTTAGTTGTGTGAATTTGATAAAGGTGTTTAAACACATTGCGTTCTAATGCATTGAAAAAATAAAAATAAATAACAATAGGGAATTGAACGGACACAACTCTTGATTGAGAGAGCATTAAGTGAATTTGGAAAATTAAATGAATTGTCTAAATACACTAGAAGAAACCAAAAAAAAAAGATCATGGAAAGAACACAACTATCGGGAATGATTGTTAATGTTCTCAAATGTGACACTCAAAGGTAGAACCCAAAGACCCTAATGAAAACAAAGTTATGTGAAAATAATCAAAATTTGTGACATGACATCTATCTATCTATCTATCTATCTGTCTGTCTGTCTGTCTGTCTATCAATATATAAAGACAGGATTCCTTTTGCTACTGTAGATAACCAGCAAATGGGGAGGTGGCAAACTGTGGAAAATTTGGGAATTTTCTTATTTAATACTAAAACAATTTTTCAATTAGTTATGTCCATCTAATGCATATGTCGTTGTCGTGTTTTCCGGAGATGACCATCCCTCTATGAGATGATTACTATCTGCTATCGAGAGTAGACAAAGTCTATCTTTATAGTTTTTTCTTCATCTATCCATAATCTTAAATTTTTGAAAACTATTTCTTCATCAATCTCTCTTTCTCTATTTTAATTTCCCTCTTTATTATAATCTCAATTCCTCAAAATTTTGTCATTCTTCCTTAATATGTATTTACATGTTGATTATGAATTTATTTTCTCATCTTGAGTGATTTTTCCGGCATCAAAATCTTATGATAGTTATATGTACTTTAATCGTCATTTTATAAAACTAAAATATTTGATAATCATTCTAAGTTTCCCTATTCCAATCCAGCCTATTGATGGCAATGATTTTTTTTTTTTTTTGATGATCTGAAGGAGGATATGTGGATCAGTTATATAATTTAAGGCGATTAGTTAATCATTGATAATAATCAATGAGAAATGCTTAATACATATGTTACATTACATATTGTAATATCATTTTAAAATAATAATAAATCAAATTTTTTTGTTCTCAAATTATAGATGTTAGAATTAGTTGGACGGTGTGGACGGTGCGGATGGTGTGGACGGTGCGGACGGTGTTCCTAGGATTTAGCTTATCATTCATTAATTATCTTGTAAACATGAATTGTAATTACTCCTAAGTGTATATAAATATCAAATCTGCTGAGTGCTAATTACTCAAGCATTTCACAAATCCCTTAGTCTAAAATTACTTTCAAGTCTTTCAACATGGTATCAGAGCAGGTTCATTTGTCATTTGAAGGCGTTTGCTTCTGGTCCAGCAAAACCCTCAAAATCCCAACTTTTGTCCTCTGTTTTGACCCAAACAGCCACTGTCCAAGTTCAAAACTCACTGTCACCGGTCACCCACTGTCCACCGTCGTCGGAAAACACTTCAGAAATCGCCGACCGTCTAGATCCAGAAGTTTCGTCATCGGAATCTTCTCGACGTGTCGTCACGTGCCGCTTCACGTGCCTCCACCGTGCGCTGCGACCTCCTCTGTCTGTCTAGCCGGTCAAAATCCACTTTTTGGGTTGTTTGGAAAGTGGGTCTCTTGCCTTTAGTCTCCTCTGATTTTTTGGTTCCTGTTTCTGGTTGTTGCTTGCCGCCGCTGGTCTCTTTACAATCTCAGGTGTTAAGGCAGCCTCTCTGTCTGTTTTGGCTCGAATGGGTCGTCCTCAATGCACATATTGCAAGCGAATGGGTCACACTCATAATACTTGTTACGCTCTTCATAGGTTTCCTCAAAAATCAGTCAATGCCGAAATGTTCAAGAAAAAATTTTCCGAAGCCGAGTACCGAGAGTATCTTCAATTGAAAGCTGCCCATCAATCTCATGGGTCTACTGCCACTGGTGTTCATGACTCCACAGCCTTCGTATCTCAATCCGGTAACAATCAAAATCTTTGGATAATTGATTCAGGTGCCTCTGATCATATTGCTGGTAATCGTTCTTTATTCGCCTCCATATCTTCTCCTAAATTTCCTCACTTCATTAGTCTTGCGGATGGTTCTAAGGTCAGCGCCAAAGGAATCGGTCATGTTTCAGTCACTCCTTCTATAACTTTAAAATCTGTTTTGTTTAGACCTGGTTGCCCTTTTAATTTGATCTCCCTTAGTCAACTTACTCGGTCTCTAAACTGCTCAGTAACTTTTGATGTTGGTTCTTTTACTATACTGGAACGTGGTACGAGTTGGATGATTGGCGTAGGACATGAATCACATGGTCTTTATTACCTCCAATCAGCTCCTTCTGTAATTTGTACTGCAGTCGAGTCTCCAAATCTTCTTCATGAACGATTGGGCCATCCATGTTTGTCAAAATTGAAGCAAATGGTTCTGAATCTTGCAAAAATGTCACCATTGAACTGTGAGTCGTGTCAACTAGGAAAGCATGTTCGCTCTTCCTTTCCCAGCAAAGTTGAAAGCCGAGTTGATTCTCCCTTTTCAGTTATCCATTCAGATATATGGGGACCGAGTCGTGTGTCTTCTAATGGTTTCCGATATTTCGTTACCTTTATTGATGAGTTCTCTCAGTGCACTTGGGTTTTCTTAATGAAAGAACAATCTGAACTTTCGTCTATTCTCACCACTTTCGTTAATGAGGTCAAAACCCAATTTGGTAAAACAATCAAAATCCTTAGAAGTGATAATGCAAAGGAATATTTTTCTTCCGCTCTTTCTTCCTTTTTGTCATCACAGGGCATTCTCCATCAATCCAGTTGTCCTCATACCCCTCACCAGAATGGCATAGCTGAAAGGAAGAATAGACATCTTGTTGAAATTGCTCGGACCTTGTTACTCCATGTGAATGTACCTGTCCGACATTGGGGTGATGCAGTTTTGACAGCATGTTATTTAATTAATCAGATGCCTTCATCCTCTCTTGATCATAAAATACCACATTCCGTTTTATTCCCTAAAGAGCCACTATTTCATGTCGCTCCACGGATATTTGGATGCACTTGTTTTATTCATGACTTGTCTCCAGGTCTTGATAAGCTTGCTGCACGAGCCATCAAATGTGTCTTTTTGGGATATTCCAGGTTACAGAAGGGTTACAAGTGTTACTCCCCTGTGCAGAATCGTTATTTAATGTGTGCAGATGTAACGTTCTTCGAAGAAAAGTTTTACTTCTCACCATCCACAGTTGAGTCTCAGACTATTCAAGAAGTCTTTCCGATTCCGTATCTTGGTCCATCACCTTTGTCGGAATCAGTTTCGACTACAGAAATTCCTAATGATCCCCCACTCGAGCAATCTCAAAGGTCACCCATCATATATCATCATCGTCCACGAGTTCATAATACAGAATTGGAAGGAACTGAAAGATCAGCTGAATCATGTCCTACTCCAGCAGATGATCCTACTACGGACCTACCTGAAGGAAACCTTGACTTTCCCATTGCTCTTAGAAAAGGTACTCGGTCTACTCAAAATCCTCATCCTATTTATAACTTCTCAAGTTACCATCGTCTCTCTCCTTCTTATTATTCTTTTGTGTCATCTATATCTTCCATTTCCATTCCTAAAAATGTTTGTGAGGCACTTGATCATCCAGGATGGCGACAAGCCATGATTAATGAAATGCAGGCTTTGGAGCATAATGGTACTTGGGACTTGACTCCTCTTCCTCCGGGAAAGAAACCCGTTGGCTGTTGATGGATATATGCTATTAAAGTTGGGGCCAATGGACAGATCGATCGGCTTAAAGCCCGGCTTGTAGCCAAAGGTTACTCTCAGATTTATGGACTTGATTATGGAGATACTTTCTCCCCTGTGGCCAAAATCACTTCTGTTCGAATATTTCTTGCCATGGTTGCCATCTGTCATTGGCCATTATATCAGTTGGATATTAAAAATGCATTTCTTCATGGAGAATTAGAAGAGGAGATTTATATGGAGCAACCTCCTGGATTTGTTGCTCAGGGGGAATCCGGTTTGGTTTGCAGGCTACGACGATCTCTCTATGGGTTGAAACAGTCTCCACGAGCTTGGTTTGGATAATTCAGTTCAGTTATTCAAGCTTTTGGAATGAAACGTAGTGAAGCAGATCATTCAGTCTTTTATTGCTATACCTCTCCAAATAGATGTGTTTACTTGGTGGTCTATGTAGATGATATAGTCATCACAGGAAATGATCAGGAGAAAATTTCTCAGCTGAAGGAACATTTATGTAGTCATTTTCAGACCAAGGACTTGGGGAAATTGAAATATTTTCTTGGAATTGAAGTTGCTCAGTCAAAGAATGGGATTATCATCTCACAGAGGAAGTATGCATTAGACATACTTGAAGAAACTGGTATGTTAGATTGTCGACCAGTTGATAGTCCCATGGATCCGAATCAAAAATTGCTACCCAACCAGGGGGAGCCTTATTCTGATCCTGAAAGGTATCGGAGATTGGTTGGGAAGCTCATCTATCTCACTATTACAAGGCCAGATATTTCCTTTGCAGTGGGAGTGGTGAGTCAATTCATGCAATCTCCTCATAATGATCACCGGGATGCGATGGTGGTCTGGGATACATTAAAAAGACTCCAGGACAAGGACTACTTTATGAAGACAAAGGAAGCACTCAAATAGTTGGATTTTGCGATGCAGATTGGGCAGGATCACCCATTGATAGGCGTTCCACTTCAGGGTATTGTGTGTCTATTGGAGGAAATCTTGTCTCGTGGAAGAGTAAGAAACAAAATGTTGTTGCAAGGTCTAGCGCAGAGGCTGAATATAGAGCTATGGCTGTAGCCACGTGTGAGCTCATTTGGATTAAACAACTTCTTGAAGAATTGAAGTTTGGAGATACTCAACAAATGAAGTTATGTTGTGATAACCAGGCAGCTCTCCATATAGCTTCCAATCCAGTATTCCATGAGAGAACTAAACATATTGAGATCGATTGTCATTTTATCCGAGAAAAAGTCCTTTCTAAAGAAGTCGTCACCGAATCTGTTAGCTCTAATGATCAACTGGCAGACGTCTTTGCAAAATCTCTAAGAGGACCGAGAATTCAGAATATTTGTTCCAAGCTTGGAGCATTTGATTTGTATGCTCCAGCTTGAGGGGGAGTGTTAGAATTAGTTGGACGGTGTGGACGGTGCAGACGGTGTTCCTAGGATTTAGCTTATCATTCATTAATTATCTTGTAAACATGAATTGTAATTACTCCTAAGTGTATATAAATATCAAATCTGCTGAGTTCTAATTACTCAAGCATTTCACAAATCCTTAGTCTAAAATTACTTTCAAGTCTTTCAACAATAAACAAGATTGTTTTAAGGCTTTTGCTAATCACTTCTGTCTATAAATTAAAAGCCTTGGAGACGAATGGGTACCAACAGTGTGGGTGGGGAAAAAAAGTTGAAGCCAAAGTGTGAAACAAGTAAAGAAAGGATTTGATATGTTGGAATTAATATGGAATAAATCAAAAAAAAAGGTTTGATAGATTTAAAGGCACAATTCAAATTATTAATGATAACAATACTATCAATAATAATAATAATAATGCAAAAATAAAAAGCTAGTACTACTTATTTAGCTTGAGCCTTATGATTATGGAAATATTTTTTCTTAGCCTTATGAGTAGGGGTGTTCGCGGATTGGATTGGATCGGTTTTGAGCTAAAAAGTCATCATATCCAATGATGAAAACATCGTGCGGTTTGGATTGGATCGGTTTGCTTCCTTAAAAAAATCCGATCCGATCCAATCCAATAAAATGCGGTTTGGATTGGATTGGATAATTCGATTTTTGTCATACTTTTTTTTTCTAATGTCAAGTGTCCTTTCTACTTATTTAATAGTGGATAAAAGATAATCTTCGTTTTAATTTGGGAATTTGAGAAGAACAAAATTATTGATATTTTTTAAACATTCTTTTATATTAATTCTCTATATCTACTCTCGCTTATCCTATTTTTTTCCTTGAATCGGCTACAAATAAATTGTAGCTAATTTTTTTTTTCAAATTTACTTAATTGTTTTCCTATTTTTCATGATTACTCAATCAATTATATATATGCTATGCATCAAAACTTTTAGTAAAATATAACTTCAAGAGATTAATATTTATTCTAAATAGCCTTATATATGTCATTCCAACAAAAATATTAAAGAAAATGAGGGACATAAAAGTATGAAGAATAATGTTTAAGTATGAGTAATATTATAATTTCAAAAATAATAGTATATGTATATAATAGATCGGTTTGGGTTGGATTTCACTACAGGATCCAAAATCCGATCAAATCCAATAAAAAATTATGGTTTTTTCGGTTTTCGGTTTGTCACTACAAAAAAAAAACCTATTTAGCGACCGAAGATTTCGGTCGCTAAACATGATAATTCGGTTGCTATATTGTTTAGCGACCGAATTAGCGACCGAATTAAGGGGGTAGCAGAAACCCTGGTGGCTAAATGTTTAGCGATCGAACTTGTATTTGGGTCGCAAATTTGCGACCGATATTTCGGTCACAAAATTATATATTTCGGTCGCCTTATAGTTGGTCGCATGCTCAGCTAACCTAATTTGGTGACCGATATTCGGTTGCTATTTCGGTCGCAAATTTTGAATTTTTTTTTATAAAATTTTCCTGTAACTTAATCCTACCGACCAAATTTTGTTTTTCAACTATTATCCCATTGATCTTTAATTTCTAATATAAACAAAATACACCAATATTTTTTTTGAATAAATAGAAAACGTAAATATGATGTACTAACGATCCAAAACACCACAGTTAATATGATCAAGAAAACATATACATTAATTAACGCAAGTTTAATAATTGTTTATAAAAAAAAGTTTCATAATGTACTAATTAACGATCAAAACATAAAAACACACCACAGTCAATAAGTACTAATCAAAATATCAAAACACATCAGTCTTCCAAAGGGATGAACATGTAAAAGCGAGAACCCCCAAGGTACTTAAACTTTGCCAATGCACCAGTGGACAACAAATACAACTCCCTGATACCATTTGTATCTGTTGCAAAATATGGGCGATCCTCATGGATTACTATATTCCCATTGAACAGATTTCCGCTTTTGTCTTCAATAGTCACAACACGCAGTATTTCTTGTCCCCAACGACGGTAGAATGATCGCGGGATTGAAATCAAATCCTGCAAATACACAAGAACAATTTAGTAAATGATTAGTTTATGCCTTAACCATCTTTACGTGAATCCGATCGTTATTCTTAAGTTGATGAGATACTGTACCTGGTCTATATGGATGACTGTCTCAAAACATTTAGTCGGATCCATTTTCTGATAAAACGATAAGGAAAACAAGTCATATGTCTAAACTTCATCAAGTGATAATAAGAAAAGATGGAAAGATCCATGTAGCATACTAGCATGTTAAAATAGAACAAAGAAATGTAACTTCACATGCAACTTTACATATTAGCAAACATAGTAGTTTTTAGGAAAGCATATGCTTTTACGTCGTTTTGAAGGATGGTCATAGAGAGGACTTTTCCTACCGGAAGTGCCTAGATAACCTAGTGAACGCGCTGTCGCGCACGCACCAAAAAGCGAGCGGTTTACAAAATATGTAGTTAAGGGAGCGACAACTCAAGTATCTTCTCATAAGGACTCTTGGATTGTTATTTACCACAAAAATCAATTTTTTTTTTTGGGGGGGGGGGGGGGGTGGAAATTCAATTGGAAAACAAAGCAAAAACAGAGCAATAAAAACAAAGCAGTTTAAAGGATTATCAAATAAGCTAAAGACGATTAATCTACTGGTCTCGATTTCCCAACTATTATCGGTTCATGTAAATTCCAAGCCCTAAGCAGATTCTAATCCCCTTTCGGTTGTAGCAACAATTAACAAGCGAAATCGCTACTACGAGATATATGTTCCTAATTCCCGAATTAAGCAAACGGGGTGAAGTACTCATGAACTAAGCGAACATGAACGAACACACGCGAATTAAGCAAACGCGATTCAATATAGGAATATAACATCACCGAAATAAATCAACACAAACACTATACACTCCTGAATTAAGCAAACAGAAATATATAGCATAGTATTGAAAAGGGAAAAGCAAACAAAATAGGAATTACAGAACCTCAAGTGCGGTGGAAATCGATTACAGTAGACTAATCAAATGGAATTAGTTCTCCATAAAAACGTAGCACAACCAGAAAATCTATAAAAAAAAATAGTGGAGAATCAAAAGTCCTTCAAATCTGCCCAGAACAACAATTTATAACATTCAGGAACTGCGCCCTCTCGCGAGGCGAACACGCACTCGCGAGGCGAATCTTATGGAGAATCTGCAACGTTTGGCATTCTCGCGAGGCGAAGAATGGCTCGCGAGGCGAGGAATTGAAGAGTCTTCTTATTATGTCCGTGATGAGTATCAGGGCCTGCGCGTGATGCTTTCTGACTTCCAGGATCGCGAGGCGAAGAGATGGATTCGCGAGGCGACACATAAATCTTGCATTTTTCTGGAACAGTCAGCCTTCCTGCTCGCGAGGCGATAATAGGATTCACGGGGCGAGACAGAGTGAATGACATTCTGCTGTTCAGCTGGTTTTCAGCTTCGCGAGGCGAGTGGACTCTCGCGGGGCGAATACCTCCAGGATTGAAATTTCCCCTGTTTCTTTATTCCCTTGACTACTAAGTTAACCTGAAATCAATAAAATAGCCATAAGTGCTTTATTTGACTCAAAACTGGCTAAATTAACCTAAAACTACTTTAGAGACTCAAAACCTTGCTTGAGGACAATCTAATCTAATTTGGGCGAAAACAAAATATAATTAGCACAAAACCATGGTCATACTAGTCATAAAACTAGATGAGCCAAAGACTGATCAAAATACCCCAAACTTAAACTTTGCTTGTCCCCAAGCAAACTAAAACTCAAAAACTCAAAAAGACTCAAGACATGGCAAGCTTAAAGAATTCAATCAACTTTGCACAAATTTCAAGCAATTCGTCAAAATAATTTTTTCTTCAATGTTCCCCCCCTTTCAAACAAAGTAATCCCCACATGCATTCATTCTAAATTGAGAATCTCATCATTCAAGCAGTCATCAATTTAAGCAAGGGATCCAAGTTACACATAAGAGGGAGATCACCAAATTCAAACAATCGCCTTCCTCACAAGGGCATTTAGTGTTTCACTCATCCGCTCAGTTTGTCTAGGTTATCAACATTTCACTCAATTCACCTTTCAAGAACACTTCCCATGAATTTGATCTTCATCTCAATCAAGGTTCCCACGGAAAACATGCATGCAACATCAAAATGTCTTTTAAGGTTGTAATGGGGCCTGACTAAAGGTAGGATATACAAAGGTATTGGGCTTAAGTCCCTATGAACTAAGAGAGTATGCACATTTTGATACATTGAATTTCCACTCAAGTTCCTTTTTCCATTTTTTTCCTTTTTGCCTTGGGTGACTACAATATTTTTCTTTTAATATCCTTTTTTGACATTTTTTTGTTCTTTTATTCTTTTTTTCTCTTTTTTCTTTTTCTTTTTTTTTTTTGGCTCCAACCTTTTTATTATATTTGTTTCTTTTTCTTTTTCTCACCCAAGAATGACATGTCACACCCTTGTAGCCACCCCAAACTTAGTTTCTTGCAACCATTATCTTGCTAAGCTTTCATGCTCTCCTAATCCTAAGATCGGGTTAACATGGTTTTTCCAGATTTTGGCTCATAACATAAGGTCATCAAGAATAATAGGCTAATTAGGCTCAATGGGGCTAACTAGGGAACATGCATTAGGGACGGTTATTTTCAGGCCAAGTGGTTATTTACAAAGAAAATGCCTAAATCATCTGATGCAAACACATAGACATGCAAACCATGAAGAGATTCAAGCAAATTCGGGAAAGTGCAACTTGAAAGTGATTCTCACAGTTAAAAACATGTTGGAGGCTCAAATCCTCACCTGGACATTTTTGCAAATTGTTTGAACGAGATTCTATCCCTAGTGTGTGCACCTCTTCACCCCAAACTTATCATAAATCATGCCATCACAACAAAATATCTCAAAGTTCAGTTTTCAATTTTTTTAAATGGGAATCACTTTTCAAAAACAAAAAAAAATTTCAACCTAGGGGGAATCATCACATAAATCATGCAATCAATCTGTGCAAAATCAATCAAAATCAATCAAGCTCACCGACCAAGGACTCACACAAATTATTTTTCAATAGCTAAAAGAAAAACAAGACAAAACACAAAACAAAACTACAATTGGTTCCCTCCCCCACACTTAAGACATACATTGTCCCCAATGAAACAACATAACTATGAAATCAGAGTGAGGGAAAGGAAAGGGTGTTCCCTGATCAAGTGTCAGTGTAGGTGGGAGCTTCCGCCTGGATCCCATTGCTTGTAGCATAAGGCCCAAGTGATGGACAAAGAGAGGGGGTTCATTCCATGGTCCCATAACTTGCAGCCTTGATATAGGAGTGAGCACTTGACAATTATGGTGACCTCGCCCAGTGCGGCGGACTCATCACTCCCTCTTGGGTCAAAGATGACCTCTTTCTCAACAAAGTCCTCCCAATAAAATTGGGCTTCAACCCCTTGGAATGGCCATGGTGCAAAATCCAGTCTCTCTGGTGGTTCCACAGGGGAAGGTGACAAACAAGTAGCTGGGGTCTCCGGTGTTGCTTCATCTTCTGCACAATTCTCATCCACTGCATTACCAGATTCATCACCTTCTATATTTGTAGTAACCTCAGCACGCACCACACCGGTATTTCTCCCATCACAATTGGCACATGCGTGGGAGCCAATGGAATCATCTAATTCCAGAATTTCTTCATCATCCTCTAGCATGGCGGAATGGATGTCCTCTATATGCCTCTTCCTCTCAATTTCCTTAGTCAAGGGTTCTGATCCTTGAGCTTGTTGCATGGCATTCATTGAAGTGGCAAGCTGTCCAATCTGTGTCTGCAAGGCCTGAATACTAGCATCCGTTCGCTGCTGAAAAGTATTAATGCTAGCATCTGTTCGCTGCTGAAATTGTCCAAATTGCTGCTGAAACTGGAGATTCTGTGCATCCATTTGTGCAGTTATCTGTGCAGTCATTTGCTTGAACAGGTCCTCTAGTGAAGGTCCATAAGGTGCATAGGTGGTCACTTGGCTGGGGTGGTACTCATCAGTGGAAGGGTCAGGAATGTTGTGCCTGTTCTGATTGTTGCCTTGATCTCCACCATGTTGGCTATGATAGAAAGGTTGCTCCTCATTCACTCCAATCTTGTCAAAACCACTGGTAAACTCATAACTTCCAGCAAAGTTAGGATAACATATGCATGGTGGGGGTTTACTAAAGTCAGGATAATATATGCATGGTGGTGGCCTGTCAAAGTTAGGATAATATATGCATGGTTCATAATGAACATTAGGCATAAAATCTTGCATATAATTATCCGTGGGAAGCACTAAGATTCACAACCAGACAAAGCAGCTGTAACTAATTCAGTAGTGCAAAAAGTTTTTTTTTTTTTTTACAATTTTCTGTTAATAACAACAAGAGTCCCCGGCAACGGCGCCAATTTTTGAACGCGCTGTCGCGCACGCGCCAAAAAGCGAGCGATTTACAAAATATATAGTTAAGGGAGCGACAACTCGAGTATCGTCTCACAAGGACTCTTGGATTGTTATTTACCACAAAAATCAGTTTTTTTTTTTTTTGGGGGGGGGGGGGGGGGTTGGTTGGAAATTCAATTGGAAAACGAAGCAAGAATAGAGCAATAAAAACAAAGCAGTTTAAAGGATTATCAAATAAGCTAAAGACGATTAATCTACTGGTCTCGATTTCCCAACTATCATCGGTTCATGTAAATTCCAAGCCCTAAGCTGATTCTAATCCCCTTTCGGTTGTAGCAACAATTAACAGGCGAAATCGCTACTACGAGATATATGTTCCTAATTCCCGAATTAAGCAAACGGGGTGAAGTACTCATGAACTAAGCGAACATGAACGAACACACACGAATTAAGCAAACGTGATTCAATATAGGAACATAACATCACCGAAATAAATCAACACAAACACTATACACTCCTGAATTAAGCAAACAGAAATATATAGCATAGTATTGAAAAGGGAAAAGCAAACAAAATAGGAATTACAGAACCTCAAGTGCGGTGGAAATCGATTACAGTAGACTAATCAAATGGAATTAGTTCTCCATAAAAACGTAGCACAACCAAAAAATCTATAAAAAAAAAAACAGTGGAGAATCAAAAGTCCTTCAAATCTGCCCAGAACAGCAATTTATAACATTCAGGAACTGCGCCCTCTCGCGAGGCGAACACGCACTCGCGAGACGAATCTTATGGAGAATCTGCAACGTTTGACATTCTCGCGAGGCGAAGAATGGCTCGCGAGGTGAGGAATTGAAGAGTCTTCTTATTACGCCCGTGATGAGTATCAGGGCCTGCGCGTGATGCTTTCTGACTTCCAGGCTCGCGAGGCGAAGAGATGGATTCGCGAGGCGACATAAATCTTGCATTTTTCTGGAACAGTCAGTCTTCCTGCTCGTGAGGCGATAATAGGATTCACGGGGCGAGACAGAGTGAATGACATTCTGCTGTTCAGCTGGTTTTCAGCTTCGCAAGGCGAGTGGACTCTCGCGGGGCGAATACCTCCAGGATTGAAATTTCCCCTGTTTCTTTATTCCCTTGACTACTAAGTTAACCTGAAATCAATAAAATAGCCATTTATTTGACTCAAAACTGGCTAAATTAACCTAAAACTACTTTAGAGACTCAAAACCTTGCTTGAGGACAATCTAATCTAATTTGGGCGAAAACAAAATATAATTAGCACAAAACCATGCTCATACTAGTCATAAAACTAGATGAGCCAAAGGCTGATCACCTAGTAAGGATGGTCATCAACAACTATTTCTGGAAAGCTCCATTTCCTAGTGAAACAATTGAGTAGAAAACCAGAGTTGCTTTCATAATATTGTGTACAGAGCTGCTTTCTAATGTGAATAATGTTTGAATGATGACGGCACGTCATGCATGTGCCTGGCAAACTGTGCCTAGTCCTTCATTTTATCTAACCCTATACTTAATCCTTCATTATCTAAGAGACTCGCTTTTGTTGGCTTCAAGAAGAGACTTTCTTAAGCTCATGGACTTTAAATTAGTAAATGAATAATGATCTTATTAACGACAATACAAAGTCATGCCATTTACGAACTAATAACACTTTATCAATTCATTCCAATGCTTACAATGTAAATATATACAAATATGATTCCATAATCATTTCCAAACAAGTTATCAACAAATACATATCAAATTATTCTAATTACATTGATTCATTGTTATTAAAAGTTTTTTATTTTAAAGAGAATAAACTATTTTTCATAGCAATCCAAATGTATGAACATGCTCAGATATAAGTGCTAGCCTTCAATAAATTTACATCATCAAACAGAAAAGAGATAAGTAGAATTACCAAATGAATCCGATTCAAAATGAGTGAAAAGCTCTCTTGGAATTATAGGCTACAATAATGTTTTTAGATCATTTCATTCTCCAACAAAGAATACTTTTTTGTTTACATAGAAGTGAACAAGAACATGAAATCCCTAAAACCCTCTTTTGAAATTTTTGAAACAGATTCAGACAAGAACCAACAAATTCATGGATTCCAAACGAATCAAAATACAATACAATCAGAATGCATGCACAATACAATATGAAATTATTCACAGCAAGTAAACAGCTACATCACAGAGGCTATAGATCATACTATTGTGAGATATTCCCTGAGGCAATATAACAGAACAATGAACAGCCTTCAAAGACATAAATTCAGCCAAGATATGGAAAGATAAACAAACCAGAAATTACAAGTGCCATATTTAATAGAAAACACATCATTAACACAGGGACAATCTTGTTACTGGACATGTTAAACTAGAATGGTCTTCAAACAACTGCCTCAGTATTGGTCATTTGTTTGAACTATAGCCATGAACTATCCATGTTTGAAATTGTAGACACCTAGCACAAAACAAATTGAAAATCCATAGCACACATCCTCACTAACCAACTTAGATGCATTTCACAAAGCAGAACTGAATCTAAATCAAAGACTAAGATGCTGAAATGGAAGGTAATTTCACAGCTAAATCAACAAGAAGCAAACCAGAAGGGTTATCAGATTAAGTTTGAAACATTAAATTGGTACAGTTACACTAATCCTAGTTCTCACTGTTATCTTTATCTCATCACTTAAATATGCTAATGGATTCAAGTTTCACGGCCAATGCAGGTGGGTGCTTTGAGGCTTTAAAGTTTAAATTATACAACACGTCAACAATCAACAAAAAACCAAAACCTGTCTATGTTTCGCAGTCTCACAAGCAGCAATGGCATTCTGTGGCTCAAGTAAACATCAATTCTAATCTTACAGTCTTGACTTTTGATATTTCAATGCATTCAAAAAAAAGTTACAAAAACAGATTTCTCGTGCTTTCTCAATGAGAGCTTCCTAATCCTAATAGGAGTGATTAAATAATGACACATGAAAACAAATGATCATCACAACTCACATGAAATACACAAGTAGCTCTTCTCAGTAGTAAGCAATAAAGCAATGAAATACATACAACCCACAAAATTTTTGAAATGAAACAATGAAGCAAAATAAAAAATGATACATAGAGAGTCCATGGTTACCTCAAGGCAGAGCAGGGAATGCACAAAATGAGGAGAGAAGAGGGTAGGAGGAGCTCTGCGCGTGGTGACCGGAGGGCTGCGTGTTGGTAGCCGGAGTATTGGTCGAAGCAACCGAAAACGGAGGGGGGAAATTAAAAAGAGAGCAGGAAGAGGGAAAAGGAAGAGAGGAGAGGAAGAGGGGAGGAAGAGATGGAAGAAGAGGAGGAGGAGGATGGAGGCTTACCGGAGATGGCGGTGGTGGTGCGCACTGCGGTGGTGGCGATGGTGACTGGCGGCTTGACGAGGCGAGGGAGAGAAAAGGGGTGAGGGTGGAAGAGATGGCAGAAATGAGGAAGAAGGGAAAGATTTCGCGACTTTAGGGATTTATAATTTGGCGACCGAAATAATCGGTCGCTAAATCGGTTGCCAATCACTTAAATACAAAATCAGTCGCTATATTCGGTGGTGGAATCTCTGTTTCTGAATTTAGTTTACCGCTCTTTAGCGACCGAATTAATATCGGTCGCTAAATGAGTTAATTTGAAATTTGAATTCATAAATTTAGCAACGTATTTTTTAATCGGTCGCTAACACGGGCTGTTTTAAATTTTTTACGCGCCGTTTAGCGACGGATTTTTAAATCAGTCGCTAAAAAGGCATAAAATTTCTGACGTTTAATTTCCTTTATTTAGCGACTGCAATAGCGACTGAAATAGCGACCGATAACTCTGTTACGCTCTATTTCGGTCGCTATTTCGATCGCAGTATTAACTCTAATCAGTCTTTCATGTAGATCCTACACTCGGTCGTCATTTCGGTCGTAAAAAGCAACCAAAAATTCGGTCACTATTTTCGGTCGCTAAACAACCTTTTTTTGTAGTGTGTTCGATTCGATTTTTGCGGTTTGAATCGGTTGATGAACACCCCTACTTATGAGAGTGAGAATTATTCTCATATCTGATAGCATTAAAGCGCAAGCCCAATCGAGAAAGTGTGACTTGCCTATCCGTGTTTTTTTTTTTACCTAGCACATGTCTGATTGAGAGAGTGTGGGTTGGTTTTTATTAAGCTTGAGATTTGTCATATTATTCAAAAGTCTAGACAGTTTCTACTCAACATTTTCAACTTATATATCTTTTGGTTCTCCTTTTTTCAAGCAATGTGAGATTTATTCTCCAATAATATCTATAAAAAAATCGTAAGATTTTCATTTTTGAAAAAACAGTCATTCTTTTTTGCTAAAAGTTAAAAGGGTGCATGTATATAATTATTATGGACAAATAAAATAGAAAAGCAGTCGGTTCGAAATTATGCAAGTAATTAGCTGGGGAAAAAAAAGAAACACCCGTAGGTTCATAAGTAATTAATTACATTAATACCTTACTTTCACCCAAAAGCTATAGAAAACATATAGCGGATCAGGATCAGTTAACGTCTATAAATTCCATCATATGCATATATTGTAGTCCTCTAATCTCAGAAGCACAGGTCCAAACAACAGTAGCAACACCATCCGGTACAACTGCAGAGAAAAATCATGAGAGAAAAATTTATTTATCAAATTAAATAAATACCATTAGTTTTTTTTTTTTACAGGTGTAAATACCATTAGTTAAGCATTCGGTTAACAAAAACTATATAAAATGTGACTATATAAATTTAAGTTTGATAAACTATCATCCAATCATAAATAATCTTTTGTGTGACAACTATGATAATAGCCAAATATTTTTAGTACCACAATAATTTATGATTATTTAATAATATAAAAAATATTTAAACTAACAGCACGTACCAATTAACTACTTTAAAGAAGTATGCATTTGAATGAAACAAAGTAAGATATAATGATAATTTGCATTGAGTCTATGATGGATAATTTAAGCAAATATGTAGTGCTCAATTCAGAAACAGGTTGAGATATATTACCAGCCCCTCCAGAACCCATGACCCTTGAATTTAGTTTCTCCCCTTGTTGGAGGAACTTCCTGAGGGTAGTCCCCATCCTCGTGAGTGATGATAGAGGCACTTGGTGGAACTGGATAAGGACCCGCTGCAGTGTCATTTGACTTATCCGCTACTGCAGAATTCCAAACTACACATCATTAGAAATAAATAATGATAGAGAGAACTTAAGGTGAGGGTGAGGAGATGTTTTCAAGATAAAAAATGTTTCTTAGACAAAGATTTCCAATGTTAAAGTAGGGGACACCGTATGTTACATGCGTAGATACCGGATCCGGTAAGTTTTACATGGACTAGTAGAAAGATAGGGTGTCCGACACCTCCTTTGTGTCCAACTTACAGCGCTGTTTCAAGTTAACACGGGTGACACAGAACAAATGAAAATGGTACCTTGAAGCTGCTGGTTTTGATCATTGTGACTCGTCATTTGATGAAAGCTGTTCTCAAACAACGCGGGGAGGGAAATCTAGAGGCTACAGAGGTTGGAGATGGAAGATTATGATGAACAAAATATATATATTGGGATGGAAAATGGTTTAATCTGATACAAAGGGACGGTGTTACGTACTCTTGTGGAGTGGTTGAATTTGCTGACAATATGGATTTTCTAAATCACTCTGGATTAAATTCGAATTAAGGTGGTCATTTTTTTAATGTATGATGGGTTGGTTGTATTTGGTGTGGGTGTGCCAATTGATAGGCAACGGACAGAAAAGATAATCTGTGGTTCTGAAGCTGATTTCATGGTGTATGCGATTAATCTTGTTCTTTTGTATCTTTTCAGTTTTCACCAATTACAGTAAACTTCAAACCTTAATGGTTTTGGTTTAGGAAATTGAATAGTCACCAGATCCATATCTAACAGTTCATCGACATTTTCAAATGTGTAAAACCCAATTTAGTAACTGGAATTGTGACATGATCCTTGATATTAACAAAATTCCAAAAACGTCACGAAATCATAAAACATTTATCAGTTCAGTCTATCTATCAATCCTAGTTACTTAACACAGTTAGTTAATGGGGCTGATTGGCACATTACTTACCCTGTTGGCACCCCTGGCCAGGACAGCTGTTGTCCCCGTTGTCACTTTAATTAATAAATATTATTATTTTATTATATTTACAACAACTCATGTTAATTTAAAAAATATAATTTCTTTATTTTTATTTAAAACTTGTACCCTTGTATCTTCTTTATGGGTCTTATTAATCAATGTCCTAAGAGCATTGGATAAGGAATCCAGAGATATAAATTTTCTATTAAAAAATGCAACTTTTAATAATTCAATTATTTGAATACATTACTTTTCTTGATAAATTTTATATATTTGAGTTGCTTAATCAATGTTCTAAGAATACTTACTATTCAAAATTTTCCTATCTTTATATTTTGCACTTTTTGTGTAGATCTCATATAAAGATATAATTATTTAAGTGTGGTCAGGTAAAAGAAAAACTCTTCCCTCCGTAAGCATGTAATAAATTGTCATCATGAAGACAACAAGCACATAGATAAATGAATGGGCCCATACTTTGTTGCCCGGAGGCTTCAGTTCATTCGTCTTCTTTCATTCCTTAATGGCAACTTGGAGAAGCTGTGTAGCACTTCGGATGTAGATACCCTACTATCATTGAGTCCTTAATTGTGATGAGCTACTGTCTTGGCGGATGTGTTATTTTAACATATTTATGATGTCGGATACACTATATTTATACGTTTCATGTTTTTTTTTCTAACCGGCCTTGATATCCCTTACAATTTAACGAGAAATGCTAAATGAACACAAAAATTTGACACTTACATCGTATATCAATGTAGTAAAATACTATTTCAATAATGAATAGGTTTTTAGCATTAAAACAAGATATTTACGAATTAAGAAAATACTTAAACATACTAGAAACATTAGAACAAAATGAATATATTATTTTTCACCAAGAATTGGTTAGAAAAAGAATAAAAAGATTAAAACAAGAATTAGAAAATTGTATAGGATAATGGGATTATCTGAAGAATTACAAGCAGGATTTAAAGAATTAGAAGAAATTATGAAAGAAATGAATAAAAATATTATTCAATTAATTGAAAATACAGATAAAATTACAAATTACACTTGCAATAGAATCCATAAGGGGAAAAATGAAATAGAAAGCATTAAAGAAACCTTAAATAATATTAATAAGGGAAAAAATAGATGAAAATGAAGATATTATTAAAATAAAAATAATTCTAGAACAATTCGAGAATCTTTTAGATTACGAAGAAAATAATAGATGTATAACAAAAATAGAACTAGAAGAAATTCTGAAAACAAAGGATTTAAATAAAATAATAATTAAAAAAGAATTAGATCAAGAATCTTCATGAATACCTACACCAGTATCTTCATGGAGGGGATAAAAGAAGAATATATGGAAACATTAAGAAAATCAAATGATATAGAAGAAATACAACAACTATTAGAACAACTAAAAATAGTTGAAGAGGAAAATAATCAAATACACAGAATTGAAAAAATTAATACATAAAATAAGGAAAATGAAGAAATAATTCTAAAGTATAGCTCATCTTCAGAATCTAAAGAAAACCATATAAAAATGGAAAGAGGAGAATATAGCGGAAAAATCCCTAAAAGAAAATGGGAAGAATATAAATATACACCTAAAGGAGCTTGGGATAAATATGAAACAGAAGCTATGTATAATAAAGGGTGTGCAAGGAAAAATAATAATAAATGGACAAAAATTTAAGAAGAATTTAAACCTCGATACCATAATACAGGAAATATACTTGACCTTGACTGTATTAGAAATAAAGAAGATGTATTATTAAGATGGACGAATGAAATAATCCTAATGATCCTAACTGATGAAAGATTTAAACAGCTAAACTTTATAGAAACCAAAAATTTTGTGACATTCAAAACAACAGGGAATGTACAAAAATTTCTAATAGGAATTAAGGATACAAAATGGATTAACTTTGGAAGAATGGTAGATAATAGCACAGACTATATTAAATTAATAATGACCCTAATACATCAAGAATTTTTAGGATATAATTTAATGGAACAAAGAGAAAAGACAAATAAAACCCTAATTGAAAATGTCAAGTCACATCTTAATAGAATGCAAATATGTGATATGTGCCAGATTGAAAGTTTCATCTGCGAATATCAAAAATACTACTATCAATTAGATGAAGAATCTAAAGAAATATATAAATATATCTTTATAGATAAATTACCATATCCATTAAATTCAAAAATTAATAAGCTTTGGGAATCAAAACCCGAAGAAACAGCAAATACTTTAGGAGGAGTTATTAAACTCTTATATCAAGAACTTAAAGAACAATGTTTAAATAGAGAAACAATTAGACAATTGAATAGAGAAAGTACTGTCATTTGTTGTGACATCCCAGAGATAGAAAAACCAGGAAAATGTGGTTGTGATAAAATAATAAAAAAGAAAAAATATTACAAAAGACCAAATCTACGAAAGACTTATTCTAGAAAGAAAAATTATTACAAAAATAATAAAAAAAAATATTTCAAAAGAAAGAAATCAACACCAAGGAAATACTGCCCAAAGGAAAAGAAAAAATGCGTATGTTGGATATGTAATGTTGAAGGACATTATGCTAATGAATGCCCTCAAAGGAAAGAAAAAGATTTTAAGGAAAAATCAAAAATAATAAAACAAGTTTTCCAGATATATGAACTTGAACCGTTAGAAGAAGAATTAAGTACTTCAGACATAAGTATATACGAATATACAGAAGATGAATTATCTTCAGAAGAAGGAGAATTCAAATAGTACCTATATAAAAATATTAATAGAGAAAAGTAAAAATGTAACAGAAGCCTATATAGACACTGGAGCAAGTCTTTGCCTTGCAACAGAAGCATTGCTTGATAATTGGGAAAGATTGGAAAAACCATTAAAAATACAAATTGCTGATGGATCAATACACTCTTTATATTGGATAGCAAAAAGAATTACTTTGATAATACAAGAGAAAATATTTATAATACCAACAATATATAAACAAGAAACAGGAATAGATATAATTATTGGAAATAATTTCTTACGATTATATCAACTGTTTTGTCAATATTTAACATATATTACTTTGAGAACCCCATATATTTATCAAAAACAAAAACGAGAAATTATCAAAATACCAATTATCCATACTTCTACATGTACTTATTCATCAAAGTTTCAACAGCTGAAACGTGGTGAGATTATTAGCTTACTTTGCACAAAATTCGCCATATATTAGTAAATTTAGAACCAAATAGAATAATACCAGCTCACATAGAATAACTTTTAAATAAGGTTTGTAGTGAAAACCCTTTAGACCCAAGAATTAACAAAAATACTGAATTAGTTGAATTAAAATTAAAAGACCCCACAAAAGAGGTAAAATGTAAGCCAATGATTTACACAAAACAAGATAGAGATGAATTTGAAAAAGACATTGATGAAATGTGTAAAAAAGGACTAATTAGACCATCAAATAGTAAACACTCTGCACCACCCTTTTATGTAGAAAACCATAATGAAATAAAAAGGGGAAAAAGAAGGATGGTAATTAATTACAAACAAATTAACGATGCCATGGAAGGAGATGTCTATTTTCTTCCAAGAAAAGATTTAATTATTGAAAGAATTAGAAACATGGATTGGTTTAGCACCTTTGATTGTAAATCAGGTTTTTACCAAATTAGATTGACTGAAGAATCTAAGGCGCTAACAACATTCAGTTGTCCTCAAGGTCAATATGAATGGAATGTACTCCCAATGGGATTAAAGCAATCACCTGAAATCTTCCAGCGGAGAATAGATTCAATTCTTAAAGAATTTAAAGACTTTTGTCTTATTTATATTGATGACATATTAATCTTTTCAAACAAAGGATTAGATGATCACTTTAAAAAGATAGAATCCGTTCTTAACAAATGTTATGAATATGGAATAGTCTTAAGCAAGAAAAAAACTGTCCTAGCCGAGAATAGAATTAATTATTTAGGATTAGAAATCGAAAAAGGGAAAATAATAATGCAACGACATGTACTAGAGAAACTTCAAAATTTTTCAACAACATTAAAGGATAAAAAGGATTTACAAAGATTTCTTGGACTACTAACATATATTTCAAATGAAGGTTTTATAAAAAATCTTGCAGCAGAAAGAAGAATCCTTCAACAAAAATTAAAGAAGGATGCCAACTGGACTTGGACTGATGAGGATGATAGACTAATTATAAAAATGAAAGACTTGTGCCGGGATCTTCCTGAGCTATATCATCCATCGGATGATGATATAATAATTATTGAGACTGATGTCTCAAATGATTGTTGGGGAGGTGTTATGAAAGCAAAACCCCCTGGATACAAAAATGAATTACTGTGCCGATATATGTCAGGAACTTTTTCAGATAGTGAGATAAACTATCCCACTCATGAAAAAGAGACATTGGCTTTGATCCGTATGTTGGAAAAACATCGGATTTATATACTGGATAAGGACTTTATCGTCCGAACCGATTCTACTTATGTTGCAGGTTTCAAGAACTTAAACCATAAAGGAACTTACAAACAAGGACGATTGATTAGATGGCAAATGAAACTTGCCGAATATAATTACTCAATCTCTCACATTAAGGGAGATAAAAATATTCTTGCAGATATTTTATCAAGAGAATGGAGCAACAAACAGCTGAAGACATACTAAAGCAGATTCAATATCAAAGAATGCTCGAGAAGCAGAAGATAATGGAGCTAGACTTGATCAAAGCAAACATAGAAGTACTGGAGTTTCAATTACAAAGAATTTCTATCAAAGAAGATCCGATGAAAAATATAAAACAACAGGTATAAGAAAGCACTAATGAAAAATGGTACACCATCTTTAATGGACCACACCCCGGTGTTTATAATGAATGGCACAAAGCAGCCCCTCGCTGCATTGGAATTTCCGGAGTCCATCACAAAGGATTTCGTACCAAGAAAGAAGCTGAAAAATCTTTGATAGACTACCAGAAAGAACAAGACAGTGGCAAAGAAGTTTATCTTGGCCCAAGGACTTTTTCAGAAACCATAAAGACTCCACCAGCCCAAAAAACTTCATTAAGGATACTCGGAAGAATTCCTTCCTCCATCGATGACTACCAAATCCCTTCAAGAAAAGACCATGAACTACAAGTTCAATTCTCCAAAGAAATTTTTTTTGAAAACCTAAAAAGACTAACCAACTGGTCCGAAAAGGAAAAAATTAATTGTTTTTACATGGTCAACCGAAATATTTTCGGAGTTAAGGCCCTAATTACTCTCGGAGCAACATCAATTCTTACATTTAATATGTT
Source organism: Sophora flavescens (assembly GCA_030762895.1). NCBI lineage: Eukaryota > Viridiplantae > Streptophyta > Magnoliopsida > Fabales > Fabaceae > Sophora > Sophora flavescens. The sequence goes on from CM061068.1 coordinate 33,210,395, forward strand.
CCAGTTTGGACTTATTGAATGTCTCTACTTGAGTCAAGACTTGGAAGAAATTAAATTATTTCCATATAGTTTGAAAGAAGCCATTCAGAACTATCAAAGAAATGTCGCAAGGGATAGAACTATTTTCTTGCAGTTCTATTCAACCTACCCAGACTTCGCAACTAAACAACCCACCAAGAATTTAATTTTCATTGTAGTAAGTAATAATAGTTTCTCTATGAGAGACGAACCTACTGGAGAAACTTATGATGAAGAAAAGATTGTCACGATCCTAGCTAACCAACTGGCAAGCATCTTTACTCAGTGTCAAATTATTGGTAAAGACTCTTTTATTAAAGCCATGTACAAAGGTCCACATACTTTGCTACTCAGCAAGACCAGTGGAAAATTGATTAGAGAAAGGGACTTAGCACTACTGACGAACTTTGAACTACCTTTCTACACACTCCAAGGACTTTCAATGAATTACCAGCCAGCTGTCCTTGACTTGTTGTGCTCAATGATTAAGGAGAATGGCAATCACGCATGCGAAAGATGCGTAAAGCAAAAATACTGTCGACAAGATGACAAGGATTCAGACGAAGTCACTATTGAAGAATGACGTAAGCACTGACGTCATCAAGCATTATTGGAAGGATGACGTAAGCAATGACGTCATCATGAATTATTAAAATGTCTGATTGATTGTAATAATTCAGGGACTATTTTGTAAATTACTTAGCCCTTCTGATTGTATAAATATGCCCTCAGAGGCAAAGAAGAGAGCAGAGCATCTGAAAGAAAATTTCAATCTCTCTCGTCTCTCTGAGAAGTTCTAAGCTATGCTTAGCGATTCCTTGAGTGTGGAATCAATCTTGTTCTATGTACTTCACTACTGTTTATAAATAAACAAACACTACTTTCATATATTCCTCTACTTCACTACTTTACTTTTTATTACTTCCAACTACTCGTTGAAATTCCAACTTGAACTAGACGGAAGCTGCGGTGGACCAAAGCACCCAGAATTACTTCAAAACACCAAATCAGGTATGACTCAGAAACCATTTAGTTTTATTTAGTTTTTACTAGAAATTAATCATGTCTGAAATCGAAAGAGAAAAGATTGATAATACTGATGTAGAACATTTACAAATTACTAAAGAAGACGGAAACTATGAAGGAAGTATCTTAATAGATCCGAAATTATTTCAAAAAATCCAGAAGGAAGACTTGAATTTATCTAAAGATGCGAATATGAAAAAATTAGGAGGAATAATGAAACGTTTCAATCAAAAAGAAAATATAATATATTATGGAAAAATAATCAATGAAACACCAATAGATATATCTGAAACACAAGGAAACACATGCATACAACTATTAAATAAGAAAAAATTAATTGAGTTAAAAAGGAACTTAAAAAGGAATCACATTGAAAGAAAATAGGATACATTCATATAGGAGCAATACAAGTGTTAATTAAGGCAACCTTTCAAGAAGGAATAGATTCACCAATTGAATTAATTCTAAAAGATAATAGAATAACAGATCCTAAGGATAAACTATTAGGAGTAATCGAAGGAAACTTAGCTTATGTTAAGTTAAAATTTGAAATACATCCAAATATTGGAATACCATTAGATACTCAAAGATTAGACCAATCATTGACTATGGAACATAGATTTTTAAGAAACAATCTGATGAGAACAGGAGACAAGATTTTCTCAATTACTTATTGTGTCAATTATGCACTAACAAATTCACATCATAGTATTACTTTTAGAAATAATGATAGAATAGATATATCAAGACTATTTGAAGAAATAGGAAAGATTTATTATCCTAGAAGAAATGACTTAACAGAATTAGGAATTTCTATAAGAAATCCAAGATCACTAAGTTTTAGGCAGACCCCTAAACCAATTACTTTCCCAAAACGAGAATAAAATAAAGACGAAAATATAAATAAATTATCGAACCAAGTAAGAGATCTAGCCCAATATTTGAGAAATATAATATGAACAAAGAAAAATAATTAAGAAATATTTATGAAAAATCTTATAGTAAAATAAATCAAGATAAAAAGAATATAAAGGATTTTATGAATATCTATGATAATCATCTTAAAAAAGATAAAAATCGAAAACAAATGGAAAGATATATTATAGAAAAAGAATTAAATAATATAAGAAACAAAAGAGAAGAACATAAAAGACAAATAATAGAAAAAATAGAAAAAAATGATTTCGAAAAAATCAGATCAATCACCAATTAGTTATTTTAAAAAATAACAGCACCAATATTTGAAGATATTAACTAAAATAATGGAAATATATTCCGAGTTTGATATCCAAACAGAAAATGAAATAATGAGTGTACTAGTGATGGATTTACCTATTGATTGCAAACAATTAATAATTGAAAAGATAAAAACCCAATTTAGACAAGAAGATTATTACCTTGCAATTATTTCGTTAGATATAGAATGAAACTATATGGAAGAAATAGGATTAGCTTTTGAATATGATAGACTATCATTATCTGATATATATGAAGATTGGGATTTATTAGACGATTAGAATGGATCAAGAAATATTAAGTATTTTAATAATGAAAATACCCATAGATTGTAAACAAATAATAATTAACAAATTAAAACATCAACCCTGGCAAGAAAAACTTTATTTAAAACAAATAATGCAAAGGGTACAACTAGCTTTTTGTGAGGAAGAAAGAAAACTACTAATCAAAGAAATAATGGAGTTAGATGATGAAATAATGGACTATGGATATGAACTACTTGTAACTCAAATTATGCATAAAAAGTACCCAGATTATGTCTAATTACTACCACTACCTGGGAAGAAATAGAGTGGTACCGGATTGGTATCAGAGTTAAGTACTAGCTAATTAATAATGAGTACTCTATACATAGAAAAATTTGTTCACTATCTAAGTATGATAGATTTAACAAACCAGAACAGATTAAAAGACTTAGTACAAGAATTAAAAGATGAAGCAACTGATACATGTAATAAACACATGGAATATCATTGTGAGTACTGTGATTGTAAGGAATACGAGAGAAAATTAGATTTGATAAAAATTATGATTGAAAAATTAAATTTATGGATAGATCAAGAAGAATCATAGATCCAACGGTTCACAACACGTATGCACTATTGAAGTGTCAATACGGTGTCCATTTTTCGTGTCAGTTTAGCAAACCTCCAATTTAATAGATATGGTATCGTCCCATTGTTGTCGGAATTGTGTGTCAAAAATACATTTCTCTTGTCTACATTAGATCTGATGTGTTGTTGAGTTTTTTTTCTTTAAATACAATGTGCTTTTGAGTTTTTGATTGAATGGAAGGAAGATAAGGGATTTTAATGAAGGAAACTTGAGAGGAGAGGAGAGGAGATGAGAGATTTTAATTAGACATTGTATCCGGTTAAGATGAGGGAAAGAGAGTGATTTTAATGTAAGGGGTGAGAAGTAATATTATTCATTCTTGTTTCACGAGAGAATGAGAGAGATTTTAAAAACAATTTACTTTTACACCCCTCAAACTTTGGATTTAAAAATGCATAAGTAAAGATATTTTAGTCAGTGTATCACAAATGTTTTAAATCTCCCCCCGACAAATCCCCCGATATTAGAGGGAGCCAAAATTGAGGGATGATGAATTTTGTTATCTTCCATTTCCCTTCCCTCCAACATGTCAAACCAAAATTTGAAAGTTTTTTTAAAAAAAAATCTCTCTCCTCCCTTCTATTTCCCCCGACCAAACATTATGTTAGAGTTCAAGTTATGTTACATGTTGTCTTACATCTTTTTACAATTAGATATAAGTAATAAGATTTTTATTTAAATTAATAAATTTCATATAACATGAACTATATTTATTTATATTCACATTATTTGTTTTGAAATATAAATTTTAAAATATACTTAGGGATTTAATTGGTATGCACTGATGGTGTAAAGATTTTATACACTGTTAACCAATAAAAAATTGACACATTATTAGAAATCTTTGACTATTATCCTAACTACCTTAAAAGTCATCCAAACCTTGATTTTTGATTGGTTGACAGTGTAAAAAACTTTATACTAACAGTGTATATCAATTAAACTCTACACTTAATTTTAATTTTCTATTTCTTTAATTCAATAATTTAATTATATACTTAATCTTTAACCCAAGAGCGTTTGGATGATATGACACGGATCTCTTCTAGCTTAACAAGAGGTCTCAAGTTCGAATCTTGGTCCTGGGAATGCAGTAGTGTTAAAACTCTTGAGGGAGAGCTTTGTCGCTCTTGCGGACCTACCCGACTCGAGGGATTAGTCTCCACAGTTACACGCGAAGGATATCCTGGGAAACCAAAAAAATATACTTAATCTTTAAATTTATACATTGTCAGTCATCGTAGTTCCAGGAAAAATTGGGGCTATCAATGAGACTCTAATTACCCTCATTCTGAAAGTAGACCAGGTTAGCTCTATAAAACAATTTCATCCTATTAGTTTATGTAATGTCTCCTATAAAATCATTACAAAATTTTTGGCGAAAAGATTACGTCCTATTATGGGACACTTGGTGAGTCCTTGTCAAAGTAGCTTCATCCCCAAAAGGCATACCAGTGACAATATTATTGTGGCCCAAGAAGTCTTTCATTCTATGCGCAGTAAAAAGGGAGCCAAGGGATGGATGGCAATTAAGATTGACCTGGAAAAGGTCTAAGACAGGTTGAACCAGTCTTTCATTAAAGACACTCTAGAAGACATTGGCTTACCCATTCACATCATAAATATTTTATGGCATTGCATATCTACTCCCAGTATCAGGATGCTTTGGAATGGTGAGGCCCTTGATGAATTCCAACCTTCCAAAGGCATTTGTTAGGGAGACCCCATCTCCCCTTAATTATCTGTTTGTGTTGTGTATTGAGAGACTATTTGAACTTATTAATATCGCAGTGGATCGTAAGGATTGGAAGTCAATCAAATTGACTCGGGGTGGTCCATCAATCTCTCATCTAGCCTTCGCAGATGATCTTATTCTTTTTGCTGAAGCCTCAATTGATCAAGCCCAAGTTATTAAGTATATCCTTGACATCTTTTGTTCGAGTTCGGGCCAATCCATTAGTAAGGAAAAGACTCGGGTTTATTTCTCTCAAAATGTCAGTTGGCATGTCAAAAATGATGTTAGCATGTGTATGGGTTTTTAGAGTACGGGTGATCTTGGTAAATACCTTGGGGTTCCAATCTTCCACAAAAAACCCAATAGACAATCTTTTCAATTCATTTTGGATAAGGTGAACCAGAGGTTAAGTAACTAGAAGTCTCGTAGCTTATCATTTGCGGGTAGAGTGACCTTAACTAAGTCCGTCCTACAAGCCCTCCCCACCTATGTTATGCAAACAAACTTACTACCAAAATCAATTTGTGATGAAGTGGACAAGAAGTGCAGGAGTTTTGTCTGGGGTGATTCAGATCAACAGAGACGTATCCATACAATTGCCTGGGATTCTATTTGCAAACCTAAAAACCAAGGAGGGTTAGGTTTGAGGTCTATGAGACATATCAATGCTGCTAGTATGATAAAAGCCGGGTGGAATCTTTGTACCCAAAGAGATGCTATCTGGACCTCGGTAATTCGTGCAAAATATAGATGCGATTCAGACCTTATCCCTAAAATCCAGGCAAACAGAGCTGGATCAAATTTTTGGAGAGGCTTATGCAACTCTTAGGATCACGTGAAGCAGAATATCACCTGGAGGGTAGGTGATGGGAAGCGCATTCAGTTCTGGAATGATCATTGGGTCCCGGGTTATAGTATTTTACGTGATGTTGCTGTGAGACCCTTTGATTTAATCGAGTCTTTCAAATTGGTTTCAGACTATTATGACCCAAGTATGGGTTGGAATATCCAGCACCTTAACTCCATCCTTTCTCCTGAGATTGTGGATAAGATCAAAGCTTTTTAAGGGGCCGTTAGACCCTAAAGGTAAGGATGCCCTTGCTTGGAATCTTACCCCTGACGGTTCCTTCTCCATGGCTTATGCAGTCTCATCTTTACAAGGTGTAGCTGGGACTGAGAACTCTCAACTCTTTTCTACTATTTGGAATTGGAAAGGCACTGAGAGAATTAAAATTCACCTGTGGAAAATGGCCTCAAACGACTGTCTTACAGATGTTGTCAGGTTTCATCGGGGATTGGTGTCCTCGGCAGATTGCCCTAGCTGCATGGGAATTGCCGAGTCTATCATGCACATTAGTAGAGACTGTCCGTTTGCTAGAGATGTCTGGAACCTCCTTCTTGACTCAAATATTCCCAACAACTTCCTCTCTCTTGATATACATGACTGGATGCTTGAAAATCTGGGTAGGGATAAACCGAACCGCCCTCCTCTCTGGAACACGACTTTTGCAGTTGCTTTAGATTATCTTTGGACGAGTCGTAATGAGAGAATCTTCAAAAATAAAAGCACTACAGTTGTCACTGCAGTGTGTTCTATCCACAAGCTTGTGGCACACTATACCTATGCAGGGAAGCTTCTCAATCTATGTAACAGCTTCAGAAACCCGTCCGGTGGTAAGGATGCCATTGCTTGGTTTCCCTCCTCCACCGGGCATTGTCAAACTCAACTGCGACAAGTCGGTCAAGGATCAAGGTAGAAGAGCTGCGTGTGGTGGAGTCCTTAGGGATCATGATGGCAGATTGGTTTTTGCTTTCTCAGCCTTTTTGGGTCAAATGATAGTTGCAAATGCTGAAATGTGGGGTATTTGACAAGGCTCGCAACTAGCATGGAATAGAGGTTATAGAAATACTGTGGTGGAATCTGATTCATTGCTGGCCATTCGTTGGATTATGGAGGGTTGTGAAACATCCCACCCTTGCAACAACTTGAGACGTAGAATTCTATCGGTATATGGGCAAGAGGGTAACGTTACTTTCAAGCATGTTCTTGCAAATCAAGTGGCTGACAGTCTAGCTAATTTTGGTTCTTCCTCTGATAGAGATTTGGTTATATTTTAGGATGCTCCTCCTTTTATTATGCTTAGCTTGATTGCGGATATGGTGTTGCCTTTCTGCGTGGTTCTTGGTTTTTGTCTCTGCTTCTCTTTTCCTAAGGCCTAGTCCGTTGTAATTCATAAAAAAAAACCAATCATTATCATGTCATGATCAGATCAGATACTGCGATTGAGTTAGATTAAATCCAATATCAAAATCAATCTTGATTACTTTTGATCGAATTAATAAGATAATAATTCATTTTTTTATCAACAAAATAACAAAAATTAAATGTAAATGACACAACCAAAACAATATTAAAGTCCAAATATTGAAGAATTTTTATCAACTTATGAATTTTTCCTTCAAATTAAATCAATTATTTATATTTCATTTTCCGCAAAAACTCTTAATTTTTTTATCTTTTAATTAAAGAAATCAAAGCATATAATGAATATTTATTTTATAAATAATTTATATATCTAGATGAAAGGAATTCAAAAACCTTATTAAATAATGATATACAATAAAAATTATAACTTATGATAAATGCTTGATTTTTACAATATAATAAATATATAAATGTAACATATGCATTTTATTTCGCAAAACTGAAATCCAAATCAAATTAATCATTTTATTTTGTTAAGTTATTAAAAATTAAAAAATAATTTAATAAAAATTACTTTTTTTTGACAGATAATAAAAATTACTTTTGTTCGTATAAGAACTATATGTTTTTTTTTATTTATTCTTTAAGAACTATATGTTTTGAGTAGGCTAAAGTAGCATTTGAGACTAGTATATAATATGTGAAAATAGCTCAGTGTTTGACTAGAACTAGGGTCTCAGTAACTCTAGACTAGTATGTTGTATCACCACTCTTTCCCTTCTCCTTTGTTACGGGTCTTTCGACTCTTCTCTATCTAGGCCTTTTTTGTAATTTTTTTTTTAAAAGATCGTCACTAGTGTCAAGGATCGTAATTCTCTTCTTTTCATAACAACCAAGTAAAGATCTTAAACTACTCATCCATTATGTCAAGGAGAACGAGCCCAAAAAATTAGCTAACTTCTAAGGGTCAAGGCTTTCTAGACCCCAGAACAATATCTAATCGGTTTTTGATTATTTTTTTTAAGGCAATGTAAGTTATGTCATCATAATTTATTGATAAAAGAAATAAAAGAAAATAAAAACATGGGGACATAAATCAAAATCAATGCAAATTAAACAACAATCATTTTCTCTCCAAAAAAAAAACAACAACAATCATTTAAATCTAACATTAGGTCTTTTATTAATATTCATCAGGTTATATTTATGAGATTTAAACAATCACCGTGAAATCAGAATCAGCTTCAATAGCATATTGTTATTCAACTGCTCTGCTGAGAGTGAGTCATTCTCTAGGTCATCATCATCCTTATTTCCCAAAAAACTTGGTAAGTATTCTCATATCATGAGCAATATTAGGTTGCATAGGGCTGAATTAGTCTCCAGGTATCGAGATTCTTACCACCAACTGTTAAATCACAGTTAGCCATGGAATGCTCGGGTACCAAAGTATATGCTTGGTTGTAGAGTCAGCATTAGTTGCAACATAAATTGAAATCTTGTCTGTAGAGCCATTGTCAGTTGAGTTTTGTGGAATGGAATTTGAGACATGATCTGGAGAAGACTCATCATAGACGGTCTCAACCAATACATTGTCATTCAATTTTTCATCCGGTGATGTATCAATACGCCCATTATCTTCAATTGGGTTTTGCTCTGGAACCTTAGGGACATATGACATATGCTTGCACCAATGACGGATCCTTATGCACCACGTTCTCCTTGCCAAATTTACAAATCGAAACCAAGTGCCCAATCGACTTACAATGAGAACAAAAAGAAAGAAGCTTCTCATATTCGATACCAACAGAAAATGTAAAAACTTCACGTTCAATCATAATCTCCTTAAGCAACTTTCATGTTAGATCAACATCCACTAAAACTCGAGCATAATGACCATATGCCATGGTACAGGTAGCTTCATCCAAACTTACACTAGTGCAGGAAACACTTTTTACGTCTGTTAATTAAAAGTACTTTTTAATGTCACAAAAAAGTCAGACGTTAATACAACATGCGTTAAAAGTGTGACTTTTAACGTCTGTTATTCAACAGACGTCAAAGTTTACATTTAACGTATGTTTTTTATACAACAAACGTTAAAAGTCCACTTTAAACATCTGTTAAGCTTATTAACATAAATTAAAAGTAAAATTTTTTTAAATTATGTTTATACATTATCCCTTTCCCAACTACACATTATCTTTTATTCATTTCTGCACGTTTATACAACTACACATTATCTTTTATTCATTTCTGCACGTTTATACAACTGTGTATTTATTACTTTATTTGACTGTCAACTTCTCGTGCACCTTGTAACTTAATCCTCTTAATGAACAATTAATTTTTTAGCAAGTTACCATGCATGAAGAAACGGTAATATCATTATCTGCTACTCTTATAAATAGCTTCCTTTCATATGACCAAAATATGACACCATTCTTCCTCTCTATAATGAATCTCCGCAAAGGCATCACCCCTTTTCGTTTTCTGCATCACAATATGGCTTTGCCATGGAGATTATTATTCTTTTTTCCTATTCCTGCACTCAAAGGTTTTTGTCATAATGGTCAAACAACTTCTGAGGTTGTGTAAATCACATAACATGGGTGATAAGGTTGAGTAAACCACATGACGAGAGTTGCTCACCTTATCATCCTTCTGGAGAACCTCCGCTTTGGCAGCAAGTGATTGTCTTGGTAGTCTAGGGAACCATTGCCTTTGCCTGAAACAAATCGAGTGCACGACTCCTCTCCTGCTCACCCTCGACATGTGAAGGGAACAAAGCCTCAACAAATGTTTAGGCTAGGCATAAACCCTTTCAACTTGTATAACCTTAGGATTTTAAATCTTTGAGTGTATAACTGCTTAATCATGTAACTTGTATCTGCCAAATCACTTCAATGAGATCCAGTTTGGATAATTGATTCAACTTAGTTTTACTTCGCATATATTTTAGTTTTCAATGTAGGAACATAACAAAATCAGAACAGAACTGAACATAAACTTTAGCAAAACAGATCTTAATCAGCATCATATTAACCCAATAAGTTCCTAATGTTAACATAACAGTAACACAAACCACAAAAGCAAGTGAATCTGAAACTGAAACTTTGAGGGTTTAGGGAGTTACCTGCATTCAGAGAGAGGAGAAGGAGAGTGGCTCAGAGGTGGTCTCGGTGTTAGCTCTCCACTGCCCGTGCAATGTTTAAATATAAGACAGAGAGTGTGAAGTTCAGAGAGAGAGAAAGAGTAAGTACCTCGCGGTGATGGTGGAGAAGACCTTGTGGTGGTGACGGTGGAGAAAGGGTTAGGGCAGAGAGTGAAAGTGGTGAAGAAGGTAATGCACGCAGATACGTATACTCACTAAAAAATTTTAAAATCACCTTTAACGTCTGTTGTTAAAAAAAGGATGTTAAAGTGCATATTTAACGTCTGTTGTATAAATAACAAACATAAAATATGCACTTTTAACGTCTGTTGTTTAAACAAGGGACATTAAAAGTGACACTCATCACTTTTAACGTCTGTTGATTAAGCAACTAAAGTAAAAGATGATTTAAATGAACCTCATATTTTCGGTTCTGTCACCGCCTCCTTTTTAACGTCCACTTTTTGTTAAATAGACGTTATATCTGATCGTTTATTCTATATTTTTCAGTAGTATTATTAGAGTATTTAAGCCGCCTATAATTTCAAACAATTTTGAGAGCCAACATTCCTACGACAAATGGTGGATTCTAATCCAGTATTGAGCAAGAAATTGTTTCTAATCTGCTTTTGATATTTTTACATTGATTTATTTTTATTTGATTGGGTGTAAAAATAAAAAATCTATACAAATAACATAACCGAAATATTGAGAAGGATTGCGACAAAGACAAACTAATCTCATTGCAACCTGTCCACGAAACTCCTAGTTCAACGTATAATGTGCTATGACGTAAGGACAACGTATTAGAAGCAATCATGAACTGCGTACATTGCAGATTATCAGAGGAAGAAGTCGTTTCAAGCGTCAAAAATGCCATCTGCCTCTTCACTTCTACTTCACCACCTAACAGTATTCTTTTCAACACCCAGGCGCATTGCATAGGCTAATATTATTATAAGAAATTATGTGGATTTCATTTAATTAAAATGAGTTGAGTTTTATGTTAGATATTATTATAGTCATTTCTTTCAAAAGGTGATACTGGATTTACATTATCCTTTTTAAAATGGAAGGTAAGTATAATTTCCAATGAGAAGGACATATGAGGAACTAAGATTTTAAATTTTTATACATATACACAACAAGGACCTGCTGATTTTTACATACAATTTTGTGTAGGAAGCAAAAGAGTGGGGTATATATATGTGGTTTCTGCTAATAGGAAGTCCAGGAGTTAATATCTTTTTCCAACCATGCATTCCTGAATATATAGAGATGACAATCTGCTCATTCAGAAATTGTTCATATAGACAATTATATTATCGTTAGAAACTTAAATGTAGTTAGTTTGTAAAATTAGGATCCATAATGTCATTAATATTCAGGTTTTGAATACTGTCTATGTTATATGTAAAATTGAGTATAAGTGTTCAAATGACGAAAACCTAATGTTATCTGGCCATGTGTTTCTTTCTAGGAAGAAGAAATTTAGGTATGAGATCATAATAACTTAGTTACTCTCCCAACCAACAAGCCTAGTTAAGAGGCAGAGGAATTCTCAAACATACTTCACTACAATAGGCAATAGCTCCTCTGGTGTGGGCTCAATCTCAATTCTGTAACTCCAGTTGGATTTTGCAGCTTTTCAGAAGTGAAAAAGCCTGCTTATTGTTTCTTATGAGAGGACAAAAGAATTAAAGTTGTGAAAGCTAAATCAGGTAATGAAGAGGTCCTCTTGAGTACCATATTAAACTATAGGTCTTATATTCTCTCCAGTTTTGTAGCCTGTGGCAATCTGTCTTTGCATTTAGAGCTGTCTTTTTTATTAATGACATTTGCAGAGAAATAATGATGATTGACTCTTTCATTATAATGAATGAAACCACAACCACAATGACAAAGTGAACAACCCCATGTCCTTTCAAATTCAAGAAACTCTGGTATTTATGCTTCTTGTAAGGTTTAATTTCACTTTCATTGACAGCTTCTAGCTGTCTGCTGCTTCTGGTTAAGTCAGAGAATTAATGTGTATTTAGATTTCCAGGTGGTGTGGTGTGGTGTGGTGTGGTGAGACTTATCCAAGTCATTAAAGACATTCTGAATATTATGTGCCTACAAAATTGTTTTGATAAGTGGTATTTTCAGGTGTCCAGAAACAGCTCCTTCTTATTTTTCCTATTTGAGAGATATATAGTTCCTTCTACCTGCTTTGTCTTGGTCTTTAGGATGGAGCCATCAAAGATCTTTGGAGGTGGAGAAGAATGTCACAGCAGTGAATCAGGATGGACCATGTATATTGGGTCCCCCATAGATGATGATGATGGACATAGTGGTGAAGATAGAGACAATGATAACAGTTATGTTGAAGGCACTCATGCTGATGCAGAAGATGAAAGTGATGATTCTATGGCTTCAGATGCTTCTTCTAGGCCATGGGGTGGTGGCCAAGGAGCCAATGGTGTGGCAGATTTCCAGCATGTGGCTGAAGTAGAAAATGAAGACAAAAAGGATTGCTTAGACAAGAATGGAAATAAAGCACAAGAAAAGCAAATTGAAGGAAAAAGGGTGGAAAAGAAAGAGAAGATATACATTGATAGGAAAGGTAAGAACCCTGCTCAGGGCAATGACAAGGTGAGATAAAATTACTTGGTGGGAAAAACGAAATAGATGTAGTTCTAACTTGTTGCTTAGGTTTTATTTCAACTAAATAATAGCTACAATTACTGTGTTAGTGAGTTGGGTTTCCAGAGTTATAGTAATGGTAAGATTTTGAATCAAAAATGTCATGGCCATGTTAGCTCCAGCATGCAGGGATTAATGGGTATGGAACTATGGATGAGCATCTGTTTAATTTCTAAGTTGTAACTTTGTTGCTCAGATATGTAATAATTTCTTATGAACTAGGCTATACAAACACTGAGGGTTTTTTTCTCTACAATTATGATTTCATGTTTAGAGAATCCCCAATTGCATGGAATGCTAGCAGCAGCAACTAGTGAATATATAGAATGATTTTCATCATGTCTCGACTAGTTGATTTAGTCAAGAATGCAGTTCAAGAAGGGGGAACATATACTTTGTCATGATTTTAAATCACTTTATACACTTTTACGATTTTAAAGATCTTATTGCACAATTTTTAAATAGCAAAGGACCAAAATGAACATAAATTAAAGGATGTATTAAACTTTTTTCTATCGAAAATTAATATTAATGGCCCAAAAATAATGCCTGCCATGAGCCATCATTAGTTTAAAATACTCGACACAATTCATATAAAAAAAAATTAAAAAACTACTCTACACTTATTATATTTTATGGTTCTTGTTACTTATTTTAAAGAATTTAATTGGTATTTATTGTTAGTGTAAAAAAATAACTACATGGCCGATCAATAAAAAATTGACACAATATTATAAATGTTTGACTTTTATCCTAATTATCTTCAAAGACACTCATACTATAATTTCTAATTCATTGATAACATATAACTTTATATTCACGATACATGTCAATTAAGTTGTGTTTTAAAAGTTATATAATTAAATAAATGAAGAGCAAAATTGAATAGTGTAATTTAGAATTTTATTTAAATTAATTTTGCGTATGTTTTGGGTAAGGATGACAATTTGTATCCTATCTATTAAGTACCTGCTAAAATTACCCATGATGGATTAGATAATTACCCGCATAATGGTAAGGGTCCGAGTACGGGTAATTACCTGTAAATTTGAATGTGTATGGGTGCGGATATGGATACCATGGTACTGACCCGCCCCACACCCGCATATATGTATATGTATATATAATTATTTAATTATTTATATTATTAATATATATAATTTTAACTATAATACAGATTTTAAAATCAAAATTAATCTAAAAAATCTTAACTTTGGAAACCTAGTTGCATCTATAATTTATTTTTAAATGTTTTTATTTATTTAAATATTTTGATTTGTAATTTTTTATGAGTAGATTTTAAAGACATTTGAATCGTTTTTTTGTTATTTATTGCTTTTTATGGTTAAAGTGCGGGTAACGGGTGCAGGTATGAATACTTAGGTATCTAGAGGGTACGAGTTGTGAGAAATTTTCAAAATTCTTAAACGGTTAAATCTAATTAATGGTGCCTAATTGTCACTACTTGGTCGTGTAGCCTAGCGGTATCGACTTCATTGGTTGGGTGCCTTGGTCAGTGTTCGAATCCTATTTCCCTCATTTTTGTTGAATATTATGACCGTATGATAATGTGCTATTGAGTTTGTTGAATATTATGACCGTATGATAATGTGCTATTGAGCGGATTCGAACTACCTCTATGAGGAAAGGGACACATAATGAACGTTAATACTACTTATGTATCGAATTTGACCGTTTGTGAAACTTTTGAAGAGTTGTTTCCTTTCACCAAGTGACATGAGTTGGTCTATAAATAGAACCATCTGCATGCAGTAATTGACACGAAAAACTCAATCTCTCAACCATTCTTCACTCCAAATCACCTTCTTTTCTCCCTTATGCGTAGAGAGAGTTAAGGAGACTATTGTTCTGTAAACTGCCATTGTCGATACACTTGGTTTAGGGTGTGCAAACCAAACCAAGGTTGTCCATTGTATCTTAAAGGGGATTCGCCAGTTACACCTGTTGCATCCAATCTACGAGGAGAGATTAGTGGGGGCGAATCGAACCTAAAGCCTAGTGTCCTCACACGCATTGGAGATTGCACATCACCATTATTTTCTTCTTCTTTGTTGCAGATCCATACCCAATTTTCAACAATCTTTAGGTTCGATTTCTGTAATAATGCCTGCAACGTTGAAGGAGATGACTTCTGAGTTTATGAAACTTGAGAGGTTCGAAGGCAGGAACTTTCATCGTTGGCAAAAGAAGATGCACTTCCTTCTTACAACATTGAAGGTGGCCTATGTGTTGAACACACCAAGACCAGAGGAAAGAGAAGATGAGACCATCAATGAGACTCGTGAGAGGAACAAGTGGGTTAATGATGACTACATTTGCATGGGGCATATTTTGAATGGCATGACCGACTCATTGTTAGATGTGTATCAAAATGCGGGATCCTCCAAAGAACTATGGGAGAAACTTGAGGCAAGATACATGATGGAGGACGCAATAAGTAAGAAATTTCTTGTTAGTCGTTTTAATAATTATAAAATGGTTGATGGTATGCCTATCATGGAACAAATGCATGAAATTGAACGTATTCTCAATAACTACAAACAACATAATATGCACATGGATGAAACCATCATTGTCTCCTCAATCATTGTCAAACTTCCTCCTTCATGGAAAGACTTTAAAAGAAGTCTTAAACATCGGAAAGATGACATTTCTCTTGAACAATTGGGTAATCACCTTCGTTTAGAAGAAGAGTATCGTAAACAAGATGATAATAAAGAACATTCTGTTCATGAGAAGGTGCATGTAGTAGAGGAATGGAAATATGGTAAGTCCTCTAAAAAGAGGAATCGAGATTTTGGAAAATCTCATGAACAACAACAATGAGAATGACTACGAGAAAAAGAAAAAGAAAAATGGTTGTTTCTATTGTGGAAAACTGGGACATTTCAAGAGGAATTGTCGTCTCCTGAAAAAGGAAAAAGAGAAGGAATTTAGTGCAACAAAGGACAATCTTGTTGTGGTCATTTCCGAAATCAACATGATAGAAGATGTTGGATCATGGTGGATTGACTCCGGTGCAACTCGCCATGTGTGTAAGAACAAGGATCTCTTCAAGACAATTAATGAAGAAGATGGAACCGTTCTATATATGGGAAATGCATCAACTGTCCAAGTTAAAGGCAAAGGGATGGTGGAACTAGAAATCACCTCGGGAAAAGTAGTCACTCTTACAGATGTTTATTATGTACCAGATGTTAGGAAGAATTTAATTTCTGTACCGTTACTTAATAAGTACGGGTTCAAATGTGTATTTGAGGGAGACAAGTTTATTCTCTCTAAGGGAGGAATATTTGTAGGAAAGGGATACCTCTGTGAGAATATGTTCAAACTCAATATTATTAATAATAATGGATTTATTTATGCTTATATTGTCGAGTCTTGTAGTTTATGGCATTCTCGTTTAGGACATGTTAATTTTAGGAAAATGGATGAAATGATGAATTCATGTTTAATTCCTAAAATAAGTAGGATTTCGGATGCATGTACAGCTTGTATGCTAACTAATATAACTAGATTTCCTTTTCCTAGAGTTGAAAGAAGTTCTAAAGTGTTAGATTTAATTCATTTTGACGTATGTGATTTACATGGTTGGCCCATTATAGGTGGTAAAAAATATTTTGTGACATTCATAGATGATTGTACTAGATATTACTATGTATATTTAATGCATTCAAAGGATGAAGTGTTAGATAAATTTAAGATATTTAAAATAGAAGTAGAACTTCAACATGAAACATTTATTAAATGTTTTAGGAGTGATAGAGGAGGAGAGTTCTATAACCCTAGTTACTTTGAGTCTACTGGAATAATTCACTAAACAACCGCACCTTATTCCCCACAACAAAACGGCATAGCTGAAAGGAAAAATAGGGTATTAGAAGAAATGGTAAATGCAATGTTATCATATTCTGGTCTAGCAAAGGGTTATTGGGGAGAAGCCTTGTTGACGACTTGTTATATCTTGAATAGAGTTCCAAACAAAAGGAACAAAATAACCCCATATGAACTTTGGAAAAATAGAAAGCCCAACCTTGACTATTTCAAAGTTTGGGGTTGTAGGGCAATAGTAAAAGTTCCTGAACCAAAAAGAAAGAAATTAGGTGAAAGGGGAATTGAATGTGTGTTCCTGGGCTATGCTAAAAATAGCAAAGCATATAGCTTCATGGTTATAGAATCTAATGACTCATATCCTGTAAATACAGTGCTTGAGTCTAGGGATGCTATCTTTCAAGAAGATAGGTTTAACTCAATTCCAAGTCACAAAAATGATGTTCATAGTAATGCACATAATCTAGAAACCAATGTATTTAATAATGATACTTTAGAGAGTTCATAACTTAGAAGAAGTCGGAGAGCTAGGAAAGAGAAAACGTATGGACCATATTTTTTCATGTTCCTTGTTGAAGGAACAAGAGAGTCCATAGACAGTTATGAACCAATATGTTATAATACAGAAAGTGATCCAGAAACATTCGAAGAGGCAATAAAGTCTCAAGATGCCGCTTTCTGAAAGGAAGCTATACAAGAGGAAATAGACTCAATAATGGGGAATAAAACGTGGAAATTAGTAGACCTCCCACCTGGTTCCAAACCTATAGGTTGTAAATGGATTTTCAAAAGGAAAATGAAGATAGATGGAACCATAGATAAGTTTAAGGCAAGACTAGTTGCTAAGGGATTTACACAAAAAGAGGGCATTGACTATTTTGATACATATGCATCTATGGCAAGAATTGCCTCAATTAGAGTGTCATTGGCACTTGCATCCATGTATAAGTTTGTCATTCATCAAATGGATGTGAAAACAACATTTCTTAATGGGGAGTTAGATGAAGAGGTGTATATGACACAACCTGAAGGGTTTGTGGTTAATGGTCAAGAAAAGAAGGTGTGTAAATTGAATAAACCATTGTATGGACTGAAACAAGCTCCTAAACAATGGCATCAAAAGTTTGATCAAGTTGTGCTAGCTAGTGGATATAAAATAAATGAATCTGACAAGTATATTTATAGTAAATTCCGTAATGGAAAAGGCGTTATGATTTGTTTATATGTTGATGATATGTTAATATTTGGTACTGATCTAGATGAGGTGGAAAAAACTAAGAGTTTCCTCTCTAGTAATTTTGATATGAAAGACTTAGGGGAAGCCAATGTGATACTAGGGATTAGAATAATAAGAGATAGTGAGAACATAGGTTTGTCCCAATCTCACTATATAGAAAATGTGTTAAAGAAATTTAATGAATTTGATTGTCAATCTGTTGTTACTCCCTTTGATCATAACATTAATTTAGTACCAAATAAAGGTCGTCCAGTAGCACAACTTGAATACTCAAAAGTAATTGGATGCTTAATGTATGCCATGACAAGTACTAGACCAGACATTGCATATGTTATAGGGAGACTAAGTAGGTATACAAGTAATCCAAGCAAAGACCATTGGCATGCTGTCCGAAGAGTATTGAAATACTTGAAGGGGACAATGAATTATAGTTTGAACTATAATGGATATCCTTCAGTATTAGAAGGTTATACAGATGTCAGTTGGGTGACTTATACAGAAGATCATACTTCAACAAGCGGTTAGGTCTTCACACTTGGTGGGGGTGCTATTTCTTGGGGAGCCAAGAAACAAACTTGCATTGCTGACTCCACAATGGCTGCAGAATTCATACCATTGACAGCAGGAAGCAAAGAAACTGAATGGCTTAGAAATTTGATGTATGATATACCAAATTGGCCAAAGCCAATAGCGCCAATATCTATACATTGTGATAGTCAATCAACACTATCAAAGGCTTATAGCCAGGTTTATAATGGAAAGTCCAGGCACATTGGGCTAAGACATAGCTATGTAAAAGATTTGATTACAAATGGAGTAATATCCATAGTCTTTGTGAAAACAGAGGAATCTTGCAGATCCTTTGACGAAAGGACTGACAAAGGATATGGTGTTAAAAACATCATTAGGGATGGGACTCAAGCCCATATCTACATGATCACCAATGGTGGAAACCCGACTCACACTTGAGTAGCACCAAGTCTTGAGTTCAATAGGCCAAAGTACACTATGAGAGTGATTGCAAGTACTTAACAAATAGATACATCTCAAGGTTTAAAAGTACTTGGAAACCATAAGGAAAATAAAGAAAAGGGTGAGCTTTTACTCTTAATGGACCTATATCACATATGTGCTGAGGTGCCCAACTTATGGGGGAGCTTCTGGTAAAGTACACTATGTGAGAGTGAAGCGTGGCCGCTTCTTAGAGTTGGGCTTGACTCTGTAAGCTCTCATGAAAGGGATACACGACACATGGTCTTACCAAATGTGTCACACTACCACGTCGTTCAATGGTACCGAGATTTCATGTGTAAGTCATGCACGCTTGTACTAATGAATATTTGGTTCAAAGCTAGTCTACCAAATTATTCGGGGATTAGTGAAACCCATGGCTTACTAAGCAAAGGTTCAAATCGCCAAGATACCTTTGTCTGAAAGCATGAGATTTTCGGAAGAATGGGATTTGGATTTATTTTGAAAATGGTGGGGGATTGTGAGAAATTTTCAAAATTCTTAAACGGTTAAATCTAATTAATGGCGCCTAATTGTCACTACTTGGTTGCATAGCCCAGCGGTAGCGACTTCAGTGGTTGGGTGCCTTGGTCAGTGTTCGAATCCTATTTCCCTCATTTTGGTTGAATATTATGACCGTTGTTTAATGTTCTGGAAAAATAAAATGATAATGTGTTGTTGAGTGGATTCGAACCTAGCTCTATGAGGGAAGGGACACATCTGTTGGCCACTAGGCCAACTGATGTCTTGTGTCAGTTAATGAACGTTAATACTACTTATGTATCGAATTTGACCGTTTGTGAAACTTTTGAAGAGTTGTTTCCTTTCACTAAGTGACATGAGTTGGTCTATAAATAGAACCATTTGCATGCAGTAATTGACACGAAAAACTCAGAATCTCTCAACCATTCTTCACTCCAAATCACCTTCTTTTCTCCCTTATGCGCAGAGAGAGTTAAGGAGACTATTGTTCTGTAAACTGCCATTGTCGATATACTTGGTTTAAGGTGTGCAAACCAACCAAGGTTCTCCATTGTATCCTGAAGGGGATTCGCCAGTTACACATGTTGCATCCAATCTACGAGGAGAGATTGGTGGGGGCGAATCGAACCTAAAGCCTAGTGTCCTCACACGTCTTGGAGATTGCGCATTACCATTATTTTCTTCTTCTTTGTTGCAGATCCATACCCAATTTTCAACAAGAGTAAGGGTATTAAAGTTGCTACCCACTTGGGTACGGGTTCGAGTATGGATATGAGGATGAGTGCTATAATATACTACCCAGACCCTACATATTGTCATCCATAGTTTTGAGAGCAACGAATCATTCAAATCTCATGGTTTATATTCATTTCAAACCGGAAATTAATTTTATTTGAACTCAGATGATATATCAAATCATGAAATTTGAACTAGTTTTTTTTTTTTTAAGACAAAGGCTTACTGCATTTCATTAACAATTAAAGACGCAATACAAGGTAATGCATGATAGAAAACTTGAGGACTAGCTAAGAAGAGTGTCGCCCTTACCAGAGAATGAACTCCATTATTAGATTGTCCCCTAATGAAAGTTACACCAAAGTTCGGAAAAGAAACTAATAAATCATGACATTGGCTTATAATGTTACCAACTTCAGAAATGTCCTCTCTATGGTTCTTCAAGAGATTTACTACTACTGGACAATCTATCTCAAAATAGACACCCTGGAGATCAAGACTTTTGACCCATTGTAAAGCTCTCAGAAGGCCCATAGCGTCTCCTTCCACAACCGAAAGGCAGCTCGGTAGAACTTCAGATCTAGCTCGAACAAATTTGCCTTGAGCTTCTCTTATACACATTCCAGCATTAGGATCAAAACTTGCATCAACATTACATTTGTAGGATCCTATCGGAGGTGCAATCCAAGCTTCAGCAGCAACTGATCGCGGTTGGCATTGGGTAGAAGATGTTAAATTTTAATATGTATAACAGTGGATTAACATTAATTAGTTATTAAATTATAATTAAATTATTAATATATCAGTTATAATATTAATTCCTAATTACGTAACCAATTGATAAAATAGTTGTTGGGTATTTACTAAAGAATGACCCTATGATGGGATGGGTCATTTCTAATATTAACCCATTGAGAGGTCCCTACTCTCTGCTGGTAGGTTATAAGAATAGCCTCCCCATTAGGCATTCTAACAAATCAGAATACGTAACCAAAACCTACCGAGAAAGAGAGGAGTAACCCTCTCATCTTCTCCAACATTCTGAAACTGTTCATCCTCTTCTCATCCTTTGATCTGCTGTGATGGATTCTGCGAATCTCCAAGGTATGAAATCCTCCTCTTTACTTTGATTAACATGAATCACATGCTATGATTTGTATTTAGTATTATCTGTATGGTATTTAGTATTATATGTTTTCCTTCAATTGGTATCAGAGCCATGGATAGATACATGTTATAGCTGTTCTGAAAATTGTTAGGGATTTTTATATCATGTTATATCAATATGAAAATTGTAAGTTTTTCCTTCAACAACTTTCGTTTTCATGCTTGTTCTTCAAAATTCGAAACTATGATTCTGGCCAATGATTTCGAAAATTGTTTAAGGGCTTTTCTTCTCACATGTTATTCGAGTAACATACTCGAAAATCGTTGGATTTCATTAAATAAAACGTGAGAAATCGATGTTTTTCGTTTCCCTTTTCGTGAAACTGGTTCAATCGCCTCGCGAGTTTTGCTCGCCTCGCGATTCTGGGCATCAGCAACAGTTGGAATTCCAGATTCGCCTTGCGAGATTATTCTCGCCTCGCGAACCTGAAAGACAGCAGAACAGTGAAATTGTCATCCTCTCTGGGTCGCCCCGCGATTACGTTTCTCGCCTCGCGACCCCGAAGGGTGACTGTTCTAGAAAAATGAAAGGTCTCTGGGTCGCCTCGTGAACATGCTCCTCGCCTCGCGACCCCGAAGGCTGACTGTTCTAGGAAAATGAAAGGTTTCAGGGTCGCCTCGCGAACACTTTACTCGCCTCGCGAGTACCCGCGAGAAGACCAAACGTTGCTGACTTTTCACAAGATTCGCCTCGCGAGATACCTCTCGCCTCGCGAATATTTTATGTGAATTAAGTTGTGTGTTCTATGCTGCATTTGTTATACAAAATATTTTTTCTAATGTATAATTGTAGCATGACTATTGATATTTTGTATAGTAATGAACTCACCTATCGTGGGTATAATTATACAAAATTTGTGTTGTTAAACAATTAATTATTCTAATGTGTATGGTATTATATTAATAATAATTATACCCTATCGGTGTATTATTATTAATATAATTCGTTATTATACTTTGTACTATTGTCTTAAGCTTATGTCAATTATGGTTTCAAGTACCCTATCGTTATTAGAAATTTTGGTGATGTAAGTTAAGTACATTGTATTATTATTCTTATTGTATTTCTTATTTATTATGATTCGGGACCCTTAGGCGGAATTATAATGAATAAGAAATTTCTATTATGGGCAAGATTGGTGAAATATATATATATATATATATATATATATATATATATATATATATATATATATATATATATGGAATCATATTGCCTTCAACTCTTAATGATTCCTATTCTCTCTGTTTTATATCAGCCTCCTTCCCAAATTCTCGTCAAAACTCTAAATGGGACAAACTATGAGGATTGGAAAGAGTCTCTAGATCTCTACTTAACTATTGCCGACTTGGATCTAGCCTTAAGGGAAGACAAGCCAGCAGCTCTCATCGATGAATCTACTGCAGACATAAGATTACTTATGAGAAATGGGAACACTCTAATAGAGTGTGCCTGAAAGTGATTAAGTACACTATGGAGAAATCCATCAGGCAGAGTATCACAGAGACCAATAATGCTAAAGAATATCAGAAAGCTGTTGGGGAGAAATTTATGACTTTTGAGAAGGCTCAGAAAATTCAATATCTTTCCTTGTTTGACAAGACCAAATATGATGGGGTCAGTGGTGTGCGTGAGCATATCATGAAGCTGATGCACTATTACAACAAACTGAGATCTCTTAAAGTGGAAATTGGTGAAAGCACTTTAATCTACCGGGTTCTTGAATCTCTTCCTTCACAATTCGATGTAATGAAGACCTCTTACAATACTCAGAAGGCTGAATGGACAGTGGATGAGATGATTGCCATTGTTACACAAGAAGAAGATTCCATTAGATAGGGTAAATCTCACAAAGTGCTCATTTTGTGCATCTCGATCCAAATCAAACTTCTAAGTCAGGCTCAAGGTTTGTGAAGAAAGATCAAAAGGGAAAGAAGAAAAATGCAAAACAGCATCTGCATGCTAAGAAAGGTTTCTTCAAGGGTAACTGCAAATATTGTAAGAAGTATGGCCACAAGGTAGAGGATTGCTATTTCTTGAAAAAGGAACAAGAGAAGCAAGGTATATTCCTGGCTTTAACATGCTTTGAATCCAATGTCATTGATGTTCCTCCAAATACTTGGTGGTTAGATTCAGGTGCAACCATTCATGTTGTGAATTCCTTGGGGGGTTCACAAGCCCGAGGAAACCAAGTGATGCTTGAGTCCAAGATTATAATGGGAGATGGAGCTGGAGTTTATGTTATTGACATTGGGATTGTTTCTTTACTTTTGCCTTTCTGGACATAATTTACTTTTAAGAGATGTTTGTGTATGCACCTTCTATGAGAAGGAACTTGATTTTGTTTTCGCTTTGGATAAATGTGGTTACACTTTTAAGTTTGGTAGTGGGAAATTGCTTGTTTATTCAGATTCTGTTTCCGTTGGTTCAGAATTTTACGTGATGGCCTTTATATGTTAGATCCGCATGACATGTTCGTTAATTTCGCTGTTGGAAACAAACGCAGTAGGATTAATGAACAATCTTCTATGTTATGGCATCGACGTTTGGGGCATATTTCTAGGCCCCGTATTGAGAGGCTAGTCAAGGAAGGTATTCTCCATGATCTAGACTTCTCCGATTTTGATACATGTGTTGATTGCATCAAGGGCAAATTTATCGCCAAGGTTAGGAATAAAGCAGCAAATAGGTGTGACGATGTGTTACGGTTGATTCACACCGACTGTGTGGACCTATTACACCCACTGCCATGGGTGGATATGGGTATTTTATTACCTTTATAGATGATTTCTCGAGATATGGATGGATAGATCTTCTGCAAGAAAAGTCTAGTTCTCTAGATGCTTTCAAATCCTTTAAAGGTCTTTGTTGAGTTGAAAACAGGTAGGAAAATAAAATGTGTAAGATCTCGACGAGAGGTGGAGAATTCTATGGTAGATATAATGAGATGGGTAGAAACCCGGGACCTTTTGCCGATTTCTTGAGGAATGCGGTATTGAAGCTCAATACACTATGCCTGGTACTCCTGAGCAAAATGGAGTTGCGAGAGAGGCGTAACCGCACACTTATGGAGATGGTAAGATGTATGTTGAGCCATTCATCATTGCCGGACTTTCTTTGGGGAGATGCCTTAAAAACTGCTGTCTACATTCTAAATCAAGTACCCAAAGCAAGTCTGTACCAAAAACTCCATATGAGCTCATGAGTGGAAAGAAGCCGAGTTTGAAACATTTTCATGTATGGGGTTGTAAGGCAGAAGTTAGACCTTATAATCCTCAGTCTAAGAAGCTTGATCTTAAGACTGTTAGTGGCTTCTTTATTGGCTATTGTGTGGGTTCCAGAGGTAGCAGATTCTATTGTCCATCTCATTCTATGCGAGTCGTTGAATCTGATCGAGCGGTTTTCTTTGAGGATGACTTGGATAGTGGGAGTGATATACCACGACCAGTTACTCTTAAAGAAGATCGCACCATTGTTCCTATACCAGCTGTTCCTTTTCCTACAGAAGTTTTGATTCCAGCTGATGATATTGATCAGAATCTTCAACATGAAGATGGTGTGGCAAGCACCGCTTGTAGATGAACAAGAACATGATCTTATTGTTGATGAAATTCCACCGAGACGATCTCAAAGAGTGCGCGAGACCTTCCATACCAGATGATTATGTTGTATATCTTCGGGAACATGAGTTTGACCTCAATGATGATGATGATCCTATTACCTTTGAGGAGGCAATTTCTAACTCTCATGCTTCGATTGCTGAATGCTATGCATGATGAGTTGTCTTCTATGTCTCATAATGGTGTTTGGAGTCCGGAGGAATTGCCAATAGGTTGTAAACCTGTTGGATGCAAATGGGTTTTCAAAACCAAACGTACTCGGATGGTAAAGTTGAAAGGTACAAAGCCGATTAGTAGCTAAAGGCTATAACCAAAGAGAAGGCATTGACTATCGGGAGACCTTCTCACCGATCTCTCTGAAAGATTCATTTCGAGTTGTCATGGCTTTGGTAGCTCATTTTGATCTAGAACTTCACCGAGATGGATGTGAAGACGGCATTTCTGAATGGAGACCTTCATCAAGATGTTTACATGGTTCAGCTGAAGGTTTCTTGAAACAGGCAAAGAGCACTTGGTTTGCAAGCTGAATAAGTCTATTTATGGGTGAAAACAGGCCTCCGGACAATGGTATTTGAAGTTTGATCAGGTTGTCACTTCTCTTGGCTTCAAAGAAAATGGCTCGGATCGGTGCGTTTACTTGAAGACTTGTGAGGGTGGATTCATCATTCTCGTTCTATATGTTGATGATATACTTCTTGCTAGCGATTGTGTTAAAATCCCGACCGAGACAAAACTCATGTTGAGCAACCACTTTGATATGAAAGACCTTGGTGATGCTTCGTTGTTTTAGGCATCCAGATTTATCGTGATAGGTCACGTGGTGTTCTTGGATTGTCTCAAAAAGGATATATTGAAAAGGTCCTCAAAAGGTTTAACATGCATTCTTGCTCCCCATGTGCTGCCTTTGTTCAAAAGGGTGAAGAAAAATTCTCTAAATCTCAATGTCCTCAAAATGATGTAGAAATAAATGAAATGAAAAAGGTCCCATATGCTTCATTTGTTGGCGGTTTAATGTATGCTCAAGTTTGTACTCGTCCCGACATTGCTTTTTCTTGTAAATGCTTTAGGGAGATACTTGAGCAACCTGTGTTTGGGTCATTGGAAAGCCGTAAAAAGGTCATGAGATATTTGCAGGGAACCAAAGATTATATGTTGACCTATAAGAAGTCCGATCAACTTCAGGTCACTGGTTATTCTCGATTTCGATTTCGCAGTTGCCCTGACGACCAGAAAATCTACTTACGGCTTTATCTTTATGATGGCGGGAGGAGCTATTTCTTGAAAAGCGTCAAACAGACGCTTACGCCTACTTCTACCATGGAAGCAGAGTATGTTGCTTGCTATGAGGCTACTTGTCAAGCCATGTGGTGAAAAATTTGATTTCTCGGCTTTCATATTGTTGAAAGCATATCCAGTGCCACTTGTGATATATTGTGACAAATCTGCTGCTTGTGAACTTCTCTCATAACAATAGAAGCTCTTCTCGCACTAAGCATTTTGATGTGAAATATTTGTTCGTTAGAGAGAAGATTCGGGAGTTTCGACTCGTATTGAGCATATTGATACAGGAAACATGCTTTTGCGATCCACTAACCAAAGGCTTAACTGTTGGAATATTCCCGAAATCATGTAATTCATATGGGCTTAGTTAAGTCTTTTGATGTATTGGATTAGTGGGAGTCTGAAACCATTATTTGCCCATTATCGTTTTTATGAGATATGTAAATTGACGTCATTCTTGGTTTCATATCTCTTATAGCATTTTAAGATGCTTGGACCATCTTTTGAATTGCATATTTCTCTTTATTAATTATATGCAATTTTATATTCATCAATCTTTATGTGAAATATGAGTCTTTAGCATGTATGATTTACTTCCCTATCGGATACTATTTCGCATTGTTAAAGCTTGTATTTCTTATATCTTTAGTTAACGTGTGCTTTGATCGTAACTGGTATTTCTCTTTAATAATTGATTAATGCTATCCAAGTGGGAGAATGTTAAATTTTAATATGTATAACAGTGGATTAACATTAATTAGTTATTAAATTATAATTAAATTATTAATATATCAGTTATAATATTAATTCCTAATTACGTAACCAATTGATAAAATAGTTGTTGGGTATTTACTAAAGAATGACCCTATGATGGGATGGGTCATTTCTAATATTAACCCATTGAGAGGTCCCTACTCTGCTTTGGTAGGTTATAAGAATAGCCTCCCCATTAGGCATTCTAACAATCAAGAATACGTAACCAAAACCTACCAGAAAGAGAGGAGTAACCCTCTCATCTTCTCCAACATTCTGAAACTGTTCATCCTCTTCTCATCCTTTGATCTGCTGTGATGGATTCTGTGAATCTCCAAGGTATGAAATCCTCCTCTTTACTTTGATTAACATGAATCACATGCTATGATTTGTATCTGTATGGTATTTAGTATTATATGTTTTCCTTCAGAAGAAGATAAAGCATTTTATTCCATAGGTTCTGTCTTACCCAGCAATTAACACTGGATTGGCAAGTAAAAGATAAATGCCAGAGATTCTCAATATCATTTTCACAGACAACTCTCCTGAACTAGTTTATTTTCGTTTGACGATAAATGTTAATAAATCAATTATATATATATACATACCATATATCCCCCACCCAATTCTCCCTCTCGAGCCTCACATAAATTCGTCAACAGGTTCAAGCTCTCCAACCATCGATGGGCCTTCTCCAGTCGATGCAGACCCAGCCCAATTAAGCCTTAATGCCCTATCTGGTTCGACTGCTCCAGAGACCTTACGAATTTTGGGTTGTATTGGGCCTTATGCAGTTCAAGTATTATTTGACAGTGGGTCAACTCATAGCTTCGTCCAAGCCTAGTTTGTCAATCTGCCCTTATCTACAACCCAACATTTTATCATACTGTGTTAAGGAGCATTCGTGATTCGATTTGGATCGGTTTTTAAGTAAAAACTCATCCATCCAAAGATTAAAATATCATACGATTTGGTTCGGTATGAATTGATTCCTTAAAAAAAAAATCCGATCCGACTAAATGCGGTTTGGATCGGATCGGTTGATTCAGTTTTTACCTTCACATCATTACATATTTAGATTATATCAAATAATCAAGATTACAAGCTAAATTGAACAAAATCTTAAATCTCTATATACTTGTTGATACATTCATGTGATAACATTTCATTAAATATGTATAAAATAAATATCATCATCTAGTTTCAAGATATCTTTTATTTATGTTTCAAACGTTAAAAATAATAAAAAAATCACGTCAAATCAAACTAGTAAGTTTTATTCGGAAAACCAACAAAAAAAAACTAATAATGCAAAAAACATAATAAACATATATTAAATTTTATATATACGGTTCGGTTTGGATTATATCGGCCAAAATCCGATCCGATCGATCAGTTTTCACAAAATAAGATCTAAAAAAATTCATTAAACATTGTTTTTATTCGATTTTCGATTTTTTTTTTTGGATCAATTTGGAAGTTAACACCCCTACTTTTGACTGTTTTCTATCAACATCATGACATGCGATCTTGGATAAACCATTATGCATTGCGTTTTTAAACATATTTTCCTTAATAAAAGAATGGATTTGGATTTCTTTTCTTTTCTTCAATTATTATATGTTATAAAAGGAAAAGAATCAAAAACCAATTTATTTTTGTTCATGGCGTTGATTCAATTTTTTATTTTTTACTCCCTGATAATATGAGAAATTGAGAACAAAATGACACTAAAAATGAGAGAATAAAAATAAAAAAAACATTAAGTTGCAATATCACGATGCCCCCGGCCACGTGTTTTTGACTAATAAGTAATAACAGCGGACTTTGTATTGTGTTATAGTTGCAGGCTCACACGCACACACTTAATGTATGCAAGCACCCTCGCGCGCACACACGCATGTATATATATATAGCACACTTTATGGACCTCTAACTCACAACCTGCTACTCAAAACCACTATGCTCCGGAACTAGCAATTGGTCGAGTTGAAGGCTCGTGTAGGAAGGTGTTGAGGATGTGGTGAGGTTGCTCAACATGTCCAACAGGAACTAACAGGTCAGAGAGAGCTACTTGAAGAGAGGAGACTTTCTCTTTAAGCTGAGCATTCCGTGGTTGGATTTGTTGGTTACATTGAGTCACAGTGACCCGGGGCATTTGGACAAAATGGGTATTGAGCAGGGAGGTGCTGTCAAAGCAGTGGCATGTATGGAAGATGGGGAGTCGAGAAAGCAACAACTAGGGGATGTTGAGGTGGGAGGTGATGCACCCACTCGTCAAGCAGCCACCCTTTGGGTATGGTGATCAATCCGTAGAAGGGATTAATGTACTAAGCCAGCAGCCTCCAGATGGGGACAGTGGAAATGATGCTTTTAATGGAGTTAGAGCCATGGATGTGGTGGAGCCAGATTATACCGAAGGTGGAGGTGTTCCCACTTCGGATGGGTGGGTTACTCTTATCCCAGTATCATCCTATCTTATTTTTTGGTTTGATTATGAAGTTTTTAACATGGAGTGTCGGGTTTAAGGGACTTCCATTTACTTGGGAGTGGAGAGGGGCGAAGGAGAGGTTGGATAGAAGGGTCTCAAACAACCAGTGGAGGAAGGCTTTTCCGGAACCCACTATCGTTCACTTGCCCACCATGAAATCCGACCACAAGCCCCTACTTCTTGACTTGAATAATCGAGGTTTGGAGGAGAGGAATGCTCGCCCTTTTCGGTTCATGGCCAGTTGGCTTGCGGATAGAACGTTTGGGGAGTTGGGGGCAAGCTGTGGAGAAATTCCAGGAAAAGACCCAAGACTGGAATATGAATTGTTTTGGAAATGTTTTTCACACGAAACGTAGGTTGTTGGCTAGGAATAGGATGGATGGAATTAATAGCAGACTCACTATGGGGCATGATTTGCACTTGTCTAAGCTGCTTACAAAGTTGTGGCATGAATACCATGATGCCTTATTGCAGAGGAAGAGTTGTTTTGTCTAGTTGTGCTTATTCCTAAGGTGTCTAATCCGGAGAATTTGAAGCAATGTAGACCCAAGCCTTTGCAATGTGATATATAAGATAATCACTAAGGTGGTAGCTACTTGATTGAGGAGACATATGCCTTTTCTCGTTGCTCCAAATCAATGTAGTTTTGTCCCGGGACGCCATAGTACGGATAACATTCTCATAGCTCACGAGATATTTCATACTATGAGGAGTAAGCAAGGCAATGACGTCCCATTGCCCACCCCTACTCATGAGGAATATTTCGATGTCATCCTCCTGTCGAGGACATTTCTATTTCGATACCTTCCATGTGCACATGGCTGTATTTCTCTCTTTTCGACACCCCAACGTGTGGCGGTGTTACTTTCGATACCCTTTTTTAAGCGGTATTGCTCTTTTTCGACATCCCAATTATATGGGGATGTTACTTTCGATACCCCATTACGGTGGTATTACTTTTCGATACCCCTATCATAGGTGGTATTGCGGCAAACATCATACAACATATTATAACTCAAATATGTCATGTCTCATGCATGTAATAAACTATTTCCCTCAATTTTAAACATATAAACTTCCACCAATAACAAACAATCATGAATATCACAACATATCATACACAAATAAGCACGTTACAACATCAATTAATCAATTCATTCCCCTATTAAACAAAACCCCAATTTTAGAATTTAATTAGGTTACTAACGATATGCATCAAGTCAATTAAAAACTCCCAAAACCACATGGTAATCCCTTATCAACAAAAGCAATCATATATCCCATGGTAAGTGTTCATGAAAAGTATTGTTACTCACCTCTTGAAGACCTCTAAATAGCTCTAAGCGTTTCTTACTGCGAATCCTAACGTTTGCCAAGAGTTATCATTAATTTCCTCTTCCTAAACTCCCTCTTCCACAACTGTCTCTTCTTAATCCTTGAATTTCTTCTCTTCTTAGTCGTTTCCGAGTTTTTAGGTGTAATTAGGGTTCAAAAACGCACCCTAAGAGTGTTAAGATTCTATTTATAGAGCCCCCAATAGCCCAAAACGTGTAAAAACACGCTAAGCCCGCTTACTCTGCATATGGTGCTGTATTTCGCACATATATTGAGTTATAAAATTCAAAAATTATAAATTTTATATCGTTGGAAAGGTAAAAGAATTGTCTACAACTATTATGAAGACCACAAAATCTGAAACCGACGTTTAGATAGTCAAAACGTGGATAGAATTTAAAAAAATGGTTCTGGCGCTGGAACATGAATAGTGTGTACGAATTTGGTCATAACTTGAGCTACAAGAATCCAATTTGGACGAATTTGGTGTCTATGGAAAGCTAAGAGACAGGGCTATATTTCTTATACAGATCTCGAATTCAAACAAGTTCTCCTTAGTTACGAAATATCCATATGAAGTTAGGTATCTAGTCATATTATGCGAAATTGGGCTTAAAACACTCAAACTATCTATTTATAATGGGTAACACAACATGGGCCTTGATATGCCTAGGTTTCCTATCATTATTGCCGCAATAATTTAGTCCACGGTAGGTTCTTATCCTTATTTTTATTTTATTTTTTTAAAAATCAATTTTACATTATTGTGGAACCCACTGGATTTTTATTATATAGAAAACAATTATAATAAACTCTTATACTACCCTTTTTTTATTAAAATAATTATATTTAAATTTTTAGGATGTTATATTTCTCCATTCCTTAGAGAATTTCGTCCCCGAAATTCATCACATACTCACACACATATTGTAACATATGCTGAAAACCAAACATAAAGGTTACCTTACCTTAAACAACAAGACCTGGGCATTGATATACGATGTTCTCTTCCATCTTTCAAGTAGTTTCCTTCGGAGTTAATCCTTTCCCATAACACTTTCACCAATGGAATTGTCTTGTTCCTTAGAGTCTTTGTGCCCTTGTCCAAGACTTGACTAGGCATAGGCTTATAGATCAAATTATCCTTCAATTGTAAAGACTCGAGCTATCACAAGAGACTCATCAGGTACATATTTTCTAAGTTGCGACACATGGAAAACATCATGAAGATTTGCCAATTGTGGCAGAAGAGCCAATTGGTAAGCAACGGACACGACTCTTTTGAGAATTAGGAAATGTCCCATGAAACAAAGAGTCATTTTTTTGAATGGCATTGACCTCCCATCCAAAACTTAAGAGTGCCTCTCAAGATTACATGTTCCTCTTCCTAAAATTCTAAATGCTTTCTTTTCTTGTCGACATAACACTTTTTATCTATTCTGCGCAATGCACATCTTTCCCTCAATTATTAATCCTAATTGCGATCTCTTTGATTAAATATGATTGTAACAATATCTTCTCACCTACTTCGCACTATCATAAAAGGGGATCTACATTCCTAATCACATCATTAATATATATATATATATATATATATATATAGTCATTAAATATTCTACCAGATAATAAATGTACAATTCATGGCCCCATAACTTAAAAAAATAATATTTTTTTAAAGAAAAAAATTTAATTTTAAAATGAAGTCAACAATAACATTTATATAATAAAATCATGCACTTAAGCATTTGTTTCTATCCATCCGCCTATAATTAGAACACCTTCACTTGCATTTCATCTTTATAAGCATTCTCACAAATTAAATTTAACAAACAATCCATAAAAGAATTTGATGTAATATTTTATATCATTCATACGTAGATATAATATCTCTTACGAACTCTATACCAAATTACTTATATTCTACACAGAACTGAGGAATTTTATAAATTTTATAAATAAAGAAATGTGAAGCACTAGCATGCTCACATACTAATTTTTAGCTATCCCAAAATGATAATTTCAAAAGAGGAAGAAATAGTTTCACTTTATGTTGATAAGAAGATCTTACTAAAAAAAAAATATGTGATAACAAAATGGAGAATAATGTTTAACAAAATTACAATTAAACTGTGTAGACATTATGCAAAAACAACTATAAAAATTAACACTACAATAGTATAAGAAACCAATTCAATCTCGATCTTTGAGTAGGTACATACAAATAAGAAATAACATTTTTTTCCAGTTTTTGTTAAGAAATATAAGTTTGTTAGGATTAGACATGCCATTAATCTATATTGAAAACAAATCATAGGGGAATATCAATCGCGATTAATACTTTGTCACTTGAGAAGCAGTTTGAAATTTCAAGGAAAGTGATCCTATAAAAATTATATAACAAAATTACAACATTATAATAAAATTTGAACATATATATATATAATTCTTTAATCCCACTTCCATTTTTATTCCCGTCCACTAATACTTCTTTAAATCTTAATACTTCTTGGTTATTCCTAGACACATGGTTAACGTTCTTTTATGTGTCTCTTCTAACATTTTTTTTCCTCTAAGGCTCCCCTCCTTAGGGACGATGATCCTATTCTTAAACAACACTACACCATTATTGTATAACACATAATTCTCTTGATCCACAAGAGATTTCAAATCCTAGTTTAAAAATTACACCCGCTTAATCTATTTTCTAAGGTCACTACAAATTTTCAACCTATTCAATTCAAAGTTTTAAGCCTTAAAAAGATATACAAATTCATGTCTCTAGACTCTTCTATTAGGTTCATCTCTTGCAACTTCAAGTTAGACTTGTGCGGAAATTTCCTACTCCGAGTATCGACCACTGCATTAGCCTTTCCTAGACTATACTTCAACTCAAAATTATAGTTCCTAATAAGAAAATTCATCCACTTTCTTTGCCTTATATTTAACTCTTCGTCCATGTCTCTGTCTCTATCTCTTAACAACTGTTTAAGGCTCTACTGATCATTAAAAATATCCTATACAAGAGATTTTCCTTTCCTAATCAGCTTGGTGAGAGGTAAGGCTAGTCTAGAGAGCTCGTTTATAACTTCCTATAATACTTCTCCAATTCTAGGAAACTTCTCACACTTGTCATTGTCTTAGGCTTCTCTCACCCTATCCCTGCATCTACTTTACTAGAATCAGCCACTACTCTACTCCATTGATCTAAGCTCATCTATGCTAGGTAAAAGATACCTATCCATAATAGTTACTTTGTTCAATTGCATATTACCCACATATAACCTCATACTCCAATAAATTTTTTCCCCACTAAAATCACTCAAAAGTTATTACAAAATCAAACATATTTCTTACCGTTGACTAAAGTGGAATTTGACTCATACTATAATTAAAAAAAATTTAATTAAGATCCGATAAAAATCACTACAGAGTGAAGTCGTGCGTCAGTATACACGAGCAAATTGTGATTCCAAATAAGTCTAATTTGAATTTGGCAAAGTGAAACTAATTCAAATGTTAGTGACTTGACAAAGTGAAGCAATGCTTCCAAATATTAAATAGAAAAATCAATTCAAGTGAGATTTGAGATTTTGCCATCAAACAAAAAGAAAAAGTTAATTCAAGTAGCGTAAACACGAATGAGATAGGACTGCACATTTTGTACGAAAATAAAACTAAGGAGCCACATATACACCACAACAAAAGAAACAAAACCACAATATTTTTTTTATCAAATTAATTCATCAAATAACATTAAAACATTTTAAGAATCCCAAATCAATAATCAAGAATCTCAAAACCTCGATTCTTCATATTAGACAAATATACATGTGAAAACCTCAATTTCCACATTAAATAAAATCAAAACAAATTAAGAGATCACATCCTTCAATAATTCATTCCATTAAGGTTTTAAGAAAGTGTTTTACTCACATGCTATGAGTATTACTGTCACGTCACTATAAATTCCCACCTTACCAGAAAACTAGAGTATGTATCGATCCTTGAGTTCCCTCAACTAAGCACTTATTAGAAGAAACAACCAATACAATAAGGGTTGACACCGAAGAAAAATCGATAGACATTGGTTGTGAAGAGATATCAAAAATAAAAATAGTTCTATTAGAGTACTTTATGACAACAAGCCTAAAAGACAATCACTCCTTACCAAGAATAGCATCTAACCCAGACATAGATAACAAATAAGATCGAAGACATAAGGCACGTCCCGATGCACAAGAAAACAATTTAAACAAGAACTGGAAGAAATAAGATTATCCCCCATAGAAGTATAAACACGTGGATCAAAGGACAAGAGAAAGATAGGTAACTCCAAATTTCACACATGAAGGATATATAAAAGAATGTGTTGCTCCTGAATCAAACAATAGAGTAACTTTTCTCTTGTACGAGTTGAAGAAATTCAGCCTCCTTCGGATCTAAGCTACCTCGGAATGATGGCGGGTTGTTCTTCTTGAATTCGGAAAGACACACGTGCTAAGGGTCCTAGGTTGCCACCACTCCATTAGTGATTGGCCTCCATTCCCATTCAGTTGACGGAGAATCCTCGCCTGCGCTTGCATAACTCTGGCTTTACAATCCAAAGCTGGTGCAAGTGCAACGTTCGTCCCTCGCCTATTAATCTCCATAAATCTGCTCACTACCAATGAAATACTGGGTTGATCAGGTCCAATATCCCAAAGAATAGCATGCAACATTTATAACTCTAACAAGCATCCTATGCGCCCAAGTTTTGTTTTATAAAAGTCACAATGCCACAGTCCGATTTAGAATCAAACTGCTCTGATACCAAAAATGCAACGCCCTTCGTTACATTAGTAACCCAAATTAATTTTAATAAAAATCCTTCAAAACATTTAATTAAAAAAACACAAGTCATAAAATTTTTCTCAAATAACTAAGTATGAAAATACCTCGTATTAAATAAAATAATAGTATTTACAAAGTATTGAAAAATAATATTAAATTCAATCATTTGAATAAAAACTAAAAGCCTCAAAACCAGACGTCTAATTAAAATCTGAGAAAAATAGTATGTAAACCAAAGAACGTCGTCCGCATAATACTCTAAATCATACTACATTACTAACCAACTAGCTAATCAAAGACAACTCTTCAGATCTCTGGATCCTTAACGGCAATGTCCTCGGGCTCTGAAAACAACACTTATAATGAGATATAAAATCCCAGTGCACAACAATACATTTATAAAATGTTTCGAAAATAGTGTTGTTCTCAGCCGGTGCGGTAACCGGAAAAACTGTCCATGGTATCTACTAATTTCCCAAAATAATATATAAAAAGAATACTTTTAATAACAACAAAAATTTCATCAAGTCAAATGCATATAGCATAAGATCAACTCGTCTCAATGCATCACATTCCACATACCAAGTAAATTCTAAATTAATCCAAGTGGCTCGAAGGCCTCATAACTAAACAGGTCTCTTGCCGACATGCCATAAATCTCACACATCACATGACAATGACGTCCCATTGCCCATCCCTACTCATGAGGAATGTTTCGATGTCACCCTCCTGTCCGGGATATTTCTATTTCGATACCTCCCATGTGCACATGGCGGTATTTCTCTCTTTTCGACACCCCAACATGTGGCGGTGTTACTTTCAATACCCCTTTTTAAGCGGTATTACTCTTTTTCGACATCCCAATTATATGGGGATGTTACTTTCGATACCCCATTACGGTGGTATTACTTTTCGATACCCCTATCATAGGTGGTATTGCGGCAAACATCATACAACATATTATAACTCAAATATGTCATGTCTCATGCATGTAACAAACTATTTCCCTCAATTTTAAACATATAAACTTCCACCAATAACAAACAATCATGAATATCACAACATATCATACATGAATAAGCACGTTACAACATCAATTAATCAATTCATTCCCCTATTAAACAAAACCTCAATTTTAGAATTTAGGTTACTAACGATATGCATCAAGTCAATTAAAAACTCCCAAAACCACATGGTAATCCCTTATCAACAAAAGCAATCATATATCCCATGGTAAGGGTTCATGAAAAGTATTGTTACTCACCCCTTGAAGACCTCCAAATAGCTCTAAGCGTTTCCTACTGCGAATCCTAACGTTTGCCAAGAGTTATCATCATCTTCCTCTTCCTAGACTCCCTCTTCCACAATTGTCTCTTCTTAATCCTTGAATTTCTTCTCTTCTTAGCCGTTTGAGTTTCTAGGTGTAATTAGGGTTCAAAAACGCACCCTAAGAGTGTTAAGATTCTATTTATAGAGCCCTCAATAGCCCAAAAAGTGTAAAAACGCGTTAAGCCCGCTTACTCTGTATATGGTGCTGTATTTCGCACATATATTGAGTTATAGACATTCAAAAATTATAAATTTTATATCATTGGAAAGGTAAAAGAATTGTCTACAACTGTTATGAAGACCACAAAATCTAAAACTGACGTTTAGATAGTCAAAACGTGGATAGAATTTAAAAAAATGATTCTGGCGCTGGAACATGAATAATGTGTACGAATTTGGTCATAACTTGAGCTACAAGAATCCAATTTGGATGAATTTGGTGTCTATGGAAAGCTAAGAGACAGTGCTATATTTCTTATGCAGATCTCGAATTCAAACAAGTTCTCTTTGGTTATGAAATATCCATCTGAAGTTAGGTATCTAGTCATATTATGCAAAATTGGGCTTAAAACGCTCAAACTATCTATTTATAATGGGTAACACAACATGGGCCTTGATATGCCTAGGTTTCCTATCATTATTGCCGCAATAATTTAGTCCATGGTAGGTTCTTATCCTTATTTTTATTTTATTTTTTTAAATCAATTTTACATTATTGTGGAACTCACTGGATTTTTATTATAAAGAAAACAATTATAATAAACTCTTATATTACCCTTTTTTTTATTAAAATAATTATATTTGAATTTTTAGGATGTTACACGGCCTACTCGGGGTATTAGACAAGGGGATCCCCTATCTCCCTATTTGTTTGTTCTTTGTGTCGAAAGATTGGCACATTGTATTCAGGATGTGGTTGAGGATGGGAATTGGAAGCCTATTGTGTTGAATGGAGGTGAGCCTCCCTTATCCCACTTACTTTTCGCGGACGATTTGTTGCTTTTTGGGGAAGCTTCTATTGATCAAATGAATACCATCCTGGGTTGCTTGTCTAACTTTTGTCAGGCATTAGGCCAATTGGTGAGTGTGGAAAAAACCAGAATGCTAGTCTCCAAGAACGTTAACCATAATAGGGCCTTGGAGCTAAGAACGATCTCGGGGTATGACCTTACTCATGATCTGGGGAAATATTGGGGGGGGGGGGGGGTGGGGGGTTCCTTTACTGCATTCCTGGACCACCAAGGAGACATATTGTCGTTTGCTTGATCGGACTCAACACCGATTGAGTACGTGGCGGGCGTAGTCTCTATCCTTTGTGGGTCACGTCACCCTGGCTCAATCAGTTGTTGCTGCTCTCCCCACTTACACTATGCAAACTTCTTTGCTCCCAAAGTATGTTTGCTCAAAATTGGAAAGAATGAATCGAGATTTTATTTGGGGGTCTCGGGAGGGATGCATAAAATGTCATACGGTTGCTTGGCACCATTTTTTCCAATCCAAAAAGGAAGGTGGTTTGGGGTTTAAGAATCTGCACCAATTCAATCAGGCTTTCATCATGAAGCTTGGATGGGGTCTAATTTCAAACAAGGATGATTTATGGGCCAGAGTCCTTCGCAGTAAGTATAATTGTGGAGATGGTGATATACCTGTAGTGCAGCCTCCACTTTGTTGGAGATAATTCAAATTAGTTAATTGGTTAGTTTGTTATTGTTAGCGGGTAGCTATTGTAACTACTAAGAGTGAGTTGGTTAGTGAGATTAGTGATCTATGTGAGTCTATAAATAGACTTGGTGCTATTGTGTAAAGTGTAGAAGTGTGTGCATTTGAACAAAATTCAGTTTTAAGTCTTCTTCTCTAATTCTCTCTTCTTTCTTCAATCTTTCTATATGTGCAGGACTGACCCAACAAGTGTTGAGGCCTAAAGCGAAATTTGGGATGGGGCTTTTTAAAAATTCATAACAATATTTTATTAAAAGTATTAATTTTTTATTTAAAGTTTATCTTTCGAGTTTTTTGGTATGCAAAATCATTTATTAAATTACTATATTTTTTGATGAAGCATCATAATTAGGGACTTTGGCTCCCCAGTGACATCTCGGGTTATCCCGCAAGTTTTGACCATTTAGACCGATTATGAGACTAATTTTCGATTGGTTGCTTAGAGCATAGAATTAATCATTGGTTTTCGCAACCTCCCAACTAGAGTGTCTACACCAAGATTACTATCTAGTAAATTACTATATATTAAATACTAACTAGTAAGTAAATATTTTTTTTAAATAAAAAAATATTACTTAACTATACAGTAACTACTAACTAGCAAGTAAATTTTTTTGAGGCCTAAAGTCCTTGCTTGGGTTGCTTGTCCCAAGGGCCGGCCCTGTATGTATGCACCATGAGTGATAATGAGTGGGTATCAGAGCCACAAGATTAGGGACTTGTGATTATGGGTCCATGGAGGTAGAAATTGAAGAGATTGTGAGTGGGGATTTTTCATTCCCATTACTGGTTCTTGGTGATGGCAAGAACTTCCATCAATGGGTAGTGAATATGGAAAACATTTTTAATTTCTATGAGGTGCTTGAGGTTGTGCTAGAAGGTGTTCAAGGTGTGGAAGATTGTGCTTCCAAAAAGAGAGATTACGAAGCTCTCTTGATTCTTCATCAATGTGTTGATGAAGAAAATTTTGTGAAGATTTCTGCAGCCAACACGATAAAAGATGCGCGGGACATCTTGAAGAAAAACTATGGTGGAGTGCTGGAGAGGAAAGAGAGCAGAGATGATGATCTTAAGGCAAACAAGAACCAGAAAGGGGGTGCAACAATGACTGACAAAGACAGTAACTAAGAGGCAGAGAAGTCTGTGCAGAAGGAGAAGGAGAAGATGCTTGCGTTGGCTCCAAATTAAAAACTCCTTACTCAGAAGGAGCTTTGCAAGCGAAGAGCTAGAAGTACAGTTCTTGATGATGGTTATGCAAGACGAGAGAAAGATGTGGAAAATACAAAAGGCAGCAGTGGAGAATCTAATGTTGTGTTTTGTGGGTCATTCGATCAAACACTTTGTGATCAATCTGTGTCCCAATCCAAAGGTTCTGCAAAGAAGGGTGGCCAAGAAGAGGCAAAGTATGAAGTTCAATCCGAGGGTTTTAAGCAACCACTGAAAGAACCACCACCGCTGCCATCACTTCCGGAACGGCGAGCAGCCAGAGCCGTGCTGCTAGAGGAGGTGATGGCAGAAAGAGAGGAGAACCCAGTCTGGGTGGCGATGCCGCGATGTGACCGGAACGCGACGGAGACGAAGGTGGCGATTCCAGATCTACAACTAGCAACGGAGGATCGGACAGAGAGGTTTGGACCTGGGTCGGTCACAATATCGCTGGAGCCGCCATGGATGTGCAAGGACGAGCTGTGTTATAACAAAGAAGATGAGTTGCTGCCATGGCTAACCATCGTCAGTGAAGAGAAATGTGTAAAGGTGTTCTCAGGTTTGCTGCCATGGTTACACGAGGAGGAGGTGCGCCATACTAACAAAGAGGAGCTGCAGATCAGACCGCCGTCATCGGAACCGCTAAGCTGCGATCCTCGTACGGTGGTTAAAGGAGCAAGGGCGGCTGAGAGGGGCAGCAACGCACCAGAAAGATCAAAGGGAGTTAGGGTTGCAATTCAGGATTTGGGCACAAAGTTCAGATCTTGTATGTCGTTTTAAAAACAAAAAGCAATGAAGAAAAATCAGAAAGGAGAAGATGAAGGTTTATGTTTCTAGAGAAGAAATAAATTTGCATTAGTCAAATACATTTTGCGGGTGTTGATGTGCATCAATTGTTGCTGCAGCTTAGTGGTAAAGTTTTGCCTGTGGATGTATAACGTGACTGGTTCGAGTTATGCCTTAAGCGTTTGGATCATTTTATTTTTAATAAAATCCCTAAAAGGTTTAAAGTCAGGAAGAACGTGCAACTGTGAGATTTGATTCGATCCAGGGACTTCATTAAGGCAGGGCTGGAGTGCCAAGGTGGTGACCACCAGGCTAGCACATCAACAGTGGCAATTGGTTGTTTTTTCAAAGGGTTCTGAAATTATGGGATCCTTGTGGTTATAAGAATATTTCTATGGAGGTTAGATCATTGTACTTCAAAGTATGGGATCCTGGAAAGTTGTGTTTAGAGATGTATTAGCTTTTGTAATTTGTGTTTTGTATTTTGTGTTTTTAGCTAATTTGAATTAAGGGTGTGTTGGAGATAATTCAAATTAGGTAATTGGTTAGTTTGTTATTGTTAGTGGGTAGCTAGTGTAACTACTAAGAGTGAGTTGGTTAGTGAGATTAGTGATCTATGTGAGTCTATAAATAGACTTGGTGCTATTGTGTAAAGTGTAGAAGTGTGTGCATTTGAATAAAATTCAGTTTTAAGTCTTCTTCTCTAATTCTCTAATTCTCTCTTCTTTCTTCAAAATTTTGTATGTGTGCACCATGAATGATAGTAAGTGTTTGTGTTCCAACACACATAATAATGCCTCAAGTGGATGTGAGGAGGAGACGGGCTTGCACCTATTGCGTGACTGTAGATGCGTGAGCCCAATTTGGATGAGCTGTTTGGATAACCATCGTGTGGGCCCATTTTTTAGTGCATCTTTAGCTTTCTAGTTGTTGTTTTGGGCCTTGCCCACCTTTTTACCAAAAAAAAAAAAAAAATTCAAGAATGGTTTGTCTTTTATTCAAAAAATTTTTGTTAGCCTAAGCTTCGTATACCATGGAGACATAATAAACTTCAGCTATTTCATAGGTTGATTGACTATAACTCTCTGTCTTTTATTTATTATTATTATTATTATTATTGAAGAAGAGAGGTAAAGTCTGTGTATAAAGTATAAACTAAAAGAGATCTCTTCATTCAATCAATAGAATTCTATATTATAATAATCCCAGTAGAGTATCTAATGAAGATCACCTTAAGGACATATCATTGGACCATGAACATTATTAATTTGGTATACTAAACAATATGCCACCACATCTGTTGATCATGTCTCCGATATTGCATTAGCCAGTAGCAGGGAGCTACTAATAAAGTATCCTTATACTTGAAGTTCAATATTTTCCTCTCATCTTGATTTCTAGGATTGCATCACTGAAAACCCACCACAGCTTCAGGCTAAAAAGTTTCTGCATCAGATTCTACACTCAAATGCTTATACAGCACCGAGAATGAATCATTAAAGGCATAGATATAAATGACCAAATAAGTGTTCTCAGAGCACATATTATAAAACACTTTTAAGTACCTCTATCTCACAACCTGCTATTCAAAATCACTATGCTCCAGAACTAGCAATCGGTCGAGTTGAAGGCTCGGGTAGGAAGGTGTTGAGGATGTGGTGAGGCTGCTCAACATGTCCAACAGGAACTAACAGGTCAGAGAGGGATACTTGAAGAGAGGAAACTTTCTCTTTGAGTTGAGCATTCTGTTGTTGGATTTGCTGGTTACATTCCAACAAGTAAATGATTTTTTGAGACAGTTGATGGTTTAGTGTCTGCAAATGATCCACCTGATATTGCAGGACTTCAATTTGTTGCTTCTTTCGCATTCGTGACCTGCGAGCAGATTCTCTGTTGGAGAACATCCTTTTCTTCTTTCGGTCATCAAGGAGAGCCTTTTCTTTATCATCAGAATTGTTGTTGTTGTTGTTGCTGTTTGATGATGTGTTTGGTGAGGCTCTATGGAGTGGGATTTGAATTGGACTGTTGCTGTTGTTAGGGAGGTGAAGTTGGGAGTAGTAAAATGGAATATGAAGTAAACCATGAGATGGATCCAAAGGGGTCAAAGCATGACCTTCCTCATGCCCTACCCCAGTTCCCATGTTCAAGAGATTTGAGGTCATGATGGGTCTCTGGGTTGGAGAAGGATAGTGAAGATACTGTGTTAAGGTAGCATAAGGTGCTCCATGGAGTTCCTCAGATTCATTGTTTTCCATGTCTCAATTTTTCATGTGGGTAAGATACAGAGAAAGAGTGAGAGTGAAAGCAGGAATTAATAGGTTTAGAGTTTATATAGATGAGGTACTTAATGCAAATTGAGTGCAAGTAGATAAAGTAGTTTCTTGGCATTTAAGTTTGCTGATGTATTTTTGGATATGTTCAGTGCCGTAGATAATCTTGGTTCTGTATACTAGGAAAGTTAAGAATACGAGGGTGATCAAGATTAATAACAAATAATGGTTAGATAACCTTAGCTCTTGAAAATGGTCAGGGAATATTAACATATTGACACACCAAAACTGAAAGTTTAGATGTTTTAAATTTTAAAAATAGCTTAGAAGGCACTGCCATTGTCTTTTTGACAAAGTAAGCAAACACGGTTGAAGGCAACAAATTCGGTGACTCTTTCGACTTAAATGAGAACCAGAGGAATAAACCAGGTCATATAAGAACATAGCCACATACCCAATTCAGTAAAATGTTGGCTATGTGCATATATCTGCAATTCCTTTTTTCTATTTCTGGTCATAGACTCATAATTATATAGCTCTATTCAAGAATAAACGGCAATGAGCTTTAACTATATCTAGTATCTACAACAAGCTAAATTTAGGATGCAACCCAAAGAACAAACTGCAGAAAAATTCACTTTACTCGAGGAATATATTACAATTACTGATACTTAAGGATATGCTCAAAAAATGAAGACGCTATTTACAGTAATCTAACGTTCTGAAGTAAATAACATGCCAGATGCTATGGGGAAAGGATGTGAAATAATTTGCATTTTTGGCATCTCAAAGGTAAGCTTCCATTTTTCCCTGGTGGGTGATGACAACGAGACATTAACTTAGACGCATTATATTTATATATGCCATGGTTTATACGTATGTAAAACGTATTTGCCCTTGCCTTCTAAAAGGTCTTTTCTTACCTAGTCATTGCATATATATAGTAGAGATGCTAATAAAAAGTCTAATGATGCCTCTAATAGGATTCTCATCCATAGTAAATCACTACCATTTGACACCACCGTCAAGTGGAGTTTCAAATCATCAGCAACTTGCTAGTGTCACTTAGGTTATGTTTGTGAGTTGTTTTTCGGAGGGGAAGGGAGGGAAAGGAGAGGTTAATTTTCTCCCCCTCTTGTTTGCGAGTTCTATTAATTGGAGGAAAAGGTTTTGGGTATTTTAAATAATCCCCCATTCTCCTCCTCAACCCATTTTTTCATCTCACTCTCAGATATACTCTCCTTCTCCTCCCCTTCCTTCCCATCCAAACTCGCAAACAGGGCTTTAATGATCATTAACTCAGGCAACAATTGGCTGAAGCAAGTCTATCATTATTATTACTCTTGTACATGACAGAAACTTATAGAACAGGGAAGTGTTTAGGTGGTGCTAATGAGGCTTTCATGTGTTCTTTGGTTACAGAACTCAATCAGATAACACCAAGGGTAACATTATATGGAGATACACATGAAAATGCTGCTTAAAACTTCAAAATGCTGAGAAACAGTTTACAAAACAAAATAGCAAAACGTGACTGAATCTTCAGCATTTAACTCAATTATATACAAAGACACGCTATACACATCCACTACTTTCTTTAACGTTTCTCCTCTATGAACTTCTATGTTTCTATCAACAAAATGAACATTTTCCATAACAGATATCAGATTTCAAGCAACTCTCGCAAGAATGTAATATTCGTATTCCCTCATTATTCCATTTTTCAGGCTACTGCACCTAACATTTGAGTATATAGGCAACTATATTTCCTTTTGTGAAAG
Organism: Sophora flavescens; assembly: GCA_030762895.1. Taxonomy (NCBI): domain Eukaryota; kingdom Viridiplantae; phylum Streptophyta; class Magnoliopsida; order Fabales; family Fabaceae; genus Sophora; species Sophora flavescens. Next base: position 33,255,239 of record CM061068.1, read on the forward strand.
TCATAGAAAATGTTAATTATATTAGTATGCGGCTAAGGTATAGTAGTCTACATTTCTGTAACTATAAAAGGACGCCACATAGCTGAAGTACTACAATGACAAGTCCTAGAAAACAATCCAACCAAAAACAGAGATTCAGGTGAGACACTTTTTCCTCAAAGGCATAAAAAGGCACCACAGAGACTTGTGGCACATGATGAAAGATAATGCAACATAAGCCTAGTTACCAAAACAGCAGCAGAGCTGAAAACAAGCAAAAAGGCAAAGTTGGCCAATGCGTCTGTTGACATATGAAACTCAATCATAACCACAAAATACTCGTTTACAAGCTTTAAGAAAAACAAATCTCCCCCATTCCCTCCATTGTAGAAAACAATCAAGGTTATTATACTACTATTCGATTTTATCAATCATTCAGGTTGTCAAAGGCACCTGCTTACACTTCACAAAGTTTTAACACACCCATGATTAATTCAGCTGACATGAAGAAGAAAGATACTAGACAGCAAAGTATAAGAACAGGAACATTCAGAAAACATAACCAGTATACATTCTTTCAAAAATTGATTCATTTATATGATGTATACCAGAGTACAATTCAAAGAGAAACATTCTTGCACTTAATAATCTCTATGTGAATATTTCAAAATTAACAACACATGCATTTCTTTATCACCAAAAAAGCTATACTTTAACAGTCTAACTCTCAGAAATTGTCAAATAAAATCATCACCATCACAGCCTCAGGACAGATCTTTGGGCCCTCCTACGTTCATAATCAGCATCGTCGGTCAGAAACTCATAGCGGCAGACAGGGCAAGTGTTCCGAATGCCCAACCAAGGTACAATGCAATCACCATGGTATCGATGTGAACATGGCAACTGCTTAGCTTGTTCCCCTACAGCAAAGTCATCTTTGCAAACAGCACAGAGTGCATTGTTGTTGTCCACATCTTCCTTGGTCACAAGCACTGATGGCAGATTCCGAACAACAGATACAGAAGCCGGAGGCCTTAAGGTGTCTTCATTCTCAGCAAATTGACCAAACATCATTTCATACTCAGCAGTATAAATATAATCATCATGATCACCAAAATAAGGTTCTTCTGCATCATCATCAGGATCCAAATCAGGACTTGTGTTTGTGTTCAAATTATTAGCATTCAACAACACTTCCCACTCCAAATTCTCCATGCCACCCACCCTCAGAACGCTCACTTCTTCTTCTTCAATTATTGGAGACCCCGAAATAGAAACCGAAACCGAACTATCATCCTCACCGGTGAGCATGCTCAACACCTCCCTCTCATCAACTCTACCATCCACATCCACTTCCTCCCACTCGAAATCCTCATTTCTCTCCTTGTTCTCTTCCTCCAACTGAAGCGAATCCCAACAGAGAGGGATGCTCGAAACGTCGTCGTTCAAGTCGTTGTACTCTTCTTCGTCGGTATACACGCAGTTCCCCAAAACCCCATTCTCCTCTTCCTCATCAGAATCCGATCCAAACTCCACAATGCGTACACAGTTGTCAAAAGGTGCCTCATTTGATTCAGATATAGAAACCATATCCCTGTCGGCGCCAAACCCTAAATCGAGCCCCAAATTATCATCCATGTCCACACCCAGATCAGAGTATCCATCTAGAACGCCAAAAGCGGCGTCGTTTAGGGGTTCGGTGACGAAATATTCATGACCCATGACTTGAGATTGCTCGACGCGTTGCTGAAAGAGATCCACGACGAAATTCACCTGGTTTTGGCGGTCGAAGAGGGAAGGTGAACCGGGTTCAGGGTTGGGTGGGAATTCGGGTTCGGAAGCGTAGAAATCGAAATTGAAATCGAAATCGGGAGAGGAGTGGGAACAATAGGGTAAGGGGATGGAATCAAAATCATCGTCGGGTTGGTGGTGACAAAGGTAGGTGCTCACATCTGCCATTGTTGAAACTTGAAATAACGGAAGATTTGTGTGATGTGAAGAAGAAACTGTGTGTTGGGGGCTATAACCCACGTGTTGGAATGTGGATTGACTAAAATGACCTTCCTTGTTTACTGGTTTCTAACTTTTGTTGTAAAATTCCAATTTCGTGATTTTTTTCTCTTCAATTTCCTGTCCTTTTGTCGAGTCCGGAATACGAGGAAGAACAGCGTTTATTACTCTCTCTACGCACACGTTGTAGCGTTTTTGAACCTCAGAAACGAAAATAAAATGTTTTTTCTTCAATTTAAAAAAAAAAGTTAAAGTAATATTTTGGTCCTTATACATTACACGAATTCTCGATTTGATCCCTATATATAAAAAATTATTAAAATGATCCATATACATACAGAAAGTCTCCATTTAGTCCCTGCTGTACAAAATTTTAAGAACTGATTTTATAACTTTTTGCTCGTATAGGGACCAAACGGGTAACGTATAGGGATCAAATGGAGACTTTCCGTATGTATAAGGATCATTTTAATAATTTTTTATATATAGAGACCAAATCGAGAATTTGTATCACATATATGAACCAAAATATTACTTTAACCTAAAAAGAATTGTATTGGCTTTTGTTGGGGTTGTGTGTCTGAGGCGACCCTCTCCCGACTGAGGACAGAAATGTACAAGACATTTTCATAACATAATTGTATGGTAGCTGTCAAAATAAGCCTAGTCGCCCGAATAGCCCGATATTAAATATGGGTTGGGTTGATAAAATGTATGTTCAAAATTATTTTGGCCCAACCCAGCTTGGAAAGAAAATTCATTGACCCAACATGGGCTGGCTCATGATGTGATGGGCTGGGCTGGTCCCCTGGCCCGAACTTTGAAAATAAAAAATATAAATTGAGCTGAAGCATTACATTTTTATACCACACATTCACACTATATTGAAAAACAATACATTATTGTTTATAGGATAGTAATTCCACCTCCACGTGTTTTGAATAATATATTTTTTACTAGTTAAATTTGTCTAAAAAAAAACTTAAGTAGTTAACGTTTTAAAAAAGATGTTGTCTACTTTCTAAAAGAATAAAATATGTTGTATCGACATACGGGAAGTTTTATCTTGATGCTAAACAATTAATAAAACCTGTAACACCCTTCTCAAGCGTTACATACATGCGTGACATTTTAAGGTCGAAAAATAGGTTGATTAAAATTGGCTATAAAAGAATAGAGTAATTTCCCCCTTTTTCTTAAGTCATAAATGTAACTACTTTGATTTAAAGGAATGGATAATAAAATATTCCATTATCACAATTAAGGTCATGAGTTCGAAAATCATTTACATAATACCCAACCGGCTCATAACCAGAAAGCATAGAAATGTAAACCAACACTACATAAAGATATGTAGACGCAGCTCCTAAAATATAAGATACTTGGAGTCGCAGCTCCATAAACGTTACCATTAACTCCTAGACATCCCAAGCTGGCCAAACTATAGTAGAAAAGATATTCCTCTCTCGTCCATCATGAGAAGAATGTAACCAACTGACAATACCTAGTGGAAACTCTATTTGAGTCCACTATCAGTGTCATCACAGAAGACACTACTAGAGTCACTACAAAAGTAACTCTCAGACTAAGTCATTTCCCTTTCTAAGGAAAAAACATAACTTACAACTATTGACTATCATACTTATCTCAAGAAAGGGAATGTTAGGCATAACTGAAACCCTAATACCATCGTCTTGAACCCTCCGAAATCTGGAAGACGTCCACTAGAAATTCCACCATAACGTTCGCATGCTCGAACCTCGGCCTCTATGATGAATCAGTCAAGCATCATCTTGACGTACGATATGATTTAAGCCTTGTGTGCGTAACATGAAAGCCACAATGGTGCCTGAGGGGGGCGGATGTGAAACCTATACGGATTGTTTCTTTCCAAAATATCAAATTAGCTCTGATGTTAGAATCGGATATTCCTTGAGGCCATGTAGGAATGAGACTATACGGTTTCAATCAGTTTCTCTCTATTCCTGTCCTCCGATGGACAAGCGTATGCAGTATGCTTGATAAGCTGCTATAGGGAGTTTGGTATAGAATATTCTTGGAGTTTTGAGTTGCGGAATTAAAATGGGAGATAAAAGAAAGGTTAAAGTAATATTTTACGTGTCACATTATAGGGACCAAAATATTAATTTAACCTTTCTTTTATCTCCCATTTTAATTCTCGCAACTCAAAACTCCAAGAATATTCTATACCAAACTTGGCGCAAGCTTATCAAGCATACTGCATACGCTTGTCCATCGGAGGACAGGAATAGAGAGAAACTGATTGAAACCGTATAGTCTCATTCCTACACAGCCTCAAGGAATATCCGATTCTAACATCAGAGCTAATTTGATATTTTGGAAAGAAACGGTCCATATAGGTTTCACATCTGCCCCCCTCAGGCACCATTGTGGCTTTCATGTTACGCACACAAGGCTTAAATCATATCGTACGTACAATCATAATCACATGTGATCTCAAACTCTATGTAACACATCAGGCTCTTTATGAAACCTCTACAACCGAAACTCGGCTTCCTGGGCACAACGACCTCACCGAACATAGTATCAACTATGTATCCGGGGTAAAATTGTAGGAATACGTCCAATTGATCTATCCATCGGATAACCTCGTGATTCCACCAGAATCAACTTTCGTCAATCTCTCGACGGACGATATTCTCGATTTACAAATCTTCGGTCCTTCACTGATCCACAGTTCTCAAACAGACTTGTCATGTTTGTGTAAAGATGTTTTAAGGCACTTTCTTACAAGTCCTAACACATTATGAAATTAGATCGATAGTTCAATCATTTATTTCTTTACACTTTTCTAATAGAGCATTTCTCTTGGCTTCCAAGAAATCAAATAACTCTTAGTCCATTAAATCTTATGGAGGAATGGATAATGAATTATCCATACTTTACGACAAATGGTCTTGCTTCACCATAAGTCATAAATCATTAAGTTCATATTTTCACTAAGTTCATGACTTAGGTTTTGCTCTTTAATGTAAATACTAGTCTTTGAAGACCAAAATCCTCTTTTGTCTTAAAACCAAACTCTTTTAAAATCAGATTCCATTAAAGTACATAAGCACTAAATTCCTCAAAACAGTTTCTTGAAAAACATCGAAACTCTTAAAATACCGTTTTACCTCTTTTTACTGTATTTCAACTTCAATTCCATATTTTCACAAACATAATCAATTTTCTCAAATTCTTTACTTTCCTAAGTTACTATACTTATGTTAAAGTATTAAAAATACTAATTTCAAACTCTACATCATTGTTTTCTAAAAAATCTTTAAAAACGTTTGACGACAATTTTGCCGCTTTTTACCGGTTTTAGGCCTAAAAGCCATACTTTTGAAAATATGGTTCTTCACCTCAAATCTATTACTAACTGATGAAAGTGCAATATATGTTAGTTTGGAAGTGTAATTAGGAAAGAGTTTGTAAATAATCTTAGGAATCATAGGAAAAGTGATAGGAAAATACATACTTTGATATGAACAAAGTTTGAATTCATTGGATCTTTATTTGTGTGAAAAAGACACCCAAAATATGTTGAAAATGTGTAGGAATGGTAGTCCAGCACTCAGTCCGGACAGAAACTGAAGAAATTAGCAGTGCACAAAGCAGATCCAGCAGTGCCCAGTGCTGGCATGCTAGAAAGGGCCTGGCGCCCAGCACCCAAAAGCTGGCGCCCAACACTGGTTTTGACAGCAAGTTGCAGGTTCGCGCGAAAGCCAGTGCCCAGCGTTGGAAAAGGGCGCTCAGCACTGGGCGACGTACAGAAACGCTATAAATTTACATTTTAGCAGAGTTTGAAGGATCTTTGGCTCATTTTCTCATTTTCCCACCTTTGTTCATCATTTTCTCTCTGAAGTCTTTGGAGATTCAAGCTTGGGAACAAGAATTGGAGCTTCCATGGCTTCCTCCACTCACATCTACTCAAGTTATTCTTTCTTCTCCCTTTTTACCATGAGTAGCTAGATCTCTTATGTTAGGTTAAGATGATTTTAATTTAGAATTTGATGTAATTGACTTTGATTTTTGATTTCAATTATATTTCATTCAAATTGAGTAACTGGTTCTATGCTTAATGCTTCTATTGGATTCATCAACTTTAGATCGATGTTAGATTCAATTTCACAATTGGAAAATTGGTTATTGGATTGGAATTGAAGTAGATTACCATTGGAATGTTGATTCTAGGAATAGAATTCTATTGCAATGCATTCTTATGAACCTCATGCTTAATGTTTGTGCTAATTCTTGAATCACATAAGGAATTAGGGTTCTTAAATAGTACAAAAGGATTATCACCTAAGGGATTAAGGATGAATCTAGGTTAGTAATTTGAATGTCAATTGAATGGAATGAATTGGAATTAGGATTGAATAAAGTTACATCAAGTGAAGAATTGGAGGATTCCGATACCTAACCGCTTTTACCTATATTGAATTCACTCTTTACTTTTACTTGATTCATTCATTTTTGTGACAACATTTAATTCAATATTCTTTTAGTCTTATATAAACATGAAATTCATTATTTCAAATATCAGTTGCCTAAGCTACGTTGATACTTAATCTCAATACTCGTTGGGAACGATACTCTACTTTCACTATTATTACTTGTCGCGATTTGGTACACTTGTCAAACCACCAACACTAACCTAGGTTATAATACTCATTTTGAGATGTTAAAACACTGATTTTACAATTTCCATTCCATATATACGAAATTATTAAAAATTTGACCGAACGTCGTTGAGTTTATAAATCGCGTAAATCCGTTTTCAACGATTTTAAACCCTAATGATCCAAAACTCATTTTGGAGTTTTAGAACACTTAGTTAGGCATGAAAAACAGTCCCTAACTGTCCAATTAAACATATTTTCAAAAATTACAGTTTAGTCCCTAAACTTTCATTATTTGCAAAAAGGTCCTTATTTACTTAAAACCTTATAACTTTTTATTTACAACTTCAAATCTCACCAGACCAATTTCTTTAGAGATGATTTTCAGTTTCCAACAAATTTCCAAAAATTATATTTTTGGGTCTCATATTTTTCAATATTTGCAAATAAGTCCTTAACTATTACAAAGCTCATAACTTTTTATATATAAATCCAAATAACGTCAAACCAATTTCTTTAATCTTATATTACCAAGGGATACAATCCCAACATATAAGAATATATTTTTCAGAACAGACCCTGTAAATCTCAGTAGTTGCAATTTAATCCTTTTATTTTTAATAGTTCATAACTTTCAGTATACTTAACCAATTCACTTCTAACCAATTTCTATATTCTTATATACCCATTCAATCTCTATAAAGATTATTTAGGCAAATTAAATCAATGAGGAACAACCTCATACAGCTATGGCCGAATGGCCTTCCTATAAGCATATTGGGCAATTTCTTTTATATCAAGCCAAACAAACAACAATCAAGGTTTCAACTTATGATCATTGGAACCAGAACAAACATATGGTATATCATACTACAATCACAAGCATCAAATCAATTCCTCCACAAGGATCACACAACCATACACAATAATATATAATCTTCACTCTTAAGATTTATAAGACAACATTAAAATACTTTAAACCACATACATATCTACGTTAAGGTAGGATAGTAGTAATCTCCTCCTTACCTCTTGTAGATCACTTGAAACTCAAGTAGGAGAAGGATGTTGTTCACCTAAATCACAAGGTTTTTAACCCACAAAACCTAGCCATGAACAACCAACAAGAAATCAAATTAAAGATTGAAGAAAATCGCCTAAACCCATTTGAGCATAGATTCGGTCAACTCAAAATGAAATAGATAGGGATCTCTAAATTTTTCAAGCTTTTGGATGATGAATACAGAAATCATATGAAGATCATAGAAATTGGTTTCAACTCAAATTGATTTTTATACAATTTTCAAGAGATTTTTGAAGAAAGCTTCATGAAGATGGAAAATCATGATTCATGACTTAAACAACTAAAATAATTGAAGGAGAAGTCATGATTTATCATGGAGAGAAAGATTCTACCTCTTGTTGATGAATAAGTGATGAAGATGATCAAGTTATTCACAAAAATAACTAAGTGTCCTTGAGAGAAAATGAGAGAAAAGAGAGGAAGATGAAGATTTTGAACTGTTTCATTAATTTGGGAACATCTCCCAATCTACTTTTCCGTTTTTGATGATCTTTAGCTCGTTGGAAATAAGAGAGGAAGAGAAACAACTTTCATGTAGAAAGTTTTTCGAGTTTCAAAAATGAAAAGGACCAGAATTCCGGTACAGTTTCGGATGAGTAAGGAGAGTTTGTCTTAGTTCTCTTTGTGTTCTTGAGAAAATGAGAGAAAGTGATGAAGAAGATGTAGTTTTGTCATAAAAATGACTAAGTGTGAGGGGAAGGGGCTGCATGAAATTAAGGGAGTGAGGGGGTATGCTTGTCATTCAAAATTATCTTGGGGACAAAATGGTAAAAGCGCATAGGGACAAACTTTGAATTTCCTTTAAGACCAAAGGTATTATGGTCATTTCCACTCAAAAGTCATCATGACAATTGAGTGGCTAGGAATTAAGGAGATGTGGTTGAATTGTGACCACAAAAAGCTTATGGCACACTTGAGAATCGATAGGAAACTAGGGACATTTTGGTCTTTTCGCGCACAAAATATCTAGATATTTAGGAATCGTCATAAATGCGCCATAAATGTTCGATGACTCACCCCTGTGACTCGCTGTCTTAGGTGGCAAGATGACTCATCATCCTCATCCACCCGACTTATCTCTGCAGCTCCGTTCCTGACTCTGTCGGTTACCCGATTTAGGTTTTGCGCCCAAACAAAGCATAATAACTTATTTATTTTGAAAAATTTCAAAATGCCCCATATCGTTGGAAACGGAATATAAAATCTAACCATTTTGTTGACGAGTCAAAATTAGGTTTTCTGATCAGTAAAATCTTACTGGCAGTTAAAATGCAGATAGGGTTTCGTCTGAATTTTAAACCTAAATTTTTACCGTAACCTTCTACCATAAGGTAGAGTAAAATTATGATTTTATTTTATCAAAAATATTTTTCTAGATCTCAGATAAAATATAGAGAGTTAAAAATTCTACCGATAGTGAAAAACAGTAAAAACGGGATGTTATAAAACCTCCCTCCCGGACCTCTTGGATAGATGAAAACACGTAACTTAACACCCAACATACATTTTTCTATCTGTGTCGCTTCCCCCATTGTTCGTTGTTAATTACGTAACTTAACATCGTAATATTTGTAGTAATATATAATGTTTTTTTAAGTTTATCTCTCATTATTAAAGAATAGAAAATAAAATTTTTAATGAATTTTATAATGTTATTAATTTTAAAAATATATAATTTTTTATCTTTATTGAAATGTATTGGCCCATGGGTTAGCCCGTTTTGGCCCTGATCCCATAAATAGGGCTGGGCTAGCAAATTAGTAGCCCATACTTAAATTGGCCGGCCGATCCGACCCGATTATATAGTGGTCCGTTATGGGCGAGCCCAAATGGACTGGGCGACCGACCCGATTTGATAGCTCTAGTAACAACGTGAAAGGTCATAGAATTTGAAAACTGTTACAAAGTTAAAGCTAAAGAACTAAGAAGAAGAATAGAAGGGATGAACACGTTCTGCACACTTTTATTTAATGGTATGGTGCCTTTTTTATAGGCAAGTACATCAAGTCATAAAACAATTAAAAACCGAATTGAAAAGCAGACTCTAAACTGACTCCTAAAGTTATGCAAATTGAAGTGGATTGGACTATCCATGACTAACAAACTAAAACAGCTAAAAAATAGCTACTGAAACAACCAAATCAGATAACAATTTGAGTTATTCAACATTCCCTCCCTTAAACTGAAAGTTTTCAAACATTCAGTTTAATAAGACTCATCAACGGTACAAACTCCAAGCAACTTTCTCAACTTCTTAAACGTAGGAAACTTCAATGGCTTTGTCATTATGTCAGCAATTTGGTATGCACTCTTGCACACTAGTGCACAAAGGGGATTCCACATCGGTTATTTTTGGCTTTCCACATCGGTTTTGAAACTGATGTGGAAACGACCGATGTGGTTTATTGCCACTTTACACATCGGTTTTAAAACCGATGTGTAAAGTATATTTTAAACATCGGTTTAATACTAACCGATGTGTAAAATTAATTTAGCAATTGATAAGCAGTTGTAAATTTAACTTTCTACATCGGTTTTGCAAAAAACCGATGTGTAAAATTGACCTTCTACATCGGTTTTATAAAGAACCGATGTGTAAAGTTAAATTTACACATCGGTTTTATGTAAAACCGATGTAGAAAGAAATATACACATCGATTCTTGAGAACCGATGTGTAAAATTCTCTTTTTTTTTTTTAATCGATATTTACATTTCAATCATTCCTGTTTCACTAATGCGGATCAATAAACAAACCAGAAGATTACCTCGATCAAACAAGAAACAACAACAGAACACCAAACCAGTTTTGACACAATCATTCAAAAGCAAAACATACTTCATTCAATTTTCTTATGAATGAAAACAACACTTTATCAAAGCTACATCAAAACACGAGAGAAGAAAAATTGAACCAGACACGAGCACTAATACATATCATCGGTCAAAGATACGTACACTATAGCTAGTATATGATAAGTTTTTAAACTAACTACATATATACAAACTATGGGTGGTACACTTCAAGAAAGAAAGTTGCCCAACGCCTCTTTATGATGTTGATGTCGAACCGGACAATGGAGATGGATTGTTGAATATCCGCAAGTTTAATTGGACAAAAGATTATTACTTTTAAGTAATAAACTAACATAAAACATATAACGAATCTATACTATTACTTCTAATTGTGTCAATTAACATTTACCTCACTCCATCTTTCAGTGATCCCGGAGGAGATAATTTCCAACATCCATTGCATCACATAGTAGCCACATTCCCATGACCCACGTTGTATACGTGACTACGTACAAATGAAACCCAATTAGAATATGAGGAATTAAATAAAATAGAAATCAATTATTGTACCCACTGCATTTGATGCATTTGAACTAATAAATATCTTACGCTGGGAATAATCCATCTGATAGCCCGAGTACGCCTTTCACCACGCTCCATGTGGGATGCATTAATAGACCTATCATGACAAAAACATTAATTAAAGTATATATAATAGATTTGAGATAATTAAAACAACTGCATTACTGATTATAAAGTATTTTAACGCTTACGTTTCGATGATCGTCTTGATTCATTCGCCGCTTATGTCCCAATGAGCGAGAAGAAGACCACGACGTTCATTCTTGGGTACAAGAGCAACATTTGCCAATGCTTGCTGTATTTATGAACAATTAGTGACTGTAAGTCATATATAGTTATACTTAAATTAATAACCGGTACTTACTTATTGAGATAAGGCGCAAGATAGAATTGATGATCGTCTCGGGCAAGTATATCACGTATGGTAGTGACCGGGTCTTCCGATGCTACGAGAACATCACCCTGAATGAACATGGGGTCAATGAACCCATAAAGGGCGAGGTTACCCTGATCGACTAACATACGATGCAGATACCTAATATATTGGAAAAACATGTTAATTATCATTGTATTTTTAAATTAAGTAATTACTTAAGTTATAATTAAAATGTACTTACGTGCAACAAAACGATATTTGTGCAGATCTGGCGATTTCTTTATTGAGTGACATCTCCATAAGTTCTTTCTTTGGTATATACGAGTTCACTGGGTGGCATCATGTTCCAACGTTACCAATGCTGCATCATCCTCCATGGTGACTACGTTTATAGCAAGATCTTTGAAAACATCACCTTGGCCAGGTACCCCTTTGTCGATCCCCTTAACTACAGAGATATATATTAGTAATCACGGTTAATTAAGTTATTTAATTCGTTATGAACTAAATGGTCAAATGAATACCTTGACAGAGCGGGACATCTCCGGTCTTCCTAGATCCGACCTTTTAGGCACAATATCATTTCCAACATCCTATAACAAATACAAATAAAGCATTATCTTTAAACAATAATAAATATATTTCAACTATGAATATAGAAAAACACAACTAACCGAATACCTCGGATGCAACAAGAAAGCTGACCAGTCTTCTTGGCCGGAGGATGAAGTTCTGGGGGCCCGACCCATTGTTTGAACCTCCTCGGTGGGCACGGGGACTCGAGCATCAGCATCTCGAATAATCTCAACAGACACCCTCGGATGATCGTCCGGTAATAACCGATGGTGTATGGTATTACCTAACTTATTATATGCCCTACCCAATGCCACTAGCGGCGATGATGATGATGATCATCAACATACAGCTCACACCTATCGTGGTCGTCATCATCATCATCATCATCATCATCATCATCATCATCGCCAGCAGACATCATCATCATTTTCGAGGATGATGAGGAGGATCACATGAGCCCTTAGTGCTCACATGGACGAGAGGGTTGGACGAGAGGGTTGGACACCGCCTGTCATCTGCTGGGACAAAGAAGTAAATATTGCCATCTGCTTGGGCAACCGCTCGTTCATCTCCCGTCGAAGCTCAGCTGCAATCTCCTGTTTTAGTTGTGCTCTATCTGCAACCGAATCCCTGTGGGAGGAATGTGAAGATGAACCATGGTATTGGCGAATGCCGACTCCCCATCCAACACCAATGACACGGCCGGGTGGTGCGGTTTTACCGATGGCAGTAGATAAGATATCATTGCGTCCTCTAGGAACAAAGGTTCCTTGGGTTAGCCGATCATCCAAGGCATCCTATCACATAAAAATATCAGGTCACATTACAATTCGGTAACAATCTTAAAATGACAATTACAACAAACTATACTTACAATCCTCTCGGCTACTTGGCGGGCCTCCTCGGATGTATATTGTCCCGTTTTTCTTTGTCGGCCCCTCTTCCATGAACGATGGCGTGGGGGTGGAGGTGGATCAACAACCTCGGAAGATTTTCAGCATTAGGATCCGCCCTTTGAGATGCCGCCCTGCCGACGTGCTTTCTTTTCCTCTTCAACCATTTTCTTAACAAGCTTTTTATATCCCCCACGAGACATGACATGGGGGTAGACATTCTTGCTTTGGTTTTCCCCGCCTTTTTCCTCTTCTCCTGTTATAAATAAAAGACAATTAAATTACATAAGTAAATGAAATTAATGCAATTACATAAATTTAGAGACAAATCAAATAAGTTAACCTGAAAGCTGGGATCACGTCGGCTCTGAACAAAGCGATCCCACGTCGCCTTGTCAAGAAACGGATACACCTCAAGTGGGTTCTTTTTACTTTTTGGACCGAATATATAGTATCTGCCCAGGTCGGCCTTAAAACCCCTCCAACGCCTCCCAAGATACTTCAGCAAACGCTTCTTCATAGCGTATGTATCCGGTATGTCAAATGTCAACTACATTAAGACCAAAAGAATCAACGAATTACTGTATGATATTATTAAGATAAAAATAAAGTAGATACAGACAAACACGGGACGTAGAAGTATAGATACCAGAATACTCTCCCATATCTGCTCCTTCACGTCCGCTGGTACATCTCTCCACCTATCAATGAGTATACTAGGCCTGTTCCTAGCAAGGGTCGCCACAAAACTGGTAAACTGATCTTCCATTGGCCCAATAGGTTTGAGGTTATCATCAAAATCTACTCTTATCCTCTGATTTGACCCACGGTTGGCAGTCAAATGCCTCATCCGTGTGGCACGTCTACCCTTTCTACCGGTAGACGGGGGTCTCGACCATTTGCACGAAGGATGTGTATCCTCATGATCAGCCATGTATACCTGTTTAAACACAAAACAAAAAAAAAACTTGTTAGTATGTCAGGATAAATATCAAACATAACTTATAAATATCGATCAACGTACATAAACATAACTTATAAATATCAACGTAAACACATAATATGCCAAACTTGATGGTAATATCAAACTAAACTTACTTTGTGGTCAATTAGTAATATCACGGCCGTGACATGTCAGCTGTACCAGACCCTCACAGGCAGAACTGATCACGGCCTAGCCGTGATGGTGGTCACGGCCGTGACAGACCAACCAGTGAAGCAACCTCCAAAGCAGAACCTATCACGGCCTGGCCGTGATGGCCATCACGGCCGTGACATGCCAACTGAACCAGACCCTCACATCAGAACTGATCACGGCCAAGCCGTGATGGTGGTCACGGCCGTGACAGACAACCAGTAATGTAACCTCCAAGGCAGAACCTTTCACGGCCTGGCCGTGATGGCCATCACGGCCGTGACATGCCAACTGAACTAGACCCTCACAGGCAGAACTGATCACGGCCTAGCCGTGATGGTGGTCACGGCCATGACAGAACAACCAGTAAAGGGAAAAAGGGAAAAAGGACCTGGGAACTCCAAATGGTGTCTTTCTAAGACCTTCCCTATCTATATCTTCCCAAGACCCAAAGAAGACAAACCCTTCACAGCATCTTCAAAAGAAGCTCTATCCCTTTCTTCCAGAAACCCCACATCACCACAACCATATCATACATTAGGAGACAGAGATAGAACTATAAACAAAAAAATAAAAGAAAAATACCTTTCACGCCTTGAGAGACAGAGATGGGAGGGAGAAGCAGAAGCAGAAGCGGAGGCCGCGCGTTAGCAGAGGAGATGAGTACCGTGCAATGCTGGTAGAAAAAAAAAAACGAAACAACATAACAGTGAATGAACAACAACAACAAACTGAACAAAGTGAATCCATTACCCATACACATCAATGAATGAACCACAACAACAAACTGAACAAAGTGAATACTGGAGAATGAAGCAAGGTGAAGGGAAAGTGAAGCAAAGTAAAATGGAGGAAGCACTCACCAGAGAATGAAGCAATGGCGGCAAGCGGACAGAGCGAGGTGAGGCGAGCATCCAAACGCAAAGGTAAAGCACAAGGTGAGGAATGAACCGAGCAAAGGGTGTTTTTTCTGTTTTTAGGGTTTAGCAAAACTCGAAATCGAAGAATTGAGTGATAGAGCGCGTAACATAATAAAAATTGGCAGTATTACACATCGGTTATGCCATAAACCGATGTGGTTAACCATATTATACACATCGGTTATCCTGAAACCGATGTGTAAACCTTAAACTTTTAATTCCCAATTTTTTTTTAAAAATTTTATACATCGGTTATTTAAAACCGATGTGTAAAAGTAAAATTTTAATTTCTATTTTTTTTATTTATAATTTTATACATCGGTTAAATAAAAACCGATGTGGTTACTCACCATTTTACACATCGGTTCAAAAAGAACCGATGTTGAATGTTAAAAATTCCGAGTTTTAATTTTTTTTATTTTAATTTTACACATCGGTTATAAATAACCGATGTGGAAAAGTTTTACACATCGGTTATTCTCTAAACCGATGTGTAATACTTTCGTTTTAATTTCAAAAATGCCACCGCCTCGTTTTACACATCGGTTTCTACTAAACCGATGTGTAAACTCCGATGTAGAATCCCTTTTCTGCACTAGTGGCAGTGTAAAAGATCAATTGTTCCTTCCTTCGTGAGGTCCCTTAGAAAGTGAAACTTCACATCTATGTGCTTGCTTCTACCATGTAAAATAGGATTTTTAGAGAGTTTGATGGTAGAACTATTGTCACAGTAAATTGCAGTTGGTCTTTCTTGCTTGAAATGCAGCTCTTCAAGAATTCTTATCAACCAAATAGCTTGACATGTACATGTTGTTGCAGCCACTAACTCAGCTTCAGTTGTTGACAAAGTAACAATTGGTTACTTCTTTGAGGACCATGAGACAACTCCTGAACCTACCATAAATGCATAACCTGAAGTGATCTTTCTATCATCTTGATCTCCAGCATAATCACTACTAGTGAAGCCAATTAAATATGACTTTTCTCCCTTCTTGTAAAGAAATCCAAATTCTGCAGTACCTTGCAAGTACCGAACGATCCTCTTGGCAGCTAGAAGGTGCATCTTTGTTGGAGTTTCCATGTATCTGCTAATAAGACTCACAGCATGCATAACATCTGGCCTTGTTGCTGTTAAGTACATTAAACTTCCTACAATTTGCTTGAAGAGTGTGCTGTCAACCTTTTTTTCCTCCATGATCTTTGGTCAGTTTCAAACCAAACTCAGTTGGGGTGCTAACAGAATTGCAATTCTTCATTTGAAACCTGTCTAAAATATCTTGGACATATTTCTTTTGAGAAATAAAAATGCCAGCAGTAGTTTGTACCACTTCTATGCCAAGAAAGTAATGCAACATTCCAAGATCAGACATGTCAAATTCATGCATCATGGATTGCTTAAATTTTTCAAACATGGCACCATCATTTCCAGTATAAATCAGATCATCCACATATAAGCATACAATAAGCATCTTTCCTCCATCTCCAATTTTTGTAAAGAGTGGAGGCTCATAAGGGCATTTTTTAAAACATTCCTTCATAAAATAGGTCTCTATACGACTATACCAAGCTCTTGGAGCTTGTTTTAGTCCATATAATGCCTTTTTTAATTTATAAACTTTATGTTCATTACCAAACTTCACATAACCAGGAGGTTGATCAATGAATACTTGCTCTTCCAAGTCTCCATGTAGGAAAGCTGACTTCACGTCCAACTGAAAAATAGGCCATGAGTTTTGTGCTGCCAATGCGATCACCAATCTAACTATATCATGCCTTGCCACAGGAGCAAAAACTTCTTTGTAGTCGATGCCAAACTCTTGCTTGTAGCCCTTTGCTACCAAACATGCTTTGAATTTATCAACTTCGCCATTCTCTTTTAGCTTAGTCTTGTAAACCCACTTCACACTAATTGTCTTTTGACCTTTTGGAAACTCTGTCAACTCCCAAGTGTTTATCTTTTCTATGGCTGCAATTTCAGCATCCATTGCCTTCCGCCATTTTGCTTCTTTAACAGCCACTTCAAAAGTGGTAGGATCACAATTTGCAAAAAGAGCAAAATGCACAACTGGATCCTTGGATTGATCAATCCTCGTGACTTCATAATCACTCATCCATCCAGGTCTCCTTCTACTTCGTGATGGTCTCAACTCTCTTGCTGGAACAACTATGTCTTGAGCTGCAACTTGTAACATCCTAAAATTCTAATATAATTAATTTGATGAAAAATATATTAAGTTATTAAGAAGAAAAAAAAAATAGTGCAGATAAAAAATATAATTAAGAGGTTTAGTGTAAAGAACATATAGTATAAGGATTTATTGAAATTACTTAATTATTTTAAAAGAATGTAATATATATATATATATATATATATATATATATATATATATATATATATATATATATATATATATATATATATATATATATAAGGAAATGGCGTGCCGGGCCCATATGGCTTTTTTTTCACTTTTGGATTTTTGCCAAAAGCAAATCAGAAAGTTGTTTTAAAAAAAATATATATATATTTCAGGGACATGCGCGCAGCATATATATATATATATATATATGCTCTAGTCACTGCGCAGGGGGTTAGCGCGCCGCACAGTGAGTGAGGGAGAGGGCGTTCCTTTGTTTCGCAGGACAACCATAGCAGTACATAGATCGAAAAACATCAGTGAACGGAAGAAGAATTTTTAGAGAAGCACTACCTCTTATCATAAATAATTTTTAGAGCACTTTGAAGGTCTTCGAGATGTGAGTAACAATACTTTTTATGAACCCTTTCCATGGTATATATGATTGTTTTTGTTGATAAGGGATTACCATGTGGTTTTGGGAGTCTTTAATTGACTTGTTGCATATTGTTAGTAACCTAAGTTCTAAAATTGGGGTTTTGTTTAAAAGGGGAGTTAATTGATTAATTGATGTTGTAACGTGCTTATTCATGTATGATATGTTGTGATATTCATGATTTTTGTTATTGATGGAAGTTTATATGTTTAAAACTAAGGGAAATAGTTTGTTGCATGCATGAGACATGACATATTTGAGTTATAATATGTTGTATGATGTTTGCCGCAATACCACCTATGATAGGGGTATCGAAAAGTAATACCACCGTAATGTGGTATCGAAAGTAACATCCCCATATAATTGAGATGTCGAAAAAGAGCAATACCGCCTAAAAAGGGGTATTGAAAGTAACACCGCCACACGTTGGGGTGTCGAAAATGGAGAAATACCACCATGTGCACATGGGAGGTATCAAAATAGAAATGTCCCCGACAGGAGGGTGACATCGAAACATTCCTCATGAGTAGGGGTGGGCAATGGGACGCCATTGTCATGTGATGTGTGAGATTTATGGCATGCCAACAAGATACCAGTTTAGTTATGAGGCCTTGAGCCACTTGGATTAATTTAGAATTTACTTGGTACGTGGAATGTGATGCATTGAGACGAGTTGACCTTATGCTATATGCATTTGACTTGATGAAATTTTTGTTGTTATTAAAAGTATTTTTTTATATATTATTTTGGGAAATTAGCGGATACCATGGACAGTTTTTCCGGTATCAGACCGACCGAGAACAACACTATTTTCAAACATTTTATAAATGTATTGTTATGCACTGGGATTTTATATCTCATTATAAGTGTTGTTTTCAGAGCCCGGGGACATCGCTGTTGAGGATCTAGAGATCTGAAGAGTTATCTTTGATTAGCTAGTTAGTTAGTAATGTAGTATGGTTTAGAGTATTATGCGGACGACGTTCTTTGGTTTACATACTATTTTTCTCAGATTGTAATTAGACGCCCGGTTTTGAGGCTTTTAGTTTTTATTCAAATGATTGGATTTAATGATATTTTTCAATACTTTGTAAATACTATTATTTTATTTAATACGAGGTATTTTCATACTTAGTTATTTGAGAAAAATTTTATGACTTGTGTTTTTTTTAATTAAATGTTTTGAAGGATTTTTATTGAAATTAATCTGGATTACTAATGTAACAAAAGGGCGTTACACAACTTGCTCATCTTGTGTAATAGTTGGTGGTTGTTGTTTTTCTTCATTTTCTCCATCAAAATCTGCAAGAATTTGGTCTTGGGTTGTATCTTCGTTCAATTGCCAGAAACTTTCTTCATCAAAAACTACATCACGACTTATGATAATTTTCTTAGTGCTAGTATTATACAATTTATAAGCTTTGGAACAATCACTAACACCAAGAAAAATACACTTATCTCCTTGGTTGTCCAACTTTCTTCTCAACTCATCGGGAACATGGGCATATGCAATGCAACCAAAATTTTTGAAGTGACTAACATCTGGTCTTCTACCACTCCATGCTTCTTCTGGTGTCATATTTTGGACTGCCAAGGTTGGACTTCTATTCAGAATATGGACACTCCAATTGACCGCCCAGGCCGTAAAGCTTTTGAGATACTGCTCCTTGTCAAAAGACATCGAACCATATTGAGAATGGTTCTGTTTTTCCTCTCCGATACACCATTTTGTTGTGGTGTATATGCAACTGTCAACTTCCTTCGAATTCCATGTTATTCACAAAAAAACTGCAAACTCATTTGAGCAATATTCTCCACCACGGTCTGTTCGAAGGGTTTTAATGGCCTTTCTTGATTCATTTTCAACTCGAGCCTTGAATCTTTTGAATGTAGAAAAAGATTCTGACTTTTCCTGTAGAAAATAGACCCAAGTTTTTCTAGAAAAATCGTCAATGAAAGTAATTGAATATTTTTTTACCTCCATTGGATAAAGGTTTTATTGGGCCACATCTGTCTGAATGCACCAACTCTAAAACGCCTTTTGCTCTCCATGATTTGCCACTAGGAAATTAAGAACGATGTTGTTTGCTAACAACACATTCTTCACAAACTAGAGAAGGAACAGTAATTTGTGGAAGGCCTGTCACCATGTTTTTCTATTGAAGGGTCTTCAATCCACCAAAATTCAAGTGACCATAACGGTAATGCCATAGCCATGAATGATCTTTCACTTTAGCCATCAAACTAGATTGGATGCTTTCAATCTTTTGCGGGAATAACCTGTTTGAGCTCATTTTTACAATAGCAATAACACCCCTAACAGGATCATAAATTTCGCAAGCACCTTTGCTAATGGTGATAACATAGCCTTTTTCTTGTAGTTGTCCAGCACTTAACAAATTACTTTTCAAATCAGGAACGTACAACACATTAGAAATTATTTCAACAAAACCATTCTTGGTTTTTATCTTAATATCACCTTTTCCCATCACTACCACAGTAGAACAATCACCAAAGCTCACAGTAGAATGAAAATTTTCATTTGGATACGAAAAAGAAGACTTACTTCCAGTCATATGGTTGCTGCATCCTGTATCCACATACCAAATATCCGGTTCAATATTCTTTGCATCTTGAACAGCCATCAACAAGAGGTCTCATCTTCCTTCATCTCGGCTAGATTTGAACTTTCCTCCCTTTCCTTGTCACGAGGCAGCCAGGTGTAACATTCAGAGGCATAATGACCATGCTTATGACATATAAAGCATTCTACCTTAGATTTGTTGGGCTCCTTTCCTCTGCCTTTGCCTTGAAATTGGTCATTATTGCCTTTGGAATTCCTGCTGGAATCACTGGTTCCTCGACCTCCTCGTCCTCGTCCTCTACCTCTACACCTTCCTCTAGAGTTGTTGGAATGAGTATTGGTAGAAGTCTTTAATGCTTGCTCCTCGGCATCTGACTATTTGATTTTCTGCTCATGGACCAGTAATGAACTTTGTAATTCATCAAGGGAGAGTTCATCAATGTCTTTAGACTCTTCTATGGCACATACAATATAGTTGAATTTTGGAGCAAAGGTCGGAGTATTTTTTCAATGACCAATGATTTCTTCAGTTTTGTCTCCATGTATGTGCATCTTGTTGACAATTGTCATCACCCGAGAGAAGTAATCTGAAACTGATTCAACTGACTTCATCCGAGTTGTTTCAAACTCTGCACGTAGAGCTTGAAGTTGCTGTCTCCTTGCTCTTGCGGACCCTTGATACTTCTTCTTCATTGAGTCCCAGATATCCTTGGAAGTTTCTTTGTTAAGGATGGTTTCTAGGATAGATCTGTCAATGGCTTGAAACATGTAGTTCTTAGCTTTCAGGTCTTTCAGCTTCATTGCATCCAATTCCTTTTGTTGTGCATCGGTGATCACCACACTAGCTTCTGGTGTTTCTACACCATATTCAACTACTCGTCAATACTCCCTAGACCTCAGAAAATTCTCCATCAACATGCTCCAATGGTCATATTGACCATCAAAACGAGGAATTGTTGGCTGCACAAATGATCCTTCACTTGCCATTTGCTACTACAAAAGAAAGCCACAGCTGAGAGGACCTAGCTCTGATACCACTATTACAAAGTTAAAGCTAAAGGACTAAGAAGAAGAATAGAAAGGAGGAACACGTTCTGCACACTTTTATTCAATGGTCTGGTGCCTTTTTTATAGGCAAATCCATCAAGTCATAAAACAATTAAAAACTGAATTGAAAAACTGACTCTAAACTAACTCCTAAAATTCTGCAACTTGAAGTGGATTGGACTATCCATGACTAACAAACTAAAACAGCTCAAAAATAGCTACTGAAACAACCAAATCAGATAACAATTTGACTTATTCAACATTCCCTCCCTTAAAGTGAAAGTTTTCAAACTTTCAGTTTAATAAGACTCATCAAGAGTAACATGTTCTCTCAAATCAACTGGTCAGATAAAAAAATAAATACAAATTATTACTGTCAAATCTTTATCTCTCTTATTCAATTTCATTAAACTATTTTCTTTTACAATATATTTTTAAATCTGCGAATAAGTAATTATTACTACTAATTCCATTAATGATTAACTTAATTCCATTTAATTCTTTTTCTTTTTCACATCAAGATTTTAAGGAAAAAAAAGTCATGGAAGAAGAAGATGATGATGGAAGGCGAAGTATCTCCTGATAGATTCACACAAACTAACCATGAGTATCTTATAACATATTTGATGCGGGAAGAAACTTTGACTGACTTTAGAAGTTGGATGACTTAAATATGAGATGTTTATTAGTTGTTGTTGGATTTGTTTTTGTTTTTCATTGGAATGTTTATTAGTTAGGATATGGTAAGGGATTTGGATCCTCTCCTGTTGGAGAGAAAAAAAAAACAAAATTTTAAAATTATAACTAGTTGAACATATAACCAATCATGATGGGTTCATGTATATTAAAAATTGTATGTATATCTCTTTAACATGACCATCATATTCTAGGAGAGGATCCAATTCCTTAGTTTTTTTTTTACAAAAAAAAAGTTAAGCAATTTCATTAATAATGGAGAACGCAATATATCTGGTAACATCATTACGAATTTAGAGAATAGTAATATATGTAGCCACCCCTAACAAAGTGTGCCACAATGACATTCCTCCTATGAAACTCTACCAAAGAGTTATTAATATAAGATAATAAAAGACTCCTACAATTTAAAATAACAGTCCTATAATTAGTTTGGTCCTCTTGAAGGAGACCTACAACTTCCTCTTTTTGCACCTGGAGTATGGGAGAGTAACTATAAAATTTAGCTTTGAAGAAATATCCTCCCCTCATCACGTAAATTGTGATCGAAGTCGATGCTTCGATCTACCTGCAATAAAGGTTCAGTGTACTACCAATTGTCCTCGACTTCATTTGCACAAACTAAAAAAACCAAAAGTAAAAAGAGAAAACGATAAAACGCGTCTGGCCAATAACACCAAACGAGGTATTTGTGGATAGAAGCTGCACACAGGTTACCCAGACCTCGACAGTTCCAAATAAGGATACTTATGACTTCTGGCAGGTCTGAGAACCAGAACCCGCCAATAAAAAATGGTTAACCTCATCAGTGTCTTTGTCACCATTCACCTCTTGATTATTTTCAGCATCAAAACACACTTCCTCCATCTTTCTCATCCAATAAAGATAGACTCTCACAAACGGAAAGAAAAACACAGCTCTTACAAACGGAAAGAAAAACATAGCTCTCACAAACAAAGAGAAAAACATAGGTCTAACCTTCACCATTTTACTACAACCGATGCGCCGTTGTTGAAAGGGTTGGTGTGCCGTTCTCTCGTGTAAAAGTTATTGTTACTCAATTCCTTAGTTAAGATGATCAAAAATATATTTTAACCTTTTTATGATATGTAAGTAGAGGTGGGTAAACGGACCAGTCCGGTCCGTTTAAGTCCGGTCCGCATAAGTCCGCATTTAAACGGACCGGACTTTATAGTCCGCATGAAAAATGGACTCTGAAAAATAGAGTCCAAGTCCAGTCCGCATAGTCCGCGAACTAAACGGACTGTCCGCGGACTTTACACTTTTTTTTTATAAGGCAAAAAAAGAAAATATTACAAGTGAAAGATAATAGCTGCAAGAATTGTTGTTGGGTCATGAAGATAAACCCCTTAAAATAAAATAACCATAATTGTAACCAATAGTCATAAAATCAAGTTCCTCCAAGAAAGAAAATTGTACATGATAAGAAAGAAAATTGTACCAACGAAATTGAAATGCAAAATAAGGAACAAAAACAACAATATTACAAGTTTGAAATTAAAGCTACATGTTGACATCAAGCAACAATAACAAGCAAAGAATATAAACTACTTTCACATCCTATCAGTGACCAGTGACCCAAAATTAGTGCAATCTAATGAAACACCTGCACAGAAGAACTCCCAACAAAGGTTCCAACATTATTAGAATCTTCTGCAACAATCCCACTGGGTTGGAAACATCATCCTTCTACATTGGGGACACAGACAAATTGGGCTCTGATACCAGTTGATGTATAGGAGAGCCTACCCTAAAAGCCAGACTGTTAGGACTTAAGAGGTGAATGCCTTCACTTTAAATGGGAATTCTGCCTCAGATCTAGCAAATATGGGACTCACACTTCAATGCCCCGGTTGAGGATGGACTGCTCCTTCCAACCCAAAGAGACTGACAGAGATGCCTGAGTCCCATGACATAGATGATTGAATCCTTCCACATCATAGAGACTATAAGAGGGTCGTAGCTAAATAATGTATTGTCAGTTTGCCACAGTATTACTCTAATAGCAAATATAGAGCACCATGAAATTACAAGCTAGAGTATGGATTTAATTTAATTCCTACAAGAAAAATAACATAGAGCTATGCAAATAATGAGGATTCACCAAAAGGATTCAGTATGGCATAATTGTACCTGAAAGTGTAAGCTGTTAATGCAAAGATCCAATCCGCCAAAACAATGGAACCATGACCTTCGGAACTCTACCATGTTAATTGCTTCCAAAATTTCTTCCAGTTCACCCAGGAACATGACCTCTTTTTCGACTATTTGTTATTGGCCAATATTTTAACAAACCCCTTATCACCGTGCTCGCCAACTTGGGCTCCTTCTCTATAAACTGTGTAACACAAGAAGACAATTGATGGAAGTAGACCCCCATAGATCTTGGCTTGTGCAAGGGGATCAAAACCCTCCACAAGAAGATTTTGTGTTCCTCTTTCAAAGGCAAAGCAAACCCACTGACTACGCTCCCGAAAATTTCCAACAACTCAGCAATCCCATTGTGTTTAGCAGGTTCGCTAAACCTATTGTTCCCAGAAGCCACAAAATCAACAAGTTCAACCAAAGTTCTCCTTTTTACATCTTTCTCAACGGTGCTTTTACCTGGGTCAGTGAAATCGAACATGACGCAACAAAGGCTCAACTTGCTCGCAAAGAGGTTCATCTTCTCAGCGTTTGGGACATCCTTGAACGGCACCAACGGTTCGATCCCATAGACCGTGCTTGCCGGAAAAACCGCGGACGAGGATGTTCGTTTCGCGGCGGAGCTGTTACCGCCGTGTGACCGGTTGATTTTTCCGGCGACGGTGCGAGGCGTAGAGTCCGAGCTTTGGTTGAATTAAGAAAATGGGGGATTGTTATCAAAAGAGAGGATGTGATGCAGATCACGAAGTTTTGCGCTATGATGATTTTGGGCAATGAAACCCTCTGATTTTGCCCTCTGATTTTGGGCAATGAAACCCTCTGATTTTGCCCTCTGATTTTGGGTAATGAAACCCTCTGATTTTGCCCAACAGGCCTTTTTTTTTTTTTAAACAGACCCGGTCCGCGGACGGGTCTGTGAATCCGCGGACCGAGTCCGTTAAGCCCGCGGGCTAAACGGACCGGACCCAAAAAGCCCGCATTTTTTTGGACTCGTATTTTAGGGTGTCCAAATCCGCGCGGACTGCGGGTTTAACGGTCTGTCCGCGGACCCGAGTCCAAGTACCCACCTCTATATGTAAGTAATGATATATTTAATATTAAATTCTATGAGCAGAAAAAAGATTTAAGATTTAGACTTTATATACTTTCAAAAATAAGATTTATACTTTATATTAAATTAATAATTTATATCTTTTTATTTATCTACTTTAAAACATTTATTTTAAACAGTTTTTTTTAAAAAAAATGATCTAATGGTGACAGTTTTTCACAGGAAAGGTGTTCCATTTTTCAAACAGAAACATGGAATATCGCGCTATTCTTTTCAAACCTTTGACTCCACGCGCCTGTATGGAAAATGTTGCCAAAAAGTTTACAGTAAAAGAGCCAATGTGAACATGCGCAGTGACTATTTATCAGTACGATGTCACAAACATGAACATTTGTAGTCTAGGATCATCTTCATTGGAGTTTGTTAAGAACTTGCCCTATCGGCAACTGGGCACAAGTATAGGATTCATATTCGTCTACAATGCATGATTTGCTTTGAAATAATTCTTAATCCTCCTAATTATTCTACTAATCCTCCTAATTATCACTAGTGGAAATAATGTAATATACGGGAACATTTTACGTCAGTTGACCGTACGTTTGACGTTCAAAATGAGACGGTGACAGTTTTGTAAATATTAAATCACTATTTACGTCAGTTGTGTAAATAACTGACGTTAAAAGTGATTTTAACACTTTTAACGTCAGTTGTTTATACAACTGACGTTAAATATGTGATTTTTACGGCAGTTAAATAAATAACTGACGTAAATAATTATGAAATTCATTTCTTTCGTTGTCATCTCCCTGTTGTCATTCTTAACGCAGATCACTCCATATAGTGCAGTTTATTTCTAAACCTTTTTTTTAAACAAGTTTATTTTTAATGTTAATTAATTAGCTTGAATTAGTAAACAAATTCTTGTGCAAATTAAAATAAATAAACACTTAACATAAAACAAGTTATATGTATAATCAAATCGTATCTCATTGAAGCGATTCATAAGTTACAATTACATAAGTTACAATTACATGATTAAAAGATAAAAAATTTCTGCAACATAGCCCTAAAATATAAAAAAGTTTCTGCTTCAACATCATTTTCTTCTTAGTCCTGTCCTCAGAAACTCCAATGGATGCATCTCCTCCCTCACTTGAATTCCATGATGCATCGCGCGTGAATCCACAGTCACTAGCAGCGAAAGCAAAGTGAAATGGATTTTTGCATCACCTCCTTCACTGGAATTCCTTGATGCATCATCTTGAATCCACAGTCACTTGCAGCGAAAGCAAAGTGAAAGGGATGACGGGGATGAAATAAAGTGAGGGAATCACATTACGTGATTCACCCGACCTTACCATCCATGTTACGTGATTTATTCAACCTCAGAAGTTTGTTGAACATTAAGACATAGACCTTTAAGTCTAGGAATAGGAAGAAATAACAACACCTCTAATATGATAGAGGCATGTTGTGAAGGAATAGAAAAAACACGAAATATAGAGGAAAAGAAGGGGGGGTGTAATCTGGATCGTGATCTGAGAAGAATATGGTTCTTTATATAAAGAAGAGAGACTACTTGAATTTCTTGAAAACTGATCTAAAAACTTAATGCTCATTAAGAGGATTAGGTTACAAGGTGAATGGGTAAGTAGCACAGTAGTCAAAGGAATGAATGTTTTTGCAGAAACTTATACACTTTTAACGTCAGTTGTTTAATACAACTGACGTTAAAAGTGTTTTTAAAATAAAAAATATTTATGTTTAACGCCGTTTTTATTCAATCGGCGTTAAAAGTGTGATTTTTACTTCAGTTAAATAAATAGCTGACGTAAATAATCCTATATCCCTATCTGAAATGCCCTGTTGTCACTCTTAACACAGGTCACTCCATATATATAGTGCAGTTTATTTCTAAACTTTTTTTTAAACAAGTTTATTTTTAATCTTCATTAATTAGCTTGAATTAGTAAACAAATTCTTGTGCAAATAAAAATAAATAAACACTTAACATAAAACAAGTTATATAAAGAAGAGAGACTACTTGAATTTCTTGAAAACTGATCTAAAAACTTAATGCTCATTAAGAGGATTAGGTTACAAGGTGAATGGGTAAGTAGCACAGTAGTCAAAGGAATGAATGTTTTTGCAGAAACTTATACACTTTTAACGTCAGTTGTTTAATACAACTGACGTTAAAAGTGTTTTTAAAATAAAAAATATTTATGTTTAACGTCAGTTTTTTATTCAACTGACGTTAAAAGTGTGATTTTTACTTCAGTTAAATAAATAGCTGACGTAAATAATCCTATATCCCTATCTGAAATGCCCTGTTGTCACTCTTAACACAGGTCACTCCATATATATAGTGCAGTTTATTTCTAAACTTTTTTTTAAACAAGTTTATTTTTAATCTTCATTAATTAGCTTGAATTAGTAAACAAATTCTTGTGCAAATAAAAATAAATAAACACTTAACATAAAACAAGTTATATGTATAATCAAATCGTATCTCATTGAAGCGATTCATAAGTTACAATTACATGATTAAAAGATAAAAAATTTCTGCAACATAGCACTAAAATATAAAAAAGTTTCTGCTTCAACATCAATTTCATCTCAGTCCTGTCCTCAGAAACTCCAATGGATGCATCTCCTCCCTCACTTGAATTCCTTATGCTCCATCTGCTTTATCCACAGTCACTGGCTGCGAAAGCGGAGTGGAAATGAGAGGGGATGAAATAAAGTGAGGGAGTCACATTACGTGATTCACCCAACCTTACCATTCATGTTACGTGATTTAATCAACCTCAGAAGTTTTTTGACCATTAAGACAGAGACCTTTAAGTCTAGGTATAGGAAGAAATAACAAAAGTCTCAAATGTGATAGAGCCATATTGTGAAGGAATAGAAAACGCACGAAATATAGAGGAAAATAAGAGGGTGTATTACAGATTGATACAGAAGAATGTCACTATATATAGAGAATAGAGACTCTCTGATTTTCTTGAAAACTAATCTATAAACTTAATGCTCATTAAGAGAATTAAGTTACAAGGTGCATGGGTAAGTAGCACAGTAGTCAAAGAAATGAATGTTTTTGCAGAAACTTATACACTTTTAACGTCAGTTGTCTTCAACAAATGATGTTAAAATTGTTTTTAAAATAAAAAATATTTATTTTTAACGTCAGTTGTTTATACAACTGACATTAAAAGCTTGATTTTTACTTCAGTTAAATAAATAGCTGAAGTAAATAATCCTATATATATCCCTATCTGAAATGCCCTGTTGTCACCCTTAACGCAGGTCACTCCATCCAGTGCAGTTTATTTCTAAATTTTTTTTTAAACAAGTTTATTTTTAATCTTAATTAATTAGCTTGAATTAGTAAAAAAATTCTTGTGCAAATTAAAATAAATAAGCACTTAACATAAAACAAGTTATATATGTATAATCAAATCGTATCTCATTGAAGCGATTCATAAGTTACAATTACATGATTAAAAGATAAAAAATTTCTGCAACATAGCCCTAAAATATAAAAAAATTTCTGCTTCAACATCATTTTCTTCTCAGTCCTGTCCTCAGAAACTCAAATGGATGCATCTCCTCCCTCACTTGAATTCCATGATGCATCGCGCGTGAATCCACAGTCACTAGCAGCGAAAGCAAAGTGAAAGGGATCTTTGCATCACTTCCTTCACTGGAATTCCTTGATGCATCGTCTTGAATCCACAGTCACTTGCGGTCAAAGCAGAGTGAAAGGGATGACTGGGATGAAATAAAGTGAGTGAATCACATTACGTGATTTACACAACCTTACCATCCATGTTACGTGATTTATTCAACCTCAGAAGTTTTTTGACCATTAAGATAGAGACTTTTAAGTCTAGGTATAGGAAGAAATAACAAAAGTCTCAGAGCCATTTTGTGAAGAAATAGAAAACACACGAAATATAGAGGAAAAGAAGAGGCTGTATTACAGACTGATACAGAAGAATGATACTTTATATAGAGAAGAGAGACTAGCTGATTTTCTTGAAAACTGATCTATAAACTTAATGCTCATTAAGAGGATTAGGTTACAATGTGCATGGGTAAGTAGCACAGTAGTCATGGGTAAGTAGCACAGTAGTCAAAGGAATGAATGTTTTTGCAGAAACTTATACACTTTTAACGTCAGTTGTCTTCAACAACTGACGTTAAATAAATGACCTTTAACGTCAGTTGTTACAAACAACTGACGTAAAATGTTGTTTTATTTTTGGTTTTTGATTATAACGTTTACACCCGCATGCCTTCTGCACTTCGCTCTGTACGTCTCTGTTCTTCTCTTTTCATCACGCTCACTCTCACTCTCACTCTTACTCTCAACTCTCACTCTCACTCTCACTCTCACTCTCACTCTCACTCTAACTCTCACTCTGCCCTAATCGCGAGCTCATCTCCGCCGCAACCACCACGAGGGCTTCTTCGCCACCACCGTGAGGTACACTCTTAACCCCTAACTCTGTCTTTCCCGCTTATTCTTTGAAATAACTTGACATCTCTCTTTCCCCTTCCCACGCACTAACTCTCCTTGTTCCTCTGCTCTCAGTAACCACATCGAACGTTGGCCACCACTCGAGCTCCCCTCCCCACCACGACGCGAGCTCCTGTTTCTGGTGAGTCTTTAGGGCACATTTTTTTATTTTTGGTTTTGAGTGTATGTTGAAACTGTAGTCTCAGTAGTTCAAACTTGAAACTGTGAGTTTGAGTTGTTTGGAATGTCTCTATTTTTGGTTTTGAGTGTATGTTGCTCTGCTGGTTGGTCTGTCACGGCCGTGATGCTCATCACGGCTAGGCCGTGATCAGTTCTGCCTGTGAGGGTCTGGTTCAGTTGGCACGTTACGGTCGTGATGGACATCACTGCAGGCCGTGACCAGTGCTTGACAATCTTCAAAAACTAGTTTTCAATCTCCCGTATTGTCCTTATATTGGATATATATTTTGTATATCTACAGAACCTATCTAGTTATGGATTATAGTTGGATGGTTTGTAAGCGCACTAGTGCTGAGTATTTGAAGGGGGTGGGAGAATTTATAGAATTTTCTCAAAGGAATGTTCCTAATAGTAATGGAATGTTCTGTTATCCTTGTGTCAAGTGTTTGAATACGAGGAAATGTATGGTGAAGGATATACGTACTCATTTGATTTGTGAAGGGATTTGCTTGAGTTATACAAGATGGATATGGCATGGTGATGTGTTGTTGAGTAGTACGGCAAGTGTCTCCCAAAGTGAGGACTTTGACATAGATATGGAGGATGATCGAGTAGAGGACATGATCCGTGATATTGGACAAGAATCTTTTCATCGAGCTCATGTGTATGATAGGTTGTGCGGTGATGCAGATAAGCCTTTATATCCAGGGTATACTACTCATACACGGTTGTCGGCGGTGCTAAAATTGGTTTGTCTGAAGGCGAGAAATGGTTGGACCGATAAAAGCTTCACGGAATTGCTTGAAGTGTTGAAAGACTTGCTTCCGGAGGACAACACATTACCTGACCGTAACTATGAGGCCAAGAAGGTATTGTGTCCGATGGGTATGGAGTATAAGAAGATACACGCATGCCCCAATGATTGCATATTGTACACCAGTGTTCATGAAGACAATCACGATTGCCCCAAATGTGGGTTATCACGATACAAAGTGAAGGGTGGTGATGATGATGATGATCTTGATGATGTGAGAAAAAAGGGTCCTCCTGCGAAGGTGTTGTGGTATCTTCCAATAATTCCAAGGTTCAAGCGATTGTTTGCCAATGCGAAAGATGCGAAGAATCTTAGATGGCATAATGATGAGAGGAAACGTGATGGAAAGGTTCGTCATCCTGCTGATTCTATGCAATGGAAGAATATTGATACTATGTTTCCGGATTTCGCCAATGAGCCAAGAAACCTAAGGCTTGGACTTGCTACGAATGGAATGAATCCTTATGGTAACATGAGTAGTATTCATAGTTCATGGCCTATTCTGTTGATAATTTAAAACCTGCCCCCTTGGTTGTGCATGAAGCGCAAATACATGATGTTGTCTATGATGATTTCGGGCCCAAAGCAACCGGGAAATGACTTAGATGTTTATCTAAGTCCCTTGATTGAAGACTTGAAAACACTGTGGGTGGAAGGTGTTGATGTAGTTGATGGATATTCTCATGAGACTTTCAAGCTCCGTGCCATGTTATTTTGCACCATCAACGACTTTCCAGCATACGGTAACTTGTCCGGGTACAGTGTCAAGGGGCATAAAGCATGCCCTATATGTGAAGAAGGCACATGCTACACTCAGTTGCATCATGTAAAGAAGATGGTTTACCTTGGGCATCGAAGATTTCTTAGACGTGATCACCCATATCGTAAGATGAAAAAAGCTTTTAATGGATGCCAAGAGACAGAAGAAGCTCCGGCAGCCTTAATTGGAGAGTAGGTTTATCAGAGGGTAAAGGGCATCGATGTTATATTCGGCAAGTCCAAAAAGAAAGGTAAAGCTGCTGAGAAAAACATATGGAAGAAGAGGTCGATATTCTTTGATCTTCCATACTGGCGCAAGCTTGATGTCGATTACATTGCATTGATGTGATGCTTGTGGATATAAATGTGTGTGTTAGTGTGATAGGGACGCTTCTCAACATTCAGGGCAAGACAAAGGATGGTGTCAATGCTCGTCTCGACCTCGTTGCTGTGGGTATACGAGAGCAGTTAGCTCCAGTTGTTGAGGATGGTAAGCGGACTTATTTGCCGCCAACATGTCATACTTTGTCAAAAAAAGAGAGACAAAGTTTCTGCGGGTGTCTTCAGGGCATCAAAGTTCCACATGGTTACTCTTCAAATATGAAGAGGCTTGTCTCTAGTGATCTTAAATTGGTTGGCTTAAAGTCTCATGATTGTCACATCTTGATGCAACAACTTCTGCCCGTTGCTATTCGTGATATTGCTCCAAAAAATGTGAGACATGCCATTACTCGGTTGTGCTCATTCTTCAATTCTATATGTAGCAAAGTCGTTGACCCCCGTATGTTGGATGACTTGGAAGTTGGGACTGCTACAATCTTGTGCCAATTGGAGATGTATTTTCCTCCTTCCTTTTTCGACATAATGGTTCACTTAATTGTTCATTTGGTGAGGGAGATTAGATTATGTGGGCTGGTTTTTCTGAGATGGATGTACCCAGTTGAGCGCTACATGAAGATCTTGAAAGGGTACGTGAAGAATCCTCATCGTCCGGAAGCATCTATTGTTCAAAGGTATGTTGCAGAAGAATCTATTGAGTTTTGTTCGGACTACCTTCATAACACGGATCCTATAGGGGTTCCTAAGCCTCGGCATGATGAGATCAGATGTCAAGGTAAGGGTACACATTGCTTAAGAATTAATAGCAAGGGTCGGGAGGAAGTGCTTCAAGCACATTTGTATGTATTGAACAACATCGATTGTGTTCAGCCTTTCTTATTTGAACATAAAAGAAAAGTCAATCAAGAAAACCCTCGAATGAGCGAAAGGTGGTTGTTGAACAAGCATAACAAGACTTTCTTACCATGGTTCAAGGAAGAAATTCTTAAGGATGGTAGTACTGTTTCTGATGACGTAAGATGGCTAGCACGTGGGCCTAGCTTCAACGTCATATGTTGGAGCGGATACGACATAAATAACTTTTCCTTTTATACAAAGGAACAAGATAACAAGAGTACCATGCAAAATAGTGGGGTTATGATCGTGACTGAAGCAATGCACTTCTCTAGTGCAAAGGACACAAAACCCGTTAAAGCACCGACACCTTACTTTGGATATATTGAAGATATTTGGGTGCTCGATTACACTAAGATTACGGTGCCGATTTTTAAATGTAAGTGGGTTGATAGTAACGGTGGTGTACAAATCGACGAATTGGGGTTCACATTGGTAGACCTCAACAAGTTAGGTCATATAAATGAGCCTTTCATAATGGTTTCCCAAGCAAAACAAGTGTTCTACATCACTGATCCTTCTAACAAAAGGTTGTCCGTGGTTCTCCAAGGAAAAAGCATGTATAATGGTAGTGATGAAAATCAAGATTCAAATCTTGATATTCCTGAGACTCCTTCTTTTTCAACAAACATGCCTACTATAATCGAGGAGACACAGGTGGACGATGTACATGCCACTCGTGATGATCATCACGAAGGGATATTGATATAGGTAGTTTAAACTTAGTATACATTTATTTTTATTTATACTTCTGTATTTATTTTGAGTTATAACATATGTTAATAAATATATATTGTTTCTGAACAGGCATACATATGGATCAGTCGGATAGCCCACATGCACGAGAGGACACTGTGGGGCCTACGCAGGACCCGATCGCGCCTACGCCTGATTCTAGTGTAAGTTTACATGTTATATACTATCTTTAGTCCTTCTTTTTAATGTAATTTTATAATGTTATAACCCTCTATTTTATCATTTTTTTTGTCCATACAGACATCACAGGCTCATAGGAAACGGGGTAGAGGAGCCACGACGTTGAAGAAACTAGAGAAGGCCAGGCAAAGCGGACAGAAGCTTGAGGTGTCCTTCGATGCTAATCTAAATCCCCAGGGACCCCGTGGTAAAGAATTTAAAAAGTGGGTGTTTCTACAAGCAAAGCAACACATTAGCATCAACTACAACCACTGGAATGACGTTCCGCAGAACGTTAAGGATCAGATTTGGGAGGCTATCACGGTATTTTACCTTTACATTCTTTTGATATACATTATTAGATAATTATCCGAGTTATAATCCATCCAGTTGTTATGTATTTAATGTGTAGGTTGCTTGGACTGTGCCAAATGACGAGGATCATCGTAACAAATGTATGAAAATGGATTCCAAGCGTTGGAATGGGTTCAAGCATGATCTTACTAGATACTATGTTTCGGGGAAGAAGCGGCTTGATAAAATGTTCTCAGATTATCCCTGGATTGATCAGGATACTTGGGATATGTTTGCTATGAATCGACAAGATGGAGAATTTCAGGTTGGTTGATTAAGTTAATTTTGTATGCTTCTTATTGATCATTTATCTGTATTTAATTATGTGTTTTTGTTTGAATAGGCTAAGGCAGAGAAGGGTCGGCAGAATCAGGCAAAGAACGTCCACCTCCACACCATGTCTTAGGGTGGGTACGAGACTCAGATCGAGGAGATGATGGCGGATAGGCTGAGGGTGAAGCAGGAAGAGCACTCTGCTAGGATAGACAGAGGAGAGGTGCCGGAGGGCACACCATTAAGTCCTCCATCGGACATTGACCTCGAGGATGTCTGGTTAGCCGACCGAACGACAAAGACGGGATCTTTTAAAGTTGATGCCACTCGCGAAGTGGCAGATAAGATTGTAAGTAAATAATTAACTTCATTTCAATTGATATTTGTATAGATATTTTTAACACTTTTCACTTGCACGTTTTTTCATTTTTTCATTGTAGATGGATCTTAAAGTGCAATCCTCCCAGGGCTCATTCGTCCCTTCTGGACGGCAGGACGTCTTGATGACTGCTCTAGGCAAGAAAGACCATCCTGGTCGGGTTTTCGGTGTTCCTGGGAATGTAACCATCAAAGAATATTATGGCAAGTCTGCTTCACGAAGGCGGGTGGGCGATGAAGCATCAATGTTGGATGACATGTCTCAGCAGCTCATCTTCAACCCTGCTATTACAAATCATCTGATGCAAAGCTTACTATCCAACCCAGAATTCAAGCAGGCGCTTGCTAGAGAGCTTTCCTCCGTCGGTTCATCCCAGGACACCGCAGGGCATGCCAACCCTTCACATGTGAGCACAAAAGAGAGTTATAGTAGGGCACATGTGGAGGACAGAGAGTTGGTAGCTAGGGAGAGGGAGTTGGAAGTCCAATGCCATGAGCTTGAGTTGGAAATGAAAAGGCATGAGCTTGAGTTGGACTTCAAACGACGTGAGCTCGAAATGTTAACAAAGGTATGTATTCATTATTAATGTCCAAATTAGTCAAATAATTACTTGTGTTTTTTTTAATTATCAACAACTTATCTATTTTATTTTTCCTAAATTGAAGGCTAAGTCGCTGTCACCTGTCACTCGTTTGTTCTCACTTGGTGAGGATTATGCGTTTGAGATTTTTGAATGTCCATTGGAGCACGATGGATGGGTGGCACGCCCAAATCAACAGAGGATATTTTCCTTCTGTGGTGAAGATCTCGGGCACGCCTGCAGAGATAACGTCTGGATGGCCAACATGGTATTGAGTCTCTGGTGCACGTAAGTTAATTTTAATTTTATAACTTATTTATTTTTGGTATTTTTCCATTTAATAATTTATTTTAATTTCAATATATATATATATATATTATGTAATTAACATCCACACCTTTTCATATCTTAGGTATCTCCATCGTCTTCAGCTTGATAAGGGCGTTGCATCAGTTTACGGCTTCTTAGATCCGTCAATCCTTATGCCCCAATTATTTACTGGTGATGAATTTAGTAAATACATAGGGAACTTGATGGGAGGCAATCGGAAAGAATTATATCTGGCTCCCTACTGTATGAATAACCATAGGCATACTGTCATATTCTTATGCTCTCTCCACCAAAACCCGCCACAGGAGGTGGTGGAAGTTGTAAATACGTAAGTAACTAATCTTAAATTTAATTTAAGTTTTAATATCAGTTGTTTTTAGTTTATTACACACATGATATATGAATTTGTTAATTGACATGATTATTTGTTTATGATAGCGCGCTGAAGGCGAGTAGCATAAGTTGCGCCAACGGGAGAAGTAGGACTTCTAAGACTAAAGGAAATCCCGAATGGACCATCCTCAAGGTTTGGTAGTTTATTTATCAAATAATTAATATTATAATTACTAATTTATATGTATATTTAATTGACATTAATTGAAATTAATTTTGTTTGTTGTCTCGATTTCAAAATGACGGGTGGTCGTGCGACTATTATGTGATGCTTCATATGCTGAACATAGTCTCCGCATCTATTACGGATGGATGGAGGAAGGTAATATTTAAACAACTTGTTAAATTATATTTTATAGTTTTGGTGATAACTTGCGTTAATGTTATTGTTATTATTTGAACGTGTGTAGGCATTTAACGACCAATCGCCTCTTGAAAAATATGAGTTTAGAGAGACTTGAGGATGCGATTAGCAGAATTCTTCTTCAAGTATGCGGCTGAAAAAGGAATTGACAAGATACCTCCGCAATACTTGGATGAATAGTTTTTTTGTTAGACTTTAGAAACTAATTAATAACATGTATATATATATATATATATATATATATATATATATATATATATATATATATATATACTTAGATTGGTAGTTTTGTTTTTAAACATTAGAGACTAAAATTTATATATATATACTTGTAGATAGTTATGTTTTTCCTATACATGAGTTTTGGTTTAAAGTCCCCCCATTGTTCCTTTGTATATTGAAATTTAAGGGTAGTGTTTCAATTCTGTAATGTGTGTGATATTCTGTGTTACTGGGATATTTACTGAATGCAGGGATAGCTGAGGGGAGTGATATTTTAAAACTGAATTTAAAAAAAAATCTATTAACGTCAGTTGTATCAAACAACTGACGTTAATAGTATTTTATAAATATACAGTAGACTATTAACGTCAGTTGTATTATGAAACTGACGTTAAAAATAAAACATTTAACGTCAGTTCTTTAACACAACTGACGTTAATAGTTTTATCTTTAACGTCAGTTGTGTTAAAGAACTGACGTTAAAGGTTTTATTTTTAACGTCAGTTGTTTAAACAACCGATGTTAAAACACTAACAATTAACGTCAGCTGTATTTACGTCAGCAATATTCTGACGTATAAAATCAATTTTAACTGACATAAAAAGCACTTATTGTACTAATGTATTAGATAAATTCTAATTAGTGTCCTTAATATAATTAGTTAAAATATCAAAAATAAAAATTCTGTGTTGGAAGTTGTGCATTTACTGTCTTAAAAGTTTAAATATTATTTATTTTCAATACAAAATTTTTATTTTTTAATTTTTTAAACAATGTCTTTATTAATCTTTATTGCATGCATGGCGGCCGACCAGCTGTGAATAACCCGTATCTCCATTTTCACGCGATCATATACCTTTTCACCCAACCACTTTGTTTTCAATCCATATTCAACTCTCTTCCTTTCATGCAGCTTGAGCTTTGAACATTGCTCTAGCTAGTCCCTTTGTTTTCCCAACCAACGACCATGTTTTGTGTTCATAAAGGGATAGAGAATCTAGCTAGCTTTGACCTAAAATTAAGATTGGACCCTATAAATAAAGACCCTCTTCTCTCTTTTGCAGGATTCCTTTCCTCTTTTGTTCAACGACATACCCTTACCATCCTTAATTGTTATTCGAATCGCGATAATGGTGTCGCCAGCAAGGTTCACTACCTTTCTGATCCTTATTTTCATTTTGCTACCTCTAAGATTCTCCAGCGCGCGTTCTCAACACCAAGGTTCACTATGTTCCTCCCTTTGATCCTTCTCTTTTATTGTGCTATTAGTTGTTACTTGTTACCAAAATTGTGTTTAATTTTTCTCCCCTAAATTTTTTTGTTGCAAAGTTTTCCTTACCTTTTAACAACTCTTGTTCAGTTAAGAAGAGATTGAGGGTTGCCACTGAAAGCAAGCTTGAAACGGCCGGAAGTTCATTGAACGTGGAGGTAAATTCTTATATGCAAGATGTATACATATATATAATGAAAGAGAGATTTTTAGGATCTCTCCGGGTGAGAGAAATTTTATACATCTGATGTGGTACAAACCAATATAAATTTCTTACCAGGAGCACCTCAAAATTTATCTGACAAATTATTCATGAAAGTGGCCTCTGAATTAGTTGAATGTGGTAACAATTTTGTACACAGCAGATTTACCACAATGTTCCAGTAGTAGCTGATACCGAGAAGAGGATGTGGTTTCTAATTCCAAAAAGGAAAATGATGTCTAAAGGAGTACTTTCGAAGTGGAAGGGGGTGGAATCTGAGGATGGAAATATTGCAAAGGGTTCAACCACCAAAGGGAAAGGCCATTGCATGATTGGAAAGTGTAACCACGAAGAAGGACAAGGAATATTGAATGTGAAACATAAATTCAGTAAAATTAGGAGTGGTCGTTATGGGAAGGTCAAGATGTCTGGTTTTGTATCTCTGGACGCTGATTATTATGTTCCAAGGCCTCATCCCCCAAAGAATAACTGATTGAAGAAGGTAGAGCCGTAGAGCAAGAGCTGCTTCTGTTTTGAAGTGATCGATCCACTAATGAATGCTAACCAGATTGGGGGATGCTAATTAATTTAAAGGATGCGCAGTTTTGGCATGGTAAATTAGTTTTTGCATATTTCTAACCATTTGCTTTGCCTTTGTTTTCAGTTTTGTAGTTCTTAGGATGCTAGCAGAACAAATGCAGAATATGTATATCACACTTGTTGTATGTAAGAAACAGGTTTTATATGAACTAGACTTCAAAATGATATAATTTTTAGTAGCCAGTTGGTTCCCTTTTCAGCGCTTTTCCCTCCCTCAACCATAACTCTGCACTATTTTTCTTTTATTTGAACAATTTTTTTTAAACATCTCTAACATATTTGTTTATATTTTTTTTTATCTCGCATCCATCACATTACAAAGGCAACCATCCATCACAATACAAAGGCAAAAATGGGGACACCTTATTGTTTGTTGTACATGTATATAAGCTCTCTTTTTCTTAAGTGGTTGAATGGAAAAAGAAGGTTCAGTTTTTACTGTGAGTTTAATTGTTATACACTGTCAGTACAAAAAAAAATTTATGATGTCAATCAATCAGAAATCATAATATAAGTGACTTTTTAAGTAATTAGGATAAGATTCAAATATTTTAGCTTATGTGACAACTTCTGATTGGTTGACAGTGTAAAGTATCTTTACACTAACAATATATATAAATTAAATCCTTTTACTATCTACATTCATTATTTTTGAAGAATCTCACTACAAAAAAGGGGGAATTACCGACCGACAAAAACAATCGGAAAGGAAGAAAAGCCGTCGGAAAACTGCATTACCGACGGACTTTCCGACAGACCCAATTCTGTTGGTAATAGGCGCGCAGTAAGGGATTTTCGACGAATCTGGGTCGTCTGTCGGAAAATACGTCACACGGAGCCCCTAATTATCGATGGAATTGTCCATCGGTAACTGTCAGTGGAACAAGTTACCGACGAAAATGTCCGTCGGAAACAAGATGCTACCAGAGCAGGAGGCAAACTCGGCGGGGTCCAGCTGAGAAGGATCCGAGACACCAGAGCAGGAGGCAACCTCAGATGCTACCTGACTAAACCTGGCATTGTACTCCGCCTGCGATCAATACATTACAATCAATATTTATTAAACTATATATATATATATATATATATATATATATATATATATATATATATAATAATTACCTATACTTTCAATATAAAAAAATACCTTAGCTCACCACTGTCTGCCTCGACCTCTCATCAACAAACTCGCCGGTGTCCGAGCGAATATGTGTCTGCTCAAAGACCGTAGGGACATTAACGGACCGAGCAAGCTCTCCTGCCTGCAACCGACACACAAATAAAATAAATTAGTTATAAAATAAAATTTTAATACAAATATACAGTTTATAAATAAAATTATTTATATATGCATACCATGTAAATGACATGCTGTATGTGGCTAATCGAACCACCAATGTGCATGCTCCCACCCTTCGCGGAAGCCCGATTTCTCTTCGCCTGTTCACACTTAAGCTTGTAAGCTGGAGTGTCCCAGTACGCACACAGTTGGGTCCAGATGTTGGGCCCGATGTAATCCAGATGTATCAGGGTCTCCCTACGTTCCTAGAGCATGTCCCTTAGTCGAGTAGCTGCTCGGTCGTCAAAGATAGCAGGTATCTCTGAGGCATGCTCCGGTAACCAGCGCACAAGCTCCTGTTAAGAAAGAAAAAAATATTAATAACATTATACAAAATATATATATAAAATGAGTGAAAAATAAAGGGAAAATTTCATGAGATAATAAACAACAACTTACCCGAATGCATCGAAGATACGATCCCGGTCGTGCATCAGGATCACCCCCATGATGGCCAGAAGCGACGATAATGTACCTTGATGGCATATGTAACGTGCTTCGATCCCACTTTCGATGGGATGAAGCTGAAAAATTTATAATTTTATTAATTGAACAATATGACAACCAAAAAATATATACTTATTAAATAGTAACTAAAATAGTCAAAGTTAAAAAACATTAAATTAAATAAAACTTACGATCCAGAAACAGGCCGGATCCATGCTCGGTCCTCAGGTGTGGGCACCCTGGCCCACTCAGGCAGGTCCTCCGCCACATCCGACTGCTGCACAGACGATGATGATAGAATGGTCGTGTCGTGACCATATGCGGGCGCGAATGATGAGGATGGAATGACCGTATAAGTCTATGGCATAATCCCAGGAGTCGGCATAAATGATAATCCCTCTGGCCGTGTGGCCGGTGCAGACGATGATTATGGTGGTGCTGGGTGTGGGTGTGGTGTGGGTCCAGTAGGGGGTGACGAGTAGCCGTCTAGTGCATGTTGTGGCTCAAAGCGAGTGGAGTTCTGGACTGTAGCAACCGAAAGGAAAAACTTGGTTTTCCTTTTAGAGAAAAAAAAACATGGAGTCGCCACCAACTTTATTTAATTTCTGGAAAGTTGGAAAACCCTTTTAAAAAAACTTTGGGTTCGGGAGTCGATTACGTCTAGGGAAGGCATGGAGACTTAACCCTACGGCTAGGGGTGAGCATCGGGCGGGTTCGGGTGGGGTTTGTCGGGTTCGGGCGGGTTCGATGTAAGAAAAATGAAATCCGAACCCGCTCATCTATACATCGGGTTGGTCGGGTGGCGGGTTGGTCGGGTTTCGGGCGGGTTGCAACGGATTTAGGATTTTGAATTATTTAATTTTATTCCAAAAATTTTTTAAAAAAAACCCAACGATTTTAATTAAAATTTAAGGCTTTCAGCCCAATTAAGTACCAAAAAAAAAAACAGAAGAGGGAAAAAAAATCTAAGATCCAGTCTTGGCAGCCCATTCTCCACAGGGCAACTGTTGGTGACTCCGGCAAGTGTACCGGGTCGTCGCAAGTAATAAACATAACACGGTAAGTAATTACCGAGGTCGAACTCAGGGATTGGGCTACCAATTCGACTAATCCGCGGGAAATCCGATACATTCGGTCAAGTTACGGAAGAAGGTGGTTGAGAGAGAGAGAGATTAATATCAAAAATTTAATTAACAAATCTAATAAAGTAATTAACTAAAAATCTGAAATTAAAATGTCCAAGGTCACAAATCCACCTACCCAACATGCATACCCAAGTGATGATGAATTCCTCCCTAAGTTCAATTACAATGTCAACCGGGACCCCTAAATTCTCCTAAATCCATTCTCGTGCTCATTAGGACGTATTCGACAATTGGATTAATTACTTACTAGGTCTCATAATCCTAATCTCGAGTTCTGTTAATTCTTGTTCCCTATAAGGTCGCACCGATCTCCTACTCACTCTCGTGCAATATTCGATCGATGATCCTAATTCAAGTTCTAAACGCGAATCGCTGACTAAGCCTCATCAACGTTAACAAGTCAATCACGCAACACATATGATCAACACAATCAAATCAGAATTAGAAAACAAGAATTGAATTAAAGGAGAAAGACATACATCATATCGGATTTACATCGCCATGGGTGGCTTCATCGTTCCCTCGGACGATGGGATTAGTTCCTCATGCTCATAGACAAACAATCGGACATAATCTCCATAAGAAAAAGGGAGACACAGCTCCAAAGAGAAAAGAAATTACCCTAAACGCTACTCTAAACAGTGGAAAACTACTAGGATTCGCGGCCCTCTAAAAGCCCTTCTGCCTCCTAAAGATGTATCCCAAATCTGATCTGCAACAGCCTTTAAATAAGGATTCTGAGTTTGAATGATCGCGTGGCGAATTGTGATTGGCGAGGCGAGTCTCCAAATCCTAATCTGTCACAGCCGTGATATAGCCGTGATGGTCTCTGTCTTCTAGGGTCTTCAGGATCTCGCGAGGCGAGACACCTCTCGCGGGGCGAGACTTCAATTCTAGGCTGTGACCTTCATCACGGCTAGGCCGTGATTGTCTCTGACTTCCAGATCTTCATGTTTCGCGGGGCGAGAATATTTTAGCGGGGCGAGCCAGAAGTGATGACTTTTGCTGCTTTGTTGACCTTCAGGCTCGCGGGGCGAGAATACACTCGCGAGGCGAGTGTCTCCAGACTTGCAATTTCCACTGCTTTTTGACTTTCCTTGACTCCCGGAGCTTCACTTATTTAACCTGAAACAACAAAAGCACCCACAAGCGTAATTCTATTCAAAATAACCTAAAAACTACACAAAATACGCAAAACGAGTCAAAGTCCAACTTAGGAACAAAACAAGGCAAATTTGGGCGAAAACGAGATTGAACTCGAATAATTTGCACAAAAACCACGGTCCATCTAGTTATAAAACTAGATAAGCCGAAGGCTTATCAAAACACCCCAAACTTAAACCTTGATTGTCCCCAAGCAAGCTAAAACTCAAAAACGACTCAAGACCTGGCAAGCTTAAGGGATTCAATCGATTTCGCACAAATTTCATGCAATCAAAACAGTTTTTCTCCAATGAATTCCCCCCTACATTAACGTAATCCCCATATTCATTTACTTTAAACTTTTGAGAACTTATCATTCATGCAATCATTAATCTAAGTTGAGGATCAAAGCGACACACACAAAGGAAGATCACCTATTCCAAACAATTGCCTTCCTCACAAGGGTATGTAAAATTTCACTCATTCGCTCAATTCGTCAAGGCTTTCAACTTTTTCACTCAATTTCACTTATCAAGAGCACTTCCCATGAATTTGATTTTCATCTCAAAAGTAGTTCCCACGAAAACATGTATGCAACATCAGAAGGTCTTTTAAAGGTTGTAATGGGGCCTGACTCAGGGTAGGATAATGAAGGATATTTAGGCTTAAGTCCCTAAGAACTAAGAGAGCATGAGCATTTTGACACTTTTTCCACTCAAATTCCTTTTTCCATTTTTTTCATTTGGGCTCGGATGACTACAGCCTTTTTCCTTGCTAATCTTTTGATTTGCTCTTTTTCTTTTGGCAAATTTTTTATTTTTTATTTTTTGCCTTGGCTTTCAACCTTTATTTTTCTTTTTCTCACCCCAAAATGACATATCTCCTTGTAGCCACCCCAAACTTAGTTCCTCACAACCATTCTCTTGCTACGCTTCCATGCTCTCCTAATCCTAAGATTGGGTTAACATGGTTTTTCAGATTTTGGCTCGTAATATAGGGTCATCAAGAAACAATAGGTCAATTGGGCTCAATTTGGCTAACTAGGGATCATTCATCAGGGCTGGTTCAATTTATGGCCAAGTAGTTAATTCAAAGAAAATTGCCTAAATCATTTGATGCAACACATAAACATGCAAACCATGAAGAGATTCAAGCAAATTCGGGAAAGTGCAACTTAATAGTGATTCACACATTCAAAAACAGAGTTGGAGGCTCAAATCCTCACCTGGACATTTTGCAAATTGTTTGACCGAGATACGATTCCTAGTGTGTGCACCCCCCTCACCCCAAACTTATCAT
This sequence comes from Sophora flavescens, assembly GCA_030762895.1. Classification (NCBI taxonomy): domain Eukaryota; kingdom Viridiplantae; phylum Streptophyta; class Magnoliopsida; order Fabales; family Fabaceae; genus Sophora; species Sophora flavescens. Next base: position 33,299,340 of record CM061068.1, read on the forward strand.
AAATCAGGTAATCACACAAAGTTCTCAAAGTTCAGTTTTCAATTTTTAAGTCGGGATAAACTTTTCTAATTTCAGAACTTAGGGGGAAATCATCAATGGTCAAATAATTCATGCATCAATCTATGCTCAATTGAATTAAAATCTAACAAGCTTGCCGACACACATTCATACAACAACTCTTGATCTTCTCAAATTATTCAAGAGCGACAAACAAAAACAAAACAAAAATTAAAAACAAAACAAAAGTTAGGAAAAGAGAGGGATACCTAGCTTGGGTTGCCTCCCAAGAAGCGCTTGTTTAACGTCCCGAGCCTGACTTATTAAGAAGCATCCACCTGGATCCCATAGTCTGTGATACAGAGGCCAAGAGATGCTCATCATATGCGATTCTCCACCCGGATCAAAAGGTTTGTGAAGTGGCCCTTGCAGAAGCAATACGACTCTATCCTTGATTCCATCTGGCCCGTGTGTGGAAACTCCATTGACTTCTGTAATTATGAACTCACTTCCTCTCGGGTCAAATGGTGTCTTCACGAGGAAGTGTGCCAGACAAGTGGGAGGGTCTAACTTACCGGTGTCCACACATGCATGCAAGCCAACATATTTATTTAACGCATCAAAATCAGGTTGCTTGGCAAGCATGGTGAAATCCTCTACCACTTTATCTTCATTTTGCTCTCTACCCCCTTGCTCCAGTGCCTTGTCCTTTGCCAACTCCTCTTCCTTAGGTTGCTCTTCCTCAACATGTGGTAGTCCTTCCTCAACTCCCTGAGAACTAGTTACATCCCAGTCATATCCCAACACCCCACTGCTTATAGTTGTTGCATCACATTGGCTCTTAGGGTGGTTCTCGGTATCAACTGGGAAAGTCTCTGGGGGATGGTCATTTAGTTGCCTTGCGAGTTGGGCAATCCTCATCTCTAAATTCTGAAGTGCCATCCCTGTATGAGTTGCCAACTTGTCAATGGCTGCGTTTGTATTTATTGACACTTTCTCAAGTGTCGCACTCAACCTCTCAAAAGCCAACTCCCAAGGTTGTCTTCCACCATTCTGTTGAGGTTGTTGTTGCCAATTTTGTTGAGGTTGTGGTTGCCAGGCTAGACCATCGTCAGCATTACTCCAAGCGAAATCCGGATGGTCTCTACCCATATCACCCCAATACTAATTCTGACTCTGATAGTTGTTCTGGGGCACGCTGTCATTATGCCATGGTTCCACATATACTTGAGGGAAGTAGAACGGACAACTCCAAGTGTCATGGTTCCCATCACAATATTCGCAACCCGGAAGCATTCCTTCGTGTACCTCGCATACAAAACAAGGCAAGACCAAGTGGAATCAAAGAAGTAGAGATATAGTAGAAAATAAAAAGAAAATAATAAAAATAAAAAATAAAAAATAAGAACAAAAATAACTTAACCAAATAATCAAACTCCCCTAAAATCAGAAAAATTGGTTGTGCCAATCCCCGGCAACGGCGCCAAAAACTTGTTGTGACTCCGGCAAGTGTACCGGGTCGTCGCAAGTAATAAAAATAACACGGTAAGTAATTACCGAGGTCGAACTCAGGGATTGGGCTACCAATTCGACTAATCCGCGGGAAATCAGATACGTTCGGTCAAGTTACGGAAGAAGGTGGTTGAGAGAGAGAGAGATTAATATCAAAAATTTAATTAACAAATCTAATAAAGTAATTAACTAAAAATCTGAAATTAAAATGTCCAAGGTCACAAATCCACCTACCCAACATGCATACCCAAGTGATGATGAACTCCTCCCTAAGTTCAATTACAATGTCAACCGGGACCCCTAAATTCTCCTAAATCCACTCTCGTGCTCATTAGGACGTATTCGACAATTGGATTAATTACTTACTAGGTCTCATAATCCTAATCTCGAATTCTGTTAATTCTTGTTCCCTATAAGGTCGCACCGATCTCCTACTCACTCTCGTGCAATATTCGATCGATGATCCTAATTCAAGTTCTAAACGGTAATCGCTGACTAAGCCTCATCAACGTTAACAAGTCAATCACGCAACACATATGATCAACACAATCAAATCAGAATTAGAAAACAAGAATTGAATTAAAGGAGAAAGACATACATCATATCGGATTTACATCGCCATGGGTGGCTTCATCGTTCCCTCGGACGATGGGATTAGTTCCTCATGCTCATAGACAAACAATCGGACATAATCTCCATAAGAAAAAGGGAGACGCAGCTCCAAAGAGAAAAGAAATTACCCTAAACGCTACTCTAAACAGTGGAAAACTACTAGGATTCGCGGCCCTCTAAAAGCCCTTTCGCCTCCTAAAGATGTATCCCAAATCTGATCTGCAACAGCCTTTAAATAAGGATTCTGAATCTTGCTCACTCGCGGGGCGAGCACTCCTTCGCGACGCGAATTTTAGTTTGGCGCGCATTCAAATCTTGGATCTCGCTGGGCGAGCGTCTATTCGCGAGGCGAATTGCAGTTTTGGCTCCATCCTGAGTTTGAATGATCGCGTGGCGAATTGTGATTGGCGAGGCGAGTCTCCAAACCCTAATCTGTCACAGCCGTGATATTCATCACGGCTAGGCCGTGATGGTCTCTGTCTTCCAGGGTCTTCAGGATCTCGCGAGGCGAGACACCTCTCGCGGGGCGAGACTTCAATTCTAGGCTGTGACCTTCATCACGGCTAGGCCGTGATTGTCTCTGACTTCCAGATCTTCATGTTTCGCGAGGCGAGAATATTTTAGCGGGGCGAGCCAGAAGTGATGACTTTTGCTGCTTTGTTGACCTTCAGGCTCGCGGGGCAAGAATACACTCGCGAGGCGAGTGTCTCCAGACTTGCAATTTCCACTGCTTTTTGACTTTCTTTGACTCCCGGAGCTTCACTTATTTAACCTGAAACAACAAAAGCACCCACAAGCGTAATTCTATTCAAAATAACCTAAAAACTACACAAAATACGCAAAACGAGTCAAAGTCCAACTTAGGAACAAAAAAAGGCAAATTTGGGCGAAAACGAGATTGAACTCGAATAATTTGCACAAAAACCACGGTCCATCTAGTTATAAAACTAGATAAGCCGAAGGCTTATCAGCAACCTCAAAATCTAAAGGGTTAAGCATGACACTTGACATAAAGCAATCTCAAAAAAACATTGATTTGATTAAGTATTTAGAACTGGTTGAAGGGGATTTAAGTGATCATCTTTTATTTTTACGTAAAAAAGATAGTTTTGCCTTATGAAAATAGAACAAAAATGAAACATTTTAAGTGTTTAGTAACAGTATAGCCATATGAAGATTACTAGTGTATCATGTATTTCAGCATATGATGGCAATCAATGAAATAGGAACCCTACGATACACCATTTCTGAAACAAACATAAGAACTCATATAGCAAACATCATATTAACTCATTCAGTTTCAATATCCATGAATTTTCTTTTCATCATAAACAGAGACACAAAAATAAGAATGTCAAGAGAAACTCACGAATAATATCAACAAAGAGAACAAGGATTACCAAATGAGAGCAAAATAACAATGATTTTGCCTTCTCCCCAGTAGTAAATTTTTAAGATCAAACCCTTACATTTCAGTTTCACTGATTCTTTTAACTCTCTCTTCTCCTGAAAACTTGGAACCACTCTAATGACCAAGAAAAGAAAAAGAAACTCAAACCCTATCTCTTATTCTTCACAAAGAAAACATCAGATAAAAATCTCTTTCTCCTCTTCTCTGCCATATATTCCTACTCTCCTCTTTGATTTCTCTTTCCCACCTCCTTTTCCGTCTTTGTTCTTTCCCCTTTTTATAGAAGGGGGAGAGGGCTTCATGCTTCTTCTTACCCAGCCGCTTCAAGGTTGGTCTTCACGAAATCCGGAGCTTGGGTGGTTCTGAACAGAAATAGCGTGTGTCCAGATGGGGGTGGCGCGAGCAGCGGAAATGAGGTGATTTGATGTGAAGGTTGCGTGTTTGAAGAGAGAAGGAGATGAGGGGTTTTGTCTGATATGTAAGATGGTTTTTTTTGGATTAGGAGTGGGGTTGCTAGGTTAAAATGAGGGAGGAAATGAGGAAGAAGAAGAACCAATGGGTAGAGGAGGCGCAGAGGCGGTTGGAGAGTGGGAGGAGGAAAAGAGGTCATGTCTGATATGTAAAATAGAGTTTTTTAGGGTTAGGAGAAGCAACTCTATCTCCTTTCTTCTTTATGCTGATTGTCCTTTTCTCCTTCTTTTATTTGTGTATTTCTTGATTATCTTCTTCTTCTTCTTTCTTTATTCTTTAGCCTCCAGCCTGAAAATAAAATTGCAGTGGGTGGAACCTCTTCGTCCAACAGAAACATAGATATGCAAAATTAGATATGCACTGGATGGACCTCCTCGTCCAACAGAAGTTTAAACATGCAATGGATGGAACCTCCTCGTCCAACAGAAAATTAGATATAAAATGGACGGAACCTCCTCGTCCAACAAAAAATTAAATATGCAATGGAATGGACGGGACCTCCCCTTCTGATAGCAAATGCAATGCAATGGACTGGACCTTGTCGTCCAACAGCAAATGCAAGGGACGGGACTGGACCTCGCCGTCCAACAGCAAATACAATGGACGAGACCTCCCGTCCAACAGCAAATGCAATGGACGGGACCTCCCCGTCCAATAGAAAATGCAATGTAATGGACCGGACCTCGCCGTCCAACAGTAAATGCAATGGACGGGACCTCCCCGCCCAACAGAAAATGCAATGTAATGGACTGGACCTCGCCGTCCAACAGCAAATGCAATGCAATGGACTAGACCTCACCGTCCAACAGCAAATGCAATGGACGGGACCTCCGGTCCAACAGCAAATGCAATGGACGGGACCTCCCCGTCCAACAGAAAATGCAATGTAATGGACTGGACCTCGCCATCCAACAGCAAATGCAATGGACGGGACCTCCCGTCCAACAACAAATGCAATGTAATGGACTGGACCTCGCCGTCCAACAGCAAATGCAATGGACGGGACCTGCCCATCCAACAGCAAGTGCGATGTAATGGACTGGACCTCGCCGTCCAACAACAAATGCAATGAACGAGACCCCCTCCTTTCTTCATTTTTTTTCCTTTTTCTTCTCTCTCTTCACTATTATTATTAGTCTCCCTGAAACATAATAATATAAAAGTTAGAATAAAATGAAGACGGACAAAAATGGGTCTTCACAGTTGCCCCTCTTTACTTGTTGCATACTAGAAGACATGATTAGTCGTGACTTTTCATGTATTGTAGTAATGAACAAGTAAAAAAAATGAACACATATTTTGTCCGAAAAAAGTGAGGAGCTCAGAAGAAAACCTTATAGTTTGAAAATAAAATTGCAGTGGACGGAACCTCTTCGTCCAACAGGAAAGTAAATATGCAGCGTGTCTCGGAGCTCGAAAATAAACTTACAATGAGCCTCAGAGCTCGAAAATAAAAATGCAGTGAGCCTCAGAGCTCGAAAATAAAATTGCAGTGAGCCTTGGAGCTCGAATAAAAATGCAGTAATCTGAAACTAATAAGAATCCTTTCCTTTTGAAGACAGCGGAACCAAATGCTCCATGGAAAAACTTCCACCAACCAAACCCTTGTTCACCGACCACTCTGGGACGAGGCATCATTCATTCTTTTAACAACATGGGTCACTGATGTGGGTTCGTGAATCCGCAAGTGAACGGCTTCGTCGTCAAGTAATAAAAAGATCGAATCCACAGGGACCGTGAAAGTGCCTGGGAGACGCTCTTCTAGTCGCTTTGTGAGCTGACCCAACTTCTCTACTGCCGCATTCGCCTTCTCAAGAACCAACTCCCAAGGTTGTTGTTGTTGGGCCAACTTCTCAACTGCCGCATTTGCCTTCTCAAATGTTGTGTCTGTATAGATTACCAACTTATCAACTGCCGCATTTGCCCTCTCAAGACTCAACTCCCAAGGTTGTTGTTGTTGGGCCATCTTATCAATTGCCGCAATTGGCCTCTCAGGAGCCAACTCCCAAGGTTGTCTTCCACCATCCTGTTGAGGTTGTTGTCGCCAATTCTGTTGAGGTTGTGGTTGCCAATCTAGACCATCGCCAGCATTACTCCAAGCGAAACCCGGATGGTCTCCCCTCATATAACCCTAATACTGATTCTGACTCTGATAGTTGTTCTGGGGCACGTTGTCATAGAAATTATGGCATGAGTCCACATATTCTTGAGAGAAGTAGAACGGACAACTCCAAGTGTCATGGTCTCCATTACAATATTGGCAACCCGGAAGCATTCCTTCGTGTACCTCGCATACAAAACAAGGCAAGACCAAGTGGAATCAAAGAAGTAGAGAGAGATAAAAAATAATAAAAAATAAAATAAAAATAAAAGTAACTTAACCAAATAATCAAACTTCCCTAAAAATTAGGAAAATTGGTTGTGCCAATCCCCGGCAACGGTGCCAAAAACTTGTTGAGTCACCGGCAAGTGTACCGGGTCGTCGCAAGTAATAAAAGAAACACGGTAAGTAATTACCGAGGTCGAACTCAGGGATTGGGCTACCAATTCAACCAATTCGCGGGAAGTCCGATACGTTTGGTCAAGCGACAGAAGGTGGTTGAGAGAGAGAGATTAAGATCGCAATTCAAATAACAAATCAAATAAAGCTAAGGTATTAAAATCTGAAATTAAAATGTCCAAGGTCACAAATCCACCTACCCAATATGCATTCCCAAGTGATGATGAATTCCTCCCTAAGTTCAATTACAATGTCAACCGGGACCCCCAAATTCTCCTATATCCACTGTCGTGCTCAATAGGACGTATTCGAAGATTGGATTAATTACTTACTAGGTCTCTTAACCCTAATCCTCGAATTCTATTAATTCTTGTTCCCTATATGGTTGCACCGATCTCCTACTCACTATCGTACAATATTCGATCGATGATCCCAATTCAAGTTCTAAAACGCGAATCGCCGATCAGCCTCAACACGTTTAACTAGTCAATCACGCATGCATATGATCAACACAATCAAATCAGAATTGGAAAACATCAATTGAGAAAAAGGGAGAAAAACATACATCACATGAACACTATACCGCCATGGGTGGCTTCATTGATTCCCTAGACGAGGGATTAGTTCCTCATGCCCGTGACAACAAATGAACAATCGGCAATAATCTCCATAATAAAATAAGAAAAGAAAAGAGAAGGGAGACGCAGCTCCAGAAACAAGGATTCGTCCTAAAACTGATCTAAAACAAGTGGAGTATCAAAAGTCCCCCCATCTGATCTGAAACAGCCTATAAATAAGGATTCTGGTTCTCGGCCTCTCGCGGGGCGAACAAGCTTTCGCGAGGCGAACATTAGTTTTGGCGTGCTTTCAATTTGGATTCTCGCGAGGCGAGAGTGTATTCGCGGGGTGAGTCTTCCAACTTCAATCTGACACAGCCGTGACCTTCATCACGGCTAGGCCGTGATGGTCTCTGTCTTCCAGGGTCTTCAAACTCTCGCGGGGTGAGCTGCATTTCGCGGGGCGAGACTTCAAACCTTAATCTGTCACAGCCGTGACCTTCATCACGGCTAGGCCGTGATGGTCTCTGTCTTGCAGGTCTTCATGATTCGCGAGGCGAGAATCTTCTCGCGGGGCGAGACAGAATTGATGACGTTGCTGCTTAGCTGATCTTCAGACTCGCGAGGCGAGCATCTCCAGAATGGCAATTTCCACTATTTCTTGACTTTCCTTGACTCCCGAAGCTTCACTTATAATCTGAAACAATAAAAAGAAACAAAAAGTGTAATTCTATTCAAAATAGACTAAAAACTACCAAAAAATGCCTAGAACGAGTCAAAGTCTACTTAGGAACAAAACAAGGCCAAATTTGAGCGAAAACGAGAGTGAACTCGAATAATTTGCACAAAAACCACAGTCCATCTAGTTATAAAACTAGATAAGCCAGAGGCTTATCAAAACACCCCAAACTTAAACCTTGCTTGTCCCCAAGCACGCTAAAACTCAAAAAGGACTCAAGACTTGGCAAGCCTAAAGGAATCAATCGATTTTGCACAAATTTCATGCAATCAAAACAGTTTTTATCCAATGATTTTCCCCCTACATCAACGTAATCCCCACATTCATTTACTTTAAACAATTGAGAACTTATCATTCATACAAGCATTAATCTAAGTTGAGGATCAGAGTTACACACAAAAGGAAGATCACCAATTTCAAACAATTGCCTTCCTCACAAGGGTATGTAAAATTTCACTCATTCGCTCAAATTCATCTAGGCTATCAACTTTTCACTCAATTTCACATATCAAGAGCACCTCCCATGGATTTGATTTTCATCTCAAAAATAGTTCCCACGAAAACATGTATGCAACATCAGAAGGTCTTATAAAGGTTGTAATGGGGCCTGGCTGAGGGTAGGATATTCAAGGATACTAGGCTTAAGTCCCTAGGAACTAAGAGAGCATGAGCATTTGACACATATTCCACTCAAATTCCTTTTTCCATTTTTCTTTTTGCCTCGGGTGACTATAGCCTTTTCCTTGCTATTTTTTCTGTTTTGCCCATTTTCTTTTGGCAATTTTTTTTTTGTTTCAACCTTTATTTTTCTTTTTCTCAACCCAAAATGACATATCACCTTGTAGCCACCCCAAACTTAGTTTCTCACAACCATTCTCTTGCTATGCTTCCATGCTCTCCTAATCCTAAGATCGGGTTAACATGGTTTTTCAGATTTTGGCTTATAATATAGGGTCATCAAGAAACAATAGGCTAATTAGTCTCAATGTGGTTAACTAGGGAACATGCATTAGGGATGGTTCTTTTTAGGCCAAGTAGTTATTCAAAGAAAATTGCCTAAATCATTTGATGCAACACATAAACATGCAAACCATGAAGAGATTCAAGCAAATCCGGGAAAGTGCAACTTAACAGTGATTCACACAATCAAAAACAAAGTTGGAGGCTCAAATCCTCACCTGGACATTTTGCAAATTGTTTGACCGAGATACAATTCCTAGTGTGTGCACCCCCTCACCCCAAACTTATCATAAATCAAGTAATCACAATAAAATTCTCAAAGTTCAGTTTTCAATTTTTCACATGGGGATCAATTTTCTATTTTCAGAACCTAGGGGAAAATCATCAATGGTCAAAATAATTCATGCAATCAATCTATGCTAAATTTAATTAAAATCCAACAAGCTTGCCGACACACATTCATACATAAACTCTTGATCTTCTCAAATTATTCAAGAGTGACAAACAAAAACAAAAACAAAAACAAAAACAAAAACAAAAACAAAAACAAGAGTGAGGAAAGGAGAGGGTGCTCCTTGATCGAGTTTCCATGGTTGCCTCCTCATCCAATTGGTCTCACGGGCTCCTTTCTGTTGCATAACATCCTGGAAGAACTCCTGCAAATTAAAACCTTAAGTACAGATTCGCGAGGCGAGAGATCACTCGCGAGGCGAATCTGGAAAAATTGTTTTCACACTTTCCAGAATAACGAGGCGAGTAGTATCTCGCGAGGCCAATCTGGAATTCCAACAAATGATGATGCCCAGAATCGCGAGGCGAAAGTATACCTCGCGACGCGAGACAGAAGCTTGAGTAATCCTCTGAGATTCAGGGCTTCTGTCTCGCGCGGCCACTGTGGATTCACGTGGCGAATCAAGCTCTCTTATATATATATATATATATATATATATATATATATAAATGAAAAATGACAGAAACTAAAAACAAAGGATACCTAGCTTGGGTTGCCTCCCAAGTAGCGCTTGTTTAACGTCCCGAGCTTGACTTATTAAGAAGCATCCACCTGGATCCCATAGCCTGTGGTACAAGGGCCAAGAGATGCTCATCATATGAGATCTTCCACCCGGATCCCATGGTTTGTGAAGTGGCCCTTGCAGAAGCAATATGACTCTATCCATGATTTCACCTGGCCTGAGTGTGAAAACTTCTTTGACCTCCGCAATGATGAACTCACTTCCTCTCGGGTCAAATTGTGTTTTCACGAGGAAGTGTGCCAGACAAGTGGGAGGGTCTAACTTACCAATGTCCACACATGCATGTAAGCCAACATAGTTATCCAATGCAGTAATTTCAGGTTGCTTGGCAAGCATGGTGAAATCCTCTACCACTTTATCTGCATTTTCATCTCTACCCCTTGCTCCGGTGCCTTGTCCCTTTCCAATTCCTCTTCCTTAGGTTGCCCTTCCTCAACATGTGGTATTTCTTCCTCAACTTCCTGAGAACTAGTTGCATCCCAGTCAGATCCCAACACCCTACCGCTTCTAGTTGTTATGGCTTCGCATTGGTTCTTAGGGTGGTTCTCGGTATCACCTGGGAAAGTGCCTGGGAGACGCTCTTCTAGTCGCTTTGTGAGCTGACCCAACTTCTCTACTGCCGCATTCGCCTTCTCAAGAACCAACTCCCAAGGTTGTTGTTGTTGGGCCAACTTCTCAACTGCCGCATTTGCCTTCTCAAATGTTGTGTCTGTATAGATTGCCAACTTATCAACTGCCGCATTTGCCCTCTCAAGACTCAACTCCCAAGGTTGTTGTTGTTGGGCCATCTTATCAATTGCCGCAATTGTCCTCTCAGGAGCCAACTCCCAAGGTTGTCTTCCACCATCCTGTTGAGGTTGTTGTCGCCAATTCTGTTGAGGTTGTGGTTGCCAATCTAGACCATCGCCAACATTACTCCAAGCGAAACCCGGATGGTCTCCCCTCATATAACCCCAATACTGATTCTGACTCTGATAGTTGTTCTGGGGCACGTTGTCATAGAAATTATGGCATGAGTCCACATATTCTTGAGAGAAGTAGAACGGACAACTCCAAGTGTCATGGTCTCCATTACAATATTGGCAACCCGGAAGCATTCCTTCGTGTACCTCGCATACAAAACAAGGCAAGACCAAGTGGAATCAAAGAAGTAGAGAGAGATAAAAAATAATAAAAAATAAAAATAAAAATAAAAGTAACTTAACCAAATAATCAAACTTCCCTAAAAATTAGCAAAATTGGTTGTGCCAATCCCCGACAACGGTGCCAAAAACTTGTTGAGTCACCGGCAAGTGTACCGGGTCGTCGCAAGTAATAAAAGAAACACGGTAAGTAATTACCGAGGTCGAACTCAGGGATTGGGCTACCAATTCAACCAATTCGCGGGAAGTCCGATACGTTTGGTCAAGCGACAGAAGGTGGTTGAGAGAGAGAGATTAAGATCGCAATTCAAATAACAAATCAAATAAAGCTAAGGTATTAAAATCTGAAATTAAAATGTCCAAGGTCACAAATCCACCTACCCAATATGCATTCCCAAGTGATGATGAATTCCTCCCTAAGTTCAATTACAATGTCAACCGGGACCCCCAAATTCTCCTATATCCACTGTCGTGCTCAATAGGACGTATTCGAAGATTGGATTAATTACTTACTAGGTCTCTTAACCCTAATCCTCGAATTCTATTAATTCTTGTTCCCTATATGGTTGCACCGATCTCCTACTCACTATCGTACAATATTCGATCGATGATCCCAATTCAAGTTCTAAAACGCGAATCGCCGATCAGCCTCAACACGTTTAACTAGTCAATCACGCATGCATATGATCAACACAATCAAATCAGAATTGGAAAACATCAATTGAGAGAAGGGGAGAAAAACATACATCACATGAACACTATACCGCCATGGGTGGCTTCATTGATTCCCTAGACGAGGGATTAGTTCCTCATGCTCGTGACAACAAACGAACAATCGGCAATAATCTCCATAATAAAATAAGAAAATAAAAGAGAAGGGAGACGCAACTCCAGAAACAAGGATTCGTCCTAAAACTGATCTAAAACAAGTGGAGTATCAAAAGTCCCCCCATCTGATCTGAAACAGCCTATAAATAAGGATTCTGGTTCTCGGCCTCTCGCGGGGCGAACAAGCTTTCGCGAGGCGAACATTAGTTTTGGCGCGCTTTCAATTTGGATTTTCGCGAGGCGAGAGTGTATTCGCGGGGCGAGTCTTCCAACTTCAATCTGACACAGCCGTGACCTTCATCACGGCTAGGCCATGATGGTCTCTGTCTTCCAGGATCTTCAAACTCTCGCGGGGCGAGCTGCCTCTCGCGGGGCGAGACTTCAAACCTTAATCTGTCACAGCCGTGACCTTCATCACGGCTAGGCCATGATGGTCTCTGTCTTGCAGGTCTTCATGATTCGCGAGGCGAGAATCTTCTCGCGGGGCGAGACAGAATTGATGACGTTGCTGCTTAGCTGATCTTCAGACTCACGAGGCGAGCATCCACTCGCGGGGCGAGCATCTCCAGAATGGCAATTTCCACTATTTCTTGACTTTCCTTGACTCCCGAAGCTTCACTTCTAACCTGAAACAATAAAAAGAAACAAAAAGCATAATTCTATTCAAATAGACTAAAAACTACCAAAAAATGCCTAGAACGAGTCAAAGTCTACTTAGGAACAAAACAAGACCAAATTTGGGCGAAAACGAGAATGAACTGGAATAATTTGCACAAAAACCACAGTCCATCTAGTTATAAAACTAGATAAGCCAGAGGCTTATCAATTGACTACCCTCTTGTTAATAATCAAAATTTCTTTGAAGGCGAATTTTTCCTAAATAAGTTAATGTTCCCTCTCGGGATACAAGAACCATGCCCAATTAAACCAACCCTTACTCTCGTGGTAATTGAATTTAAATTGAACCCTTTAAGCTTTGTGACAATTCGTGAACCCTCGAAGGACCGCTTCTAACTCTCGTGATTTAAGTCCTAAGTTTGATCCCTATAGATCAAATACCTAAGTTCACCACTAGGTTCCTTCTTAGAGTATCTATGACATGTAAATAAGTGCGCACCAGATTCACAAGTAATTCATGCAATAAGAATCAAATCGAAAGAAAAATTGAAATTAACAAGAAATAAAACGTCAATTCATAACATAAAACAAATATTGGGCATAGCCCCAATTCCTAGAAATAGAAACACTACTCAAGCATTGCCATGTTCATAGCAAGCTTGATTAACAAAAGCATAAAAGAAAACCTTTGAGAAGAGAAGAAATTGGAGAAGAAGATAAATCCTAGTTTTTGCCTAAGGTAGCAGCCCAAGTCCCCTATTTTCGAGCCTAATTGCCCTATTTATAGAGTAGGGTAACTTGAATCCCAAGCAATTACAAAATCATATCAAATCAAGTTTTAAAATTTCAGATATTGCACGTCACGACCGTGATGGCTGTCACGGCCAGGCCATGACATATTCTGTCTTAGAAAACTTGGGACTGATGGCCTGTCACGGCTGTGATGGCCATCACGGCCTGGCCGAGACAGGTTCTGACTTTTGTGTACTTTTCTTTTCAGCCTTGCTCGATCATGGCCGTGATGGCTGTCACGGCTAGACCGTGATGGGCTCTGTTTGGCTCATTTTTCTTACTTTTCAAGATCCATCTTCATGCAAGCTCCATCATGGTTGATCTTGAACATTTTAATCTTCAATTCCTGCACAACAACACCACAAAACCGCCTTGCCCGTTCCAAGGTAAAAACTAACAAAAAATCAAATTAAAAATGCCTAAACTACATGAAAATGCATGCAATATGATAAAGAAATATGAGGTGAAATCACACTCATCAGTCACCCAATAATCTGATAACATATGAGGTGGATGTTATGTTTATTCTCCCAAGCTTATTTGCATCATTCTTTTGTCGTCCAGTGCATGCTATCTCTTTCATTGAATTTGAAGTATTGAGTCCTTTTGGTTCAAACCATTCATTGGTGCTACCATTAGAATAATCAAATCATATCATTAAACTTATATTTACTTTTATTGAGTCATGGCCATAGTGATTAAACATGAGAGTGAACACGACAGGGGAGTGTGAAAGAAAAGCCTCTTGCCTTAATACGATAATTTCGTTTGTTAATAATATGAGAGCAAAGAAAATTACGAGAATCACATAAAATTTGCCCCGGTGTTGGTCCTTTGATTTTCATTTAATTGATTCCCCGCAGCCTTTTGATGACACAGATCTTGGCTTCCATTTCTGATTCTTAAAACACACCTTCTCCAATCATTCTTTATCAATCTTGCCCCAGTATACTCAGCTGAATAAATTGCCCCAATGTGGTGAGTGCTTGCAGAAATGTTGGACCATATCCTCCTCCTAGGTTGCCCTTTCGGGTTTTCAACCTAGCAGGCCTTTTCTTTCCTTTTGTTTTCATTGTTCTTTGCCATAACTTTTGCCTAGGTCGCCCTTTCGGGTTTTCAACCTATCGTGCCCTCAAGCGTAGAACTTTTTCACAGCATCAGAGTTTACTGGTCTTGATAACTCTTCCCTATCCATGTTTTGAAGAATCAAAGCTCCTCCTGAGAATGCTTGCTTGACGATATAAGGACCTTCATAATTCGGTGCCTGATGTGTGCGATCCGGTAAGTGTATCGGATTCGTCGCCAAGTAATAAAAAGATATCGATCCCACAGAGACCGTGATCTTAAATCACAACTAATTATCAAATCGATTAAACTGGACTATATAAAAAAGATTTTGAAAAGGTTTTGATTTTGAAGTAAGAATCAAGTAATAATCAAATTTAAAATCGCAATTAAACAAAACAGGAAAGCAATTCAAATTGGGGGTTTTTTAGATCAAAAGGGATTCCTAGGAATTGGGTTACCAACAAGATTGTTCATGTTACTAAATTGACTACCCCTTGTTAATTATCAAAATTGCTTTGAAGGTGAATTTATCCTAAATAAGTTAATGCTCCCTCTCGGGTTACAAAAACCGTGCCCAATTAAACCAACCCCTATTCTCGTGGTAGTTGAATTTAGATTGAACCCTTTAAGCTTTGTGAATATTCGTTAATCCTCGAAGGACCGCTTCTAACTCTCGTGATTTAAGTCCTAAGTCTGATTCTATATATCCGATACCTAAGTTCACCACTAGGTTCCTCCTTAGAATATCTACGACACGCAAATAAGTGGCCACCGAATTAACGAGTAATTAAAACAATAGAAATCAGATCTAAAGCAAAATCAAAATTAACAAAGGTAAAACATCAATTCATAACATAAAAACAGATCTTCGGCATAGCCCCAATCCCTAGAAATAAAGCTACTACTCAAGCATTGCCATGGTGATGACAAGATTGGTTAACAAAAACATTAATGAAAACTAAGAGAAGAGAAGAAGAAGAAGAGAGATCCTAAAAATTTTCCTAAGTGTAGCAGCCCAAGAGTCCTCAGATTTGAGCCCCTAGGTCCTATTTATAAGGTTGGGCAATTTGAATCCTAAGCCAATACAAAAACCATATCAAAGCAGTTTTTGAAGATCCATAGATTGCGTGTCACGGCCGTGATGGCCATCACGGCCTGGCCGTGACAGCTTCTGCCTCGAACGTTGCTTCACTAAGTGGTATGTCATGGCCGCGATAGGTATCACGGCCTGGCCGTGACAGATTCTGCCTTGAAGGGGTCTGGCTCAGTTGACATGTCACGGCCGTGATGGGCATCACGGCCTGGCCGTGACAGATTCTGACTTTTTCATTCTTCCTTTTCAGTTTCACTTGATCATGATCGTGATGGGCATCACGGCTAGGCCGTGATCAACTCTGTTTGCCTCATATTCTTGTCTTCCAAGCTCCCATCTTCGTGCCAGCTCCAACGCAACTGATCCTAAGCAATTTAATCTTTGATTCCTGCACACAAGCACCACAAAACCACCTTACTCGTTCCAAGGTAAAATTAACAAATAATCAAATAAAATAATCCTAAACTATATGAAAATGCATTCAAAATGTCAATGAATTATGAGGTGAAATCACACTCATCAAACTACCCCAAGCTTAAGATTTTGCTTGTCCTCAAGCAATAACTAAGGCCAGAAAAGATAATCAATCGAAGCATGGACAGTGAAACTAGAACCCGAGTAATGAATTCAAGCAACAAGCATATTCAATAAGAAACCAAGAGACAATCGATTTTAAGTCCAATTAGGAGCTTAGGTTCCCCAGACTCACATCTTTCACCAATTCAGGCACTCTTCTCTCCTCACTCATGTGTTTGAGGGTATGTGACAATTCGTTCAATTTCCTCAAGGAAGGTACCCTACCATAAACTTGACTATTAACCAAGTCTCTACTTTATTAATGAAAGCACATAAGAATCAAGATGTCTTTTATTTTGGTTGTAACGGGGCCATGGGATTAATTTTTACGTGAGGAAATCAAGAAAAGGAAAATTCTAGAAGGCTAAACAAAATCAAACAGTGCAAAGCATGACACCTCCTAAAATTCCTTTTTGGGCTTCAGTTTAGTTTTCCCCCTTTCTTTCTTTCTTCCCTTTTGCTTTTTATTTCTCATTCTCTTTTTCTCATCCCCTTCTCCATTTATTTTATTTTATTTTATTTGAAGAAGGGGAAATTTTCAACTTTAGAGAAATTTCTCTAACTTTTTATCCCACAATTTATTCTTCGAACTACCCTTTTTTTTTGCCCTTTTGCAACACTTTCAGAGGCGCCATACCGAGCATTGTTCATTAAAATAGATCAAGGTACCAAGAAATGTATTTTATTCTTTTAGGCTCAAAATTGGGCAACTAAGGGGTAGCAATTTATCAGTCAAAGTTCAGAAGGCCAGAAAAATACCTAGTGCCTCAATCATTTTCAAATGTGTTTTAAAAAAATTTTAAGTTTCGAAACGGTTTCAAGTGAAGTTCTAGAGGACACAATCCAAGAGGAATAAAACACTCGATCACAAGGAATGGGGTAGATTTAGTGAGTACCCCTTTTTGGCTCAAAATCTCACATTTAGTGGTTTAGAATCAATGAGAAACCTAAATCTAAGGAACCACATGCTAATTATTAACTACCAAAATATCATCTCAAGCATTTTTCATTTTTAGCCTATCACAAGAATGCAAAAATTGGGTTCCAAAATTCACTGTCTTAATTCAATTGGCACAAAGTTTTTCACTATTGGAGGCATCTCCTAAGCAAGGGGCAGTCTAATCATGTGATATATACAAAACTAACCCTAAATGAATGCAGCATACAAGAATGCAAAAATGATACCCCTACCCCAAGCTTAAAAACTTACATTGTCCCCAATGTAAATAATTAAGTCATAGGGAGGAAAGAAAAAAAAAAGGAACAAAATAACTCACTGAGGTGGTGGGTGCTGGCTCAGGTGCTAGTCATAGAGCTGTTGGATCATGGCTCTCTGCTCACGCTTCTCCTCCATGATGCGCTCCTGGTTCGCTAAAATAGTGTCAAAAGTGGATGCGAACCGCGCATAGGGATCATCGGACGATGTACCTGCAGAGGAAGAAGATGGGTGCCCAGACTGCCTAGCCTGCGGTGGCGGGCATATGGGCCTTTGTATCCTAATAGGCTGAGGCTCCTCTCCCACCGGTACTTTCCAATTTGCCGGATTTGTCACATCCAAAAGTGCGGGGTTAGGGAGAGGAATTGGGTGCCTGCGCCTTGGGTGTTTCAGGCAGTACATTTCATCCTCCTGGATGATCATCCCCATGGCCTCACAAGCCTGCAAGGAGATACGGGTCCGTCCAGGGGCGGCCTCAAAACCATCTAGATCAAAGTTGAAGTGATGGCATATTGTGGTGATCAGGCCACCAATGACAATAGTGCCACTCGAACTCTTGGCGACCTTTAAGAGGTGCCTAGCCAAAAATGACCTTGTGTCCACGTTGCTCTCAGGGTGGAGCATGGCCTATAGTATAAAGACCTCGTCCTGGCGGACGGATCCGTCACTCTCTCCACGGCAAAACAGGGTAATGGCTATGACCCTATGCATTATCTGATACTAGAGTTAGCAAAGGCTGTGGACTTGGATGTCCGAGGGTCAAAACTCCTGCCTTCACGGTCAATTATTGACCAGAAACTATGCGCACTAAACCCTAAGGGGTATCTTGTCACCCCCTACTGGTAATCCAAAAATCTCATTAAATTCAGCTAGGGTTAGTACGAAGTCCTGGTTGAAGAGCCGGAATGTGATCCGTCCCTCTTGGCAATGCGGCCCTTGGAGAATTTCTGCATTCAGGGAGCTTAAGAACTCCAGAGTAGGGCCAGCAAATGCAGGGTATCTAGTGCAAGCGAACTCGCTCCACCCTATGTTTTCTAACATCCAATTGATGTCAACAGTCAGGCCTAGGGTGTCTATACATGCATCATCAAGATATTTGGTTTGGACTATCTTCCTATTTTTCAGAGCATTGAATCTATCTTGTTGAGCATTATCCTTAAAAATAATCCCATACCCATGTTCATTAGTCTCAGAATTAGAGGAGTCAGTCAGAGTAGTTACCTGGGTTCTTGCTTCCTCTGGTGCGAGCACGTGAGGCTTCGGTTGCCCTTTGACGTTTGCTTGCCATGATCCCAGAGTACCAAAATCCACAATCCCCTTCACTATTTCTGAAATTCGATTTGGTTAGGGTTTTAAAATTGGGACTTTTTGAGTTTGCCCAAAATTGAAGGATTTGCCTTGTGGGTCTTGTTGGGTTAGGTCTAGGGAGGAAGGGAGTAGGGTTGGTTGGGTGTGGGTGTAATGGGGAGGTATTTTTCGAGCTTCTTTGGTGAATGGTTATGGTGGAGGGTGTGAGAGGAAGAAGAAGAAGAAGAATGGGTGAAGAGGTGGATGGTGGGTTTGGGTTAAGGAGGAAGGTGCGTGATGAGTGTGATATGAGGGAAAGGAGGAGTTGGGAGGAAGGGGAGAGGGTTTGGTGGCTATGGAGGTGGGGAGAAGATGGAGAAGATGAAGGGAATGAGGGGGTTGTAGCAGAGGACGCGTTTTAAAACTTGGGTTAAATGCGCGTCACGGCCGTGATGCGTTCTGTGTCTGGTAGATCTTGCATAACGACCGTGATGCGTATCATGGCTTGCCCATGATGGAATCTATCCTGCTCCAGCTACCTGTCACGGCTGTGACCACTATCACGGCCTGGCCGTGATCCTTTCTGACCCTTCTTGGTCTTCACATCACGGCCGTGATGTGTATCACGGCTAGGTTGTGATGGACTCTGATCTTCTGAGGCCTACTTGTCAAGCCCGTGATGTCCATCACGACTAGGCCGTGATGGGATCTGACTTTTAGCTTTTGGTTCATCATGGCCGTGACCACCATCACGGCCTGGGCGTGATCCTTTCTGACTTTTTTTTCATCCCCTTTTCACTCTTCATGACTTCCTGACCTGAAAACACTTGGCAAACCCATTAATTGATGATCTTTCTTCTCTAATTCTTCTTAATTATTCAAAAACAAAATTCAAAAACAAATGGAAAAGGGAAAGAAAACTTGGGTTGCCTCCCAAGAAGCGCTTATTTACAGTCTTAAGCTTGACCATACTTCTTTCAATCAACCGGGGTCGGCTGGGCCTAGAAGTGCAAGAACACTTCTCTTCCATGGGAGTCCTTCAAAGAGCCGATTTTGCTCATATGGCCAATTGCGCTTTCGCTTTGCTCTTTTCACTCTAAGTTTCATGGCCTTACTCCCTCCCGGCGGAAGTTTTGTTTCCACATGGTGAGCAACTCCAACTTCATCACCATTTGGTGCATCATTTGTCTTGCAAAGCTTCAGAGTCGCTTCCATGTTAAGATCTCCCTTCACCTCTGGAGACATTATATCGATCCTACACACATGACTCTCAAAAGGAGGGTTGTTATGTGAGTTAGTCAAATCAAAATCTACCCTACCTTCCTCTATATTCAGAGAGAGTTTTCCATTCTTTACGTCTATTATCGCTCCAGCTGTGACCAAGAACGGCCTTCCTAGAATGATGGGGAATTTAGAATTCCCGTTCATATCCAACACCATGAAATCTGTGGGAATGAAAAATTCCCCTACCCTTACGGGGACATTCTCTAGTATGCCTAGAGGAGTTTTGGTTAAGCCATCCGCAAATTGTAAAGTGAATTTTGATGGACTCAATACCTTGGTTCCCAACCTCTCCAAGATAGTAAGTGGCATCAAGCTCGCACTATCCCCTAAGTCACATAAGGCTTGGTCTATTTTCACTTCTCCAATTGAGCAAGCAATAGAGAAACTACCTGGATCTTTTAGTTTAGGAGGCATATTAGTTTTTATCATGACATTGTGCTCCTCAATTAAACTCTTAGTTTCTATTTCTACTTGCTTTTGCTTGACCAACCTTTGTGGGAAAGGTATTGGGGGTTGGTAAGGTGCTGGAGGGACATACTTTGGCTCTATCTCTTCATCTTCGCTCGTGTCCTCCTCACATTCCACATCCTTTTCAACTACCCCAAGGTTATCATCCCTCAAGTATATGGCATTACAATGTTCATTGGGATTAACTTTGGGTTGTCCCAGAAACGTACCCTTGGGTCTAGAATATGTACTAGCTTGTTGGGCAATCTGAGTTTCTAACATCTTATTATGGATGGCTAAGTTATCTACCTTAGATGCTAACTATTTTATTGCCTCATTGACTGCCCTACCTTGTTGCCTAAACTCTTCATTTTGTTTTGTTTGAGTTTCAACAAAACTTTCCAAAAGAGACTCAAGTTTACACTTTTGTAGCTGAGGATACCCCGATGTGGGTTTCCTATTACCTTGGCCTTCTTGAAATTCATGGTTCAACGTGTTGCTTTAGTTCCCGTAGGAGAGGTAAGGGCTGTTCTTCCTTCCTTGGTTGTAAGAATTTGGGGGAATATTGTTGGGAATTTGAGTATAAAACAAAATAACGCAGCGGAAAAAAATTCCCATCGAAGGATCCTTGCGAATGGTCATGATTTATGGTTAGAAGATTTACCTCTTCAAGCGATGACAATTGATTGAAATCGTCTATCACGAACACCGCACGAGCGATGTCTCTAAGGTATCCACACGAGCAGATCCCGTGAACGTCCAACGTCACGAACACGAAGCGTCTCTGCCTCACAGTGCTAGCTTTGAAAACCGAGACCTGCTGCTCACTGTCACTCTCTATGTGCGGCTAGGGTAAAAACCGTGTAGGCACAATAGCTTAAGTGGTCTACTTATAGTAGCACCTACTTAAATGAGTTAGTGAGCAGCGTTTGACCTAAGCCCCATGTACTATGCGCTAGGCCCAATAGAAGAGTCCAACTCTCCTTTTAATGCTTCTTTTGATCTGCTCTTATGTGTGTGACCCTATAGGTTCCCAAAACGTTAGTAGTAATATTAAATCCCATTTAATATTACAAACAGTGAGCGGTATCTAGCAATACATCACTGCCACCTAAGTAGTGAGAAAGTCAGTGATTTGACGAAACCTTTCTGTGACAAATATTCATGTGTATTATTATCCCTTTGTCCATATATCTATATTGAACACAAGACATAGAATGTGTCACCCTTGTATGGTTCAATATCATGTTCCCCGATACCCGAGTAGACTTAACAACAAATGAGGTCAATATATCATATTGACTCATTTCAGCACGGCCATGCATTTTACAGTCTCACTCTATCAGGGCCCCCACAGATATTACTCCTGTTATGTAGGAGGGACAAATTCCATCTAGGTCACTCACATCCCTCTGCATGGCTCGTGGTATGCCCAATGACCGTCTTTATAATCATCCTATTACAGATGACGTTTGACGATATTAAAGCACGCGACTCCTCATGTAGGGATCGTAGCGATTTCAGGTCGAAGGACTGCATACACCATTGTTACTATGAGAACTACTTATGACACTCACATAACGCTCCATGTAGTGTTCTCATGGTGGGTCAATCCAGTACATCATTACTCTAATGTGTACCTATGTGGCGACTCGATATCTCATATCCATGACCCGTGAGATATGGTCATCAGTCTGCACACATAATAGTCTCAATGTATTATTATTGTCCTTATTAATAAAATACTTGACTACGGATATTTAAGAATAGGATTTTATTGTTCAATAGTGTCTCACGATCAAGTCATGTACTTGATATTCTATTAAACTGAAATTTCTATTCTAAGGACTTTATTATGTTTAAACAAGTAACACAATAAACTGGAATGCCTTATATCATATATATATATATATATATATATATATATATATATATATATATATATATATATATATATATATATAATGGCAAGATACAAATGTAAGTCTAAGAAATACACTGGCCTCTAGGGCTTACACCAACAATCTCCCACTAGCACTAGAGCCAATCAGGCATAAATCTAATGCCCATCGATCTAGTGTGACCTTCACGCTTCTGTTGAGCAAGAGGTTTCGTAAGTGGGTCAACAACATTATCAAGCGTTGGTACTCTGCATATTTTCACATCTCCTCTATCGATAATCTCTCGAATGAGATGGAAGCACCTAAGTATATGTTTGGATCGCTGATGAGATCTAGGTTCCTTAGCTTGTGCAATGGCCCCATTGTTATCACAATAGAGATCAATGGGGTCCACAATACTAGGAACTGTACCAAGCTCAGCAATGAACTTCCTGATCCAAATAGCCTCCTTTGCTGCATTGGAGGCAGCAATATACTCAGCCTCTGTAGTAGAATCGGCGACTATCTCTTGCTTTGAACTCTTCCAGCTCACCGCCCCGCCATTCAGGCAGAACACATAACCAGATTGCGATCTGGAATCATCCTTATCGGTTTGGAAGCTAGCATCGGTGTAACCTTTTACAGCAAGCTCTTCCTCGCCTCCATATACCAAGAACGAATCCTTAGTTCTTCTCAAGTACTTAAGGATGTTCTTGACAAAGAGACAGTGACTTTCACCGGATCGATCGGTTACCTGCTCGTTATGCTTAAAGCATACGATACATCTGGTCGAGTACATAACATGGCATACATGATAGATCCAATTGCGGATGCATATGGAATCTTACTCATGCGATCCCTTTCTTCTTGAGTGGAAGGGGATTGTGCCTTTGATAGGCATATACCATGTGACATAGGCAAGAGTCCTTTCTTGGATTCATGCATGTTAAAGTGTCTCAACACTTTGTCTATGTATGTACTCTGACTTAGGCCAATCAATTTCAGCGATCTATCCCTATAGATCCTGATTCCCAATACATAGGTAGCTTCACCCAAATCTTTCATAGAGAAGCAATTCCCTAACCATGTCTTTACATTTTGTAGTGTCGGGATGTCATTTCCAATGAGTAATATGTCATCTACATATAACACCAGAAAAAACAACAATGCTCCCACTAACCTTCTTGTAGACACAAGGTTCATCTTCATTTTTGATGAATCCGTACTGTCTTACAGCATCATCAAAATGAAGGTTCCAACTTCTGGAAGCTTGCTTCAATCCATAGATTGATCGCTGCAATTTACATACCTTTCCGGCATCCTCTGAAATGCCAAAGCCTTCAGGTTGTGTCATGTACACATCCTCAAGAAGCTTTCCATTAAGGAAAGCAGTTTTGACATCCATCTGCCATATCTCATAATCATGGTATGCAGCGATAGCAAGTAAGATCCGGACGGATTTAAGCATCGCAACAGGCGAAAAGGTCTCATCATAGTCGACACCATGAATTTGCTTGAAACCCTTAGCGACCAATCGTGCCTTAAAGGTGTGAACCTTACCATCCATGTCAGTTTTCTTTTTGAAAACCCACTTGCACCCTATGGGTTTCACCCCTTCAGGTGGCTCTACCAAGGTCCATACCTGGTTGGTGTACATGGAATCCATCTCAGATTTCATGGCCTTAAGCCACTTCTCAGATTCTGGTCCAGTGATGGCCTCCTGGTAAGTCACAGGCTCATCTTGATCCATGAGCAATACATCACCTTGTGGAGTCATGAGAAATCCACATCTCTCAGGCTGGTGACGTATCCTGTTAGACCTACGTTGGTCTTGTGCTACTGGAGCAGGTTGTTCCTCCACAACATTTTGTGAAGGTTGATCATGTTCCACCAATGGTAGGTCACTACTCTGTGATTCTTGAATTTCTCCAAGTTCTATCTTCCTCCCACTGGTTCCTATGGAGATAAACTCATTTTCTAGGAATACACCAGTCCGTGCGACAAACACTTTGCCTTCGGAAGGATTATAGAAATAGTACCCCTTGGTTTCTTTGGGATACCCCACAAAGAAGCATTTATCAGATTTGGGATCAAGCTTATTATAAACTTGACGTTTTACGTATGCTTCACAACCCCAAATCTTCATAAAAGACATGCTGGGTCGTCTACTAGTCCATATCTCATATGGTGTCTTTTTTACCGCTTTGGATGGAACACGGTTAAGTGTAAAAGCTGCTGTTAATAGAGCATGCCCCCAGAAAGAGTTTGGAAGGTTTGCATGACTCATCATAGACCGAACCATGTCCAACAAGGTTCGATTTCTCCTCTCAGAAACACCATTCCATTGTGGTGTTCCAGGTGGAGTGAGTTGAGATAAAATTCCACACTCTCTCAGGTGATCATTGACACGGACTCGGAAAGTGTACCGGTTCGTTGCAAGTAATAAAACGGTAAGACCGGATATCGTTCTCAGGGATCGTGGACAATTACCACTTCGCAAATTTGACTACTATCTAGGCGATCGAATTTTGGAGTGAAGGTTGTTCTAACATCTAACAAGCAAACAAGAAGAAAATGTTTTTGTTCTTTTTGGATTTTTTTCAAACAGTTAATTGTGAAAACAGAAAGATGAATAACAATGAGATAGAATTGCTAGGGTTAAACTAAGCTAATCCTCCCTTGATTGTTATGAAATGATAACTAACACAGTTCCTAGTTCTATTATGACAATCAAGTCTTTTCTGAGATACTCAAGCCTAATTCCTTAGGTGCATTGAGCCTAAAACCCCAAGTTAAACCCTAATTCCTTAGGTGGATTAACCTGAGATTTTGCATTAAGTAAAGACTTATAAGATTGCAAGCACCTCAAGACCTATTCCTAGGCTCATGAACTACTCGGCATTTGATTCATGAGCAAGCTCTAACACCAACCTTCCAGTCATCTATTAAAGCAACTAATCATTCCTAGGGTGATCAAGCCTAAGAAAGCATTAAGCATGGAATCAAACACTCATAAAGAACAAGGAAACTGCATTATAATCAAGTCATTTTACAACCAAGTTCAGATAGCAATAGTCTAACCCCAACAAAGGGGAGTTTAGCTACACATAATTGAAAACAAAACAAAAGAGAGAATTACAGAGATGAACAAAGGAGGGAGCTCCATGGAATGATGCACAGCAGCCACAGCAGCAGAGGATCTCTCTTTAGGGTTTTCTGAATGCCTTTTCTTCTGTTCTGCTCAGTTCTTTTATTACTCGTGGCCGGTCACGGCCGTGATAGCCATCACGGCCAGGCCGTGACGGGTTCTGTCTCTTCCAGTTCTGGCCAAACTACTCTTTCGCGAGGCGAGCACTTATTTCGCGACGCGAGCCGACTTTTGATGCCCGTGATCCCCATCACGGCCAGGCCGTGATCGTCTCTGACTTTTGGAGGTTTCTGGGTCACGGCCGTGATCGTCTCTGACTTTTGGTGGTTTTGGCACAATCACTCTCTCGCGAGGCGAGCTATCATTCGCGTCGCGAACCAACTTTTCACGCCCTTGATCTCTATCACGGCCAAGCCGTGATCGTCTCTGACTTTTTGCTGGTTTTGGGTCACGGTAGTGATAGCCATCACGGCGGCCGCCGTGACGGATTCTCGACTTTTGGCCCCCTTCTTCTTCGTTTTCAGGCCTTCTCTTCATCTCAGCTTCCTCATGGCTAAAACTTGGGCATTTAATCAAAAATCCCTGCAAAACAACACACAATACCACCTTATCCGTTCCAAATGAAAAACTAAACAAAATCCAACTAAAATGGCCTAACTAAATGCAAATGCATGCAGAAATGTACATGGAAAATGAGGTGAAATCACACTCATCAAATCACCCCAAGCTTAAGATGTTGCTTGTCCTCAAGCAAAAACCAAGGCCATAAGATGAAAACAACCAGGACATTGATAGTGAACTAAGAACCCGAGTAAAATGATCCAAGCAACAAAAGTCAATTATTTCAGCAAGAGACAATCAATTCAAGTCCAATTAGGGGCTTAGTTTCCCTAGACTCACATTCTCACTAATTCGGGCACTCTATCTCACTTGCAGCTCACCCCAAGCTTGTTCATTTGCTTGGATCTCTTTCTTGCCTCACTCACTCAAGTGTTAAGGAAATATGACATTTCACTCCATTTTCCTCAAAGAATGATTCCTACCATAAGCTTGACTATCAACCAAATATTCACTTTATTAATGAAAACATCTAAGAATCAAGAGGTCTTATTCTTTGGTTGTAATGGGGCCATGGGATCAATTTTCAGGTGGGAATTTCAAGAACAGGAAATTTCAAAAGGCTATACAAACAATCAAGCATTGCAAGGCACGACCTTCTAAAATACCTTTCTTTGGGTTTCAGTTTACTCTTCCACCATTCTTTCAAAAAAAATTTTTTTTCTTTTTTACTTCTCATTCCTTTTTGTCATCCCCTTCCCCATTTTTATTTCTTTTTCTCTTCTGTTTTTTTTTTGTTTGGAGAATAGGAGATTTTGCAATTCAAGAGAAGTAAAAAAAATTTTCAGATTCATTTTTTTCTTTTCATCATCCCAAACTTTCAACTACATTTTCCAACCCATTTTTGCACAGTACTTTAGAAGGTCCCTCATAAGCATATTTAACACAACATTTCAGGGTACCAAGAAAAGCATGCTATTCATTCAGGCTCAAAATGGGGCAACTAAGGGTAGCATTATTCATTCAAAGCTCAGAAGGCCAGAAAAAACACCTATTGCCTCAATCCTTTTCAAAAATATTCTCAAAAATTTTCAAGTTTCGAAATGGTTTCAAGTCAAGTTCTAGAGAAAAACAATCCAAGAGGAAAACACTCTACACAAAGAACGGGGGCAGATTTAGTGAGTGCCCCCTAATGGCTCAAAAGCTCACATTTATCAGTTCAAGAACCAGTGAGAACACAAATCCATAGAAACACATGCTAATCATCAACTATCCAAGAACATCTCAAGCATATTTAATGAAGCCATATCACAAGAATATAAAATCAGGGTCCAAAAATTCACTATCACAGAAAAATTGGCACTTAGCTCTCACAATCAGATGCTCAATCTAAGCAAGGGGCAATTAATTCATGTGATCATGCAAGACTAGAGCCTATATGAATGCAATATTTACAATGCAAGCAAAAAGATTACCCCTACCCCAAGCTTAAAGACTTACATTGTCCTCAATGTAAATAATTAAGTTTAGAGAGGGGAGAAAATTGGAACAACTCACCAAAGTGGTAGTGGTCTTTGAATCACATGCTTTCTGGTTTTGTTTCCTTCTGCCCTTCTTCTCCTCCTTCCTTCAAAATCTGGAATCACTCAACAAACTATTAACAAACCTCTTGAGCTTCTCAAATTATTCAAGAGGGGAAATCAAAAACAAAAGAGAAGATGAAAAAAAAAAAAACAAATGGGGTTGCCGCCCAATAAGCGCTTCTTTAACGGCACTAGCTTGACGGATGGTTTCTAAGATGGTGCCTCAAGAGGGATGGAGACTGCCTGACGATTAAAATCTCCTCCAAGGTAGTGCTTGAGCCTGTGCCCATTGACAAAGTGAAAGTATTTCCCGATGATGGATTTTCCAATTCAAACTGAACCAAACGGAGAAACCGACTTGACATAGAATGGGCCCGACCATCTTGATCTCAATTTGCCGGGGAAAACTTGAGTCTTGAGTTGAACAAAAAAACTGATCGGCCTTCTTCAAATTGCTTGGGAAGAATGTACTTATCATGCCGAACTTGGTTCTTTCCTTGTATATCCTGGCACTCTCATAAGCCAAGAGTCGGAACTCATCCAACTCATTCAATTGAAGCATCCTCTTATCCATGGCCAGCCTTGTATCAAAGTTTAGGGCCTTCACCGCCCAAAAAGCACGGTGTTGTAGCTCTACCGGAAGGTGACATGATTTCCGAACACTAATTGGTACGATGACATACCAATAGGCGTCTTATAAGCAATCCGATAGGCCCAAAGTGCATCATCCACTTTCTTCGCCCAATCCTTCCTTGCATTGTTCACGCTTTTTTTCTAAAATCCTCTTCAACTCCCGGTTGGACAATTCCACTTGCCCACTTGGTTTGGGGATGGTATGGTGTGGTAACTTTGTGGTTCACCCCAAACTTGGCAAGCACCGCATTGAACTCCTTATTGCAAAAGTGGGTACCCCCATCACTAATGATAGCCCTAGGGGTCCCAAACCGGGTAAAAATATTCTTCCTCACAAAACTCGATCACAGTTCTTGCATCATCTTTCGAGTTGGCATGGCTTCCACCCACTTGCTCACATAATCAACTCGCCACCGAATGTACTTGTTGTTGTAAGATGACGGGAAAGGACCCATGAAGTCAATCCCCATACGTCAAAGAGCTCCACCTCTAATATACCCTTTAAGGGCATCTCATTTCTCTTGGAAATACTGTCGGTCCTCCGGCATTTATCACAATTCATCACCCAAGCTCGGGAGTCCTTGAAAATAGTGGGCCAAAACAACCCGCTTTGCAAAATCTTCATGGCGGTCCTCTCACCACCAAAGTGTCCTCCATAGGGTGAGTTGTGGCAGTGGGTCAACACCCCATTAATTTCTTCTTCGGTATGCACCTCCTCGAATTCCATCCGAACCTCTTTTTGAAAAGATACGGCTCATCCCAAATATAGAACTTGGCATCATGAATGAGCTTCTTCCTCTCATTGCGCATTGAAGTCCTTAGGAATTTTATTGGCCGCCTTGTAATTTGCAATATCCGCAGAACCAAGGTGCCACTTGCACCACAAACAACTGTTCATCCGGGAATTCCTCTTGAATTGGCAACTTTGCTTCGCTTGGACATCGCTTGTGGAAGCCTGGACAAATGGTCGGCTACCATATTCTCCACTCCTTTCTTGTCCTTTATTTCCAAATCAAACTCTTGGAGTAGCAAGATCCACCTAATAAGCCTTGGCTTAGCATCCTGTTTATTCATAAGATATCTCAAAGCGGAATGATCGGTGTAGACTGTAGTTTTACAACCAATCAAGTAGGATCTAAATTTATCAAAAGCAAATACCACAGCAAGCAATTCTTTTTCAGTCGTAGTGTAATTCAATTGGGCATCATTAAGCACCACGAGTGGCATAGTAAATGACATGCAACACTTTGTTTTTTTCTTTGGCCCAAAATGGCTCCCACCGCATAGTCACTTGCATCACACATTAGCTCAAAAGGTAAACTCCAATCTGGAGGTGCAATGACCGGTGCGGTGGTGAGTTTTTCTTTCAAAATTTTGAAGGCATGCATGCAATCATCATCAAATATAAAAGGAGTATCAGCTACCAAAAGCTTGCATAAGGGTTTCACAATTTTTGAAAAATCTTTTATGAACCTTCTATAAAAACCCGCATGCCCTAGGAAGCTTCTAACACCTTTCACATTTAAGGGAGGAGGAAGTTTCTCAATCACTTCAATTTTGGCTCTATCAACCTCCATCCCCCGTGATGAAATTTTGTGCCCAAGAACTATACCCTCCTTAACCATGAAATGGCATTTTTCCCAATTTAAAACGAGGTTAGTTTCTTGGCACCTTTTTAGAACACTGGCAAGATTATTCAAAAGCGGTTATCAAAAGAATCACCAAATACAGAAAAATCGTCCATAAATACCTCAATAAATTTCTCATTCATATCAGAAAATATGGATAGCATGCACCTTTGAAAAGTGGCGGGTGCATTGCACAACCCGAAAGGCATTCTCCTGTATGCATAGACTCCATAAGGGCAGGTGAAAGCGGTCTTCTCTTGGTCCTCTGGGTCAACCACAATCTGGTTATACCCAGAGTATCCATCAAGGAAACAATAGAAAGCATGGCCCGCCAACCTCTCTAGCATCTGATCAATGAAGGGTAATGGAAAGTGGTCTTTTCTGGTGGCCTCATTCAGTCTTCTGTAATCAATGCATACCCTCAATCCAGACACGGTCCTAGAGGGAATAAGTTCATTCTTTTCATTAGCTACCACTGTCATCCCCCCTTTCTTCGGCACAACTTGGACCGGACTCACCCATGGACTATCGGAGATGGGATAGATAATGCCCGCATCCAACAACTTCACAATCTCCTTCCTCACAACTTCCTTCATATTCGGGTTGAGTCTTCTTTGCGGTTGCCTAACCGGCTTGAATTTTTCCTCCACACGGATTTTGTGCATGCAAAAGGAGGGGCTTATCCCTTTCAAATCGGACATAGACCATCCGATTGCAGATTTGTGCTCCCTAAGCACCCTCAACAGCCTTCTCTTCTTCCAAGGAATTCAACCCACTATCGATGATAACTGGGAATGAAGAGTTCATCCCAAGGAAAGCATAACAGAGATGGGATGGCAATTCTTTCAACTCTAGCACCGGTGGGTCACCCTTGTCTTCAATTCTCACATCTTCCACCACTTTGTCTTCATCAGTATTCACAACCAGACAAGCCTCCAGAGATTTAATCATGAGATCAACTTCTTCTGCACATACTTCTTCTTCTACATCCTCTACCATTAGAGCGGCTTCTAACGAATCTTCAAACTTCTGGTGCAAACTCTTGTCAGATAATGAATCAATGAGGTCCACTATCATGCATGTGTCCTTGTCGCTTGGGTGCTTCATCGCTTCAAACACATTAAAAGTGACCTTTTCGTCTTGTACTCGAAGCACCAATTCCCCTTGATTGACATCGATCAAGGCTCTACCTGTTGCTAGGAATGGTCTCCCAAGAATCAGAGGAGTATCACCATCTTCAGCCATATCTAACACCACAAAATCTCTTTGGAAAAATGAACTTATCTACCTTCACCAACAAATCCTCCACAACACCATAGGGATATGTAATTGAGCTGGTCCGCCAGTTGAAGAGAAATCCCTGTTGGTTTTACTTCACCAATCCCCAGCTTCTTGAAAATGGAGAGCGGCATCAGATTAATACTTGCCCCTAAATCGCACAATGCTCTCCCTATGTTCAGATGACCTATAGTGCATGGGATGGTGAAACTGCCCGGGTCCTTCATTTTTACTGGCAGCTTCCTTTGAAGTATAGCGCTGCACTCTTCAGTAAGCATAACTGTCTCTCCTCCTTCCACCTTCTTTTGTTTGTAAGGATCTCCTTCATGAATTTTTGCGTAGGAAGGCATCTCGTGAGAGCTTCAAAGAAACGGGATGTTTATTTGTAGCTTTTTGAATACATCCAGGAACTTAGAAAACTGCTGATCTTTTGCCTCTTTCTTCAACCGTTGGGGGTACGGGATTCTGAAATATGGGGGCAGCTCCTTGGGATTATCAACCTCTTCCAGAATCTGTCTTCTAGTCTTCTTCTTCGCAAATTCTTCATCAACCAATTTCTCCCTCTCTGCGGTTCTTGACTTCTACATCAATAGGGATAGAGGTAGTACCTTGGGAAGTTCCGGGTTCTTCATTGTTTACCTCTTCAAACTGCCCCTTATCAATTCCAAAGATCACTTGTCTTCTCTTCCTTCTCTTTTTCTTGTGGATTTAACACTCTCCCACTTCTTGTAACAATGGCCTTACAATCTTCCCTTGGGTTCTTCTCAGTATCCCCATGCAATTGTCCCTGAGGTCTCTCTGCCATCTGCCTTGCTAGTTGGCCCATTTGATGCTCCAAGTCTTGATTGAGGCATTCTGATTCTTTATAGTCTCTTGAGTAGCTTGCATGAACTGGCCTAGAAGGTTCTCCAATTTGCTTGAACTCTCTTGAGGAGGCTTTGCTTGAGTATTTGAACTGTGTCCTTGTCTCCAACTAAAGTTGGGATGATTGCGCCACCCCGGATTGTAGGTGTTGGAGTAGGGATCATTTCTAGGCCCTTGGTTGCCCATATAATTTACCTCTTCTTGTCCCGAGCTTCCAACCACATTGATCTCACAGTTTCCATTTGCATGGTTGCCTCCACAGAAATCACACACCGAGGCACCTTGAACTTGAACAGCTTGCGGTTGAGAATTTCTGCAGTTGAACCGACCCCAATTGCTTGGTAAGAATAGCCATTTGTGCCTTGAGAGCGCCAATTTCATCCAGCTCTAGAACACCTCTATTGACCATTGACCGAGAACTAGGCATTTGATAGTCATTGTTAGCCATGTTCTCAATCAAGTCCTTTGCTTCTTCGGTGTCTTTTGACTCAATGTCCCTCCCTGCAGCCGCTTCAATCATACTTCTTGAATTCCTGTTGAGCCCATTAACAAAAGTTGCGACCTCTTTGCCATGTCTCTAGTTCATGATTTGGACAAGTTGTGAGTAAAGACTTGAATCTCTCCCAAGCTTCATAGAGCAACTCACCATCCCTCTGTGCAAAGGCATTGATCTCTGATCTCAGTTTAATCATCCTTGACGGAGGGAAGAAGCGAGACAAAAATTTGTCGACCAAGTCGTTCCAGGTGATGATGCTTCCATGAGGATGAGATTGAAGCCATTCCTTAGCTCTATCCCTCAAAGAGAAAGGGAAAAGCCTTAACCGAATGGCCTCATCGGAAGCTCCGTTTAACTTGATGGTGTCACACAGCTCAATGAAAGTACCAATGTGAGCATGAGGATCTTCACTCTCCAACCCTCCAAATTGGTTTTCTTTGCACAAGGTGGAGAAGTGATGCCTTGATTTCGAAATTATTGCAGGCCACTGCAGGTCTCACAATCGGAGTTCCACATCTATCAACTCTAGGGGAAGTGTAGTCCCCCATTGTTCTCCTTGGTGCATTCTCTTTCGCCATGGTGACATTTGCTACTTCAATTTGTGGTTCTTGCACACCGGGTAACTCAACTTGCTGCTCTTGTCTACTAGAAGATGCTCTTTCTCTGTTCTGTCTTGCCTTGGTTTTCTTTCTATTCCTTCTGCAGAGTCTCTCGATCTCAGGTTCGAATTGGAGTTCACCTGGGTCGATTGTACCTCGCATACACTGAACAAACGGAGTAGCACAGAACAAACAGAAAAACAGCACTTGCAGAAATTCACAGCAGAGATACAGACAATAAGAACGAAAAAACACAGTAGGAAAACAGTAAAAATGCCTAAATTAGGAGTCCCCTTTGGTACTCGTGATATTGGCACACCGATCCCCGGCAACGGCGCCAAAAACTTGACACGGACTCGGCAAGTGTACCGGTTCGTTGCAAGTAATAAAACGGTAAGACCGGATATCGTTCTCAGGGATCGTGGACAATTACCACTTCGCAAATTTGACTACTATCTAGGCGATCGAATTTTGGAGTGAAGGTTGTTCTAACATCTAACAAGCAAACAAGAAGAAAATGTTTTTGTTCTTTTTGGATTTTTTTCAAACAGTTAATTGTGAAAACAGAAAGATGAATAACAATGAGATAGAATTGCTAGGGTTAAACTAAGCTAATCCTCCCTTGATTGTTATGAAATGATAACTAACACAGTTCCTAGTTCTATTATGACAATCAAGTCTTTTCTGAGATACTCAAGCCTAATTCCTTAGGTGCATTGAGCCTAAAACCCCAAGTTAAACCCTAATTCCTTAGGTGGATTAACCTGAGATTTTGCATTAAGTAAAGACTTATAAGATTGCAAGCACCTCAAGACCTATTCCTAGGCTCATGAACTACTCGGCATTTTATTCATGAGCAAGCTCTAACACCAACCTTCCAGTCATCTATTAAAGCAACTAATCATTCCTAGGGTGATCAAGCCTAAGAAAGCATTAAGCATGGAATCAAACACTCATAAAGAACAAGGAAACTGCATTATAATCAAGTCATTTTACAACCAAGTTCAGATAGCAATAGTCTAACCCCAACAAAGGGGAGTTTAGCTACACATAATTGAAAACAAAACAAAAGAGAGAATTACAGAGATGAACAAAGGAGGGAGCTCCATGGAATGATGCACAGCAGCCACAGCAGCAGAGGATCTCTCTTTAGGGTTTTTCTGAATGCCTTTTCTTCACATTCGCTTTCGAGTTCTTTTATTACTCGTGGCGATCCACGGCCGTGATAGCCATCACGGCCAGGCCGTGACGGGTTCTGTCTCTTCCAGTTCTGGCCAAACTACTCTTTCGCGAGGCGAGCACTTATTTCGCGACGCGAGCCGACTTTTGATGCCCGTGATCCCCATCACGGCCAGGCCGTGATCGCTCTCGACTTTTGGAGGTTTTCGGTCACGGCCGTGATATACATCACGGCTAGGCCGTGATCGTCTCGACTTTTGGTGGTTTTGGCACAATCACTCTCTCGCGAGGCGAGCTATCATTCGCGCCGCGAACCAACTTTTCACGCCTTGATCTCTATCACGGCCAAGCCGTGATCGTCTCTCGACTTTTGCTGGTTTTGGGTCACGGCGGTGATAGCCATCACGGCCGTGCCGTGATGCATTCTCGACTTTTGGCCCCTTCTTCTTCAGTTTTCAGGCCTTCTCTTCATCTCAGCTTCCTCATGGCTAAAACTTGGGCATTTAATCAAAAATCCCTGCAAAACAACACACAATACCACCTTATCCGTTCCAAATGAAAAACTAAACAAAATCCAACTAAAATGGCCTAACTAAATGCAAATGCATGCAGAAATGTACATGGAAAATGAGGTGAAATCACACTCATCAATCATCAAACTCTAGGCTCAAATATTCACCACCTCGATCTGATCGAAGAGTTTTAATATTTTTACCAAGTTGGTTTTGTACCTCATTCTTGAATTCCTTGAACTTTTCAAAGGATTCCGATTTATGTTTCATAAGATACACAAATCCATATCTACTGAAATCATCAGTGAATGTGATGAAGTACTGAAAACCACCTCTAGCTAATGTGTTTAGGGGTCCGCATACATCGCTATGTATAAAACCCAAAAGATCGTTAGCTCTTTCACCTTTTTCGGTGAATGGAGCTTTAGCCAACTTTCCCAATAAATAAGACTCACATATCTCATATGATTCATAATCAAATGAGTCCAAGAGTCCATCTTTATGGAGCTTCGAAATGAGCTTCTCATTTATATGGCCTAAACGACAATGCCAAAGATAAGACGGGTTCAACTCATTTGGTTTGAACCTCTTAGTATTTATGTTATAGATGGGCATTTCAAGATCAAGGACATAAAGCCCATTACTCATGTGTGCACTAGCATAGAAAATATCATCCAAATAAATAGAACAACTTTTGTTCTTTATTATAAAAGAAAAACCAATCTTTTCCAAACAAGAAACGGAAATGATATTCCTGCTAATTGCAGGCACAAAATAACAGTTCTCTAACTGAATAGTAAGCCCAGTGGGCAAAGTCAATACATAAGTCCCTACAGCTAAAGCAGCAACCTTTGCTCCATTTCCAACTCGTACGTCGACTTCGCCATTTGCCAATGGTTTAATCCTGTTTAGATCCTACACATTTGTACAAATGTGAGAACCACATCCAGTATCTAATACCCATGATGTAGAAGTAGATAAATTGACTTCTATAACAAACACACCTGAAGTGGAAGTCTCACTTCCTTTCTTCTTCTTGATTTCTTCCAGGTATTTTGGGCAGTTCCTCTTCCAATGTCTGGTCCGACCACAATGGAAGCAATTGCCTTCCTTAGCCACACCACCCACAGGCTTCAAGCCAGAAGCACTGGGCTTGATCTTGTTGATGGCCTTGCCCTTGCCCTTGCCCTTTTGTTTATGCGTGGCCTTCTTGGGCTGCTTCTTGCTATTTCTAGCCTGGACCATCAAAATGGCCTCCCCCTTTCCTTTGTTAATATTTTGTTCAGCAGTTCTCAACATGCTCAACAATTCTGGCAAAGGTTTGCCAAGATCATTCATATTATAGTTCATGACAAACTGACTATAGCTCTCAGGCAACGATTGCAGAACTAAGTCGGTGGCCAACTCTTGGCCTAAAGGAAATCCCAGTCTCTCGAGATTCTCAATGTACCCGATCATCTGGAGTACATGAGGACTCACAGGGTTTCCTTCTGCCAATTTACACTGGAAAAGGGCTCTGGAAACTTCGAACCGCTCATGCCTTGCTTGCTCTTGGTAGAGCAGCTTGAGGTGCACGATCATATCGTACGCCTCCATGGTCTCATGTTGCTTTTGCAGCTCAAGTCATGGTAGCAAGCATAAGATAGCCAACGTCTAAGGCGTCATCCTGATGCTTCTTATAAGCATCCCTATCAACCCTAGGAGCACTTGAAGCCGGTGGCTCCTCAGGAATAGGCTCCTCAAGAACATACAGCTTTTTCTCATGTTTGAGGACAATCCTCAAGTTTCTGTACCAGTCCAGAAAATTTGTTCCGGATAGTTTGTCCTTCTCAAGGACGGATCGCAATGACAGGTTACTTGATGTATTTGATGCCATGGTAATCTACAGAGATAAATATGCAAAATATAAGTATCATGCCATGAAGTTATTTAATAAGGTCTTTAATTAAATACGCCTCCCACTATTTTACTCAAAACAATGACCCTCATCATTGATTCGGAAAATCCCGTTGGAAGATTTTCTAGTGGGCCAAGATCCATATTTCACCTAGCTTTAAGTCAGCTTTGGCTGATCACTCAAAATTCGGTTATATAGGTAGGAAACACTTTTCGATTGCATCTCATGCAACTCTTGGACAGTTGGGTGAATAACTCTTATTCTAATCCATCACATGGACCAAAGCCCTCTAAGCCTTTTAATCCTATTGAAGTTGGCCTAGTTAAGTCAGACCCAATGGATAGCAGTTGAACATTACATTTGTCCCATCGCATCTTACTAGTATAGATAAAGGTACCCCGCTTTGGCGGACCCACACTTAATCGATCCTAGTCTTGACGAGTGCCTTGCATTGGAAGGCCTTTAAATGTGACTTAATATTTCCTTTTGAGGGATTTGATTAAAATTTGATCTCATCATTTGTTAAACTCTTTAACTTACTATTTACATACACGCATCTCATACATATATAAGGCAAATAAATGTGATATGGTTATGGTCCCTAACGCATTGATTCTCCCAAGCCAATGAGAGAATCTAAACTGAAACCTAGGAGCGTCCAGGCTTCTCCAAGCATGATCTCCCACAGGATAACGTCTTCTTGTCTCCATCATTACATTACATAAACAGAAACCTCATTTTACATATGAGGGGAGTGAGATGAGAAAAGAATATACATATGGAATATAAGAGAAAGGCACGGCACGCAGGCCGTATTTCAAAATATAAACCAAAAGATTAAAGGACTAAGGCCATAACCATTCACCATACATTACCAAATAAATAATCAACCAATAATAATACACAATTATTATTGTTATTATTATTTTTTATTAATTAGAGATTTCAAAATCTGAATTTTGAAAACATAACATATATATAATAAATCACATTTATTGTAATTGATGTTACTATAAATCACATTTATTGTAATTGATGTTACTATAAATCACATTCATTGTAATTGTTGTTACTATAAATCACATTTATTGTAATTGATGTTATTATTAAATGGTGACATAAAATATTTCAAAAATTGAATTTCGAAATAACACACTACGCAGAGGTAGCACGGGATTCCCGCTTCCTTGGTGGCTAGGGCTTCAACCTCTCAACCCTAAAACCGCAAGGCCCGCAAGAACATGAACTCTTCATGTCTGAAACCCCTTAATGCCGCCAACAGAGAACTGAAACCAATCATGTTTAACATCAACACTTGACGCCATCGCAGAACATAATAAGGATTCCAGAACCAATGTACATATCGCATATATACATAAACATGCTATAGACGCATATATCATATACATACGAAAATTACAGAAACAAGGTTTCGCAAAAACGGATGCAAATGATTTTCAGAAAACAATTTTCAGAAAAACGATTCACGTTATAAACATGTTATCATACATAACAGGTAAACCACGTAACAGAATCATGGTTTTGCAAGCGGGTCTGATACCACTGTTGGGAATTTGAGTATAAAACAAAATAACGCAGCGGAAAAAAATTCCCATCGAAGGATCCTTGCGAATGGTCATGATTCATGGTTAGAAGATTTACCTCTTGAAGCGATGACAATTGATTGAAATTGTCTATCACGAACACCGCACGAGCGATGTCTCTAAGGTATCCACACGAGCAGATCCCGTGAACGTCCAACGTCACGAACACGAAGCGTCTCTGCCTCACAGTGCTAGCTTTGAAAACCGAGACTCCGCCGCTTTGTCACTCTCTATGTGCGGCTAGGGTAAAAATCGTGTCGGCACAATAGCTTAAGTGGTCTACTTATAGTAGCACCTCCTTAAATGAGTTAGTGAGCAGCGTTTGACCTAAGCCCCATGTACTATGCGCTAGGCCCAATAGAAGAGTCCAACTCTCCTTTTAATGCTTCTTTTGATCTGCTCTTATGTGTGTGACCCTATAGGTTCCCAAAACGTTAGTAGTAATATTAAATCCCATTTAATATTACAAACGATGTGATATCTAGCAATACATCACCGCCACCTAAGTAGTGAGAAAGTCGGTGATTTGACGAAACCTTTTCGTGACAAATATTCATGTGCATTATTATCCCTTTGTCCATATATCTATATTGAACACAAGACATAGAATGTGTCACCCTTGTATGGTTCAATATCATGTTCCCTGATACCCGAGTAGACTTAACAACAAATGAGGTCAATATCTCATATTGACTCATTTCAGCACGGCCATGCATTTTACAGTCTCACTCTATCAGGGGGCCCACAGATATTACTCCTGTTATGTAGGAGGGACAAATTCCATCTAGGTCACTCACATCCTTCTTCATGGCTCGTGGTATGCCCAATGACCGTCTTTATAATCATCCTATTACAGATGACGTTTGACGATATTAAAGCACACGACTCCTCATGTAGGGATCGTAGCGATTTCAGGTCGAAGGATTGCATACACCATTGTCACTATGAGAACTACTTATGACACTCACATAACGCTCCATGTAGTGTTCTCACGGTGGGTCAATCCATTACATCATTACTCTAATGTGTACCTATGTGGCAACTCGATATCTCATATCCATGACCCATGAGATATGGTCATCAGTCTGCACACATAATAGTCTCAATGTATTATTATTGTCCTTATTAATAAAATACTTGACTACGGATATTTAAGAATAGGATTTCATTGTTAAATAGTGTCTCACGATCAAGTCATGTACTTGATATTCTATTAAACTGAAATTTCTATTCTAAGGACTTTATTATGTTTAAACAAGTAACACAATAAACTGGAATGCCTCATATCATATATATATATATATATATAATGGCAAGATACAAATGTAAGTCTAAGAAATACACTGGCCTCTAGGGCTTACACCAACAAATATAGTTTGGTAACTTCGGGTTCGTGTCGTAGAAGTTGTGACAAGAGTTCACTTGTTCCCCCGAAGCACCGGATCCATGGGCAGTACCTCGTGGGCACTCCATTATGTCATGTCCCTGCATTCCACAAATCTTACAAACAATATTAGTAGCACCTATTGAACTCACGTTAGCCCTTTCAAGCTGATCAAAGCGTTTATTCAGTGAGTCAATTTTAGACATGATGAGATCAGTGCTATTCATTTCAAACTTACCCCCCGAAATCTTTTTTGGGTTATTACCTCTTTCCAAACCCCATTAGTGGTAGTTGGTGGCCACGTTTTCAATGATGTTGAATGCCTCAGTCAGAGGCCTATTCATAAAGGCTCCAACAGCTGTGGAGTCAAGTGACACCTTCGAAGAGTAATCCAATCCGTTGTAGAAGGTGTGCACTAACAACCACCTCTTAAGTCCATGATGTGGGCAAGACTCCAGCAATCCCTTGTAGCGATCCCAAGCTTCGGATAAGCATTCTCCGTCCTTTTGGAAGAAGCCGGTGATCTGAGTTCGTAGGTAAGCCGTCTTGGATGGAGGGAAGAATTTCTCCAAGAATGCCTGCTCCAGTTGGTCCCAAGTCGACAAGGTATTAGCGGTCACTTGCTTCAGCCAAGCTTTTGCCTTTCCAGTAAGAGAGGAGGGGAATAACCTCAAGCGAATAGCATCAACCGGGGCGCCATGAATTCTAATTGCATCGGTGAACTCCAAGAATGTCTCCATATGATCGGTCGGGTCCTCCGAGGGCAATCATCCGAATTGATGTTGCCTAATCATGCTAATTAGCATAGGCGGTATAGTGTAGTTCTCCGCCTAGATCTCTGGCCTAGCAATCCCAGTTCGCAAACCCCTCGCATTTGGGGATGCGTAGTCCTTCAGTGGTTTGGTATCCAGTAGATTTGCCATGAGTGGAATGAGAATCAACCTCTCTCTCTCTTTGTAGTCTCCTACGTCTATGAAAGGTCCTCTCGATTTCGGGGTCAACCACTATAAGGTTTCCAAGACTTAGGGATCTTTGCATAAAAGAGAAAAACCACAGAGAGATAGATACTCTAGGAAGAAAAAGAGATAAATGAAAAAAACGAAGATTTTTTTTAACAAAAAACAATTAAAAGGAAAATAAAAAGTCCAGAAATATCAATTTAAAAATTAAATTGAGATTCAAGATAGCACAGTCCCCGGTAACGGCACCAAAAACTTGATGTGTGCGATCCGGCAAGTGTACCGGATTCGTCGTCAAGTAATAAAAAGATATCGATCCCACAGAGACCGTGATCTCAAATCACAACTAATTATCAAATCGATTAAACTGGACTATATAAAAAAGATTTTGAAAAGGTTTTGATTTTGAAGTAAGAATCAAGTAATAATCAAATTTAAAATCACAATTAAACAAAATAGGAAAGCAATTCAAATTGAGGGTTTTTCAGATCAAAAGGGATTCCTAGGAATTGGGTTACCAACAAGATTGTTCATGTTACTAAATTGACTACCCCTTGTTAATTATCAAAATTGCTTTGAAGGTGAATTTATCCTAAATAAGTTAATGCTCTCTCTCGGGTTACAAAAACCGTGCCCAATTAAACCAACTCCTACTCTCGTGGTAGTTGAATTTAGATTGAACCCTTTAAGCTTTGTGACGATTTTTTAATCCTCGAAGGACCGCTGCTAACTCTCGTGATTTAAGTCCTAAGTCTGATTCTATATATCTGATACCTAAGTTCACCGCTAGGTTCCTCCTTAGAATATCTACGACACGCAAATAAGTGGCCACCGAATTTACGAGTAATTAAAACAATAGAAATCAGATCTAAAGCAAAATCGAAATTAACAAAGGTAAAACATCAATTCATAACATAAAAACAGATAGAAGAAGAAGAAGAAGAAGAAGAAGAAGAAGAAGAAGAAGAAGAAGAAGAAGAAGAAGAAGAAGAAGAAGAGGAGGAGGAGGAGAGATCCTAAAAATTTTCCTAAGTGTAGCAGCCCAAGAGTCCTCAGATTTGAGCCCCTAGGTCCTATTTATAAGGTTGGGCAATTTGAATCCTAAGCCAATACAAAAACCAGAACAAATCAGTTGTTGAAGATCCATAGATTGCGCGTCACGGCCGTGATGGCCATCACGGCCTGGCCGTGACAGCTTCTGCCTTGAATGTTGCTTCACTAAGTGGTCTGTCACGGCCGTGATGGGTATCACGGCCTGACCGTGACAGATTCTGCCTTGAAGGGGTCTGGCTCAGTTGACATGTCACGGCCGTGATGGGCATCACGGCCTGGCCGTGACAGATTATGACTTTTCCATTCTTCCTTTTCAGCTTCACTTGATCATGGTCGTGATGGGCATCACGGCTAGGCCGTGATCAGCTC
Source organism: Sophora flavescens (assembly GCA_030762895.1). Lineage (NCBI taxonomy): Eukaryota > Viridiplantae > Streptophyta > Magnoliopsida > Fabales > Fabaceae > Sophora > Sophora flavescens. Next base: position 33,341,108 of record CM061068.1, read on the forward strand.
TGTTTGCCTCATTTTCTTGTCTTCCAAGCTCCCATCTTCGTTCCAGCTCCAACGCAACTGATCCTGAGAAATTTAATCTTCGATTCCTGCATACAAGCACCACAAAACTACCTTACTTGTTCCAAGGTAAAATTAACAAATAATCAAATAAAATAAGGCTAAACTATATGAAAATGCATGCAAAATGTCAATGAATTATGAGGTGAAATCACACTCATCAGCGCCCATTTTCCTCCGGCATCCTACTGATTAGGGAGGATTTTCTTTAAAACCAGGTCTCCCGCACAAAATTATCTATAGCGAACCTTCTTATTGAAAGCCTTTGCCATTCTGCTTTGATACAATTACTCGTGACAGATAGCTGCTAGTATTTTCTCTTCTATCATGTTCAATTGCTTATATCGAGTTTTCACCCACTCAGATTCTTCCAATTCTGCTTCCGTCAAGACTCTTAGCGAAGGGAGTTCTACTTCGATAGGTGAGACAGCCTCCATCCCGTACACCAAAGAGAAAGGGGTTGCCCCAGTGCTTGATCGTATATTAGTCCAATAAGCATGTAGTGGATATGGAAGCATTTCGTGCCAATCTTTATAATTTACAAGCATTTTGGCAACGATCTTCTTGATATTTTTGTTTGCTGCTTCAACTGCACCATTAAGATTAGCAGCATTATCTGTGATTATCCTCTCTGGGATCCCGTATCTACAGATGATGTCCTTCTTGAGGAACTTGAGAAACACCTTTTGAGTTATGCTGGCATATGAAGCAACTTCTACCCATTTAGTGAAATAGTCTATCGCCACCAAGATGAAACGATGACCATTGAAAGCCTTGGGATTAATGGGACCGATGAGATTTATTCCCCACATCGAAAAAGGCCATGGGGATGCTAAATTGTGTAGTGGAAATGGAGGTGCATTAACCCGGTCTGCATACATCTGACATTTTTGGCATTTATGAACATGCTCTATACAATCTGACTCCATAGTAGACCAATAATAACCACTTCTCAAGATTTTCCTAGCCATCATGTGACCATTGGCATGAGTCCCACAGATTCCTTCATGAACTTCGATCATGATCAATTTAGCTTCGTGAGCATCCACACATCTGAGTAGGGTACCATAATGTCTTCTTTTATACAGGACTTCCTTGCTTAAGAAAAAGGACATAGCCAGTCTTCGGATGGTCTTTCTATTTGCTTCGCTCGCTTCTGTCGGGTATTTCTTGTTCTGAATATATTACTTGATATCATGATACCAAGGCTTACCATCAGATTCTCCTTCCACACGGGCACGATATGCTGGTTCATCTTACACTCTAACTTGGATGGGTTGGACATTGGTATGGATATCCAGCTTGGTCATGGTAGCCAGTGTGGCTAAAGCATCAGCAAACTGATTCTTGTCTCAAGTTAAATGCGAGAAAGTAATCTCGTCGAACTTTGCAATCAACTGAGTCAAGTATTTCTGATACGGAATCAACTTGGAGTCTTTGGTTTGCCATTCACCACTGACTTGGTAAATGATTAGAGCTAAATCCCCGAAGACTTTCAACTGCTTTATACCAAGTTCAAGTGCCATTTGTAATCCTCCAAGACATGCCTCGTATTCTCGCAATATTATTAGTACATTCAATTTTCAGTTTTACGGTCACGGGTCTTGCTTGCCGTTTGGTGAGATAACCACTGCTCCTATACCACTGCCATGCATATTGACTACTCCATCCAAATACATTTTCCACACATCTTCTTGTTCTTCATCTTCCTCGAGGGACATTATCTCTCCATCTGGGAACTCGGAATTGACAAGCCATCCATCCTCAAGAGGATTCTTTGCTAAATGATCAACAATCGCACTTCCTTTGATAGACTTCTGAGTCATATATTTGATGTCAAATTCTGGCAATATCACTTGCCACTTCGAAACTCTTAAGGAGATATGAGGACTTTCGAAGATATACTTCAAAGGATCCATTCGATAAATTAGCCAAGTGGTGTGATATAACATGTACTGTCTGAGTCTTCTGGAGGTCCACACTAGCGCACAACAAGTCTTCTCGATTGCCATATAACGAGCCCCACAGGCATTAAACTTCTTACTCAGATAGTAAATTGCGATCTCCTTCTTGCCAGATTCATCATGTTGTCCCAGTATTGCCCCCATTGAGGTTGGCAATATAGTGAGATAGAGTAACAATGGATGACCTTGGATAGGTGGTACCAATACTGGGGGATTTAGTAAATATGTCTTTATCTTTTTAAAGGCTTCTTGACAGTTATCATCCCATCTTCCCAGATTATTCTTCCTGAGGAGTCTGAAGATTGGCTCACATGTGCTGGTCAAATTTGCAATGAAGCGCGCAATGTAGTTCAACCTTCCAAGAAAACCCCTTACATCTCGCTCGTTCTCAGGTGCTGGCATATCACGTATTGCATTTACCTTGTTAGGGTCCACCTTTATTCCTTCTCTACTGACAACAAAGCCAAGTAAATTCCCTGCGGATGCACCAAAAGTACATTTTGCAGGGTTGAGCCGCAACTTGTACTTCCTTAGCCACTCGAACCGCTTTCGCAGAACTGCTACATGGCTTTCTTCTTCCTTGCACTTAGCCACTATATCATCAACATATACTTCTACCTCCTTATGCATCATATCATGGAACAATGCTACCATAGCACATTGGTAAGTGGCCCCATCATTCTTTAATCCAAAAGACATCACTTTGTAACAAAAAGTTCCCCAAGGAGTGATAAAAGTTGTTTTTTCTTTATCGTCATCATCCATGAGGATCTGATTGTACCCAGAATACCCGTCCATGAAATAAAACCTATGACTTCTGGCTGTACTGTCTACAAGGACATCAATACGAGGTAGGGGGAAATCATCCTTTGGACTGGCTTTATTCAGATCTCGGTAGTCCACGCACATTCTGACCCTTCCATCCTTCTTTGGTACTGGAACAATATTAGCTACCCATTCCGGGTGTCTAGCTACTTCCAGAAAGCCAGCCTCTACCTGCTTGGTCACCTCTTCCTTGATCTTCAACGACATCTCAGGATGTATCCTCCTTAATTTTTGCTTCTTTGGAACCACATCTGGGTATAAGGGAATTTTATGTGATGCTATCTCAGGATCTAAACCTGGCATATCTCTGTAAGACCATGCAAAAACATCCAGATACTCTTTGAATAGTGCAACCATTTCTTCACACTCTGGGTTATCCACTATTTTCAACTCTTTTTATCTTCCTCGGTTCCCATATCGATCACTTCTTCAATCTCATCATTCGAGCTAATCCCTTCCTCTGAACGTTTCACCATCTTTATGAATTCTTCAATGTCTTCTTCTTCCTCATCGGATTCAAGGTTGTATTCATCAACGGCCGTGAGGGAATCAGTAAATGAGTTTTCAAAGTTCCTCTCCTGAGGTAAACCTTTAGTGGAAGAAGTATTCCTGGAAGAAAAAGTCAGGAATAGGAGAAGTATAGGTGAGAGTCTAATTCATGAAAGAAAATCTTAAACAAAGTAAAGAAATGAAAGAGAGAGAAAAGAAATGACAGAACCAAAAGGAAAATACCAAACTACATTCTCATTCATGTCTCAAACAAAGTAAACATCAGTTCATATTTAGTATAATAAGATAATTACTTCATGGAAATAACATCAACAAACGGTTCAGATCGCCAATTATTGGGAACTTCATCTATTTCAGAGCTTAAGTTTTTTCCTTCCTCAGGCATGTTGGCAGCCATCCTGCTCCGAGAGCTGGTATTGTGAACTAGGGTTTGATTGGTGTCACCTTTCCTAGGTCGTGCAATGGTTCTCAAATTCTCAGAAGGATGTAACTCTATAAAGCATCCAAGAATCTCATTAGTAAACCCAAATTTTTTGTGTGTATGTATGCATGTGCAAGTTAACACCCTTTGTTTGATCGCGAGAGTGCTCTTAGGAAGACTGTCGTATACACCTATAGCAAGACTACTCATCTTGCAATCAAATCTAGTGGTATGGTTCCCTCTAGATTGAATACAGTTAGTGTCAAGTCCAAGGGATAATCCACTCCTCGATAGACCACACCCGTACTAGCAACGTCCTTATTTTTACGCAGAAAACACGTCATTTTTAGGGTAAAAATATAGTTGATGACGTATCTAAGGAAGAATACACTCCTTGATAGATATCATCTAAAAAAACGCTCGACAGACATTGATGAAATCTTCCATTCCATTACAAATATTTCGATACAAATCATGAGCCTTTGATCAAAATAAAAGAAACACATTGATAGTTTCCACAAAGCACTATGTTAAGAGTTTCATCTTCTTTTTACTGAACCCTTTGGCAAGTTTCCCAAAATGATTGATGAGCTCGGTCACCTTTGGTGGTATCTGAAGGAAATGGTTCATACGAATGTGGATGGGTGCTTCTTCAAATCGCTCCATGGTGTGATAAATTCTGGCAAGTGTACCGGATTCGTTGCCAAGTTATAAAAACATCGATCCCACAGGGACCGTGATCTCAAATCACAACAAATTATCAAATCAATTAAACTGGACTCTATAAAAAAGGGTTTTGAAAAGGTTTTGGTTTTTTAAATCAGAATCAAGTAGCAATCAAATTTTAATTTCGCAATTAAACAAAACATAAAGCAATTCAAATTGGGGGTTTTCAAATTCAAATGGGTTCCCAGGAATTGGGATACCACAAAATTGTTTATGTTACTGAATCGACTCCTCTCCTTGTTAGTTACCAAAATTTGTTTTGAATGCAAATCTATCCTAAATTAGCTAATGCTCCCTCTCGGGTTACAAAAGTCGTGCCCGATTAAATCAATCCCTACTCTCGTGGTAATTGAATTTAAATCGGACCCTTTGAGTTTTGTGACGATTCGTGAATCCTCGAAGGATCACTTCTAACTCTCGTGATTTAAGTCCTAAGTTCGATTCCTATAAATCCGATACCAAAGTTCACCACTAAGTTCGTCCCTAGTGTATCTATGGCACGCAAACAAGTGGCCACCGAATTCGCGAGTAATTAAAGCAATAGGGATCGAATCGAAAACAAATCTGAATTAACAAGAAATCCAAATCAATACATCACCATAAACGAGTTTCGGGCATAGCCCCAATTCCTAGAAACTATACTACTACTCAAGTCTTGTCATGATTGTAGCAAGCTTGGTTAAAAATAACATGAACTGAAAAATTCCTAAGAGAAGAGGAGGAGAAGAAGAAGAGAATTTCTCAATTATCCTATAGTAATCTGCCCACCAAAAGTTCAGTTTTAGACTTGAGCCCCTAGGTCCTATTTATAAGATTGGGCAGTTTGAATCCTAAACCAATACAAAAACCAGATAAAACCAGTTGCTGAAGATCCATGGAATGCGCGTCACGGCCGTGATGGCTTTTGCCTTGAACGTTGCTTCAATAAATGGTCTGTCACGGCCGTGATGGTCATCACGGCCTAGCCGTGACAGATTCTGCCTAGAAGGGTTCTGGCTTAGTTGTCCTGTCACGGCCGTGATGGGCATCACAAGCACCAAAAAACAACCTTACTCGTTCCAAGGCAAAATTAACTAATAAGCAAATAAAATAAGCCTAAGATATATGAAAATGCATGTAAAATGTCATGGAAATATGAGGTGAAAATCACACTCATCAAACTACCCCAAGCTTAAGATTTTGCTTGTCCTCAAGCAATAACTAAGGCCAGAAAAGTTAATCAATCGAAGCATGGACAGTGAATCTAGAACCCGAGTAGTGAATTCATGCAACAGACATATTCAATAAGAAACCAAGAGACAATCTATTTTAAGTCCAATTAGGAGATTAGGTTCCCCAGACTCACATTTCTCACCAATTCAGGCACTCTTCTCACATCACTCGTGTGTTTGAGGATATGTGATAATTCGCTCAATTTCCTCAAGGAAGGTACCCTACCATAAGCTTGACTATTAACCAAATCTCTACTTTATTAATGAAAGCACGTAAGAATCAAGAGGTCTTTTATTTTGGTTGTAACGGGGCCAAGGGATTTATCGTTAGGTGGGGAAATCAAGAAGAGGAAAATTCTAGAAGGCTAAGCAAAATAAGCAGTGCAAAGCGTGACACCTCCTAAAATTCCTTTTTGGGCTTCAGTTTTCCACCTTTCTTTTTCTCATCTTTTTGCTTCTTATTTCTCACTTTATTTTTCTCATCCCCTTCTCCATTTTTTTTAATTATATTTTTATTTTATTTTATTTGTTTGGAGAAGGGGAGATTTTTTAACTTTAGAGAAATTTTTCCAACTATTTATCCCACAATTATTCTTCAAATTACCCTTTTTGCCCTTTGCAACACTTTAAGAGGTGTCATACTATGCATTGTTCATTAAAATAGATAAAGGTACCAAGAAAAGTATTTTATTCTTTTAGGCTCAAAATTGGGCAACTAAGGGGGGGATAGCAATTTATCAGTCAAAGTTCAGGAGGCCAGAAAAATACCTAGTGCCTCAATCATTTTCAAATGTGTTTTCAAAAATTTATAAACTTCGAAACGGTTTCAAGTTCTAGAGGGCACAATCTAAGAGGAATAAATCACTCGATCACAAGGAATGGAGTAGATTTAGTGGGTACCCCTTTTTGGCTCAAAATCTCTCATTTAGTGGTTTAGAATCGATGAGAAACCTAAATCTATGGAACCATTTGCTAATTATTAACTTTCAAAATATTGTCTCAAGCATTTTTCATTTTTATCCTATCACAAGAAATCAACAATTGGGTTCAAAAATCCACTATCATAATTCAATTGGCTGTCCTAATTCGATTGGCACAAAGTTTTTCACTATTGGGGGCATATCCTAAGCAAGGGACAGTCTAATCATGTGATATACGTAAAGCTGGTCCTAAATGAATGCAACATGCAAGAATGCAAAATTGATACCCCTACCCCAAGCTTAAAAACTTACATTGTCCCCAATGTAAATAATTAAGCCGTAGGGAGGATAAAATAAAATAAAAATAAAAAGGAAAAGGAAAAGGAACAAAGTAACTCACTGATGTGGTGGGTGTTGGCTCAGATGCCAGTCGTAGAGCTGCTGGAGCATAGCTCTCTGCTCGCGCTGCTCCTCCATAATGCGCTCCTGGTTCGCTAGGATGGTGTCAAAAGTGGATACGAATCGCGCATAGGGGTCATCGGATGATGAACCAGCGGAGGAAGAAGATGGGTGCCCAGACGGCCTAGCCTGCGGTGGCGGGCAAAACGACCTTTCTACCCTAATAGGCCGAGGCTCCTCTCCCACCGGCACTTTCCAATTTGCCGGGTTTGTTACATCTAAAAGTGTGGGGTTAGGGAGAGGAATTAGGTTCCTGAGCCTGGGGTGTTTTAGGCAGTATATGTCATCCTCCTGGACGATCATCCCCATAGCCTCACAAGCCTGCAAGGAGATACAGGTCCGTCCAGGGGCGGCCTCAAAACCATCTAGATCGAAGTTGAAGTGATGGCATATGGTGGTGATGAGGCCACCAATGACAATAATGCCATTGGAACTCTTAGCCACCTTTAAGAGGTGCCTAGCCAAGAATGACCCTGTGTCCACGTTGCTCTCAGGGTGGAGCATGGCCCATAGTATAAGATCTCGTCCTGGCGGACGGATCCGTCACTCTCTCCACGGCCAAACAGGGTATTGGCTATGACCCTATGCATATACCTGATGCTAGGGTTAGCAAAGGCTGTGGACTTGGATGTCCGAGGGTCAAAACTTCTGCCCTCAAAGTCAATTATTGACCAGAAACTATACGCACTAAACCCTAAGGGGTATCTTCGGTCACCCCTACTGGTAATCCAAAAATCTCATTAAATTCAGCTAGGGTTAGTGTGAAGTCCTGGTTGAAGAGCCGGAATGTGATCCGTCCTTCTTGGCAATGCGACCCTTGGATAATTTCCGCATTCAGGGAGCTTAGGAACTCCAGAGTAGGGCCAGCATATGCAGGGTATCTAGTGCGAGCGAACTCGCTCCACCCTATGTTTTGCAACATCCAATTGACGTCCACAGTCAAGCCTAGGGTATCTAAGCATGCATCGTCAAGATATTTGGTATGGACTATCTTCCTATTTTTTAAAGCATTAAACCTATCTTGCTGAGCAATATCCTTAAAAATTATCCCATACCCATATCCATCAGTATCAGAGTTAGAGGAGTCGGAGTCAGAGTAATTACCTGGGTTTCTGTTTCCTCTGTTGCGAGTGCGTGAGGCTTCTGTTGCCCTTTGCCGTTTGGTTGCCATGATCCCAGAGCACTAAAGTCCAAAATCCCCTTCATTGTTCTGAAATATGGTTTGGTTAGGGTTTCAAAATTGGGAAATTTTGAGTTTTCCCAAAATTGAAGGTTTGGCCCTGTGGGTCTTGTTGGGTTAGGGCCAGAGAGTGAGGAAGTGGGGTTGGTTGCTTGTGGGTGTCAAGGGGGAGTGTGATTTTCGAGCTTTGTGGAGAAGTGGTTATGGAGGTGGGTATGAGAGGAAGAAGAAGAAGAAGAGAAGGATGGTGAGGAGGGTGATAGTGTTGGGTTAATGGGGGAGGGTGCGTGATGAATGATATGAGGGAAGAGAGGAGTTGCGAGGAAGGAAGTAGGGTGGTTATGGAGGTGGAGAGGAAGAAGAAGGAGATGCAGAGAATGAGGTTTGAGGCTGGTTAGGCTGCGATTGGGTTTTAATATCAGGGCAAACTCGCGTCACGGCCGTGACCCACATCACGGGCTGGCCGTGACGCGCTCTGTTTTTAGTAAATCCTGAATCACGACCGTGATTCGTATCACGGCTTGCCTGTGATGGGATCTGTATTGTGTTATCTGGCCTATCACGGCCGTGACTAATATCACGACCTACCCGTGATCCTTTCTGGCCCTCTTGGTCTTCCCATCACGGCCGTGATAGGTATCACGGCCTGGCCGTGATGGACTCTGATCTTCTGGGGCCTATCTGTCACGCCCGTGATGTACATCACGGCTGGGCCGTGATGGCTTCTGACTTTTAGCTGTTGGTTCATCACGGCCGTGATGGTCATCACGGCCTGGTCGTGACAGATTCTGACTTTTCTTTTCCATCCTCTCTTCACTCTCCATCACTTCCAGACCTGAAAACACTTGACAAGTCTATTAATTTATGATCTTTTTCCTCTTGATCTTCTCAAATTATTCAAGAGTTGAATTCAAAAACAAATGGAAAAGGGAAAGAAAACTTGGGTTGCCTCCCAAGAAGCGCTTATTTACGGTCTTAAGCTTGACCATAGTCCTTTCAGTCCTTCGTTGTTGGATCTAGGAGGGGAATCGCAACCTCCTGCTCAAGTGGATGTTCTCCAAGGTAGTGTTTCAGCATCTGTCCATTTACCTTGAATGCTCCACGTTCTTGGCTCCAGACCTCGATGGCACCATACGGGAATACTTTCATTACTTTAAATGGTCCGGACCATCTAGACTTGAGCTTCCCTGGGAATAACCGCAACCTTGAGTTATAAAGTAGCACTAGTTCTCCTTCATGGAATTCTCTTCGAAAGATATGCTTATCATGCCACTTCTTTGTTCTCTCCTTGTAAGATCGTGCGGACTCATAGGCATCCAACCTTAGCTCATCAAGTTCCTGAAGTTGAAGGATTCTTCTTTCCCCATCGGCTTTCATATCAAAGTTTAGCATCTTAATATCCCACAAAGCTTTATGCTCAAGCTCGACCGGTAAGTGACATGACTTACCGTAAATAAGTCTAAAGGGTGTCATCCCGATAGGAGTCTTGTAAGTTGTACGGTAGGCCCAAAGAGCGTCATCAAGCCTTCAGGACCAATCCTTTCTCGACCCCAAAACGGTCTTTTCAAGAATGTTCTTTATCTCTCGATTGGAAACTTCGACTTGCCCACTCGTCTGAGGGTGGTAAGGTGTAGCGATCCTATGAGTGACTCCATATTTGAGTAGGAGTTTCTCAAATTGTCTTTCAATGAAGTGCGATCCTCCATCACTAATGACTGCCCTTGGAATCCCAAACCTTGGAAAAATCACCTTCTTGAATAGTTTGATTACGGTTCTTGCATCACTTGTTGGGGAAGTAATGGCCTCCACCCATTTAGAGACGTAATCAACAGCTACAAGAATGAACTTACTATTGCAAGATGAAGGAAAGGGTCCCATGTAGTCGATTCCCCAAACATCAAATATCTCCACTTCTAGCATGGTGTTGAGTGGCATTTCATGCTTCTTAGAGATGTTTCCCGTTCTTTGACATGGATCACAAGCAAGCACGAACATCCGGGCATCTCTGAAAATATGAGGCCAATAGAAACCAGCCTGAAGCACCTTCGCTGCTGTCTTCGAGGCACTAGCATGTCCCCTGTAAGATGAGGAATGACAACAACTCAAGATACTTAGAACCTCGGCTTCCGAAATACACCTTCTGTATATGTTATCCGCACACTTGCGGAAAATGTAAGGCTTATCCCATACGTAGTTCTTGAGATCAGAAAAGAACTTCTTTTGTTGATAATTGAGCTCCGGTGGTAGAATCCCGCATACAAAGTAATTCACAAAGTCCGCATACCATGGAGCTTCCTCTCCCAAGATGGCAAACAGTTGCTCATTGGGGAAAGAATCATCTATCGGCAGGTTGTCCTTCTCATGTTCAAATGGTTCAAGTCTGGATAAGTGGTCCGCAACTAAGTTCTCCGTCCCTTTCCGGTCTTGAATCTCCAAATCGAATTCTTGCAGAAGTAGAATCCATCGGATGAGTCTCGGCTTTGCTTCCTTCTTAGTCATGAGGTGCCTTAGTGCGGAGTGGTCAGTGTACACTATGACTTTAGACCCCACGAGGTATGATCTGAATTTCTAGAATGCAAAGACAACCGCAAGCAACTCTTTCTCAGTTGTGGCATAATTCGCTTGGGCTCCATCTAGAGTTTTTTTGCATAGTATATTGCATGGACCTTTTTGTTTGTCCTCTATCCCAATACTGCTCCCACGGCGTAGTCACTAGCATCGCACATTACTTCGAACGGCTCATCCAAATTCGGTGTTTGCAGAATGGGAGCGGTGGTCAGAGCTTCCTTCAACCTACAAAATGCACTCAAACATTCCTCATTAAAATCAAATGGAGCATCTTTCATTAAAAGGTTAGATAAGGGTTTAGAAATTTTTGAAAAATCTTTGATGAAACGCTGGTAAAATCCGGCGTGTCCCAAGAAACTTCTAACTCCTTTCACATTTATTGGTGGGGGCAAATTTTCAATAACATCTATTTTGGCCCTGTCCACCTCAATACCTCTACCAGAAATCAAGTGCCCAAGCACTATACCTTCTTTTACCATAAAATGACATTTCTCCCAATTCAATACCAGATTGGTTTCTTCACATCGCTGCAAAATCTTAGACAAATTTGTTAAACAATCATCAAAGGTAGTTCCATATACAGAAAAATCATCCATAAAAACCTCCATGATGTTTTCAATAAATTCAGAAAAAATTGCAGTCATGCATCTTTGAAAAGTAGCCGGTGCATTACATAGACCAAAAAGCATTCTTCTATAGGCAAAAGTGCCATAGGGACAAGTAAGCGTGGTCTTTTCTTGATCACTAGGATGTATAAGAATTTGATGAAAACCGGAATATCCGTCCAAGTAACAAAAGTATGAATGCCTAGCTAGCCTTTCAAGCATTTGATCAATGAATGGGAGAGGGAAGTGATCTTTCCTTGTTGCCTTATTTAGTTTCCTATAATCGATGCACATCCTCCAATCGGTTACTGTCCTAGTGGGGATTAGTTCATTATTTTCATTTTGAATAACAATCATCCCCCATTTCTTAGGAACCACATGCACCGGACTAACCCATTCACTATCGGAGATTGGATAAATAACCCCTGCATCTAACAGCTTAAGCACTTCCTTCTTAACCACCTCTTTCATATTAGGGTTCAACCTACGTTGATGCTCAATGGATGGTTTATGCTCATCTTCCATTAGAATGCGATGCATACAAAAGGAAGGATTTATGCCTTTAATATCATCAATTGTATATCCTATCACTTTCCTATGCATTCTAAGCTCCCTAAGTAATTTCTCGGTTTCCAACTCATTCAAACTAGCATTCACAATTACCGGATAGGAAGAGTTAGGACCGATAAATTCATACCTCAAAGCGGGCATAATCCCTTACTTCTCCTCCATGAGCGTTTAAGTCTCCACCAATCAAACATATTTCCAGCAGGTCATCAACACAAGCTTGTGTAGATTCTTCTTTCACCACTTGGTGCATTAAGTCAATCCTGCAACAAGAATCTTCAAAAGAAGGGTGTTTAATAGATTTAGCTAAATCAAATTCAACTTTATCATCACCCACAGTTAAGGTTAATTTCCCATTTTTAACATCAATAATGGGTGCTGCGGTTGCCAAGAAAGGCCTACCAAGAATAATGGGGATTTGGGAATCCTCTTCCATTTCAAGTACCGCAAAATCTGCAGGAATGAAAAATTTACCCACTCTAATAGGAACATCCTCCAAGATGCCTATAGGAAATTTGACGGACCGATCCGCCAATTGAAGGGAGATTGTTGTGGGTTTTAGTTCACCCATCTCCAACTTCTTGCAAACAAAGAGTGGCATAAGACTAACACTAGCCCCCAAGTCACAAAGAGCTTTATCAAAACTAGTGTTACCAATTAAGCATGGAATAGAGAAATTACCTGGATCTTTCAATTTAGGAGGCAATTTATTTTGAATTAGAGCACTGCACTCCTCAGTTAAAGCCATTATTTCATAGTCCTCTAGCTTTCTCTTATTTGACAAGATATCCTTAAGAAATTTAGCATATGTCGGCATTTTTTGTAATGCCTCAGTGAAGGGTACATTAATGTACAATTTCTTAAGGACTTCTAGAAATTTTCCAAATTGCTTATCCAACTTGGCCTTAGCCAACCTTTGAGGAAAAGGTATCGGAGGCTGGTAAGGTGGTGGAGGGACATACTTAGACACTTTTTCAATAGGCTCTTCCTCTCCTGAAGGTTGTGTCTCATTAGGTTCCTCTTCCTCAGCTACACTCTTGTTTTCGCTCTCCCCTTTAGCCTCGGGATTTTCAAGTTTCTTAACACTCCTTAGTCTCACGACTTTACATTGTTCATTATTTGGGTTCACCTCAGGTTGTCCAGGAAACTTGCCCGGTTGCCTCATCGAATTTCCAACTTGTTGGACAATTTGAGTTTCTAACATCTTGTTATGGATGGCTAAGTTATCTACCTTAAATGTTAGTTCTTTTATTGCCTCATTAACTGCCCTACCTTGTTGCCTAAATTCTTCGTTCTGCTTAGTTTGAGTAGCAACAAAGTTTTCTATGAGAGACTCGAGTTTAGATTTTTGTACCTGAGGATACCCCGATGCGGGTTTCCTATTACCTTGTCCTTCTTGGAATTCGTGATTCAACGTGTTGTTGTAGTTTCCGTAGGAAAGGTAACGATTGTTCCTCCTCTGGTTATAGGGATTTGGGGGAGCATAATTTGGTAGCTTCGGGTTTGTGTCATAGAAATTGTGACAAGAGTTCACTTGTTCTCCTGAAGCACCGGACTCAGAAGCGATACCATGTGGGCACTCCATTATGTCATGTCCCTGCATTCCACAAATCTCACAAACAACATTAGTAGCACCGATTGAACTCACATGAGCCTTTTCAAGCTTATCAAATCGTTTATTTAGTGAGTCGAATTTAGACATAATCAGATCGGTACTATTCATTTAGAACTTACCCCCCGAAATATTTTTCAGGTTATTACCTCTTTCTGAACCCCATTGGTGGTAGTTGGTGGCCACGCTCTCAATGATGTTGAATGCTTCAGTCAGGGGTCTGTTCATGAAGGCTCCACCAGTTGTGGAGTCGAGTGACACCTTTGATGAATAATCCAATCCGTTGTAGAAGGTATGCACTAACAACCACTTTTCCAGTCCACGATGTGGGCAAGACTCCAGCAATCCCTTGTAGCGATCCCAAGCTTCGGATAAGCATTCTCCGTCTTTTTGGAAGAAGCCGGTGATCTGAGTCCTTAGGTAAGCAGTCTTGGATGGAGGGAAGAATTTCTCTAAGAATGCTTGCTCTAGTTCGGATGGAGGGTTTTCCATGTTGGCAGCCATCCTGCTCCGAGATCTGGTATTGTGAACTAGGGTTTGATTGGTGTCACCTTTCCTAGGTCGTGCAATGGTTCTCAAATTCTCAGAAGGATGTAACTCTATAAAGCATCCAAGAATCTCATTAGTAAACCCAAATTTTTTGTATGTCATGATGCATGAGTTAACACCCTTTTTTGATCGCGAGAGTGCTCTTAGGAAGGGTAATCCTCCAAACTGATGTTGCAAGACTACTATCATGCAATCAAATCTAAGTGGTATGGTTCCCTCTAGATTGAATTCCCTTAGTGTCAAGTCCAAGGGATAATCCACTCCTCGATAGACCCACACCCCTAGCAACATCCTTATTTCTGCATAAACACGTCATTTTTAGGGTAAAAATATAGTTGATGACGTATCGAATGGGAAGAATACACTCTCTTGATAGATATCATCTAAAACATCTATGAAAGGTACTTTGATGAAATCTTCCATTCCATTACAAATACTTCGATACAAATCATGAGCCTTTGATCAAAATAAAAGAAACACATTGATAGTTTCCAAAAAGAATAAGTTAAGAGTTACATCTTAATAAACTAATATGAAAAGTTTCCAAAAAATGAATATTAAAAATTAAATTGAAAATCAAGGAAATGGTTCATACGAATGTGGATGGGTGCTTCTTCAAATCGCTCCATGGTGTGATAAATTCTGGCAAGTGTACCGGATTCGTTGCCAAGTTATAAAAAGATCGATCCCATAGGGACCGTGATCTCAAATCACAACTAATTATCAAATCAATTAAACTAGACTCTATAAAAAAAGGTTTTGATAAGGTTTTGGTTTTTGAAATCAGAATCAAGTAGCAATCAAATTTTAATTTCGCAATTAAACAAAACAAAAAACAATTCAAATTGGGGGTTTTCAAATTCAAATGGGTTCCCAGGAATTGGGATACCACAAAACTGTTTATGTTACTGAATCAACTCCTTTCCTTGTTAATCTATCCTAAATTAGCTAATGCTCCCTCTCGGGTTACAAAAGCCGTGCTCGATTAAATCAATCCCTACTGTCGTGGTAATTGAATTTAAATCGGACCCTTTGAGTTTTGTGACGATTCGTGGATCCTCTAAGGACCGCTTCTAACTCTCGTGATTTAAGTCTTAAGTTCGATTCCTATATATAGATCCGATACCTAAGTTTGTCCCTAGTGTATCTATGGCACGCAAACAAGTGGCCACCGAATTCGCGAGTAATTAAAGAAATATGGATCAAATCGAAAACAAATCTGAATTAACAAGAAATCCAAATCAATACATCACCGTAAACGAGTTTCGGGCATAGCCCCAATTCCTAGAAACTATACTACTACTCAAGCCTTGCCATGATTGTAGCAAGCTTGGTTAAAAATAACATGAACAAAAAAATTCCTAAGAGAAGAGGAGAAGAAGAAGAAGAAGAAGAAGAAGAGAATTTCTCAATTATCCTATAGTAATCAGCCCACCAAAAGTTCAGTTTTAGACTTGAGCCCCTAGGTCCTATTTATAAGATTGGGCAGTTTGAATCCTGAACCAATACAAAAACCAGATAAAATCAGTTGTTGAAGATCCATGGAATGCGCGTCACGGCCGTGATGGTCATCACAGCCTGGCCGTGACAGATTCTGCCTAGAAGGGGTCTGGCTCAGTTGTCCTGTCACGGCCGTGATGGACATCACGGCTAGGCCATGACAGCTTCTGTCTTTTTCCTTCTTCTTTTTCAGCTTCACTTGATCACGGCTGTGATGGTCATCACGACTAGGCCGTGATCAACTCTGTTTGCCTCATTTTCTTGTCTTCCAAGCTTCCATCTTCGTGCCAGCTCCAACACGACTAATCCTGAGCAATTTAATCCTCGATTCCTGTACACAAGCACCACAAAACCACCTTACTCGTTCCAAGGAAAAATTAACTAATAATCAAATAAAATAAGCCTAAGCTATATGAAAATGCATGCAAAATGTCATGGAAATATGAGGTGAAAATCACACTCATCACTCCACCAGCTGGGAAGTGTGGTATTGGAGCATATCTATCATGTCCTCGTATTTCTTTTCCATTGCTAGTACTCTTTTCGGAACCAAACTTTTCCATTTTCTTTCTATAAGATGAATACCAAAGTCTTCCAACAAAAATTAGTATAGTGAAACAAATATATCTTGCATGATTCATGTTGTATGAGACCCAATTGGGTTGAAAATCCTGACGGGTATGCTGACAATGCATCACCTTCGTTATGACATATCGCCTATTAGAAGTGCAAGAATATTCGAATATGTCATTCAGGTTTGAGGCGGCAATGAGACGCCCCTAGTTTTGTTAATATTCTCAATGAACATGCATGACAATTTATGCTTATGATGATAGAGAGGGGAAAGAAAAGTATGCCCCCTTTTGTCCTAAGCCAGGTAAAACCTAAGGACGGTCACACCCTAAGTCAGGACTCTAAACAGGTCGGTCACTAGGTTTGCTCTATTAGTGAAAATTGGGACGGGTCTAGACCTCTAAAAGTCATGGTCCCCAAATTGCTCTTGTAAGGATCTGATTCATGAATCTAGCCACAAGTAGGGATAAACCCTCTCAATATGACTATTCCATGATCTCATGTACAATCTGAGTGGTGAACCGACAAGTATCAGGGAGGTACAAGACCTCTTTAATGACAATGTCGGAGCACAGCCTAATCCTTGGGTTTTTGAGCAAGCTCGGGTATAGAACTAAGAGTGTGTTCAATATGTGATAGTGATGTGTGTGAAGGGGGCATACAAACCTGTAACACTTAAAAATAAAAAGCAAAGAAAAGAAAAGAAAAACCTGCAAAACAAACACATGGGTATATAAAAATGGTTATAAGTCCTCTACTCTATTGTTAAAATCTAGGAAAGAAGAAAAGAAAGGAGGAGGAAACAAAAACATTGATAGTGAAACATATACAAAAATAACATGAGTTAAAAGTATGTTCAACTAATTTTTCTCATTTAAATAAAAGGAAAACCCAAAAAAAAGGACAATCCAAACAAACATCGCTAAAAGTAAAAAACATTTCTTAGTTTTGTCATTTAATTATTGTAAGGAAAAAAACAGCAAGATATAGCAATAAAAGGTAAAACAAATAAGCTACAAGTTACTAAAAATTTACAAAACCAATTTTTATGGGCTTGACTCTCTTAAAAGAATCCCCGGTGGTGTCGCCATCTGTCACGACCGAAAGGAAAAACTTGGTTTTCCTTTTAGAGGAAAAAAAACATTGAGTCGCCACCAACTTTATTTAATTTCGGGAAAGTTGGACAACCCTTTAAAAAAAACTTTGGGTTCGGGAGTCGATTACGTCTAGGGAAGGCATGAAGACTTAACCCTGCGGCACCCTAGAACATCCATAAAAATGGTTACCCAAAATTAGTTGTGTAAATTATTAGTAACTTTGAAAATATTCGTTTTACCCCAAAAATCGTTTAAAGGGAAAAAAATCATTTTTAGTTGTAAATTTTTTTATTAAACCTAAATGAGGTTGAAGATGGCACGTAAGTCCACAGGACAACCTCAAAATCTAAACGGTTGAGCATGACACTTGTCATAGAGCAACCTCAAAAAAACATTGATTTAATTAAGTATTTAGAACCGGTTGAAGGGGATTTAAGTGATCATCTTTTATTTTTACATAAAAAAGATAGTTTTGCCTTATGAAAATAGAACAAAATGAAACATTTTAAGTGTTTAGTAACAGTATAGCCATATGAAGATTACTAGTGTATCATGCATTTCAGCATATGATGGCAATCAATGAAATAGGAACCCTACGATACACCATTTCTGAAACAAACATAAGAACTCATATAGCAAACATCATATTAACTCATTCAGTTTCAATATCCATGGATTTTCTTTTCATCATAAACAGAGACACAGAAAAATAAGAATGTCAAGAGAAACTCACGAAAAATATCAACAAAGAGAACAGGGATTACCAAATGAGAGCAGAATAACAATGATTTTACCTTCTCCCCAGTAGTAAAATTTTAAGATCAGACCCTTACATTTCAGTTTCACTGACTCTTTTAACTCTCTCTTCTTCTGAAAACTTGGGAACCACTCTAATGACCGAGAAAATAAAAAGAAACTCAAACCCTATCTCTTATTCTTCACAAAGAAAACATCAGATAAAAATCTCTATCTCCTCTTCTCTGCCGTATATTCCTGCTCTCCTCTCTGATCCCCCCCCCCCCCCCCGTCTTTGTTCTTTCCCCTTTTTATAGATGGAGGAGATGGCTTCATGCTTCTTCTTACCCAGTGCCTTCAAGGTTGGTTTTCACGAAATCCGGGGTTTGGGTGGTTCTGAGCAGAAATAGCGTGTGTCCAGATGGGGGCGGCGCAAGCAACGGAAATGAGGTGATTTCATGTGAAGGTTGCGTGTTTGAAGAGAGAAGGAGATGGGGGGTTATGTCTGATATGTAAGATGGTTTTTTTTAGGATTAGGAGTGAGGCTGCTAGGTTAAAATGAGGGAGGAGATGAGGAAGAAGAAGAACCAACGGGTAGAGGTGGCGCAGAGGTGGTTGGAGAGTGAGAGGAGGAAAAGAGGTCTTGTCTTATATGTAAAATAGGGTTTTTTAGGGTTAGGAGAAGTAACTCCATCTCCTTTCTTCTTTACGTTGTTTGTCCTTTTCTCCTTCTTTTATTCGTCCTTTCTTCATTGTCTTCTTCTTCGTCTTTCTTTATTCTTTAGCCTCCAGCATGAAAATAAAATTACAGTGGACGGAACCTCTTCGTCCAACAAAAACTTAGATATGCAAAATTAGATATGCACTGGACGGACCTCCTCGTCCACCAGAAGTTTAAACATGCAATGGACGGAACCTCCTCGTCCAACAGAAAATTAGATATGCAATGGAATGGATGGGACCTCTCCGTCCGAGAGCAAATGCAATGCAATGGACTGGACCTCACCGTCCAAAAGAAAATGCAATGGACGGGACTAGACCTCGCCGTCCAACAGCAAATGCAATGGACGAGACCTCCTCGTCCAACAGTAAATGTAATGTAATGGACTGGACCTCGCCGTCCAACAGTAAATTTAATGCAATGGATTGGACCTCGCTGTCCAACAGCAAATGCAATGGACGGGACCTCCCATCCAACAGCAAATGCAATGGATGGGACCTCCCCGTCCAATAGAAAATGCAATGTTATGGACTGGACCTTGCCATCCAACAGCAAATGCAATGGACGGGACATCCCGTCCATCAGTAAATGCGATGTAATGGACTGGACATTGCCGTCCAACAGCAAATGCAATGTAATGGACTGGACCTCGCCATCCAACAATAAATGCAATGGACGGGACCTCCTCCTTTCTTCATTTTTTTCCTTTTTCTTCCTTCTCTCTTCACTATTATTATTAGTCTCCCTGAAACATAATAACATAAAAATTAGAATAAAATGAAGACAGACGAAAATGGGTGTTCACATGGACATGGGTGGAGGATGGGGCGGTGTGGGTCGGGGATAGTGTAGTATGGGTAGGGATTGTGTAGTATGGGTCGGTAAGGGTGTAGAATGGGTGGGGAAGGCTCTTGTAGGTGCCGATGGGGTGGGTGTGGTAAGGATGGGGGTGGGTGATGAGGGACCTGCAGGAATGCGAGCAAGCACCTGGGACTTGACGGTGCATCGTCCCCGCTTAGCATTCCCTTTCCCCTTATCACTGCTAGGCGGTTGGGGGGGTGTCTGTCCTCCTGATGCTGACATATTTATTTTTATAGCACAATTATAAATCAATATAAAAACAATAAATCAATCGACATCTAACAGACTAATCTAAGAAAATATTCAAAATACAATAATTAGAGTCAAGTCTTACATTTAATTGCATATAACCAAATATTAAAATACAATAAAAATAACTTAACAGTAAAATTCCTATTCAAACTCGGTATCGTCATCTGATTGTAGGTCCGACTCTTCTTCTTTTTGCATTGAGTCATCACTTTGGATTTCTTCCTCTGATGATGCATGCATCGATGACTGATTACCAATGACCACTTTTTCCTCTTTATTTGGAGATCCCAACATGCCAGTAATACGCTCGACCTCAATTACTTCATTGACATGTAACGATTCATCTACCTGGAAGGGTGTCTCATCCTCTGCATCATCGATTTCTATGCGACCCCTCGGCTTGGTTCAGGAGTCAACAAAGGCGGTGGACCTTCCTCTTCTGTCTGATTCTTTTTGAATGCTCGGATATTCCTTCGGAAGGGATGGTCAGGATCTAAGAACCGACGATGAGAATCAAACCAGGAACTTTTGCCACCATATCTTAGGGTAAAAGCCTTTCCACGTTCCATGCAATAGGGGCACGCCAATTTACCGTGGGTCCCCCAACCAGAGAGCATGCCATATGCAGGAAAATCATTGATAGTCCACATCAATGATGCCCTCATCATAAAGTTTTGCTTCTTTGAAACGTCATACGTCAACACACCATCCCACAACTTTTTCAGATCATCGATCAGAGGCTTCAAATATACATCTATCCCAGTCTTCGGATTAGATGGTCCCGGAATGAGACCAGTCAGAAACATATACGGTTTTGACATGCACATCTCGGGATGAAGATTGTATGGTGTAACAATCACTGGCCAACATGAATATGGCTAGGCTGACACCTGAATGTACGAGGTAAAACCATTTGAGCACAGACCAAGTCGTACATTGCGAGGATCTGATGCAAAATCAGGGAGTACCCGATCGAAGTGCTTCCAGACTTCACCATCAGAAGGGTGGCGTATGACGCCAGGCTTTCTTCTATTTTCATAATGCCACCTCATCTGTCCAGCAGTTTGTGTTGATGCAATCAGTCTCTGCAACCTTAGAATTATTGGCAGATAGAACATTGCCTTCGTAAGAACTGGTTTGTTCTTACTACAATCACTACTTTGAACGCGGTACCTGGGCGTCTGACAAAATTTACATTCTTCCAGCATGCTGTCAATTGTGTCCGAATCACTGTCATAATATAGCATGCACCCGTTCAGACAACAATCAATCCTCTTAGCCCCCAACCCCAGTTTTGACACCAACCGCTTCGCGCCATAATAACTTTTTGACAACAACTCTTTGAAGGGTGTCACATATTGAAGCATTTTACAAAAAAAAACTCCAAACATTGCTCGGGGACATTCCAATTGGACTTGCAAGCTAGAAGCCTAACATAAATTGATAATTTTGAATCTGACGCCCCTTCAAACAATGGCTTATTTGTCTCTAACAATAAATTGTAGAATCTCTGTGCCGA
This sequence comes from Sophora flavescens, assembly GCA_030762895.1. NCBI lineage: Eukaryota > Viridiplantae > Streptophyta > Magnoliopsida > Fabales > Fabaceae > Sophora > Sophora flavescens. The sequence goes on from CM061068.1 coordinate 33,362,540, forward strand.
TTCATTAGGAGACTCTTCCATGTCATCAGACTCATCCGCCTCAAAATTCCCATGTTGCCCAAGACAATCATCGACCATCATATGCATTGACTAGAGTTGTTCGACATAGTCGTCATGGTAGCCACTGCCTGATGCACCCATGTCAACATCGTCACTATCGACTTTATTTAGATCAATATCCGGTAACTTCTCACCATGATCAGTCCATATCTAATAATTAGGCTTGAACCCACGTCAGTATAGGTGTAACTTCACGTAATCATCACTCAAAACCGTCATATAGTTGCACTTTGTGCACGGACATCTAATCCCCCCTCTTCGACATAATCACAATGTTGCTTGGCTTTCGATATAAACTCCTCAATTCCATCTACAAATGACTGTTTCAGAAGTTGTCTCCTGTGACACCCGGGGCCGATGAGGGCGGGGAGTGGTCGTCGGTGCAAGAAGGCACGATCAAGGAGCGGCTCCTGGCAGGCTTCTAGGCGGATGGACACATGAATGAACCGATTACACACCGGAATGACAGGGATCCTGAGACTGTGTAGGTATGGGACTATACAGTTAATGGTGGCTTATATGAATTGATTGGTACTACCTATACCAATAAGATGTATCTTCTTTTCGGTAGCCCATCACTTAAGAACTCCACAGTTAAGCGTGCTTGACTTGGAGCAATTCTGGGATGGGTAACCTCCTGGGAAGTTTTCCCAGGAAGCGTGTGAGTAAGGAAAAAGCACTCTGAAAAGACCCGTGTTGGCCTGTGGGGACATTCGACAATCCATAGAGCAGTCAGGGATGTTATAAATGGTATCAGAGCGGCACCTCTCCTAGTACGGCGTGGTTCTGGGACGAACCAAGCGGAAGCTGGTGGGCATGTGACACCCGGGGTCGATGAGGGCGGGGAGTGGTCGCCGGTGCAAGAAGGCACGGACAAGGAGCGACTCCTGACAGGCTTCTAGACTGAGAGACACATGAATGAACCGATTACACACATGAATGAGAGGGATCCTGAGACTGTGTAGGTATGGAACTATATAGTTGATGGTGACTTATATGAATTGATTGGTACTACCTATACCAACAAGATGCATATTCTTCCAGTAGCCGATCACTTAAGAACTCCACAGTTAAGCGTGCTTGACTTGGACCAATTATGGGATGGGTAACCTCCCGGGAAGTTTTCCCAACTGTGGGGACAATCGTCAATCCATAGAGCAGTCAGGGATGTTACATCTCCCAGACTTGTTCCTATCATACACCCAACTATGACTCGAGGGATAATATTGCATCCTTCTGCAATTTCAGATAAATTGACGTATTTTTAAACATTAAACTATAACCCCGAACCGCTCCCTTTCCTTAAAAGGTGTCGCCCTATCCCATTCGAGGAAAAACTTGTTCACCATTGTATTATACTAGTTACTCATTACTTCTCATGTCTTATAGCTGACAAAATTTCAGCAACATTTCTCACTGGTCTCTAAGTACACAACTTGATCGCAGTAAGATACCACAATCAAGTATGGACCCGGAGAACAAAAGGAAATGCTTCAAACCGAAATTTCATCAACTATTTAACAGATGGGAATCAACGAGTAATTAGTATATCTGTGGAGAAAAAGTTTCTTTCCAAACTGTCCCAATTGGACAATTCAGGATTCAATAAAATGAGCGATACCATGACCACGAGCACACATGCTCAATAATATTGAACCTTGAACGGGAAACTACGGTTTTTCTCAATTACGTATTAATTATATATACTCTAATATAAAATAAAACTTTAAGTAACAGAGATAATTTGCATAAATTTTGATAATAACAACAATATGTATAACACATAATTAAGAAACCAGCATAAATATATATTTGTCCCTAAAAAATCGAATAATCATTTGTCTAACATTTGATTAAATCATTTATTTTTTAACTTAATTTAATTAATAAAACATTTTATTGAATTAGTTAATTAATTATGTTTGTATACTTGACTATTTAAATCTCAAATTTTAAAATCTATTATTAGTATATTAGTTAATTGCTTGCTTGAAAGTAGTTATTAAGAAATTTTTTATTTTAATAATTTTTTATTCTTCCCACTTATTATGTTAACTTGACTATTTAAAGATGTCCTATGATATCAAGTCTTCAAAATTATTATTAGTATATTAGCTAATCGTAGCTAGTTAATCGTCTCACCTTTATTTAATATTTATTTAATACATAATTAGTATTATCACAAAAATTAATTCAAATAATTATGTTTGCTACTCTCCCGCTCACTAACACCTAGACATCGATTCCATTCGCCATTGTAATACTTTGGATATTGGAAACCCTTCTCCGATCATTTAATTTATTGCTTCAAATCAATTAATTTGATGCACAGCGGTCATTATTCATAAGTTATTTAATTAAATCAAAATCAATTAAATATCAAAATTATTATTCCTATAATTATAAATCAAAATCAAAACACCGCCAAATTCCATATATATATATATATATATATATATATATATATATATATATATATATATCATTATACAAATTGCATAATTATAACAAAAATATAATATCATGACAAATTATACATATTACATATGATAATTATACATAGTTAATAAAATAAACAATTTCAAACAATTTTTAAAAAATTAATAAAATAGAAACCTGTAAATTTAGCCTAACAGTGGTGGTGGCGGTAACAGTCTCGGTGCCGGTGACAACATAACAGTAATCAAAACAAACAAATTTGCAGTCAGAAATCATAAGTACCAAACCAAATTCACATTAGACAAATCCTAAATCGAAGTTAAAATCTATTCAGATCCTATACCCCATATCAGTGTACAGTATTTTTTTTGGTAAGCCATGACTAGAAAAAAAAACTGCAACCTATATAAAATTCCTAAAACCAACAGCAACCAGACATTGATGAGCAACCCCGGAAGAACCACGCAGCAACCAGACATATCAGTGTACTGTTATCTAAATTTCAATTTTATATCGAAGCAAATATCGAAATGAGTATTCATCAAAAAGAAGAAATGTAGAAGATGACAAACCTTGTATGCTTCTCAGGTGGTGGCAACGGTGGCTCCTCCGGTGGTGGCAGTGGTGGCACGAACAGAGAGTGGGGGAGAGGAGACCCAAGCGCGTGAAGATAATGAGGGACCAAGGAGAGGGAGAAGGGAGAAGAGAAGGGGTGGGCGGTGACCGCGGTGGTGGGGGACGGTGGTCGCACAAGGGCGGTGGTCGCAGTAGGGGTGGTCGCCGCAGAGAGGAGAGAAATGGTAGAGAGAAGAAGAAATGAGAAAGTGAGGGGGAAAGGGTTTGGTTTCTGACTTAATGAACTTTTTCCAATGGACTTTTTGCATTTCTGACGGACATTTCCGTCGGTAATTCAAATATTTGAATTACTGACGGAAATGCCATTGGTAATCGTAGGGTTTATTTCCGACGGACTTTCCATTGGTAATTTCATTTACATTTACTGTCGAAAAATTCCGTCGGTAGTGTCTCGTGCCAAAAATTTACACTTCCAGCCACCATTTTCGACGGACTTACCGACGGAAAAGCTGTCGGAAACATTACCGACGGGCTTTCCGTCGGTAAGTTTGGAAACTTTTCGTATCCTTTATTACCGATAGTAAATTTCGTCGGTAATGTCTAAATTACCGACGGTCATGGAGTCCGTCGGTAGAATTCCATCGATAAATACGTCTTTTCTTGTAGTCTCTCCCCATGTGTTTTTTGTTCTCGTATGCAAGGAAGAGATAAATACCAATAAAAAATATATATAGTAGACTCACGAAGTTCCTTTTCTTTTTTTGGTAATCAAAGTTTGTAATTTTATTATAGTTTTTGTAACATCCTAAAAGTACAATATGATTATTTTAATAAAAAGATTAAGTTATTATGAGGTTTAGTGTTGAAAACTATCAGTATAAAAAATTTGTTAGAAGTATTTAACGATTATAAAATATAAAATAAAAAAAATTAAAGAAAAAGGTGCAGCCAAATCTCTATTAACGTGAGACATTGCACTTTGATGGAATTGTGGCTTTTGCCACAATTGAGGTTGGCACGTTGCTGGGCAGGGCTTTAAGGTCATTAGCCCAATGACAACCCGTAAAGGAATATATAAGCTCTAGCAAGTATATTAATAAGAAATAAGGTAGAATTTTAACTTAAAAGTAGTAGTAATAAGGAATAGAGAGGTTGAAGCTCCAGCGCCGCACAGCTAGAAGCAGAGGGAGAATAGTAGCGTCATAGTGTAGAAAGGAGATTTATCGAGGGATTGTTCTTGGGCAAGTTTTGAAGTTTTTTAAGAAGTGAGTAAAAATAACTTTTGTTTACTCTTTCATGGTACAATTAATTTGGGATTTCTACATATAAATTTATCTATTCCGAAATACTGAAATATTCTAGAGTTATTGACTCTTCATTTGGGATTCTTAAAATATTTTGGGGGGTTTATATGAGTTCTTAAAATATTTGATGATGTTTGATAAATTTATTTAATAGATGTAATTTTTGGATTTATACTGAAATAACTCTATAGCGTATACATTTCTTTCTCTAATTGTTGATGGCAAACAATCGCTAAGCCAATCTCATTGGATTAAACTAAGAGTTTTTTTTATATATATGACGTGAAGTTCTCTCACTGGACAAGGCTAGTTATTTTTTTGAAAGAGAATTAAAGTTCTTCACGTTTTCTTTTATAGTCCTGTGATGTATGGTTTCACATTCACATGGTTTCAGTTAAATTGGATTATAAATCATTTTAATTCAATTACAGTACGTGTCATTTTCCAATCTTAATTATTGTTAAGAATATGCTTGTTTAGTATGAATTGAGGTTGCTGTAACATTTTTTTTTTATGTTATAATGTTGACTTGGCATGATATTATGCTATTGTTATTGACAGATAAAGTTTGAAAACTTTGACAGTCATTTGGGATGACATATTGCATTATGCATGAATTGGTCATCACCTTCCGGGAAGGGATAACGGTATACATTCTATTCCGTGAATAAGATGAGAGATATCACCATCTGGGATGGGATATCAAATTATTAAAATATTCACATCAGGGATGGAATATTAGATACCTCCATCTGGGATGGGGAAGACAGTAGGACGTCATTGCATGAATATGAGCTCATAGACCTTAGTGGATATGGGATTCACATCGGTTCTGGGAACCAAAGAGTCAAGTCAAGTGATTATGGGAATCACCGAGTCATGTTCATGGAGTTGCATTGCATAGAGTTTGCATGGTGAATGTGATTAAATGCAATGAGATGTGACCGTTGTTGAGCTTATGAGTTTGTGGTTTAAATGTTTGATATTAATTTTATTTATATATTATTATTTTGGAGATTTATTATATTCATTATTTTAAAAAATTAGCGGGTACCATGAATGCTTTCCAGTTGCCGCGCCGGCTGAGAACAACACTATTTGCGAACCTTTTCATTAAATATTTTTTTTATTCACTGGGATTATATCTCATTAAAAGTGTTGTTTTCAGAGCACGAGTACGACGTCACTGATATTGAAGAGGCGTGAAGACTAAGTTGATTCTATTAGTTATTATTTCTAGTTTGGTTAGTATTTTCTTAAATAAGGAGCCATATGTGGCTATACATGTTTATTTAATATCATTGAGTTTATTAGTAGGCGTCCGGTTTTTGAGGCTTTTGGTTTTTATTTGGATGTATGGATTTATTATTGTATTAACACTTTGGATACTTTATCACTATTTTAATTAATATGAGGCATTTTCAGACCCGATTAAGTTGTGAAATTTTTTATGACATGTATGTTTTTAATTTAAAATTCTTTAAAGGACTTTCATTGATTTTGTTTTGGGTTACTAATGTAACGAAGGGTGTTACAGTTTTTGTATCTATCTTTCTCTTATGCATAATATATTTAGGGTTCGAATCCTGCTGATGAGTATAGAGTTGTATCTGTGGATGGAGAGAGTTGTCCCTTAACTTATACTCTACATCCTATAATTATTCCTACGGCTCCTGACCGTGGAATACCCTGAATTTTATCAGGGACTTAAAATAACATTAATAATTACATAAGAAAAAAGGTAAATGAAAAGATGCATATCCTTATGTTGCCCTGCACCATCACTCTTCCAAACTCAAATAGATTCTTTCACGATTTATGCACCCAGAAAACAAACAATTCATATTAGAATTCCGTAATTGGTTCACCGAAAAACAAAAAAGAATGATGCCTTAATTTGGCAGGATTGGCATGTAACACCCTTGTTTTTACACATATAATTAATTATTTTATTTGAATGTTTATATTTATTTTGTTATGTGGTTTCGTTTGAGTAACTAAATTACGTTCTTCAAATTATTTTATCGGGTGCGTTAGCACTGACTTATTTCAGTGAATGCACGCTTACTAGACAATAATTTACATTACTATTATTACCAGTACAGAAAAATGTTTTAAATAATATGATTGAAAGAAAAGTATTTTCATATTTTATCCCATTTAATTTTATACTTGAAAATAAATTGGTTTGACATTAATCAGAGATTAAATGTTGGACTGTGGATTTTCTTAGTTGATCAATTCGTCTATCAATCTCTACTTTATTTCAAAATTTGAAAGTATATAATTGTCAACTATTATTTTAAAATCAAAAGGTCAAAAACATATTTATTTTTAGACTCAATATTTACTGCTCATTTTGTACCTACTATTATTAATCACAAATTTCTTCCTCCTTATATCTCCCTGCCCCGTACGCGACAGCCCTCACTCTTCCTCTTTCTTTCTTTTTCTTTTTTTTTTCCTCCTCTTTCTTCCTCTCATCTTCTTCCTCCACTTTCAAAAACAAACACTCAAACTCTCTCTTCCTTTTCTCTTGAACCAGTGCCGCCCGGCCCACCGACCAGCCCGTCGTCCGTTGCTATCCGACCAGCATCACGACCGCACGACCCAGTTCTCAAGCGTCTGGTCCATTTCCTTCTCACTGTGCGTCGTTGTGTGTGCTAACGTCGTAGATGTATCGTCCGGTCGTCGTTCCGCCGCGTCTGGTAGGGAGGGGACGATGTCCAGTTTGTCGTCCGGTCGCTGCATGGAGTGGGAGAGACGATCGCGTGTTCTGGCCCCTGTTCTCCTTCTTTCGCCGCTGCTCCGTCGCGCCAGCCCTCCAAGACAGCCACCATGACATCTTCTTCCTTGCGTAAGTGAAAACCTCATCTACTTTGCTTAGATTCAAAAATCCCCAAATTGATTTTGAAACCCTAAACCCCAATTTGATTTTATTTGAAATCGATTGTGTTTCTATAAAATTAACTATGTTTTATTCAAATTAGGACCTTTAAATTTAAGATTTCTAAGTTCAATTTCATGTTTCTCAAACCAAATCAAATGTTCCCCAATTTTAATTATGGATCATTTTTACCCAAATCGATATTATTGAGAAATCAATTCTATTTACTGAATTAAATGTATGGTTTCTTTTGATTATATGTTTTGAGGATGAAAAATTGAATTGGTGAATTTGTTTGTTGTTATCATGCTTGGTTTGTGTCTCCGTGATGTTGAACACGGCTATGTGATCGCGCTGTCGCCACGCGCCAAAAAGAACGAGCGATTATTAAAATAATGTAATATAGAGCGACAACTCGAGTATCGTCTCTCAAGGACTCTTAGGCGTTGTTACTATTAACAGAAAGTCAAAAGTTAGTTTTGGGGGGTTTTGGATTGAAATAAAATAAAGAAAACAAAACAATGAAAACAAAGCAGTTAAAGAGAATAGCAAATAAACTAAAGACGATTAACCTACTGTTCTCGGTTTCCCACTATCATTGGTTCAAGCAAATCCAAGCCCTAAGCAGATTCTAAACCCTTTCCGATTGTAGCATCAATTTACAAGCGAAATCAATACTACGAGACATATATTCCTATTCCCGAATTAAGCAAACGGGGTGAAGCACTCATGAACTAAGCGAACATGATTGAACACACGCGAATTAAGCAAACGCGATTATATATAGGAACATACAATCATCGAAATAAATCAATACTAATCCTATACATATCTGAATTAAGCAAACAGAAACATATAGAACAGTACTGAAAAGGAATAGCAATTCAAATAGGAAATCCAGAACCTCAAGTGTAATTGAAACCAATCCCAGTAGATTAATCTAGGAGACTAGCTCTCCATTACAAAAAAGGAAAACAAAAGGAAAGACAAGGAAATAAACTACTGACTAAAAACTAGCTAAGAAACTAGCCAAAACTGACTAGCCTCACTTGCCCACACTATGACTAACTCCTCTCTCAATATCTGAATGCTCCTTTTATTAACTTCAACCTCTGCCTCTTAGCTTTCCAAAGCCACTTAATTTGCTTAATTATGAGTTAAGATGAGGGAGTTATGTCCACATTCAACTCATAGGGCAGCTGAAACGCCTCTGACTTCACATGGATTAAAGCCCTTCAAAACGGCTCTGTTTGGAATAATGGTCTTCATGAGAGTTAAAGCTCTTTGTTTGATCTTTCATTTGCCACTAGTTTCAGTTCCAACCGACATCTACAGCCCAAGTTATGGCCCAATCTTCATGACCAGTTCAGGTTCCAGTGACAGCAATTATGTTCTGACTTCAAGGGCTCGCGAGGCGAATGAATGCTGGCGAGGCGAACGCTTCAACTTCAAAACTGCCACAGCCGTGATCCTCAACACGGGTAAACCGTGATCGTCTCTGACTTTTCAGGGCTGGGTGACTCGCGGGGCGAACCAGAATTATTTCCTTTTTATTTACCTGAAAAACAGAAAATAGAATAAGTATTTTATTTAACTCTAAATCAACTAAATTAACTTAAAAACACTTTACAGACTCAAAATCTTACTTAAGGACAATCAAGTCTAATTTGGGTGAAAATGATATAAAATTAGCACAAAGCCAAGGTCTTTACTAGTTATAAAACCGGTCAACCAGAGGCTCATCAAAATACCCCAAACTTAAACTTTGCTTGTCCCCAAGCAAACTAAAACTTAAACAGGACTCAGACTTGGCAAAACATGGCAAGCTTAAGGACTCAATTAACTTTCACACAAATTTCAAGCAATTTAACAAAACAATTTTTCTTTCAATGTTCCCCCCTTTCAAGCAAAGTAATCCCCACATGCATTTATTCTAAACAATTGAGAAATTCATCATTCAAACAATCATCAATCTAAGCAGGGGATCTAAGTTACACACAAAAGGGAGATCACCAAATCCAAACAACTGCCTTCCTCACAAGGGAAATTCGTGTTCACTCAATCGCTCAGTTTTTGTCAGGTTATCAACAATTCACTCAATTTCACTTTTCAGAAGCACTTCCCATAAATTTGATTTTCATCTCCAAATGATTCCCACAGAAAACATGCAAGCAACATCAAAAGGTCTTTTATGGGTTGTAATGGGGCCTGGCTAAGGGTAGGATATACAAAGGTACTAGGCTGAAGACCCTAGGAACTAAGAGAGCATGAACATTATTTACACTTTGAAATTCACTCAAGTTTCTTTCTTAATTTTTTTCTTTATGCTTCTGGGTGACTACAACCTTTTTATTTCTTTTTGGCATTTTTGCACTTTTATTTTTATTTTTTTTCTGTTTTTCTTTTCTTTTTCTTTTTTTTTTCTATTATTATTTTTTTTCTTTTTCCCAATCCCAAACAACACATTGCACCGGGTAGCCACCCCAAACTTAATTTCTTGCAACCAATTTCTCACTAAGCTTCCATGCTCTCCTAATCCTAAGATCGGGTTAACATGGTTTTTCAGATTTTAGCTTGTAACATAAGGTTAACAAGAATTAACAGGCTAATAGGCTCAATGGGCTAACTAGGGAACATGCATTGGGGATGGTTATTTTTTTAGGCCAAGTAGCTATTTACAAAGAAAAAGCCTAAATCATCTGAAGCAAACACATAATCATGCAAACCATAAGAGATTCAAGCAAATTCAGGAAAGTGCAACTTAAAAGAGATTCTCACAGTCAAAAACATGTTGGAGGCTCAAAACCTCACCTGGACATTTATGCAAATTGTTTAACTGAGATTCTATCCCTAGTGTGTGCTTCCTATCACCCCAAACTTATCATAAATCATGCCATCATAACAAAATCTCAAAGTTCAGTTTTCAATCATATGGGGATCATTTTTCAAAAAAATTTCAAAATTTTCAAATTCTAGGGGGAAAACAGTCAACACATATTATGCAATCAATCTATGCAAATTCAACCAAATCCATCAAACTTGCCAACACTAGACTCAACACAACTCCTGAGCTTCTCAAATTATTCAGGAGCTTTATTCAAAACAAAACAGAATTAAAGTAAGGAAAAGAAAATTTAAAAAGGAGAAAGGGTTAAGAAAACTCATTGAAGGGCGGTTCCACCAGGATCCCACTACTTGTAGCATAAGGCCCGCGTGGTGGCCAAAGGGCGGAAGCTCATTCCATGCTTCACTAACTCGCAGCCTTGATGTGGGAGTGGGTACTTGACAATTATGATGATTTCGCCGAGTGCGGCGGACTTCTCACTTCCTCTCGGGTCACAGCTGACCTCTTTATCTACAAAGTCTCCCCAATAGAAGTGGGGCTCAACCTCTTGGACTGGCCATGGTGCAAAATCCAAAGGCTTAAACTCCATCACTGGTTCCTCAGGGGGAGGTGGCAAACAGTTAGTTGGGGTTACTGGTGCTGCTTCATTTTCTGCACTCTCTTCATTCACTGCACGAACAAATTCATCACCTGCTATACATGCAGAAATTTCAGCACACACCACACAAAGGTTAGAGTTAGTAGAGTTAGTACATATATCACAATAAAATGAATCAGTAAAATCTACAATGTCTGGAAATTCAGCAATTAATTCATCCACCCCATTACTCTCAACAAATGCATTTGAGTTACTTGAATCATCTACTTCCAAAGGTTCTTCATTATCCTCAGGCACGGGGAAGCAAATGTTCTCCTGATCCTCCTGATGCTCATTTTCTGTGTTTCCTGAACAGTATAAAGCTGCATAACAGACTATACACAAAGCAGCACTGCCATCACAATAACAATCATCACATGAATTAGAATCAGGGGATTCAACACACAGTTCATCATCAGAAATATTATCAGAATTATCATCAGAAATATTTTCAAGAATAACCATCTGTGAATCTTTATGTTCTTCAAGGGGCTATGGAGTTAACATTGCAGCCGAGTTGGCGACAATTTGATCACTTTGCATGGCCAACATCTGAGATTCAGCTTCTCCCCTCTGATATTCAAGATTACTTGCCTCCATCATCCGTTGAAATTCGAGATTTTGTTCTGCCATCCTCTGTTGGAATTCGAGATTGTATGCTTCCATTTGTGCAGTCATTTGTTTGAGCATGTCCTCTAAGGAAGGTTCGGAAGATGTAGAGGTGGTCACTTGGGGAGGGTTCGGTGGATGTTCCGAGAAGGCTTCCTTCAAACAAACCACAGATGGAATTCTCATCAAGACAATCCCCACCGAGAACTGGAAAGCTTCCATCTTGATGTGGTCTTCTGTTATTCCTGCAGGTCTCAGCATTATAGAACAAGCAATCTGGAATTCCCTCAGATGCTCCTGCGGATTCTCACCTGCAAAACCACTAAACCTTGGCAACCAGTGTGATAAACCAAGAAAATCAGGAAAATATATGCATGGTGGTTGTTCATAGTAAACATTAGACATATAATTTCGCATATAATTATCCATGGGGGGTGCTAAAATTCACAACCAGACAAAACAGACAAAATTAATTTAGCAAAGAGAAATTTTTTTATTTTATTTTATTTTTTAAATTTTTTTTAAAGTTTTTTTTTAAAATTTTATTGTCTGCTAATAACAACAAACCAGAGTCCCCGGCAACGGCGCCAATTTTTGATCGCGCTGTCGCCACGCGCCAAAAAGAACGAGCGATTATTAAAATAATGTAATATAGAGCGACAACTCGAGTATCGTCTCTCAAGGACTCTTAGGCGTTGTTATTATTAACAGAAAGTCAAAAGTTAGTTTTGGGGGGTTTTGGATTGAAATAAAATAAAGAAAACAAAACAATGAAAACAAAGCAGTTAAAGAGAATAGCAAATAAACTAAAGACGATTAACCTACTGTTCTCGGTTTCCCACTATCATTGGTTCAAGCAAATCCAAGCCCTAAGCAGATTCTAAACCCTTTCCGATTGTAGCATCAATTTACAAGCGAAATCAATACTACGAGACATATATTCCTATTCCCGAATTAAGCAAACGGGGTGAAGCACTCATGAACTAAGCGAACATGATTGAACACATGCGAATTAAGCAAACGCGATTATATATAGGAACATACAATCATCGAAATAAATCAATACTAATCCTATACATATCTGAATTAAGCAAACAGAAACATATAGAACAGTACTGAAAAGGAATAGCAATTCAAATAGGAAATCCAGAACCTCAAGTGTAAGTGAAACCAATCCCAGTAGATTAATCTAGGAGACTAGCTCTCCATTACAAAAAAGGAAAACAAAAGGAAAGACAAGGAAATAAACTACTGACTAAAAACTAGCTAAGAAACTAGCCAAAACTGACTAGCCTCACTTGCCCACACTATGACTAACTCCTCTCTCAATATCTGAATGCTCCTTTTATTAACTTCAACCTCAGCCTCTTAGCTTTCCAAAGCCACTTAATTTGCTTAATTATGAGTTAAGATGAGGGAGTTATGTCCACATTCAACTCATAGGGCAGCTGAAACGCCTCTGGCTTCACATGGATTAAAGCCCTTCAAAACGGCTCTGTTTGGAATAATGGTCTTCATGAGAGTTAAAGCTCTTTGTTTGATCTTTCATTTGCCACTGGTTTCAGTTCCAACCGACATCTACAGCCCAAGTTATGGCCCAATCTTCATGACCAGTTCAGGTTCCAGTGACAGCAATTATGTTCTGACTTCAAGGGCTCGCGAGGCGAATGAATGCTCGCGAGGCGAACGCTTCAACTTCAAAACTGCCACAGCCGTGATCCTCAACACGGGTAAACCGTGATCGTCTCTGACTTTTCAGGGCTGGGTGACTCGCGGGGCGAGATAACCTTCGCGGGGTGAACCAGAATTATTTCCTTTTTATTTACCTGAAAAACAGAAAATAGAATAAGTATTTTATTTAACTCTAAATCAACTAAATTAACTTAAAAACACTTTACAGACTCAAAATCTTACTTAAGGACAATCAAGTCTAATTTGGGTGAAAATGATATAAAATTAGCACAAAGCCAAGGTCTTTACTAGTTATAAAACCGGTCAACCAGAGGCTCATCACTATGCTTACTTGGTGGAGTAGAGTTTGCACTCTTGGAACTAACGTGAGCATTAAGATGATGATTCTTTACTTGTCTTCAAAGGTAAGGGGAGCTTGCCTAGGGATATTCAATAATTATATGCATGTGTGTATGTGTGTAATTGAGTGTTGTGAATATTATTGTGATATTGAGCCAATACTTGAATAACTTGTTTACTTGAACTATTGTGGTTATTACATGAAGTTGAACATTCTTGCTTTAAAGTGTTATAAATTATATATATGTGATGAACTGTCATTAACTGTGATATTATTATTGTTGTGAATATATTATTGTTGATTGAAGTTTGAGAAGTCGGACTTGAGTCTGTGCCCAATGACTATAAGGATTAAAAGCCTTAATAAGCCTTGAATAGAACTTTGAAAGTTTTGGGTTCATTTACAAAAGTTCATTGTTTAAAGTGCTTACTTCAGAAGAATAAGATCTTTATTTTTAGAAAATTTTTGAAGTGATTTTAAGTTGAAGGAAACCACCTTTTTATGATCAAAAGTTTTGTACAAGAGAAAAATCATTTTCGAACTATGTGTCTTCAAGTGAAAACTTTCAAGATTATTTGGTAATATCCTATTGGGGATTTTCAAAAATAAAAGTATTTTAAAGATGCTTTATAAAAGATTTTTAAAGAAAAGGTTTTCTCCTAAATGTTTTAGAAACTTTCCGATAGCCTGGATAGGTTATCGAGGATTCGGTTTTGAATTTGATTTTCACTGAACGAAAAATAAGTACTTAAGAAAGAGAATCTAGTACGCGAGACGTCGCCTCTAGTATTCAGTTATACGCACGTGATCTTGGATCAGTGTTAATTTGGGGCCATGAGTCATATTCATGATGTTCTGGACTGAGAGTCCAATTCTCGAAATCGAGGACAGTGCGTTCTAATTTCGTTGTTGTGGACTGTGTGTCCTAATCATGTTGTTGTGGACTGTGTGTCCTAACCACATTGCGATGAACGTTGTTAAAAGTGAATGTTGTTTTCTACAACCACGAGCCTAGGACTGATGCATCGGTCTCGGGTGTTGTGATTGAGCATTCGAACTGTGTGACCTATGCTTCTAAGTTTTCAAGTGATGGGGAAATGATGATTAAGTCGTTAGCTTTGAGCTACGACAACGAAAAAGAATGAAACACAAAGAAAACCTTTTGAATAAAATATTTTCTCATGTGCATTTCCCCAGACAGACGTGCTTTCTTACATATCAAATACAAGGTGGTATCTAGGAGTCAGTCCATGTGACCGGTTCAGAGGTACATGTGACGTTGCTCGTCCTGAGACCTTAAATGCATGAGGGTATGGAGGCAACTGCCCGGTGAGCTAGAGATTGACCAACTCTAATTCTTCTCCAGTGGAAAACAGTGTTGATATCTCGTGAGATTAAGTTTAGAGCCTAATTATTGAAGTGTCATGCATTCTCTTTATAAAACTGATTGTTCGGGTATGAGACCCACTGATATAACACTTGTCATTTTATCTCTAAATAATAATTAAATGTTAATGTGCTGAGGTGATGTATGTATCGTGTATATGGTTGTTGTGTGATATATCCATTTGTCGGTATCTCACCCTTACAGATATATCAGGCTTCTTATGGTTCGCTATGGTACCCTGGGTACTTTAGTATAGATGGTGTAGAGGAGTCTTCCTAAGTCACTCAGAGACTTGGATCTAGTTGTTTGATGAAGTATTTGATTGTGGAATGACCGCGTGAGTTTTCCTCAGAAATAACTTTTAGTATGACCAGCTTAGAGTTTGAGACTTAGATTTTTGATAGTATGTATAAGTATGACTCAAAAAGTCTTTATTTTAAAATGGAATGTTTATGACTCGAAGAGCATCTCTTTTGAATGAAAACCTAAAGCTTTTCCTTTTGGTCTTGTATAGCTTATTGATATAACTATTTGTAGCATATTACTGCCTGGTTGTATTTGGTGTAACTGGAATTATGGAATGAAAATGTAATTATTTTAGCAGGTGTTCTTTTACCTGGGATGTTCGAATTACAGAGGAGATTCTGTCGAAATTTTTGTAAAAATACTAACTTTTATTCAAGTATATCTTTAAATTAAATAGGCTTCTCAGGTTAGGATTGTAAGCCTGTGTGTCGATCAAGGCTTAGGTTTGGAACCGTGCCAAATTTTTATACCCAATTTCAGACACTTATATATTTATATATATTATTTTTCAAAAATAACCAACAAACTATCTTCTTAATTTAAATTTGACATGGATCACGTAGTAATACCTAACGGGGGTCTAGTCGTTCTCTTTATAAAACTTTCTCAGCATATGTACATATGCATATAGTATTGGACATGTATTACAGCTGTGAATTTCGTAGGTGGCTCATGAAAATCTATTGTCGTTATATAATTCAATTTTTACAACTTGAGTTATAGGAGTCTCTTGAGAAGGTAGAGTCTTTTTACAACTCTCTCATTTTAATAAAAAATAATTTTATACTATTGTTGACATAGTATACGCTTGATAATATATTTTCTTGCTACAAATTAAAGAGTTTAATTTTTACGGTTTTAGTGTGTGAGTCCGAACCCCTTCAATACTGCACTTTGTCGTTATCCATTTTCCTTCTCCTCTCAACCCTCCATTGTAAGGTATCCTGTAAGTCTTTCCATGAAAAAAAAAAATTTGAATAAAACAAAAGAAAACTCAATTTTAGTTTTGAAATTAATTGTTAGGTTTAATGAGTTTTTTTGTCCCTGAAAAGTAGGTGCCTTATGGTTTTAGTCTCTTTACTTTTTTTGGTTGGTTTTGGTCATTGTAAAGTTAAAATTTTTGGATTTAGCCCCTCCTGTCAGTTGTCCTCCGTTAAATGCTGACGTGGCTAACAGAGTGTCACATCAGCAAATATGTCACGTTGGCTGACATGTATGAAAAATAAACTTTGATTTTAGTCCCTGAAAAATGAGCAAATTTTGATTTTAGTTCTTGTACTTTTTTTCGTTGGTTTTGATCATTGTAAATTTAAAACTTTTAATTTTAGTCCTTATCGTTAATGACACTATGTTAAGTACTGATGTAGCTAATAGAGAACCACATCAGTGTTATCATATCAGCTTAATTATTATTATTTTCAGCCAAGCTGGCCACCACATCATAATATTATTATTTTTAAAAAATAAATTAATATTAATTATTATTTTATTTAACCCTTATATTATTTAGTTTTTATTATAATGTTATAACTATTTTTTTCTTATAAAATCTGATTGTCCTTTCTTTCTCTTTCTCTACCTATCATCCTTCATTCTGCATCAATCTGCTTCCTCCTTCTGCAACAACTTTTATAGTTATAATATTATAATAAAAAAATTAAACTAATATAATGGTTAAGTATAATAATAATTAATGTTAATATTTTTAAAAAAAAATCAATATTATGACATGACAGCCTACATGGCTTAAAATAAAAATAATTAAACTGATGTGATAATGTTAGATGGTGTTTTGTTAGTTACATCAGCACTTAACTGAGTGGCACCGGTGGCAATGACTAAAATCAATAGTTTTAAATTTTCAGCGACCAAAACCAATGACCAACGTGCAGGGACTAAAATCCAAATTTACTCACTTTTCAATGACTAAAACCAAGTTCATTTTCATATATGGCAGTCAACGTGGCATGAAATAATAATATTTTTGCTGATGTGACAGTGCTGACGTGGCATTCTATTAGCCACGTCAGCACTTAACGGTGCTAACTGACGGTAGGGACTAAAACAAAAGTTTTAACTTTGCAAGGACCAAAACCAAAGAAAAAAAAGTACAATGACTAAAATCAAAAGTCACATACTTTTCGAGGACCAAAAAGTTCATGTTATCATTCAGTTATCAACAAACTTTCTGTAAAATATTAATCAAAGTATCATCATTTTTCTTTGTATTTTGGTAGATTAAAGTTTAGATTAGAGTTGTGTCAAAAAAAAAAAGAAGTTTAGATTAGAGGAAGGCACACCCCTTGTAAAATCAGAGAATATCACTAACCTCAGTAATGATTTATAGTTAAATTTACACATCGTCTATCAATAGAGAAGATCTGAGAATCGAACCCAAGCTACAACTAGTATGAACAGATTCGGTATAAGATTTTGAAGAAGGGCTGAATATTTGAATAACTTGCAATTACTTGGACCGTGGATTCAGCCCAGCAATCCCTTGATACCCTAACAGGTATTGGGCCGCAATGTCCAGGCCCTGAACTTAGCTTGGGACAAAAAAACAAGTGCCATGTGATCTCTCGCACAAATCAGTAATCACTTGTTTCTTACTGTTCAGAAACCCAGAAAATCGGTCTGGTCATCAAGGTTTTCTGATGGCTTCTCCAAAGAAACGCCCGAAATGTGAAGTGGATGACGACGACGATCAGCATGTTTGTTGCGGAATTTGCTACGCGGAGCGTGGAGTTGCAATCGCTGGCGAAATCGATTGCTGTAATCACTATTTCTGCTTCGT
Organism: Sophora flavescens; assembly: GCA_030762895.1. Taxonomy (NCBI): domain Eukaryota; kingdom Viridiplantae; phylum Streptophyta; class Magnoliopsida; order Fabales; family Fabaceae; genus Sophora; species Sophora flavescens. The sequence goes on from CM061068.1 coordinate 33,380,419, forward strand.
ATGTATCATGGAATGGGCCAAGCACGAGTCTCGATGCCCAATCTGTCGCCAGAGATTCTCCAACGTTCGCAGGGCCCCCAAGCTAGGTCTTTTTTCTTCCTGTCGGGACATTAAAGTCCCTCTTCGTGACCAGGTCTTCTTCTTTTCTATTTATTAATCCACTTCTGAAGTAGTAGAATAAGAGACCTTGGGTTAAATCTGTAGCACTCAACTATTAAACCCTTAACTTTAGAAATTCGCATAATCCTAAGTCCTAACTTCATAAATTGATGCCATGAAAAATATGATGTTAGTATACTAATCATAATGTTAATTCTTGTAGGTTTATCATCCTTATGGGAATATGACTACTGGTCCTATTGATTCTCATGCTGAAGTGAAATGTAGTATCTGTCATGGTGGGACTGATGAAAATCTTCTACTACTTTGTGATCTTTGTGATACTGCTTCTCATACATACTGTGTTGGCCTCGGCTATACTGTTCCTGAAGGTGATTGGTTTTGTCCTGATTGTGCTATTTCCCGGCAGACCCACGCCGGTGAACAATCAGACGGACAAAATGTTGTGCCAACAGCTGAGCTGGGAGTAAACGTCTCCGATATTGTGAGAGAACCAAGCAGCCAGGTTGTTGGAAGATCAATAGCATCTCCTCCTGTTATTCCTTTACCTGATAGGGTGAGAAGATTCAAAGGTAAAAAACCTGTGTCAGGCACCCAACACGTGCAGCGTAACATACAGGCACTTCGTGATAATTGGAATGCGTTGAGAAGCGGTTCATTAAGGTTCCATTCATGTCAATCTGGCAGCACAGCTAGTCATAAACAAGATTCCAGTTCCTTGTCACGTGGCAAATCAAGCGAATTGCATTCTATGGCTTCCACTGGCCTTCAACAATCCACTGTCCAAGGTGGTCCTTCTAGCAGCACCCCGAATGAGAGAGGCTTGCAAGATGTTGACAAGGCTTGGAAAATGATGGACAGGGCAAAGGTGATGCAACAACGAACTCATCAAAGAACCAGCAGCATTCCACTGGGAGTGGATCACCCATCATCCAGTGGAGTAGCTAGAAAAATATCAAGTGCACAATGTAATTACCAAGAATTGAAAAATCAACATTCCAGAACATTAGACTTGAGTTATGCTAGAATGGAAAAGCAGTGTGCCCATTCTAGTGTCAGCAAAAAATTGGAAAATCATTGGTCTCCAAAGTTGGGAAAGAATAAGCAAAATAGGGTCATATGTGAGGAGACAATACAGCATTTAAGGGACCATACTACTCATTCAGAAGGGTACTGTGAACCTCCATTGTCCGGGAAGGTCCATAGTAGCATCCAAGGTGTTCCCTGTCGTGACAATGGAGAGAGAAATGTTGCTAATGAACAAAGCCGGTCTGCTGGCCTGGCAACCTCAGTAGGTTCAGCTCTCTCTCATGCCAAGTTTGGTGGTGCATTGTCCTCTATGAAGAATGAGCCTATTTTCAATGAAGAAAAGAGGTTGGCTAAAAGCTTTGTGGATGGGAAGACGAGAAAAAGTGAAGATGCAAAAACCGAGATCCAGTCTCTTGTTAAGCTGAATCTGAAGGTCTTAACTAGATATAAAGAATTAGGTAATTCATTATTAAATTTCTGTTTTTCCTCAATAGTTAAAAGATCATTGAAGGGGTGCCTTGGCACAATGGTTGGAGTTGTTGCCATGTGACAAGAAAGTCACGGGTTCGAGTCGGGAAATCAGCCTCTTGCAAATGCAAGGTAAGGCTGCCTACTTTAGACCCACATAGTTGGTCCGACCCTTCCTTGGATTTTGCACATAAGTAGAAGCTTTATAGCATCAGATTGCCCTTTTAGTTAGATGATCATTTTTGACTGAAATATTTATAGATGTTTCCTGTACATCTTTTCAATCCGTGTATGAATGTTTGGTAGAGTAACTATGGTTTAAATTTAGTCAGTGTTCTACATTTAGCATATCCACTTAATAACTCATCTTTTCATTCATTTGATGTGAGGTGGAGAGAGAGGGCACACCTCTATATGTCAGACATGAATTCTATGCCTTACCATAGTTTCTCAAATTTTCCCATTTAAGAACAAAATTGTTTTAGATACTTTTCATTTTTTGTTAGTTGTCTTTGTATTTATGTTTTATACCATTAAAAATGATAGTTGTTGCTTGAATGAAAGCATTTACTTGAAGCTGTTCCTGACTCAGATGTTGATACCTTCAAAATAGTTGCAAGGCAGGCAACCCACACAATCTTGGATGCTTGCAGATCTGAACAACAAAAATCCAATATAAACTCCTCAAGCTCAGTATGTAGCCACACTGAACATACTCTGCAGTTTCAGAAATCTACCTTAATGTCCAATTGCTGTCGACAATGCTTTTACACCTTTGTAAAAAATGTTGTCAATTCCATCATGATGGACAAAATAGGTTGAGTTTGATCTATGTTAGGAGTTTTAATCGTAATAGTTCTTGTTTTCAAACAGCTCCTCTCTAAAATATTAAATTTGGGTTACTCCGCAGCTCATGCAACCGCGTTGAAAATTCTGTTGGAGGTTGCGGATGGCAATTGTATAAGTTTAATTTTCCACCTGCACTGAGAAAATTATTTATAGAAGATAGAGTATTGTATAATAATGCTTTTAAATTGCATAATAATTTTCATGGAATGTCAATACACGAATGGGAGTGATTGGGCATGGTCAAAATGTGGGCTTAAATTTTGGATTGGACAACATGAAATTTGGGTCTGGGGTCCTCCAAGCTTATGTGCTATCACTCATTTTCTCATTCTTCCAGTGATGTTGAAGCGAATTGCATTCCATCATCGAGCTCCTAGTGATGTAGTTTGTTTCGGTCTTTTGGGCCCTTTCCCCGTCTGTTAATCAAAAAGTGGGCTGATTTAATGGCCCGGTCCGTAGAAAAATTAACAGAATTGTAGCAAGAGAATAAGAGAGATTGGGAGAGAGAAAATAAAAGAGATGAAGATGCATGGTTTATTTCCCCCCCTAATTTACAAGAGTTTAAATTTGAACTCCTGTTAATAAATAACACAAGCGTAGTTTCTCTTGCATCAACATTATTTAATTTTATAACATAAATTTATGATTTTTTCACTTTATTTTAGAATATTTAAAATTTTCACAATAGGGATTAAATCAAAAGGAGGAAAATAATTGATTTATATAAAAGGCATCATCAAAATGGGGTTTTAGTATATGCTTTGGTTAAACAAACCCAGAGTAGCAAATAGTTAGTGATGCATATAGTGTACCCAAAAAACAAAAAAAAAGTGATGCAATATGGGATAGGGGTGACGGGTGAGTGTCATGAGAGTGGTAATAATACTCTACTTATGTGAATGCTGATTCTAATCTGTGCCAGGGTCGATGGAGACACTTGTCCTACTATAGGTGGGTCCACGGTGCAGCTATGAGGTGTAGATAAACGACAAAGAAAGAAGGGTGAGAAAATGCACGGGTGAGGGGCACGTGAGTGAGCCACGTCATGTGAAAGAAGGAACAGTCCCAGCTTGGATCGCTTTCAGATTTGAATGACCCATAAACGACAGGTCAGTTGAGAAAGGAAAGCACATGCCCCCACTAAGTTTTTGCCTTCCCCTTTTTCTTTATTTTTTCTTTTTGATGGGTGCATTTGTGGGTCCCTTACCCACCCCCACGTGACACCGTCACGAGAAAGAAAGCGAGACACACACAGAGAGAGTCACAGAATGAGATAGCGCACCGCCATCCAATCCATCAAGTCTTCCTTCTCCACTCCACCACGTGCTTTCACGCATATATTTGGTTATTATTATTGGCTCTATAAACTCCCAAATTTCCCAACCCACGCCCATAACACATTCCTTCGTCTTTTCCTTTTTTCATTTTGCCATATTAATTAATAATATTCCATGCCCTTTCCCTTTGACACACCATACATTCATAATCACTTTTAACTGTTTGGTATGAAAATCAGGTGAGCTGCCCAAACGATGATACCGCAACCCATCCCACTTTTACTTATAATTTATTCGTTATGGACATGATTTGATAATTGTCTGCCCAAGTGATCCACTTGTTTATGTTGTTTAATGTTTAGTGTCATGCTAACGAAAGCTTAAGGAGAGTGTTTGATATAAGTTTTAAAAAAATATTCTCGATAATATTAGCATGAAAATAAAGTTTTCTCATATTTATTACAAGTTTTAAAACTTTATTCGCAGGCATAAAAGATTCCTGGAAATAAAATTAGTGAATGATAGTTATAAACTTGGGAAAACTCTATTCCCATGTGTGAAGGTGAGAAAACTTTATCCCAGGAATATAGTTTATCTGGGAATTAAACATTCCAGATATCAAACTCTACCTTAAAACATTCTTTAAAGAACTAAAATAAGGCAATTTTTAATTGAAAAACCAAATATTTCACTTTTTCAAATGTTCACTACATCAATTCTATATGTAATTTTTCTTTTCTTGGTTCCTTAACTCGTACAGTGTATTTTCCGAATATTTATTTTATTTTCGCATAGGAACAATCACTTGGCTGTCATCAAATCATAAAATAGTTGTGTTATTTGAACACGAAATTTAGACATCGTATGTGATACTATATATGTTTATTTCTATCTCTCACTTACTTTTTATCATCTTTGTATATACGTATTTTTGAGAATACCATAAAAAAGCAAAAAAAGAGTCAAAGGATACCCCATAAAATCACGATGTCCCCAATATTTCAAAACATAACATAAAAAAAACAACCATCATAAACACCACATTAATACTTTATTTTATCCATTCTACATTTCTATGTATTATATAAATTTCTATTTAAATTTATAAGTTTTTATAATTTAATATATCTAAATATTTATGTGTAAAAATATTTTACCGACAAAATTTCTAAATACAAAATAAATTCCTTTTTCCCAAAAATATTTAAAAACTTTACCCATGATAAAATACTTATTTTATCCATTCTAGATTTCTATGTATTATATAAATTTATATTTAAATTTATAATTTTTTATAATTTAATATATCTAAATATTTATGTGTAAAAATATTTTACCGACAAAATTTCTAAATACAAAATAAATTAATTTCAAACATATTTATAATTTTACAGAGACAAAACTTATGTGCAAAATTTTAAAAATTATGTCTTAAGTTTTTATGCTATCTATTTTTATTTATTTATTTTTTGAGTAAAATTTTATGTTATCTATTTGTGAAAATAAATAACTTATTTTAATCTTATTTAAAATATTAAATAAAATTTTTAGTAGTGTACATTAATTTGACCTCGAATTGGAGGGTGAAGTGGTAATAACGGAACCAGGGAGGGAAGTAACGATACTAACAGCAGTTAATAAGAAATGACGACGTGAGGCAGGCAGAGAAACAAAGAATGGCGCCGAATGCCGCAACAGAAAAAGGGTCCCCACCGCACGCGAGTGTTAGACCAACGGCCAGGGGTTGTCGCACGTGACTACCTACATGCTCACGTGTTCTGCGTACTATGCTCCCGTATTTATAACAGCACAACCCCACTTCTACGTCGCAGTTTGCATATTGCATCATCCATGTCACATTCACATGCCTTATTCATCTCATTTCTCTTCCCCAAAATTTCGCCCATACACCAAAGAAGGATTTATCTATAAAAAAATTAATTAAAAGACTTTAGGGAATAATAGATCATGGTGTTTTTTTAAAAAAAAATACTACATGTATTGCATGTTTGCTTTTCAGTAACAACTAACAACAAAACCTTTCATGGAACGGTGATGACGAATTGTTATATGATTTATCTTGCAAATTTTAGGTGAATATGTATTCCCTAACTATGTTTGAATCCAAATAATTCACCTAATACTAAAAATGGACAAGGCCATTAGGAGAATAATATATTTGTTCTGTACGGAACAATAATTTTCGGCAAGGGAGAGAGGGATATTTTAATGATGTATGAATTTGATTGCAAGAGTCATAGAATGCTTATTACATATGACCTAGATATAAGCTAAATCATGGTCTAGTAAAGTGTGCAAGGGAGAATCCCCGGTGAAAATGCAAGGATCTTCTTATATAATCTATTTAGTGGGCCTAATAGTTTTACCTTCAAGGAACTAGGCCTTGGCCCAAATGGTAAAACTGTCTTCTTGGGTTGACCGAGTTGTTATCTTCTTATCCTGACTGGTCCTCATCCTTATTTGGATCGTTGTCCTATCATAGTTTGGTCTATCAGACATTGGGCTATTGGTCAATCGAGGGGGGACCAATATTAAAAGTTTATCATATAAAAAACTACATGTTAATTGATAAAAATAATTTCCACCAACAATTTAATTTTATGCTCTAGAAAATACTATTTTTTTAATAAAAAATGGGTTAAAATAACAGGCACTATCACTATAAAAAAAATTTATACTGTCTTCCACCAATATTTTGATATATCTTTTATTTGAAAAATTAAGTGAGTTAAAGTGATAATACTTATTTGTCAATATATTATTAGATATCAGTATAAAATTTTTATATATTTACGGTACATAGAAATTAAACTCACAAATATATAGCTAAAATTGGATATCTAACGGGGTTTAATTTTTTGTTTATATTTAAACTTAATTAGACAGTTAGGCATATATAAATAATACTAGTTGAAAAATATCAATTCATGAAGAGGTCGATTTTATTGAAAAAAGAGAGAGAAGAAATATGTACTTGTTCTAAAATTTCCCATCGAGACTTTATTTTAGTTTATTTTTTAAAAATTGTTGCTTCTGTATAATGTTATTTTGGCCTTAAAAAATGATGGTCCCCCCCTTGGAAACCAGTAATGCTATCAAACTGACTAATTTATAATTTTCGGTTAGGTTTTTGTCAATTTTTTTTATATTACGGATATCTTTCAACCGATAACAATAAATTAATGTCTTTCAAGACACAAAATTATTGACCTAAGTTTTCTATCTATCTAACCAAAACCTCTTTTTTATTCACAAAATAAGAATCAAACAATTTTTAATTTATTATTTTAATTTATAAGTTATATATTTACATTATTGTATTCTTCAAAAAAAAAAATACATTATTGTAAAACTTATGATGAGACATTTTATTTTCTCTTAAGAATCGTAACTTTATAATTAAAACATAATTGCTACAGATATATTTAGTTTAAATTATTTTAAAAAATAATTCCTTGTTAATAAATTAATAATTCTCTTTTTGAAAAAAAAAGACTAAGCTATTTAAATCACGAAATAAATGAATTAAATACATATAATATGATGTCACAAAAAAACTACGTATAATATGGAGCACCAAAAAAAACGTATAAAAATATGCATTACCACTTAACAGATAGAGGATGAAGGGGATTAAGTTGATTTACGTAATATGGTAGGGCCAGTAGCGATGTAGGATGAGTTGGCCACGTGAATGGGAAGGTAGGCAACCTTTTTATATCACGTGATGGGATGCGGATTCAACGGCCATCCCGACACGTGTCTTCTAATGCAGCAACCAAAAACTATATTCTACTCCTTCGCGGCTGGCTTTAGTCCTAACTTATACTAGTACCGGTTATAATTAATAATTAATAATAATTGAGAAATCATAAGTTGAGAATCCAAATCAATAACTAGCAATCTTATAAATATAATTAAGGATACATAAAAGATAAAAATAGAAATATAATAATATAAAATATTATAATAATGAATTTATACAAAGTTATCCTAGTATAATTGTTTATATTTAGTTGTTAGAATATCATAACTCATAATAATTATAGCTTGGGATTCATAAAGAAGAAAAAAATATTAACAAATATTGTTAAAAAAATTATAGGGAATTGATATATTCAATATTTGAAAAAAAAAAATAAGTTTTTTGATTTTTCAATAAAAACTTGGTTTTCATTATTTTTTAAAGGGTCATGCTAACGAGTGTTCTTAGAGTATTCTTTAAGGAATCAATAAAAACAACTTTTTATTGGAAAACTAAGTATTTCATTTTTTTAAATGTTAAATGCACAAATCATATATGTAAACTTTTTTTTCTTAGTTCCTTAACAAATATCCTAAGGACACTCGTTATCATTTTCCTTTTTTAAAAGATACAAGTTTTATCTTGCAATTGTGCGTAGTGCGTGGCTTATAATTGTAAGATTATTAGTAAGAATGTCTCTATTTGGATTATGACTTGTTCAGAGACTATAGAAAAGAATGAGTTGTGTTATTTAAACATAAAATTTAGACATTATATGTGATATCATATGTTTTTATTTATATCTTATTTATTTTTATCATTTTTATATACACGTATTTTAAAAATATCACCAAAAAAAAAAATATCATATAATATTTCCAATATGTGTTTAACAAATATATCTGGAAAAGAATAGAGCGGGGTGACTGAGAACTGATAATTACACGACAGCCAGATTAAAATGGATTTGTTAACTGATCCCTAAACTGATTCCTTAACAAAGGAATGTCACCCTCTTCTTCAGCCAGCACATGGCATAATATAATATATTAACTTTTACTAAAAAAATAAATTAGTATTTATATATTTTAACATAAATCATTATACCTTTCAAAAAAAATATTATATCGTTATATAAAATTTTTAGAAGAAAACTTGTTATATACATGCTTCACATTTTAACGAAAACGTGACTTTAAAATAAAGTAATTATTATTAAATAATAAAGAACCCTTTAATAAAATTTAACTTTGATATACTATTATTAATTTTTTGTTGACAGCATCGAGATACATTGGATTTTGAACAAAAAAAAATTCATCATATGTATAATTTTTAAGATAATTATAACAATAGTCAAATATTTTTATTAATGAGATAATAAATTCTTGTTATTAATCGTCTGCTCTTTGATAGTATGGGGGTGTACTATATATCCCTAGCTTAGTTACTGACTTACTGTATAGTCTTTTGGTTTTTTGGGCTTTGTCCCTATATTTCACAACAACAAAAAAGAAATTAATGTTGAAAAATGGTACAATAAAAATAAAAATAATGTTAGAAATATGCGTAAAAGCGCCTTTTTAAGCATCCATATTATTATTGGACAACTTAATGCAAAATAATTTAAACATAAAAATCATAACTAATGATTGAGATCCTTCTTTATATATAATATAAAAAGTAAGTGCATTGCATTCAAGAATTACAATGTCACGTTCTAAGCGGCACCCTTTGTTTATGTTCTTCTATTTTATTTTGAAATATAATTCTATAATTAATCATCTAATAATGATGTGAATTTAATCTAAATACATTAAGAATATAAAGATTTCTTACCTTGTCAACAATTCATATGTTAATTTATCATAAAAATATATTTAACTCTTGAGCTAACTAATTTAGATATCATATATAAGATTATATGTGATTGATTAACAAATATATAAAATAAATTATAATGATAAAATATCAAAATTAAACAATATATAATGTCATAATAAAGCATAACTCTAACTCTGGACCTTTCTTAATATCGTTATCATATTATTTTTATTATTATCATATTATCATATATGTTCAGGAAGCAGCGTTGCGAACTGCGTACATGAACCTGGTACGCTGTCTTTATGTATCAGAATCTTTGCTTATTTTAATCTTATTGCTAATAAAATCCTCCATTTGATTAAACATTGTATGTGGCTAGCGTAAGAAATGTACTTGCGTTAACCAATTAGCAATGCTATCCTCACAGTCACAGGTTACAGCACCTTTCAAATTCTTTTTCAATTTTAAAAGATCTAATTCATATATCATTTTTTTTTCTAACAATAATTATTCGATTAAACCGTGATTCTTTTATGACTTCAATTTTCATATGTCGTCAATCAACATAATTTTTCTAAGTAACATTTTTTATTCTATTAATTAATAATATACTATTATATATGTATTTTCCAGAGTAATTTTTTTTTAATATTCATAATAATATACCAATATATTTAATTGATCATGTAAAAATATTTACACAATTAATAAATTTTTGTTAGATGATACCAAATGGAAAAATTATTAATTTATTTGCATTTTAAAATGTCGTTACAAAATGTCAAACAATCATTAATTTGTTTGAATAAAAAAAAATTATAAGATTTGCTTGAATTAATTTATCAAACTGAGTAATTAACTCTAGTATTTTAAATTAAATTACTCATTACTCGTTACTAAATATGGTAAATTCTTTATCAAAAGGGGTTGATCTAATAGAAGTGTGTTAGATCCGACAGCTAGGAGCATGCGTACATGGCTACTCTCACAAGAGATGTCTCTAACTCGAATCCTGACAGAAAAAAATAAATTCATTGGGAATGGTTGTATCCATTTCGTTCGAGGACATGAAATAATACATCACTCACCACCATTTTTAAAGAAGAATAGCACAAAAAAATATATGATAAATTCTTCTGAAACATTTTTCTATCATTAAGTCAGGCGACTGCGCTTATAAAGCATATATCTTTTAATATCCTGTTTTAAAATTTTAAATCTATCAAATTGCTGTAGCCACACCATATTCCATTTTTATTGGGGGTGTTAACATGTTGATTTGGTTGGAATTTATATTTTTTATTAGGAAATTCCAACTAAAACAACTCATTCAAGAATGGATTGGTTCGGTTCAGTGTCCGAAAATATTAAAATATAAAAAAAATAAAAAATTTAATATTATAAAAATTTAATTATTAAAAATTAAAAAATATATAAATAATTAAAATATAATAAATATTTAAATATATAAAATATTAAAATATAATAATTAGTTCGATTCGATTCTAGAATCTTTGAATCTGAGAACAGAACCAATTATCAACGGGTTTGGGTTGGTTCGGTTCGGATCTAAACACCAAAAAAACTGGACCAATTTAATTGGTTCTGTTTGGATTTTTGGATTCTTCGAGCCGATCCGAACCACTAAATACCCCAGCTTTTATTTACTTATTTCTATTTAAAACATGTTTGGGAAACTAAAATGGTTGATTCAAGCTAAGGCAATATTTATCGACAGAAAAAAGTTTTTAGGAAAATTAAAAGTTAACTTCAAATTAACTTATACAAAAGGTTGTTTGTTTATTTTGAACTGATTATATTTTTATAATTTTTCCCTTTAGATGTAATTAAAAATAAATATTATTAATTTATACAAATAACTTTATATCCTATTTTGTTTTGTTTGTTTTTAGTACATTTATATCCTCTTTTATAATTTATTATATAAAAATAATTATTTTACGACCCAAATGAAGTATGAAACTTCATATTAAAATTGGTTTTCAGTAAACATATCCAAACAAAAAATTAATTTATTTATAGTTAATTATTAAAATAATATTTCTTTTGCAGTTAATCCAAAGACACTCCTAACTCTTTTCCTTATCCGGACTAAGGTTTCAAATTAGTTGTTGCCACATTTTATTCAATATTTTATTTTTTAATTAATTCAAATACTAGTTGTTCTTATTATTATTTGATTATGACAAATAAAATAATAATAATAATTATTATTATTATTAATCCAAATACTGATTAAAGAATAATTATATCATTTACAATAATCCATTATAGGTACAATTTTAAACTACCAACATGTGGTTGGTCCAAGTGGTAAGAGATTTGGACACTTTACGCAAGTGGTCGGAGTTTCAAATTCTGACTCTTGTATATAGAGAAAACCTGGTTGGGAGGGGAGAATCTACTTTGTGTGCCCAACAGGTTCTCCAATGGAGATTAGTCACTGCTAGCGCACTACAAGAAAATGGGATATTACCGAAGGAAAATTTCCGACAGACAGCAGGTCCGTCGGTAACCAGGCAATTTCCGACGGCTTTTGCCGTCGATAAGTTAGAACATGAAAAGTCACGGGTATTTACGACGGAACGACCGTCGGTAATGTTACCTACAGAATATCCGTCGGTAATTACCGACGGTCTTGTCCGTCGGAATTTTTTTATATTACCGACGGACCAAACCGTTAGAATTCAAAAATTTGAATTACCGACAGACTTGGCCGTTGGAAATCGGGTCTATTAGTGGCAGAAACCCTTCTCCCTCCCTCACTTTTCCTTTCTTCCTCTCTTTTCCCTCTCTTCTCAACTCTTTCTTCTTCTTCTTCTTCTTCTTCTTCACTCACCGCGACCGGCCACCCCCCATCGCTCTCTGCCACAGCACGCGCCACAACCACACCTCCACCTCTCTTCTTCTCTTCTCTTCCTTCTTCGTTCTCTCCTTCTTCTCCGCGCGCCCCAGCCCCACACCTTGTTTCGTCATCCGCGCACCACCCCTCAACCACCGTGCGCACCACCACCACTGCCACCACCGTGTCCTACCTCCCCCACTGCCAGCAGCAACCCTAGAGCTAGGTATTTAGTTTTTTTTATGCAATTTGTTTAATTTTTAATTAATGTTAAATGTTTGTTAATTAAGTGTTTAATGGTTGTTAATTAAGTGTTTAATGTTTGTTTGTTAAGTAGTTGCTCTTACCATTATCACCACCACTACCTAGGAGCCACTACTGTCTGCACTATCAGGTTTCTATTTTTTTTTTATTTGAAATTGTGTATTTAGTCAAGTGTTTAATGATATGATACATATATATTTGTCAATGTGCATGCACAGCACCTAGCTAGGAAATCTGTTTTGTATCTTAGGCGTTTTATATGTTTCATGTTTTTCCTGATTGTAATCCTGACCTTGGTGTTTAGTTAATGTTATATATAAGCATCCTGTTTCAAAAAAAAAAAATGATATCATACATATATGTTGTAAATATTGTAATTTAAAAATAGTAGTTATGTGTTTTTGGGACTGATTGTACGATTATAAGTGTTGAGCTGGAAATGTCGGATTTTGTGGGCTTTTCTGATTTTGATTTATAATAATTAATGTCGGATTTTAAATCTTATTTTATCTAATAATATTTAGCTAACACATAAATTGATACAATTAAATTTTAATTAATAAAAGTAATTAAGTGAAATAATGAATTAATTAAATAACTTAGGAATAATATAAATAATACGTAATTGAGAAAAACTGTAGATTCTCATTCAAGGTACAATATTATTGAGCATGTGTAGTCGTGGTCATGGCGTGGTTACATCATCACCCTAGAAAAAGGGGTTTTACTCCATAATGAAAGGAATCAAAAACATTGTGAAAGAAACCAACATGAAAACAAGAAAAGAAGGGTTTGGGCGCAGTCAAACAGAGGGAGACGCAATCAAAAGAACAAAGAGTGGAACCCTATTTCAGTACAAAAGGCCAGAATTTATAAGTTATGGTATTAGCGATTCGCGGGGCGAATTACATTTCGCGGGGTGAAATTTAAATCATAGCTCAGTCCAGAAGTACACCATCCGCGGGGCGGATGACTCAAAATTTCCAGCCTCCTCTTACTTCTCTTCCTTGCTCCCAGGCTTCACTTTTATCCTTCACAATCTCATGTATGAACCTGAAATTTATTCAAACTAGAAAATCATAGAAAAAGACTCAATTTCCTAATTAAAACAAAGAAAATACATTCAAAGACTCTAAACACTGCTTAAGGAAAACAAAGCCAAAGTTGAGTACTAATTGAGAATACAACTCATCAATATGGTAAAATTCACGAGAAACTCTAGAATAAAACTAGATAATCTAGCGGATTATCTGTAAATTGGCGTGCCCGTATTGCATGGGACATGGAAAGGCTTTTACCCTGAGATATGGTGGCGAAAGTTCATGGTTTGATTCTCATCGTCGGTTCTTAGATCGTGAACTTCTGTTTCGAAGGAATACCCGAGCATTCAAAAAGAATCAGACAGAAGAGGAAGGTCCACCGCCTTTGTTGACTCCTGCACAATTATGGGGTCGGGTTAGGGATCTTCCTAAAGTCACTGAAGCAGGTGTGTCAAAATTATCGGGGTATGGAGAATTGCATAACTAGACAAAACAAAGTATTTTTTAGGAACAGGCGAAGTGTGAGCATGCGAAGAGAAATCGGGCCTCCGAGAAGGGTGGGAGCATGCACAATGGTGGCTCGATTAGCCACATGCAGCATGCCATGAATATGGTATGCATCTATAAATTTTATTTATAAACTATATCTTATTATTCAAAATTTATATTATAATTGATTGATTTTATTCCTGTGTCGGTTGCAGGCAGGAGAGCCTGCCCGGTCTGTTGATGTCCCCATGGTCTTTGAGGAGACGCATATTCGCTCGAACACAGGCGAGTTTGTTGATGAGAGGTCGAGGCAAACAATGGTGAGCTAAAGTGTCTTTTTACATTTAATGTATATTTTTATTATTATAGTTCAATAATATAATTTTTGTAATGTATTGATGCAGGAGGATTACAATGGCAGGTTCAGTCAGGTATCGTCTGAGGTTGCCTCCTGCTCCGGTGCCTCGAATCCTTCCCAGCTGGACCCCGTCGAGGTTGAGCGATTACAGGCTTAGGTCTAGATGGATGTGGCAGGCGGGAAGAAGAAAGGGCGGATTTACGGTACCGCGACCTTGGCTCGTTCCATCACTCGGGGGTTGACACCGAGCTTGACCATTCGGGAGTCTACCTCCGGCTCACAGGACACGGAGGAGGTACGGCAGCTAAGGCAGGAGCTGCAGCAGCAGAGGCAGACTTCAGAGCGCATGGAGCAGCGGGCAGATCTCATACATCAGCAGATGGAGACATGGTCTGCGATGATGACCTCTCTCCTCTTTTTGCTTCCACCAGAGAGGCGCAGCGCTATACAGGAGGTCATCCATTCCGGCCAGCCCTCCACTACTTCTACCATGCCACCACCACAGCCGCATGATGCCGGTGTGTCTTCTAATCCGCAGCTTGATGGTTAGCTGACACCGGTGAACTCCCCCCGACAGGATGACGATGGCAGTTATTATGATGATTATTAGGATAGTTTTAGATTTAGTTGTGTTCTGTAGATAGACAGATATTTTATATATGAAATATTTATGTTTTTACGTTAATTTAAATGCCTTTATAAATTTATTTGTAATTTCAATTTTGGTTTTAAATTAATAATATAATATATTAATTATAATAAATCAAATAAAAATTAATATTTAAAATAAAAAAAATTTATATTTAAAATAAAAAAATTAATTAACAATTTATAAAAAATTAAAAATAATCACCAGATTTCCAACGGAAATTGCCGTCGGTAAGCGCAACACCAGATTCCCGGCGGAAGTAGCCGTCGGTAAACTCCGTCGAAAAATTTTCCGACGGGAATTTCCGTCGGTAAGACACCAACACTTTCCGACGGCTTTTTCAGTCGGAAATTTCTGACGGATATTGCCTATCCGTCGGAAACTGTTTCCTACGCGTCTAGTACCGACCGAATACTGTCCGTCGGAAATGCATTTTTCCACAGCTTTTGGCCATCGGTAATACCCCTTTTTTTGTAGCGACGGTGGTGGATACTTTACCAAAAAAAACTTAAACCGAAAGTACATATTACTATACATGTTTTTTATTTATTAAAAAAAAACATCTAATATACCTATAAAATTGTACCTAATTTTTTTCTTTTATTTTCTCAGTACAATCGGCAATGCACTTTGGTATAACACAAACTAATAATAATGTATTGAAAAAATAAAAGGAAAAAATCTAGGTACAATTTTATAAGTATAATAGATCCTGT
Source organism: Sophora flavescens (assembly GCA_030762895.1). Classification (NCBI taxonomy): domain Eukaryota; kingdom Viridiplantae; phylum Streptophyta; class Magnoliopsida; order Fabales; family Fabaceae; genus Sophora; species Sophora flavescens. The sequence continues at coordinate 33,396,134 of CM061068.1, forward strand.
TTTCTACCAACACGTGGTTGGTTCAAGTGATAAGGAACTTGGACACCTTAAGTAAGTGGTCATGGGTTCGAATCCTGACTCTTGTATATGGAGAAAACTGGTTGGGAGGAGAGAACCCACCTCTTGAGCCCAACAGGTTCGCTGACGGAGATTAGTCACAAGTCACTGCTAACGGTGGTGGATACTTCATACATATAGCATGGTTACAAAAAAAATTGTTTTCTAATAGAATATATATATATAATCGATTATACACACGTTATATTTTTATTAATTAACTACTATATATGTCATAATCTTATTAAAAAACAACATCTAGTATACTTATGAAATTGTCGCTAAGTATTTTCAAAATAATAGTGCAGTGCGGTGATAGTGTGAACGCATATCAGAGGTTACTGGTTGCAGTGGCGGATCTTCTTAGTGGTCGTGGGAGCCGTTTTTTTTCTTTTAATTTTCTTCTATATAAAAAATTATGTATGATACCCTAAAATAATTTATACACTATATATTATATGTAAGTTTACAAACTATCATATATATTTTTTTTGTGGAACACCGTTATTAGACCCTAATTATTTAAAAAAATATTCAAACTGTTAAAGAACTATCAAAATGAATATTATTTCAAACTCAACACCATTAGTACTCATTACAAATACGTTTTTTTCCTTCTTTAGGCATCTGGTTCAAATTTCTCAATATCTCGTTTGCATCTACATCATTGTAATATGAACAAATACTAGTTAGGATTTCACATATAGAATATTTACCCACTTTACATATTTGAGTGATAAAATTATACATGATTAATTATAAATTTTAAATATATTATTTTGAATAGTGTCTAGTGGCTCCGCCACGTACATGGACGGAGCTAGACTTGAATGATAGGGTGGACCAACTAATAAAATTAAAGTACATTCAACAAATGTTTACGTATCAAATTTCATGCAAAATATCGATAATTATGTATTTCAAAAAGTTAAAAGTTAATTGCATTAATAATGTATAAAAAAAAACATAGAACACCTCGTTCATTTCACAAAAATTATCTTTAACTAAACTTTTCAACAACCTTATTTTCAATATACACTAGTGATCACAATGAATTGTTAGATGATTATATATATATATATATATATATATATATATATATTATGTAATATAAAAAGGGGGGGAAAGTGAGGGAGGGCCATGGCCCTCCTAGACTATAAGGTAGCTCCATCCCTGTTTCCTCAAGATTTTTTCTCAAGACCCGCCACTGACTAGTTGTGTTATGTTGCGCATAGTCATTTCATTTTTTTCCACGTGAGTTGGGGGTCAACTCACGTGGCCCCATTCTCTCCAATCTGCAACCACAGTCGTTACATCCTTCCTTTCTTTAAAAAAATAAAATAAAAATAATATTTTTTATTTCTTTTTTTATAAATAAATAAGGAAGAAAGAAACAAAAATCTTTAGAATATATATTTTTTCTTAAACAATATTTTTTTATTTCTTTCAACCAGGCGATATTAACTAAGATAATATCATTAGAATAATTAATAGTATAAAATATTTACAGTGGTTATAAGTTAATATATATTTATTTATAAGAATCTTAATGCAAAATATATATTTATTTTTTAAACTTTTAATTGATATGTACTTTTGGTGTAAAAAATTTATAATATCAATCAATCATAAATTGTCACATTGTACCAACATGGTGTGGCACACTTGATAGATAACTGGACTCCTTAAGCACGTGGTCAGGGGTTCGATTCCTGACTCATGTGTATGGAAGAGCATCTGTTGGGAGATGTCAACCCCTTAAATTGATCTCAGTATCTCGAGTGATTAATCTTTGGCTCCCGACCGGAGGATACCGACGTTGTTAAAAATGTCTGATTTCCATCGTAACTATCTTAAAAGTCAAACATAAAATCAATTATAATTGATTGACATTATAAAAAAAATTTGAAGAGAAAAAAACATTTGCAATAAATCAAAACTTAAATTTAATATTTTCATTATGTATTCTATGTAAAAATCAACCCAAATTCAATGCAAAATGAACATTGTGTAAAAGTAATGAAATAGTGTACAAACATGTTAATATTATTACTCTAACTAAACGGGTAAAGTGTTAAAAGAAAAGAAAAAAAAAAGTAAACCGGTAAAATTGCTAACGGAATAATCATAGGTAAGTTAGAAAAAAAAATGTTGGTTTTAGTTAATAAAGATTCTAGCATGTTAGCCAAAAAAATTATAGTATTTTCACTTAAAAGGTAGAGGTTTAAATTGTATTTCTTTTATGTGAGGTAAATAATCAAGTTCGTCCTTAAGCATATTGTTAAGGATTTATTTCCTGTTGTGTGTATGGACGATGTTTGTTGGGAGATATATAATTCATTTCGTTGATCTCTATGTTTCGAAATGGATCCATCTTCGACTATCAGCTTAAGAATATATTTGATGCACAAAAAAATTATTTTTATTAACAAATTTAATATATGAATATATCATTCATAAAATTAATTACGAAACTAGCTTTAGTTAAATTACAAAACCAACTTTAATAAATCACATATGTTATTACATAAATTGGACCTTGGTCAAGGCTTATCGGACAACCCAATACTCATCAAACCAAGTTCATTATGGGGTCAACAGTCAACAGATGAGTCAGAAGAGAACAAAAGTTGAGAATCTTGCACCATCGTCATTCAAACTACATAAATGGTCATCCATATATAATGGTTTTGTAACCGCTATCGATGAGGCTCATAATTACCCATAATAACTCATAACTACCATCGGTTTATATATGTTGGACCCAGTCGTCAAGTGAGATCTTCTTCTTCAAACACCACATGTGAGTAGCATCTCGATGTCATTGTTCTCTGATAGAACAACAACCATTAGAAATCAGATTTTGATTAATTAGAATGTATTTCAATACAAGTTAGTTAATAAAGGGTAGATAATCTTTATTTTTACAATTTACACAAGTTGTGAACACCTAATTTTGTCCGGGTATTCTATCCTTTTAATTAATATTTACAAAATAAAAAATGGAAAATACAAAAATAATAAAAAAATGTGTTTATGTTATTAGCCCAACTTGTTTTTGTTACAAGTTGTTTTGAATCCAAGCCCAAGTAAAAATATATGTATATATAAAAAAAATAACAAAAAGAAAAAAGAAATAATGTTCTGAATGTGAAATATTGTGCCCAGTGTGTTCTCTCCATCATAGCTCTTTTCAATGCACAGGCTCAAGCACAGGTTCCCTTTTTTGGGTAGTTTTCAGAACATGGGGAAGGGTATTTTGCCTAGATCAGAGGAGTGGAACACTAAAAATGGAAATGGAGATGACTGGAGATGGTTCAATCTCTGCAACACTCCACACCACACCATCAATCGTCCCTTTCTCCAAAGCTGGCAGATTGGAACTTATCCTTATTCCTTTGAATGTGCATAAATTCAAGAGCAGAAGCAAAGAGGAAGGGGGAGGCGTGAACAAACAGAAGAGGAGTTCAATAAATTTTCTGATATCTTTCTCCCTCATACTCTCCCCCATTTCTCATCATCTTTTCTCCACATTACCACCAATAAACACTACACATCCCAGTAATGGCAGAACCTTCATAACCAACACCTCCTTCATTTCAATAATCATTACAACAACAAAACCACCACTCCATCTCAAATAAAAAAAAAAACAAAAAAAGGAACATATCAGATTCTTATACTGACCTTCTCCTCACCTCCTTCAAGCTCTGCAGATTCTCCCTCCACGACGGCAACAACAGAAACCACCATAATCCCGTGCTGCATTCACCCCTGTCACGAGCTCCGCCTCGGACCACCGTGTCGCCACCACACAGCAGCCACGAACCACCGTCACGGTAGCTCCGTCCCTTCCTCTGCACGGTCCCACTTCGCCGCGACAGAAACCACCGCGCCACAGCCGTCTCAGTCACGGACTCCGCCTCAGATCTCTGCCATCCTCGCTGTGACTCAGATCCGCTCATCCTCGCCACGAATCCGCCCCAGATCTGTAGCGGGTCCGTCGCGGTCGCCGCCCGTTCTCCGCCGTCTCCGCCAATCACAGATCTGCTCACGTTCAGACCAGCCGCAAGCCACGGATGATCCGCATCTCCGACCGCACAAGCAGCTCCGCACGAACAGATCCACCTCTGCAGAACCGCCAGATCCGCGTTCCTCCCTCTGCCGCGCGTCCTCTGTCGCCTGCATCCTCCACCGGTCAGCCACCGCGAGACCATCATCGACCAAGCCGCCGCGTGAGGAGCTCGTCCTCCGTCGCCGTCATCCCCTCCATCTGCAGCTCCTTGGTCATTTGTGTGGTAAGGAGGAAGAAGACCAAGGTAGAAGAAGACTACCTTATGATGTTGTTGTGTTTTTCGTAACTTTATTTCTCTTTTTTTACGAGAATTTCTAGCCTGTTGGGTCTGTTTGTGTTTGTCTGGGTCAGTTAGTTTGTTATTGGACCATGTTTCCTTCACATTAGTTAAGTTATAAAATGCACCAAAAAAAAAATATTTGAAATCACAAAACATAAAAATATAAAAATCCCTTTTTAAACAAAAAATCAAAGATCAAATCTTTATAAAAAAAAATAAAAAAATCAACCACCCAATCAAACATTTTTAAAGAACTACGTGGCTTTGAGTTTCCCATCGCACCCGGGAATACGTAGGAGCAAGGTAAATCATCTTGTCGGGCCAAAACTAAATTTTCCTTTTTTGTGTCTCTTTTTATGTTAAAATAATTAATCAAAAGGTTAAACTTTTCCTTTTAGGGATGCTCTATGGACACGGTGTCATGTTCAGTCCCTTAGATTTGAGGTTGCCCTGTGGACTCATGTGCCATGTTCAACCTCATTTAATTTTTATAAACAATAAATTTAAAAATATAAAAATTAATAAAAATTTAAAATATTAAAAGTTAAATTAATTCTTTCTTGTAAATAATTTTTGGGGTAAAATAAATATTTAAAAGGCTATTAAAATGTTTTTTGCACAATTAACTTAAGGTACCGTTTTTTAAACGGGCGATGTGGGGTGCTAACACCTTCCCTACTCGTAACCGACTCCCGGACTCACATCTCTCTTTTTAAAAAAAGACCAGTTTACCTTTAAATAATTGGGTTTTCTAAGATTTTCCCAATAAAAATTTTAGTTGCGACTCCTCTGTTTTTACCTTCTTTTTCACGGCTCCCGGACGGGACGGTCGCGACAGCTGGCGACTCCGCTGGGGACTTTAGAGAGTTAGGCCTATCATAGTTGGTTGTGCAACTTCTTTTAATAACTTTGAAAATATTAGTTTTACCCCTCTTTGTTTTATTTGTTTTGTAAATTGTTATATGCTTTAATATATGCCTTTGTATATTCTTGCAACCCTAGGGTAGAGAATTATTATGTTGTTGGCTGTTCTTTTTTGCATGTGTGATGTAGTTTTCATTTTAATAGGTTTGGAGCAGGTTTGTATGCTCCCAGCACACACATCACTCACACTTATTTCACACACTTTTAGCTCTATACCCGAGCTTGTGGAAGCTTAAGGATTAGGCGGTGTGTCGACATTGTCATTGAAGAGGTCTTGTACCCCCCTGATATTTGTCGATTCACCACTCAGGTTGTACCCAATATCATGGGATGGTCATATTGAGAGGGTTTATCCCTACTTGTGGCTAGACTCATGAGTCGGATCCTTATCTTTCGAGATAGGGGCAATCTGGGGACCATGGATTTTAGAAGTCTAGAACCTACCCAATTTTCACTGATAGAGCAAACTTAGGGGCCAACCAATTAGAGTTATGACTTCAGCTGTGTCCGACCCTAAGTTTTAACCGTCTTAAGACACAAAAGGGGGCATGATTATTCTCTACCTTTCTCTTCATATTCATACATCCATTTCAATTTTCAAAATAGGAAACGACCCATTTTTTTTAAAAAACAAAAAACAAAAAAACCATTTCATGCATTCAAAAAAGAAAAAAAAAGAACTTTTTTTTCCCTTCATTTGTCTCTAAACAAAGAATTCTCATTTGTCTCCAAACAAAGAAAATAAATTCATTCATCTCATGCATTTATAAAAAATGATTCTTCTAAAAAAAAATAAATAATAAGAAACTCATTTCATGTATCACTGTTTTGATAGAAGTTCCTTCATGCATCTCATGTATTAAAATTTGGTTAAGTATAAATAAAAAAGTAAATCTTTTCCATGCAACCCGTGCATTAACACCTTCTTGGGTCAAGAAAAATCTTTTTCATGCATCTCAAAAGGTCATCTTCAGTAAACTTTCACAAATAAGGATTTAATCCCTTTTCCCCAAACTTCACAGTGACTTTTTGAATAATTGCTCTGTGGCACCCTTATTGGACTCGATCACAAGCCAAAATCATGGATGAGGAAGCGCAAACGCAGAAGTTCATAGAAGATTGGAGTCAACTCAAAGAGAAGATGACCCAAATGATGGTAATGTTGCAAGTCATGCAGAAGGAAAAGAACACGAATGAGAGCCCTTCAGCCTCAACTGAAGAGCGGCCGACCATACCTCTTCTCACTCATGAGAACAGCCAACAAAGGGTCGTGATGTCTTTCACTGGCTACCCAAGCAATCAAAATCGTCCTTCATTTGACCCAAGCAATCCCCCATATGGTCTTCCTCGAGGATTTGTGCCGCCAGTCGCTCCTGGACCAACAAATGGCAATCCAAACTCACAAAACACAACCCAGACACAGATCCCCACCAATTCTATGGTGCATTCCGTTAACCCAAACACTTCACCATTCACCTTCCACATCGGTGCCAATGGGATCCAAGTGGCACGGGGCTTCGCTTCCCCATAGTATGTTCCTGTGAATCAGTCGTGTGGGAATCCTCAATCCATAGAAAGGCTGGAGGTTCTAGAGGAAAGACTGTGAACTATTGAAGGGGCAAACAGTCATGGTCTTCGGGATGCCTCTGAACTCTGTCTAGTGCCCAATGTCGTAATACCTCCAAAATTCAAAGTGCCAGATTTTGACAAATACATAGGAACCACTTGTCCAAAAAGTCACTTAACCATGTACGTCAGGAAGATGGCATCACATGCCCAGGATGATAAGCTCTTGATTCATTTCTTCCAAGATAGTTTGAGTGGGCAGCTTCAAATTGGTACATACACCTCGAGCGGCCCCACATTCGATCCTTCAAAGACCTAAGCGGATGCATTCCCGAAACAATACAAGTATAATATTGACATGGCTCCCGATAGGATGCAACTTCAAAATATGTTAAAAAGGGATACGAGAAACCTTCAAGGAGTATGCACAACGGTGGAGAGAATTGGCTGCTCAAGTAGAGCCCCCATTAAGCGAGAAGGAAATTATAGCAATGTTCATTGATACACTTCACCACCCTTCTATGATAGAATGATTGGAAGTGTATCATCAAACTTTTCCGACATGGTTATCATTGGAGAAAGAATTGAGAATGGGATGAGAAATGGTAAGATTGTTGAAAGTTACGTAGGGGTAACGGGATGACAAAAGATCCATTTGTCAAGAAGAATGAAGAAGAGGCACATGTTGTGGCATCAGAGCAAGAGTCTGAGTGGTATGGGCATTGGATACCGGGTCAAATATCTGTCAACTCTCAACCGTCTTTTCAAACAACCTACACTCCATATTATCCATCACATCACCAACCTAACCATCCATATGTAGCCGCCATCTCACAATTTCCAACCCAATCCTATCCTATGAGGACACCATACCACCCATCAAACCCTTTCCAACATCAAACCTTTCCCACCATATCGCCCCAACAAAACCTAAATGCAAATCAAAGGAGACAACCTTACAACCCAGAAAAGAATCCCATGCAGTTTGACCCTATACCTATGACTTACACGGAGCTATTGCATAGCCTTATTGAAAAATCTTTGTTGGTCCCGGTCTCGACCAGGGCGGTGCAACCCCCATACCCAAAATGGTTTGACCCAAATGTCAAGTGTGACTATCATGGGGGAGTGATAGGTCATTCAACTGAAAATTGCAAAACCTTAAAGTATAAAGTGCAAGATCTGATCAATGCAAATGTGCTAAGTTTCCAGCGAGACACTCTTGGTGCGGGGAGGTTCCGGAGTCCATGCCGTAGAGGACACTTTGGAACATGACCTTTGAATCTTGTGTAGAGTAATTCATTGATGCAAATCCTTTAGCTCTGCCCAAGGCTTTAGGAAGTTTTTAATAATGGGCTTACTTGTTTCCATTTCAGTATGAATAAATGAATGCATTGAGTTTCCTTCCTTTCCTTCATCTTCTGATTTTACCTTCATCCTTCTTCTTTTTCTTGAAAGTTATCAATAAAGCAGATCTGAAGGTGATTCTCTTTAAAACTAAAATAAAATAATAAGTGCTAGAACCTCATCGTATGATCCTGATCACCTCATTAACCATGCTGGTTCGGACCACTATGGAAAGCTTCCTCATGAGATCAACCGAAGATGATTGAGGCAATCAAAGGAAATCTTTTTGATTCAATCTAGACACCATGATTTGAAAAAAAAATTAAAAGGGAAATCGAGAAAGAGCGTCCGGTTATGCTTTTTGCAAGTACTATCATTTTGTCTTTCATTTAAAATTTATGGAAATTAACAATCAAATTTGAAATGAAGAATGGCCATCTTTCTATATCTTTCACATACTTGTACTACCCCTTATTACCCCTTTTGAGCTTGAAACGTTTCTTCAAAGAACCTTGGACAAGGATCACCCTTAAGCAAGGGGCAAGCATGAAAGAATTGGCGATTATGAAAAGAAGAAAAAAAAGGGATAAAAAAAAAACTTCACGCCAAAAAAAAAAGGGGAAGAAATAAAAAGGAAAGTTAGAGGAAAACAAAGGTTCTTAGATCATGGATCCTCAGTCCTATTCAACCTTAAAACATTTGTTTGAGCCTTATATCCTTTCCTTCATGACTCTCAACCATTGGCCGCGTTATGAGCCTAAAAAGTCCATTCTGATCAATGAAAGATTGTTATCATTTCATTAACTTTAATTGTGAGACAAAATGTATGTGCTTTTTCAATGCATCGCTCTCGGAAAAAGAAAAAGAAAAGACAAGACAAAGAGAAAATGAAAAAAAACAAACAAAAAAAAAAACAAATAGGAGGAGGCTCGCTGGGTTGAAAACCTGCAAGGGCGACCTAGGCAAAATTAGAGCGACCCGGTAGGTTGAAAGATCGGAAGAGTAACCTGCGCAAAAGTTAGGGTCAAACAGATTTCTCGAAGCAACAAACTGGGGCAGTTTGAATTTAAAGGCAAATCATGTCCTCGGAAGGAGATTAAAGCAGTACTCGAGATCATACGAGTGTCTCTTGAAGAAATGCAAACTGCAAACTGGGGCAGTTTGAAGGCGAGTCATGAAATGCTCTCAATAAATGAAGACTGGAACAAACCATGTTCTTGAAAGCTGATTAAAGCGGTGCTCGAGATTATACGCATGAGAAGCTAGCACTTATCATCTTAAAAGAGTATCACCTGAATAAAAATGTGAACTCCATCCCGTCATTGTTTCCTTCCTTCTAACAACCTTTCAATTCTTTCGCTCATATCCTTACCACTTTCCACATATTGTTACTCCATGTCCATCCTCTATCATACCCCTCTTTCTACCATAGACTCAATTTGCATTCTTTAATACATACTGAAAGGTGAAGCAAGTATCAATAATGATATCATTAGGAGTTTCTCTCAGGATGCAAAGGTCATGGAAAGTACATCAATCTCCTAACAAAGGGCAATGTTGGAAAAGATAGAGAAATCAAGCAGTCTCATCCATCGGGATAATCATTAGAAATAGGCATATTTGTGACAAGGGGAAAAGCATCAATGAGGAAAGAAAATGACAATCCGGATCAATGAGTCCAGTTCTTCCTTAAATTTGGTTGTGATCGAAGCTTTAAGGGGCTAGAAATCAAAGAGTGGTTTGCGAAAAATGATCAAAGTTCATTATCAATCACTGAAAGAATCTCTTGCATCATGCATTATTTCATGCACCAGAATCAACATCATTGCATCACATTTAGGCATAGGGCCCATAAGCTCCCATTTTACTGGCTTTTACGGGCTTGGAGCCCATAAGCTTCGCTTTGGTTAGCTTTAGCAGACTCAGGGTCTCTAAGCTTTCGTCTGTTTTAACGGGCATAGGGCCCATAAGCTTTGTTTTGTTAGCTTTAACAGACGTAGGGTCTCTAAGCTTTCGTTTGTTTTAATGGGCACAAGGCCCCTAAGCTTTGCTTTTGTTAGCTTTAGCAGGCATAGGGCCTCTTAAGTTTTGTTTTGTTGTAGTTTGGCTTTAGTGGGCACAGGGCCCCAAAAGTCATGTCTTGTCAGCTTTAGCAGGCATAGGGCCTCTTAAGTTTTGTTTTGTTGTAGTTTGACTTTAGTGGGCACAGGGCCCCAAAAGTCATGTCTTGCCAGCTTTAGCATGCATAGGGCCTCTTAAGTTTTGTTTTGTTGTAGTTTGACTTTAGTGGGCACAGGGCCCCGAAAGTCATGTCTTGTCAGCTTTAGCAGGCATAGGGCCTCTTAAGTTTTGTTTTGTTGTAGTTTGGCTTTTACAAGACACGGGGCCCCAAAAGTCATGTCTTGTTAGCTTTAGCAGGCATAGGGCCTCGTAAGCTTCGTTTTGTTTAGCTTTAACGGGCAGGGGGCTCATAAGCTATACCTTTATTGGCTCCTATAGGCATAAGACCACACAAGCTTTTTATCTTTCAGTTTGAGCTTCTGACGGGCAATCCACCCCGTAAGCTCTTTTATCTTTCAGAGTTCGGGCTTCTGACGGGAAATCCACCCTGTAGGCTCTTTTATCTTTCAGTTCGAGCTTCTGACGGGCAATCCACCCCGTAGGCTCTTTTATCTTTCAGTTTGAGCTTCAGACGGGCAATCCACCCCGTGAGCTCATTTATCTTTCAGTTCGAGTTTCTGACGGGCAATCCACCCCGTAAGCTCTTTTATCTCTGTTTGAGCTTCTGACGGGCAATCCACCCCGTAAGCTCTTTTATCTTTCAGTTCGGGCTTCTGACGGCCAATCCACCCCGTAAGCTCTTTTACCTTTCAGTTCGAGCTTCTGACGGGCAATCCACCCCGTAAGCTCTTTTATCTTTCAGTTCGAGCTTCAGACAGGCAATCCACCCCGTGAGCTCATTTATCTTTCTGTTCGAGTCTGACGGGCAATCCAACTCGTAAGCTCTTTTATCTTTATGCTTGAGCTTCAAACGGGCAATCCACCCCGTGAGCTCATTTATCTTTCAGTTCGAGTTTCTGACGGGCAATCCACTCCATAAGCTCTTTTATCTCTGTTTGAGCTTCTGACGGGCAATCCACCCCGTAAGCTCTTTTATCTTTCAGTTCGAGCTTCTGACGGGCAATCCACCCCGTGAGCTCATTTATCTTTCAGTTCGAGTCTGACGGGCAATCCACCCCGTAAGCTCTTTTATCTTTCAGTTCGAGCTTCAGACGGGCAATCCACCCCGTGAGCTCATTTATCTTTCTGTTCGAGTCTGACGGGCAATCCAACTCGTAAGCTCTTTTATCTCTGTTTGAGCTTCTGACGGGCAATCCACCCCGTAAGCTCTTTTATCTTTCAGTTCGGGCTTCAGACGGGCAATCCACCCCGTGAGCTCATTTATCTTTCTGTTCGAGTCTGACGGGCAATCCAACTCGTAAGCTCTTTTATCTCTGTTTGAGCTTCTGACGGGCAATCCACCCCGTAAGCTCTTTTATCTTTCAGTTCGGGCTTCTGACGGGCAATCTACCCCGTAAGCTCTTTTATCTTTCAGTTCGAGCTTCAGACGGGCAATCCACCCCGTGAGCTCATTTATCTTTCTGTTCGAGTCTTACGGGCAATCCAACTCGTAAGCTCTTTTATCTTGCTTTTCGAGCTTCTGACGGGCAATCCACCCCGTAAGCTCTCTTATCTTTCTGTTCGGAGCTTCTGACGGGCAATTCACCACGTAAGCTCTTTTATCTTTCCATTCGAGAGTCTGACGGGCAATCCACCCCGTAAGCTCTTTTATCTTTCTGTTTGAGCTTCTGACGGGCAATCCGCCCCGTAAGCTCTTTTATCTATCCAATCCACCCCGTAAGCTCTTTTATCTATCCATTCGAGTTTCTGACGGGCAATCCACCTCGTAAGCTCTTTTATCTTTCTGTTCAAACTTCTGACGGGCAATCCACCCCGCAAGCTCTTTATCTTTATTTTTAAGCTTGGCAGGAAATCCACCCTGCAAGCTTTTTATGTGTGTACCTCGTTGGGTAATCCAACCCGCTGGTTCTTTACAAGGAATTTGGTTTGTAGTCACGGGTCCTTTTGCTTGTCAGTATATCCCGAACAAAATTGGAGTTCATGTCTTTACTCGTTTCTTATAACGATAATAGGTTAACTATAGTTACACCAATTATCTAATAAGAAACAAGTAAAGAGGGGGCAGCTGTGAACACCTAATTTTGTCCGAGTATTCTATCCTTTTAATTAATATTTACAAAATAAAAAATGGAAAATAAAAAAATAATAAAAAAATGTGTTTATGTTATTAGCCCAACTTGTTTTTGTTACAAGTTGTTTTGAATCCAAGCCCAAGTAAAAATATATGTATATATAAAAAATAATAATAACAAAAAGAAAAAAGAAATAATGTTCTGAATGTGAAATATTGTGCCCAGTGTGTTCTCTCCATCATAGCTCTTTTCAATGCACAGGCTCAAGCACAGGTTCCCTTTTTTGGGTAGTTTTCAGAACATGGGGAAGGGTATTTTGCCTAGATCAGAGGAGTGGAACACTACAAATAGAAATGGAGATGACTGGAGATGGTTCAATCTCTGCAACACTCCACACCACACCATCAATCGTCCCTTTCTCCAAAGCTGGCAGACTGGAACTTATCCTTATTCCTTTGAATGTGCATAAATTCAAGAGCAGAAGCAAAGAGGAAGGGGGAGGCGTGAACAAACAGAAGAGGAGTTCAAGAAATTTTCTGATATCTTTCTCCCTCATACTCTCCCCCATTTCTCATCATCTTTTCTCCACATTACCACCAATAAACACTACACATCCCAGTAATGGCAGAACCTTCATAACCAACACCTCCTTCATTTCAATAATCATTACAACAACAAAACCACCACTCCATCTCAAATAAAAAAAAACAAAAAAAGGAACATATCAGATTCTTATACTGACCTTCTCCTCCCCTCCTTCAAGCTCTGCAGATTCTCCCTCCACGACGGCAACAACAGAAACCACCATAATCCCGTGCTGCATTCACCCCTGTCACGAGCTCCGCCTCGGACCACCGCGCCGCCACCACACAGCAGCCACGAACCACCGTCACGGTAGCTCCGTCCCTTCCTCTGCACGGTCCCACTTCGCAGATTACGTAAAACCACCGCGCCACAGCCGTCTCGATCGCGGACTCGCCTCGAGATCTCTCGCCATCCTCGCTGTGACTCGAGATCCGCTCATCCTCGCCACGAATCCGCCCCAGATCTGTAGCGGGTCCGTCGCGATCGCGCCGCCCGTTCTCCGCCGTCTCGCCAATCACAGATCTGCTCACGTTCGGACCAGCCGCAAGCCACGGATGATCCGCATCTCCGACCGCACAAGCAGCTCCGCACGAACAGATCCACCTGCGCAGAACCGCCGCGGATCCGCGTTCCTCCCTCCGCGCGTGTCCTCGTCTTTGCATCCTCCACCGGTCAGCCACCGCGAGACCATCATCGACCAAGCCGCCGCGTGAGGAGCTCGTCCTCCGTCGCCGTCATCCCCTCCATCTGCAGCTCCTTGGTCCTTTGTGTGGTAAGGAGGAAGAAGACCAAGGTAGAAGAAGACTACCTTATGATGTTGTTGTGTTTATCTTAACTTTATTTCTCTTTTTTTACGAGAATTTCTAGCCTGTTGGGTCTGTTTGTGTTTGTCTGGGCCAGTTAGTTTGTTATTGGACCATGTTTCCTTCACATTAGTTAAGTTATAAAATGCACCAAAAAAAAAATTATTTGAAATCACAAAACATAAAAATATAAAAATCCCTTTTTAAACAAAAAATCAAAGATCAAATCTTTATAAAAAAAATTAAAAATATCAACCACCCAATCAAACATTTTTAAAGAACTACGTGGCTTTGAGTTTCCCATCGCACCCGGGAATACGTAGGAGCAAGGTAAATCATCTTGTCGGGCCAAAACTAAATTTTCCTTTTTTGTGTCTCTTTTTATGTTAAAATAATTAATCAAAAGGTTAAACTTTTCTTTTTAGGGATGCTCTATGGACACGGTGCCATGTTCAGTCCCTTAGATTTGAGGTTGCCCTGTGGACTCATGTGCCATGTTCAACCTCATTTAATTTTTATAAACAATAAATTTAAAAATATAAAAATTAATAAAAATTTAAAATATTAAAAGTTAAATTAATTCTTTCTTGTAAATAATTTTTGGGGTAAAATAAATATTTAAAAGGCTATTAAAATGTTTTTTGCACAATTAACTTAAGGTACCGTTTTTAAGCAGGCGTGTAAGTGCTAACACCTTCCCTACTCGTGAACCGACTCCAGGACTCATATCTCTCTTTTTAAAAAAGACCAGTTTACCTTTAAATAATTGGGTTTTTAAGATTTTCCCAATAAAAATTTTAGTGGCGACTCACTCTTTTACCTTCTTTTTGCTGGCTCCCTGGATGAGTTGGTCGCGACACAAGTTTATTTGAGACTAGTTTTATCCGTATAATGTATGGAGAATTTGAGATGAATGTGTTCTTTCGCTATTGCACAAGATTAATTAAATAGTACAGTATGGATGCTGAACAGATAAAAAGAAACATAAGGGATATATATATATATATATATATTCGGAAAAGTGAAAGAAAGAAGATAAAGATGTATAGATAAGGTCACTCCAAGCTGTCCCGTTGCATCTTTTGCATCGCAGTGTAAATGCTGGCCATGATTGCCGGAGGGCTAAAGAATCATTTCATTAATAAATTAACATTCATTTGTTTAATTCAGAGTATTAGATACTATAATAATTATAATAATAAAACAGACAATGCAGCTCACATGGCTGTACATAATCAATGTGATTAATTTGTAAATTTATTGTTAATTGCCGATCAGTATTGCTAACCCATCTTTTTTTAACAAAATCCATACATATTGACGCGGTGGCAAAAATGAGGGGGAAAAAAATTAAGATTTTAAAAAAATTATGAGGCGCACAATATCATTTAAGTGTAGTTATTGGTTAAGGATAATCTTTTGGTTCCTAACAACGAGTACAAGGGGTACTCTAAACCCATTTACAAAACAGAAATGCTAATTGAACACAGGTTTGGGACATCAATACGGTGGACATCGTATGTCACTGTAGCGATTATTTAAACATACATTTGGACATTAGTTTCAGCTTCATCCCACTCACGTGAGGCACTAAGAGCTATAGTGCAATAAGTGGGTCTTCATTTCCCTCCCTTCTTTCTTCCATTATTTTCCCTTACACACCCGGGTCTTCATTTGCACGCCTTTCTCCTCTCTGGCTCTCTGCACATAGTGACGAAAGAGGGAAGGTGGAGTAGAGCACAGAGGGAGGAGGGTTGTGAGTTCACCACTGTCTTCGTCTTCACAAGCGAGCAGCACAAGGGTGTGTGAAGACAAGTGTGGTCTCCCAGCACTTGTTAGTGAAGAGTGTGCGAAGTGGGTTCTCCATAGCAAAGGTAACTCCTTTTATGGTTTTCTTCTTTCCTTTCAACTAAACTTTATATCCTTTGAGCTTCATTTTATCTCCTTCATTGCAAGGTGACTGCTTTTGTAGTTTAGGTTTCTTTTATTCTTTCTCGACAACATTTGGTTCGTTATCTTACCTATCTCCGTTGCTGAAATTACAAAGTATGGATTATAAGTGTGGGTTTTAGAGTCAAAATCCATGAAAATCCCTATTAGGGCACTTTCTATGAATGCATTTGATTACTGTGCACGAGAAATAAATGGTTAAGTCTTTTGTAAAAGTTTGGTTCCTGTGTTTCATTATATGGTTACCTGTTTATCTTGCTACTTGCAATTGTTTTCACAACTCAGTAAATAAATGGTTAATCAGTTGGAAATATCTGGTTATTGGTGCTAATGATATGGTTAATCGGGTACTCTGATAATACAGGTTTGGCCATTATTAACCATGTACAACATTTCTGCTTTATAGTTATTTTGGTGAATTTTAGTTTGTCAATATTAATTGATACGTTAAGCTATTAAATCCATGGTTTAATTGTGACATAACTTATGAAATATCTAATTTATACAGTTTTAGTGTGGCATCCACAATTGGATATTCATGGATACTTCAAATGATTATGTGGATTGTGGTGGTGATGATGGTGAAGCTGATGGAGTTGACATTGTTAATGATGATCAAGAAAAGTGGGAGCCTTACTAGTGGAAAATATACATTAGACGGTAAAGGTTTACGTCACTTAACCAAAAACTAGACGTTAAAAAGGGGGCGGTGGCAGTTTTGTAAATATCAGACTTCATTAATTCAATTTTAACGTCAGTTGTTGTAAGGACTGACGTTAAAAGTGAAGTGACTCACTTTTAACGTCAGTTCAATAAACAACTGACGTTAAAAGTTAACCTTTTAACGTCAGTTCTTCATTGAAATGACGTTAAAAGTGAGTCACTTCACTTTTAACTTCTGTTCTTTCATCAACAGACGTTAAAGGTTATTTTAATAATTTTTTTTATCTAGTATACGTACCCTTCCGCATTGCCTTCCTCAAAGTTTCAGTTTCACAATTGCTTTGATGTTTTGTGTTTCTGTTTTGAAAACTAAAATATATGTGCGAAGTATAAGTTGAATCAATAACCCAAACCGGATATCATTCATGAAGTGTAATACAGACTGATACAGGATATTGAAAGGGTTTAAAATCCTATAAAAAGTTACATTGAAAGGGTTTAAAATCCTAAACATTTGTTGAGGCTTCGTTCCCTTCACGGGTGAGCAAGAGAGGAGAGTCGAGCGACTGAGTTTTCCAGAGCGGCTGAGTAAGGGTGCACCCGATCTGTTTCAGCAATGGTCTTGGAACAGTCATTTGCTTCCAAAGCTGAGGTTCGGAGGCTGTAGCTGCCGATTCTCCGGAAAGATGATAAGGTGAGCAACTCACATTATGTGATTTACACAACCTTATCACCCATGTTATGTGATTTACACAACCTCAGAAGTTGTTTGACCATTAAGACAAAGATCTTTGAGTCTAGGAATAGGAAGAAAGAGTGATGAAGTTAATCTCCATGGCGAGCCATATTGTGAAGCAGAAAATTAAAAGGATGGAAGGAAGCTATTTATAGGAGCAGGGGATGAAGTTACTAAGCTATTATGATTTTCTTGAAAACTTATATATAAACTTAATGCTCATTAAGAGGATTAAGTTACAAGGTGCATGGGTAAGTAGCACCGATGATCAAAGGAATGAATGTTCTTGCAGAAACTTATACACCTTTAACGTCGGTTGTTTAATACAACTAACGTTAAAAGTGTTTTTAAAATAAAAAATATTTATTTTTAACGTCCGTTTTTATACAACTGGCGTTAAAAGTGTGATTTTACTTGAGTATAATAAATAGTCAGCGTAAATAATCCTATATATTATAAACGTGCGAGAATGTATATTGGAAATTATGTTATTTACGGGTACTTGGCAGTCATTATTTATGTTGACGTTAATATTGAGGAGGTGGCATTTTGTATTTATTAATTCACTATTTGCGTCAGTTGTGTAAAGAACTTGTGTAAATATTAAACAAGTTTATTTTTAATCTTCATTAATTAGCTTGAATTAGTAAACATATTCTTGTGAAAATTAAAATAAACAAACACTTAACATAAAAGTGTTATATGTATAATCAAATCGTATCTCATTGAAGCGATTCATAAATTACAATTACATGATTAAAAGATAAAAAATTTCTGCAACATAGCACTAAAATATTAAAAAGTTTCTGCTTCAACATCAATTTCTTCTCAGTTCTGTCCTTAGAAACTCCAATGGATGCATCGATCCCCTCCCTGCTCATTTGAAGTCCTTGATGCTCCATTTGTGCTTTATCCACAGTCACTTGGGGAGGAGATGGAATAAAGTGAGGGAGTCATATTATGTGATTTACTCAACCTCAGATGTTTTTTGACCATTAAGACAGAGACCTTTAAGTCTAGGTATAGGAAGAAATAACAAAAGTCTCAAATGTGATAGAACCATATTGTGAAGGAATAGAAAACGCATGAAATATAGAGGAAAAGAAGAGGGTGTATTTACAGACTGATACAGAAGAATAACACTTTATATTGAGAACAGAGTCTCTCTGATTTTCTTGAAAACTTATCTATAAACTTAAGGCTCATTAAGAGGATTAAGTTTCAAGGTGCATGGGTTAGCACAGTAGTCAAAGGAATGATTTTTTTTGCAGAAACTTATACACTTTTAACGTTAGTTGTCTTCAACAACTGACGTTAAAAGTGATTTTAAAATAAAAAATATTTATTTTTAACGTCGGTTGTTTAATACAACTGACGTTAAAAGTTTGATTTTTACTTCAATTAAATAAATAGTCAAAGGAATTAATGTTTTTGGATAAACGTATACACTTTAAACGTTAGTTTCTAAAGACAACTGACGTTAAATATATGACCTTTAACGTCAGTCTTTACAAACAACTGACGTCAAATGTTGTTTTATTTTGGTTTACACCCGCACGCCTTCTGTACTTCGCTATGTACGTCTCTTTTATCTTTTCATCACGCTCAACCCTCACTCTCAACCCTTACTCTCACTCTCACTCTCACTCTGCCCTAATCGCGAGCTCATCTCCACCACAACCACCGCGAGGGCTTCTTCGCAACCACCGTGAGGTACACTCTTAACCCTAACTCTGTCTTTCAATTCATTCTTTGCAATAACTTGACATCTCTCTTTCCCCTTCCCGCGTACTAACTCTCCTTGTCCTTCTGCTCTCAGTAACCACATCGAACGTTGGCCACCACTCGAGCTCCCCGCCCCACCACCACGCGAGCACCTATTTCTGGTGAGTCTTTAGGGCACATTTTTTTATTTTTGGTTTTGAGTGTATGTTGAAATTGTAGTCTCAGTAGTTGAAACTTGAAACCGTGAGTTTGAGTTGTTTGGAATGTCTCTATTTTTGGTTTTGAGTGCATGTTGCTCTGCTGGTTGATCTGTCACGGTTGTGATGCTCATCACGGCTAGGCCGTGATCAGTTCTGCCTGTGATGGTCTGGTTCAGTTGGCACGTTACGGCCGTGATGGGCATCACTGCCAAGCCGTGACCAGTGCTTGGCAATCTTCAAAAACTATAGTTTTCAATCTCCCGTATTGTCCTTATATTGGATATATGTTTTGTATATCTACAGGACCTATCTAGTTATGGATCGTAGTTGGATGGTTTGTAAGCGCACTAGTGCTGAGTATTTGAATGGGGGGAGAATTTATAGAATTTGCTCAAAGGAATGTTCCTAATAGTAATGGAATGTTCTGTTGTCCTTGTGTCAAGTGTTTGAATACGAGGAAATGTACGGTGAAGGATATACGTACTCATTTGATTTGTGAAGGGATTTGCTTGAGTTATACAAGATGGATATGGCATGGTGATGTGTTGTTGAGTAGTACGGCAAGTGTCTCCCAAAGTGAGGACGTTGACGTAGATATGGAGGATGATCGAGTAGAGGACATGATCCGTGATATTGGACAAGAATATTTTCATCGAGCTCATGTGTATGATAGGTTGTGCGGTGATGCGGATAAGCCTCTATATCCAGGGTGTACTACTCATACACGGTTGTCGGCGGTGCTAAAATTGGTTTGTGTGAAGGCGAGAAATGGTTGGACCGATAAAAGCTTCACGGAATTGCTTGAAGTGTTGAAAGACTTGCTTCCGGAGGACAACACATTGCCTGGTCGTAACTATGAAGCCAAGAAGGTATTGTGTCCTATGGGTATGGAGTATAAGAAGATACACGCATGCCCCAATGATTGCATATTGTACACCTGTGTTCATGAAGACAATCACGATTGCCCCAAATGTGGGTTATCACGATACAAAGTGAAGGGTGGTGATGATAATGATGATCTTGATGATGTGAGAAAAAAGGGTCCATCTGCGAAGGTGTTGTGGTATCTTCCAATAATTCCAAGGTTCAAGTGATTTTTTGCCAATGCGAAAGATGCGAAGAATCTTAGATGGCATAATGATGAGAGGAAACGTGATGGAAAGGTTCGTCATCCTGCTGATTCTATGCAATGGAAGAATATCGATACTATGTTTCCGGATTTCGCCGATGAGCCAAGAAACCTAAGGCTTGGACTTGCTACGGATGGAATGAATCCTTATGGTAACATGAGTAGTATTCATAGTTCATGGCATGTTCTGTTGGTAATTTATAACATGCCCCCTTGGTTGTGCATGAAGCGCAAATACATGATGTTGTTTATGATGATTTCGGGCCCAAAGCAACCGGGAAATGACTTAGATGTTTATCTAGGTCCCTTGATTGAAGACTTGAAAACGCTGTGGGTGGAAGGTGTTGATGTAGTTGATGGGTAAGCGGACTTATTTGCTGCCAGCATGTCACACTTTGTCAAAAAAAAAGAGACAAAGTTTCTGCGGGTGTCTTCAGGGCATCAAAGTTCCACATGGTTACTCTTCAAATATGAAGAGGCTTGTCTCTAGTGATCTTAAATTGGTTGGCTTGAAGTCTCATGATTGTCACATCTTGATGCAACAACTTCTGCCCGTTGCTATTCGTGGTATTTCTCCAAAAAATGTGAGGCATGCCATTACTCGGTTGTGCTCATTCTTCAATTCTATATGTAGCAAAGTCGTTGACCCCCGTATGTTGGATGACTTGGAAGTTGAGGCTGCTACAATATTGTGCCAATTGGAGATGTATTTTCCTCCTTCCTTTTTCGATATAATGGTTCACTTAATTGTTCATTTGGTGAAGGAGATTAGATTATGTGGGCCGGTTTTTCTGAGATGGATGTACCCAGTTGAGCGCTACATGAAGATCTTGAAAGGGTACGTGAAGAATCCTCATCGTCCGGAAGCATCTATTGTTCAAAGTTATGTTGCAGAAGAAGCTATTGAGTTTTGTTCAGACTACCTTCATAACACGGATCCTATAGGGGTTCCTAAGCCTCGACATGATGAGATAAGATGTCAAGGTAAGGGCACACATGGTTTAAGAATTAATAGGAAGGATCGGGAGGAAGTGCTTCAAGCACATTTGTATGTATTGAACAATATCGAATGTGTTCAGCCTTTCTTATTTGAACATAAAAGAAAAGTCAATCAAGAAAACCCTCGAATGAACGAAAGGTGGTTGTTGAACAAGCATAACAAGACTTTCTTACCATGGTTCAAGGAAGAAATGCTTAAGGATGGTAGTACTGCTTCTGATGACGTAAGATGGCTAGCACGTGGGCCTAGCTGCAACGTCATATGTTGGAGCGGATACGACATAAATAACTTTTCCTTTTATACAAAGGAACAAGATAACAAGAGAACTATGCAAAATAGTGGGGTTATGATCGTGGCCGAAGCAATGCACTTCTCTAGTTCAAAGGACACAAAACCTGTTAAAGCACCAACACCTTACTTTCGATATATTGAAGATATTTGGGTGCTCGATTACACTAAGCTTACGGTGCCAGTATTTAAATGTAAGTGGGTTGATAGTAACGGTGGTGTACAAATCGACGAATTGGGGTTCACATTGGTAGACCTCAACAAGTTAGGTCATATAAATGAGCCTTTCATAATGGCTTCCCAAGCAAAACAAGTGTTCTACATCACTGATCCTTCTAACAAAAGGTTGTCCGTGATTCTCCAAGGAAAAAACATGTATAATGGTAGTGATGAAAATGAAGATTCAAATCTTGATATTCCTGTGACTCCTTCTTTTTCAACAAACATGCCTACTATAATCGAGGAGACACAGGTGGACGATGTACATGCCACTCGTGATGATCATCAAGAAGGGATATTGATATAGGTAGTTTAAACTTAGTATACATTTATTTTTATTTATATTTCTGTATTTATTTTGAGTTATAACCTATGTTAATAAATATATATTGTTTCTGAACAGGCACACATATGGATCATTGTTCCATTTTTCCTTTGCAATTCTGTAATGTGTGTGATATTTTGTGTTACTGGGATATTTACTGAATGCAGGGATAGCTGAGGGGAGTGATATTTTAAAACTGAATTTAAAAAAAAATTCTATTAACGTCAGTTGTATCAAACAACTGACGTTAATAGTATTTTATAAAATATACAGTACAATATTAACGTCAGTTGTAATAAACAACTGACGTTAAAATTAAAACCTTTAACGTCAGTTCTTTATAACATATGACGTTAGTTTTAACAAAATTAACGTCCGTTGCCTTAAAGAACTGACGTTAATAGTTTTATGTTTAACGTCAGTTGTTTAAACAACTGACGTTAATTTTTACAAAATTAACGTCAGTTGTGTTAAAGAACTGACGTTAATAGTTTTATATTTAACGTCAGTTCTCAACTGGCGTTAAAATATTAACTATTAACGTCAGCTGTATTTACGTCAGTCAGTGTTCTGACGTAAAAAATCAATTTTAACTGACGTAAAAAGCACTTATTGCACTAGTGCCTGCAACATGGATGTGATTTTCTTCCATAGAGGATGTTAAATCATTTTATGGCTAGTATGCTTTAAAAAAGGGTTTTGGTTGGAAGACTAGAACATAAAAAAAGGAGAGGATGGGCAGATCTAGCATGCTCAAGAGAGGGGTCCCGAGTGTCGGAAATTCATTGTACGTTGATGACACGTCCGACTAAGGTGAAGAATTGTCCAGAAAAAATTAATATTAAGTTGGGAGAAGATGGACTGTGGTACATTAAAAAATTTGAACCCAACCATTCTCACGAGAAGGCAAGGTTGTTCAAGGCTAACAAGAAAATGAACTTCCATGTAAAGAGAATAATCTAAATCAATGATGATGCAGGAGTGAGGATTAATAAGACTTTCCAGACTCTCTTTAAAGATGGAGGAGGCCATGGGCAGATACCATTTTGTGAAAAATACGTGAGGAATTACGTCGACAAAGAAAGGCACGCGATTGGGAAAAAAGGCGATGCCAAGGCCTTACTAAGCTATTTTTCTCGAATAACGGAGCAAAATCAAGATTTCTTCTATGACATAGATATGGATGATGATTTTCATGTAAGGAATGTGTTTTGGGCTGATGCAAGAAGTAGAGCTACTTATGCATATTTTGGAGATGTTGTGACATTTGATACAACATATTTGACCAATAAGTATGACCTGCCTTTTGCTGCATTTGTTGGTGTGAATCACTATGGTCAATCAACATTACTTGGATGTGGTCTGGTTTCTGCAGAAGATACGGAGTCATTTGTCTGGCTTTTCCAATCATGGCTTCATTGTATGGAGGGAAAAGCCCCTGTGGGTATTGTCACTGACCAATGTAAGGCTATGCAAAATACCATTGAGTTAGTCTTCCCTACAACTCGTCATAGGTGGTGTTTATGGCATATAATGAAAAAATTTCCTGAAAAGCTCTGCGGATATGGTGAATATAAGAGGACTAAGTCTGCAATGAAAGCAGCTGTTTATGATACAATCACAGTAGCTGATTTTGAAGATAAATGGTCTTCCTTCGTTGACAAATTTGAGCTTGGACAGAGTGACTAGTTGAGTGGGTTGTACAAGGAACGTCATAGATGGGCACCAACCATGCTGAAGAAATATTTTTGGGCAGGTATGTGGTCAATCAAGTATCTTGATACTTACACCGGTTTTCTAAATGCATTTTCATAAATATGGCTAATCACTTGTAGTTATTTGGTTACTCCTGTTGATTATCTGATTAATAGGTCATTCTGAT
Organism: Sophora flavescens; assembly: GCA_030762895.1. Lineage (NCBI taxonomy): Eukaryota > Viridiplantae > Streptophyta > Magnoliopsida > Fabales > Fabaceae > Sophora > Sophora flavescens. Next base: position 33,420,141 of record CM061068.1, read on the forward strand.
ACTTCTAAGTTTTTGACAACATTTTTCATATATGGTTAATCACTTGCCATTACGTGGTTACTTCTGTTCCTTATCTGGTTAATGCTTAATCACTTGTATGTACGTGGGTAGGTATGTCAACAACGCAGCGAAGCAAGAGCATACATGCTTTCTTTGATGGATATATCAATTCAACAAGTTTGAATCAATTTGTAAAGCAATACGATAATGCTCTCAAGAGTAGAGCCAAAAAGGAATTTTAAGCTGATTTTCAATGCATGGATACAACAATTCCCCGCGATTCAAACTCGTCAATTGAAAATCAATTCCAATGCGAGTATACTCATGTCAAGTTTAAAGAGGTTCAAGCCGAGTTTAGATCAAAGATTAATTGTGCGTACTCTTTAAAGATCGTGGATGGTTGCCTTGCCACTTATCATGTGTTGGAGGAGGTCCTAGTTGGGGATAGACCAAAAGAGTGTATATATTTGGTTGTGTTTAATCGTGAGAACCGTGATGTTTATTGTGAATGCTCGCTGTTTGAGTTTAAAGGCATTTTGTGTCGCCATGTGCTCTGCGTGTGTACTCAAGAGAGGCTTAAAAACGTGCCCGGCAAGTATGTTTTAGCAATATGGAAGAAAAATATTAAAAGGAAACATTCATATATTAAGAGAAACTACTGTGTGACGGAATTGAAGCCCCAAATGGACGGATTTGACAAATTGTGCAAGCATTTCTACGAGGTTGCTGAAGTATCTGTAGAGCCTGAAGTTGCAACTAAGGCACTCCATGAAAGACTACATGAATTTTGTTCTAATTTGCCCACCATGGATGCTACAATGTAGAATGTTAACAAAAGTCCCATTGCTGACTCAAATCCAAACAATGTTACCCGCATTCGCAGTCCATTACGAGTCAAATGTAAGGGACGACCTCGTACAAATAGAAAATAGGGGTAGTTGAAAAAGTTGTTAAAAGGGCTAGGAAGTGGTCAGAGCATTCCGAAGACAAAGAGACTAACAAGGTATGTGTTTTTCTCCAGAAATCATGTATTAACCATATACAACACATGATTAACCAGTAATTTGAACCCTATTAACCAAATATACTGAACTTGTAAGTTTCAACTGAAAAATTTCTAAAATGTACAGGAGGCAAACACTAGACTGGTGGGTAATCAGAGTGGAAGCAACATCCGTGTACAATCATCTCTTGACATTGTCACCGGTGGAGATTTGTTGGATGCAAGCACCGTGGTGTGTGTCCATTATAAGATTGTGTTTAATGTGTAGACTTTGTTTTATTATGTGTTTTGGGTTAAATTTTAGCAATTTGATGGATTTGTATGCCGTGATCTAGAGTTTCTACATAATTCATGTGCTATACAGTCAATGTCCATTTTTGAAGACAGTCGTTGTGTTCTTCAAAATCCAACAATTTCAAGGCCTGCATTTAAGGGTTTAGATTCAACATTTAAAGATGATATTAATCTGAGTACACATGCATGTAAATTGCGTGTCATTTATATAGTTAACGACTCCATTATTTTAGTTTCTTATATGGTGTTGTCCAGGTTGGAGGTAATATATCATTCATGGACCTATTGACAACGTCTGATGTTGACTTCATGGGATCCTCGCAGTTCACTACAAATTTGGATGATTAGACACGTTTTGGATTTTATTTGTCTTCACTAATGATTAGGAAGACAATTTTGACATGATGGTATGGTTTTCATCATTCTTGTACTGTGCTCATTAACGTTTGTGTACATTTTTTAGTGTTTAACCCTTTACTGATTAAGACCATTGGTTGTGTAGGTTGGCAACCCATAACTTTTGTCAGATTTTTGTATGACATGGTTGCAGCACAACAAACCATTATCTTGTAAAGGCTTTAGGGTCATTTTTTTACGTGCATAACATTTACTATGTGTATGTAGTTAAATACAAGTTGGTCGGGTGCAACCCAATTTTGTCAGTTTTTTGTATGACAGTTTTTTGATGTGCATAACATTTACTATGTGTATGTAGTTAATTATCTGGTTAATGATTTTAATTATTTGGTGAATGACAATTCATGACAACCCGTCTTGAACATCCAAATGAGTTATCTGGTTAATGAAGTTTAATTATCTGGTTAATGCTTTTAATTATATGATGAATGGCAATTCCTGACACGGGTCTAGGAGCAAATGTGTTATCTGGTGAATGAAGTTCAATTATCTGATGAATGCTTTTAACTATCTGGTGAATGACTTATCCTAACACTTTACCCAAGTCTTGAAGCAAATGAGTTATCTGGTGAATGAAGTTCAATTATCTGGTGAATGCTTTTACTTATCTGGTGAATGACTTATCCTAACACTCAACCCAAGTCTTGAAGCAAATGAGTTATCTGGTGAATGAAGTTCAATTAACTAGTGAATGCTTTTAATTATCTGGTGAATGTCAATTCCTGACACGGGTCTAGGAGCAAACACTAGTGGAAAATATACATTAGACGGTAAAGGTTTACGTCAGTTAACCAAAAGCTAGACGTTAAAAAGGAGGCGGTGGCAGTTTTGTAAATATCAGGCTTCATTATTTCAATTTTAACGTCAGTTGTTTTAATGACTGACGTTAAAAGTGAAGTGACTCACTTTTAACGTCAGTTCAATAAAGAACTGACGTTAAAAGTGAATATTTTAACGTCAGTTCGATAAAGAACTGACGTTATAAGTAAGTCTCTTCACTTTTAACGTCAGTCCCTACATTAACAGACGTTAAAAGTTATTTTAATAATTTTTTTTATCTAGTATACGATTCCTTCCGCATTGCCTTCCTCAAAGTTTCAGTTTCACATGATCATTGCTTTGATGTTTTGTGTTTCTGTTTTGAAAACTAAAATATATGTGCGAAGTATAAGTTGAATCAATAACCCAAACCGGATCTCATTCATGAAGACAAATACATACTGATCGATACAGAAGATTGAAAGGGTTTAAAATCCTATAAAAAGTTACATTGAAAGGGTTTAAAATCCTATAAAAAGTTACATTGAAAGGGTTTAAAATCCCAAACATTAAAGCTACATCCCATCAGAGAGTTTTATGAAATATGCCAAAGGGAAAACTATATATACTCCGAAGACCACAGAAAACTGGGGGCCATGAGAGAGCTCAAGAGAGAGGCAAAAACAGGTGCACCAGATCCGTTTCAAGCAAAGGCAGTGGTTCCAGAGACTTCCAAGACGGTCACTTGCTGCCAAAGCTGAGGTTTTGGAACTGTGACCCCCGAGCACCTGATTAGCCCTCCAAAGTGATTCTCAGGAAGGTGATAAGGTGAGCAACTCACACAATGTAATTTACTCAGACTTATCACCCATGCAATGTAATTTACTCAAACTCAGAAGTTGTTTGACCATTAAGACAAAGACCTTTGAGTCTAGGAATAGGAAGAAAGAGTGATGAAGTTAATCTCCACGGTAGAGTCATATTGTGAAGCAGAAAATTAAAAGGATGGAAGGAAGCTATTTATAGGAGCAGGGGATGAAGTTACTAAGCTATTCTGATTTTGAAGAAAACTTACCTATAAACTTAATGCTCATTAAGAGGATTGAGTTACAAGGTGCATGGGTAAGTAGCACAAGATACAGTCAAAGGAATGAATGTTTTTGCAGATATCTATACACTTTTAACGTCGGTTTTTAAAAAAAACGGCGTTAAAAGTGTTTTTAATAAAAAATATTAATTGTTAACGCCAGGTTTTTATACAACCGGCGTTAAAAGTTTGATTTTTACTTCGGTTAAATAAATAGTCGACGTAAATAATCCTATATACTATACACGTGCGTGAATGAATATTGGAAATAATGTAATTAATACACGGGAACTTGGCAGTCATCAAATAAGTTGACGTTAAAAATGAGGTGGTGGGTAAACTATTTGCGTCAGTTCTATAAATAACTGACGTAAATAATTATGAAACTCATTTCATTGGTTGTCATGTCCCTGTTGTCCCTCTTAACGCAGATCACTCCATATAGCACTGCAGTTTATTTCTAAACCTTTTTTTAAAACAAGTTTATTTTTAATTTTTATTAATTAGCTTGAATTAGTAAACAAATTATTGTGCAAATTAAAATAAATAAACACTTAACATAAAACAAGTTATATGTATAATCAAATCGTATGACATTGAAGCGATTCATAAGTTAAAATTACATGATTAAAAGATAAAAAATTTCTGCAACATAGCCCTAAAATATAAAAAAGTTTCTGCATCAACATCATTTTCTTCTCAATCCTGTCATCAGAAACTCCAATGGATGCATCACCTCCCTCACTTGAATTCCAAGATGCAAAGTAAATCCTCGGTCACTAGCAGCGAAAGCAAAGTGAAATGGATCTTTGCATCTTTCTTCTTCAGTGGAGTTCCTTGATGCATCATCTTGAATCCACAATCACTTGCTTCCAAAGCAAAGTGAAAGGGATGACGGGGATGAAATAAAGTGAGAGAATCACATTACATGATTCACCCAACCTTAATATCCATGCAATGTAATTTACTCAAACTCAGAAGTTGTTTGACCATTAAGACAAAGACCTTTGAGTCTAGGAATGGGAAGAAATAGTGATGAAGTTAATCTCCACGGTAGAGCCATATTGTGAAGCAGAAAATTAATTAAAAGGAGATGGAAGCTAGGAAGCTATTTATAGGAGCAGTGGATGAAGTTACTAAGTTATTCTGATTTTCTTGAAAACTTATCTATAAACTTAATGCTCATTAAGAGGATTAGGTACAAAGGTGAATGGGTAAGTAGCACAGTAGTCAAGGGAATGAATGTTTCTGCAGAAACTAATAAACCTTTAACGTCCGTTGTGTAATACAACTGACGTAAGAAGTTGTGAGTGTTTTTAACGTCAATTTCTTAATACAACTTACGTTAAATATATGACATTTAACGTCAGTTATTACTAACAACTGACGTAATAAGTGTGAGAGTTTTTAACGTCAGTTTATTAAGACAACTGACGTTAAATATATGATCTTCAACGTCAGGTTTTACCAAAAACTGACGTAAAATGTTGTTTTATTTTAATTATAACGTTTACCCCCGCGCGCCTTCTCCACTTCTCTACGTCTTTTCTCTTTTCATCACGTTCAACCCTCACTCTCACTCTCACTTTGCCCTAATCGCGCGCTCATCTCCACCGCAACCACCGCGAGGGCTTCTTCGCCACCACCGTGAGGTACACTCTTAACCCCTAACTTTGTCTTTCCCGCTCCTTCTTTGCAATAACTTGACATCTCTCTTTCCCCTGGCCTTCCCGCGCACTAACTCTCCTTGTCCCTCTGCTCTCAGTAACCACATCGAACATTGGCCACCACTCGAGCTTCCCCTCCACCACCACGCGAGCGCCTATTTCTGGTGAGTCTTTAATTAGGGCACATTTTTTTATTCACGGTTTTGAGTGCATGCATGTTGCTCTGCTGGTTTGAAACTGTAGTCTCAGTAGTTGAAACTTGAAACTGTGAGTTTGAGTTGTTTGGAATGTCTCTATTTTTGGTTTTGAGTGTATGTTGAAACTGTAGTCTCAGTAGTTGTAACTTTAAACCGTGAGTTTGAGTTGTTTGGAATGTCTCTATTTTTGGTTTTGAGTGCATGTTGCTCTGCTGGTTGATTTGTCACGGCCGTGATGCTCATCACGGCTAGGCCGTGATCAGTTCTGCCTATGAGGGTCTGATTCAGTTGGCACGTTACGACCGTGATGGACATCACGGCCAGGCCGTGACCAGTGCTTGGCAATGTTCAAAAACTATAGTTTTCAATCTCCCGTATTGTCCTTATATTGGATATATAGATGTTTTGTATATCTACAGGACCTATCTAGTTATTTTTATTTATACTTCTGTATTTATTTTGAGTTATAACCTATGTTAATACATATATAATGTTTTTGAACAGGCATACATATGGATCAGTCGGATAGCCCACATGCACGGGAGGACACTGTTGGGGTTTCGCATGACCCGATCATGCCTACGCCTGCTGATTCTAGTGTAAGTTTACATGCATGTTATATACTGTCTTTAGTCCTTCTTGTTAATGTAAGTTTATAATGTTACAACCCACTATTTTATCATTTTTTTTTGTCCATACAGACATCACAGGCTCATAGGAAACGGGGTAGAGGAGCCACCTCGTTGAAGAAACTAGAGAAGGACAGACAGAGCGGACAGAAGCTTGAGGTGTCCTTCGATGCTAATCTAAATGCCCAGGGACCCCGTGCTAAAGAATTTAATAAGTGGGTGTTTCTACAAGCGAAGCAGCACGTAAGCATCAACTACAACTACTGGAATGACGTTCCACAGAACGTTAAGGATCAGATTTGGGAGGCTATCACGGTATTTTACCTTTACATTCGTTTGATTTACATTATTAGATAATTAACCGAGTTATAATCCATCCAGTTGTTATATATGTATCTAATGTGTAGGTAGCTTGGACTGTGCCAAATGACGAGGATCATCGTCATAAATGTATGAAAATGGCATCAAAGCGTTGGAATGGGTTCAAGCATGATCTTACCAGGTACTATCTATCTGGGAAGAAGCGGCTTGATAAAATGTTCTCGTATTATCCCTGGATTGATCAGGATACTTGGGATATGTTTTCCAGGAGTTGACAGGATGAAGAATTTCAGGTTGGTTGATTAAGTTAATTTTGTATGCTTATTATAAATCATTTAACTATATTTAATTATGTGTTTTTGTTTGAATAGGCTAAGGCAAATAAGGGTCGGCAGAATCAGGCGAAGAACGTCCACCGCCACACCATGTCTCAGGGTGGGTACCATACTCGGATCCAGCAGATGATGGCGGATAGGCTGAGGGCGAAGCAGGAAGAGCACTCTGCTAGGATTGAAAGAGGAGAGGTGCCTGAGGGCACACCATCAAGTCCTCCGTCGGACATCGACCGCGAGGATGTCTGGTTAGACGGCCGCATGACAAAGGCGGGATCTTTTAAAGCTGATGCCACTCGCGAAGTGGCAGATAAGATTGTAAGTAAATAATTAACTTGATTTCAATTGATATTTGTATAGATACTTGCAACACTTTTCACTTGCACGTTTTTTCATTTTTTTTCATTGTAGATGGATCTTAAAGCAAAATCCTCCTAGGGCGCATTCGTCCATTCTGGACGGCAGGACGTCTTGATGACTGCTCTAGGCAAGAAAGACCATCCTGGTCGGGTTCTCGGTGTTCCTGGGAACGTGACCATCAAACAATATTATGGCAAGTCTGCTTCACGAAAGCGGGTGGTCAATGAAGCATCAATTTTAGCTGACATTACTCAGCACCTCATGACCAACCCAGATATTACATCACATCTGATGCAAGGCTTAATAGCCAACCTGTAATTCAAGCGGCGCTTGCAGAGAGCTTTCTCCGCTCGTCGGTACATCCCCAGGACACCGCAAGGCTTGCCAACGCTTCACATGTGAGCACAAAAGAGAGTTTTAGTATGGCACATGTGGAGGACGATGAGTTGGCAGCTAGGGGAGCGGGAGTGGGATGTCCTGCGCAATGATCATGAGTTGTAATTGAAATGGCGTGAGCTTGTGTTTGACTCCAAACGACGTGAGCTCGAAATGTTAGCAAAGGTATTTATTCATTATTAATGTCTAAAATAGTCAAATAATTACTTGTGTTTTTTTTAATTATCAAAAACTTATATATTTTATTTTTTCTAAACTGAAGGCCAAGTCGACGTCGGTGTCGTTTGTCACCTATCACTCGTTTGTTCTCACTTGGTGAGGATTATGCGTATGAGATTTTTGCATGTCCATTGGAGCACGATGGATGGGTGGCACGCCCAGATCAAGAGAGGATATTTTCCTTCGTTGGTGACGATCTCGGAACGCGCGCAGAAATAACGTCTGGATGAACAAGAATGTCATTCGACCGTGCACGTAAGTTAATTTTAATTTTATAACTTATTTATTTTTGGTATTTTTCCATTTAATAATTCATTTTAATTTCAATATATATATTATGTAATTAACATCCACACCCTTTTCATATCTTAGGTATCTCCATCGCCTTCGACTTGATAAGGGCGTTGCATCGGTTTACGGTTTCTTAGATCCGTCAATCCTTCCGCCCGAAGTTCTTTCTTTGGCGATGCATTGAGTAAATACATAGGGAAGGTGTTGGGAGACAATCCGAAAGAATTATATCTGGCTCCCTACTGTATGAATGACCATTGGCAGTTGTTGGTACTTCACCCGTCTAGGCATACTGTCATATTCTTCTGCTCTCTCCACCATGATCCGCCACCGAAGGTGGTGGAAGCTGTAAATATGTAAGTAACTAATCTTAAATTAAATTTAAGTTTTAATATCAGTTGTTTTTAGTTTATTACACACATGATAAACGAGTTTGTTAATTGATCGACATGATTATTTGTTTATGATAGCGCGCTGAAGGCGAGTAGCACAAGCTGCGCCAACGGGAGAAGTAGGACTTCTAAGGCTAAAGCAAATCCTGTATGGAACATCCACAAGGTTTGGTAGTTTATTTATCAAATAATTATTATTATAATTACTAATTTATGTGTATATTCAAGTGACGTTGAAATTAATTTTGTTGGTAGTCTCGATTTCAACCTGACAGTTGGTCGTGTGGCTATTATGTGATGCTTCATATGTTGAACATAGTCTCCGCATCTATTACGGATGGATGGAAGAAGGTAATATTTAAACAACTTGTTAAATTATATATTATAGTTTTGAAGATGACTTGCATTGATGTTATTGTTATTATTTGAACGTGTCTAGGCATTTATCGACCAATCGCCTATTGAACAAGATGAGTTAAGAGACTTGAGGATGCGCTTCGCCGAATTCTTCTTCAAGTATGCGGCTGAAAAAGGAATTGCCAACATACCTCCGCATTACTTAGATAAATAGTTTTTTTGTTAGACTTTAGAAACTAATTAATAACATGTATATATATATCCTTAGATAGTTTTGTTTTTTAGACATTGGAACTAAAATTTATTTATATATATACATGGGTTTTGGTTTTAAGTCCCCCGTTGTTCAATTTTCCTTTGCAATTCTGTAATGTGTGTGATATTCTGTGTTACTGGGACTGAATGCAGGGATAGCTGAGGGGAGTGATATTTTAAAACTGAATTTAAAAAAAAAAAAAAAAACTTATTAACGTCAGTTGTATCAAACAACTGACGTTAATAGTATTTTATAAAATATACAGTACTCTATTAACGTCAGTTGTTTATTACAACTAACGTTAAAATTAAAACTTTAACGTCAGTTCTTTAAAATAACTGACGTTAGTTTTAACAAAATCAACGTCCGTTGTATTAAAGAACTGACGTTAATAGTTTTATTTTAACGTCGGTTTTGTTAAGGAACTGACGTTAATAGTGTTATATTTAACGTCAGTTCTCAACTGACGTTAAAATAGTAACTATTAACGTCAGCTGTATTTACGTCAGTCAGTATTCTGACGTAAAAAATCAATTTTAACTGACGTTAAAAGCACTTATTGCACTAGTGAAATGTGTTATCTGGTGAATGAAGTTCAATTATCCAGTGAATGCTTTTAATTATTTGGTGAATGACTTATCCTAACAACCCAAGTCTTGGAGCAAATGAGTTATCTGGTTAATTAAGTTCAATTATCTGGTTGATGCTGAGACACCCCGTTGTACCCCATTGTATTATTAAATTAAAAACCTTAATATTTACTTACTTAATCGTGCGCTTAACGTTGAAAATACGTAAAAATTTAAAACTTAAAGTAATAATTATATAACTTATGCAGATATAAAACACACCAAACTATATTACATAAATACACACATAAGTATCCTTTATTTTACACCACACTGTTTAGGGTATCCTCTCAGTAGGATCCCTCACAGGTATAAACTTAAACAAAAGTTGTACTTAGCGGAAAATATAAATACTCCTTAGACACACTGGCCATAATGTCTACACTCTAATCGCCATGAATCACCACTCGACCTCCAGCATCCGGTTCATACAGAGTTCCATCTAACTCCTCAGCAATTGGTTCCTCCATCGGATCTTCTCGTACGATCACATCAGAAATAAAATACAACACACAAAGATATAGGGAATAAGAAACAGTTCTATCATCAAAAAGCGGAAAAGAGTAATAGTAAATTATACAGTAATTGTCACAAACACACATCACTCAAAATCAACAATCATCCTCAATTCACTATATCATCCTCTACCCTCATCTCATGTAGTCTAAACACTTATACTATCATAACTCTCTCTATTCCTTTCACATTCGTTAGTAGTCCAGGGTAGTCTGATGCAAAGAACTCAGCATAGTACACTTCTATCTTTCGATAGGATAATACTCATCGTAGTGCCCTTCTATCTTTCGATAGGATAAGACTTAACATAGTACCCTTCTATCTTTCGATAGGATAAAACTCAACATAGTACCCTTCTATCTTTCGATAGGATAAAACTCAACATAGTACCCTTCTATCTTTCGATAGGATAAAACTCAACCTAGTGCCCTTCTATCTTTCGATAGGATAAAACTCAACATAGTGCCCTTCTATCTTTCGATAGGATAAAACTCAACATAGTGCCCTCTATCTTTCGATAGGATAATACTCATCATAGTGCCCTTCTATCTTTCGATAGGATAAGACTCAACATAGTACCCTTCTATCTTTCGATAGGATAAAACTCAACATAGTACCCTCTATCTTTCGATAGGATAATACTCATCATAGTGCCCTTCTATCTTTCGATAGGATAAGACTCAACATATTACCCTTCTATCTTTCGATAGGATAAAACTCAACATAGTACCCTCTATCTTTCGATAGGATAATACTCATCATAGTGCCCTTCTATCTTTCGATAGGATAAATCTCAACATAGTACCCTTCTATCTTTTGATAGGATAAATCATATCTACGCATCATGGACTGAAAAAGTATTTGCATCAAAGCCTCTATATAAATCTCATTATCTCAAATCAATAACAACCTTGTACCTCAAGCTCCTATCATAACCTCAACTCGCATTCTATGTCACATCTCATCCATTAGATAACTTAAATAAGCTAGGCACCTCCAAGTCAATTCATTCTCTCACCCAAACAATTATCTCCCGAACAACATATATCCTTACTTAAATATCAGCTAAGCACAATATTAAACCCAGGCAGATCATGCATAACACATTAATCAACAGAATATTCTAACATCTCAATATCATATTAGGCAATTTATCACAAACAACTCATAATAATCAAACCAATTAAATAACAAAGTCAGACTCTGTCATGGCCTGGCCGTGATAGCCATCACGGTCGTGACAGACAACAAAGGCAATAATTTTACAAAACAGAACATGTCACGGCCTGGCCATGACAACCATCACGGCCGTGACAGACAGCAAACATCCTCACTATCATAATTATTCAAACACCGAAATAATATGTCACATGCAGATGGAATACCTCAACCAGCGTATCACAAACAGTCAAAAGTAAATAATTCAAACATCCTCAAATATTTAAAATCAACTTAATGTCGATAAACCTACAATCCCCGAATCACATTGGTTTTACAGAAAAGGTTTCCAATGGGATTTTGGTCTTGTCGATTACTCGACTACTAGTAGGGTTTAGGTCGCCCTACACAATTATCATATAATCTACTACTTATCGATTCCGACGATAGGTTGATTCTTTTCCCCACCTGAGCTAGCACCGGAAATACGTACACGACGATCCTCGTTATCCCACCACGAGTTAACACAACCACCTTCAACCAAACAACATATCTATAATTAATCAACTAACAACCATCTATGACACTTTAGGGCTAGGTTCGGCCAACACTTAGAAAATAGGTTTAGAGTTATCTTCTTAATGCCATCTTTTGGATCCTAATTACTAGAGTCTTAACTAACATAGATTACTTATTACATGACTAAAATTTGAAACAAAATCCTCTAACCTTTAGGGTTAGGGTTTAGGCCAAGGGCTGACTTTTAGGGTTCAAAATCCTTAAAATTCCTAATCATGATTAAGTCATAGATTAATGATCCTTGATTAACCTAAATCATGGATTAGTGACTAAACAACTAAAGTTGAAACTCAAAACTTTCTAACTCTTTTATACATAAATTCGGCCTCAACATAATCTTAGGGTTAGGGTTCTTAGTTTAATAAACCAACTTGGATTTATTAATCATACATACTAATAGCTTGATTAACAAGATCATTAATGAAAACCATGAACAAAAACTCTACCAAACCTAAGGTGATAGATTCGGCCAAGGCTAGTTTTTCAAGAAAGAAATTTTTGATTGCTTCATGCTCTTGGATTTAGATAGTAGACATGATATCTAGAAGATAGAAAGTAGTTTCATCATCATTAGATTTTCCTAGGATTTATTATGATTTTTCAAAGTTCTAGGGTTTGAAACTTGAAAATGATGAACCACCATGATATAAGTCTTGAATCAAGAAACTATCTAAAGAACATAGACATGATTTAAGACAAAGATTAGGATTTACCTCTTGAGAATCAATGATGAAGACAATCCAAGAACTTGCTTTGAAAAACTTAGAACTAAGAACTTAGAACTTTAGAGTTTTAGAAGACAACTAACCAAAGAACTAAATGAAAAGTGAGAGAAAGGTATTTATAGTGTAAGTGGCGACATCTCAAGAAGGATCTAGATGAAGATGAGTTGTCATGTTAAAAGGATCAAAGTGCAATTAAGTTTCAAGGACCAAATTGCAAAGATTCCAATAGTTGAAGGACTAGTTTGCAAACAGACAATAGAATGTCATGATGATGAGTTTAATCACATTAAATGCTAGCTTATCTTTGACTTAATTGGCTGATTTGGTGTCATAGATATTTTAGAGAAAACCTAACTTGTTGAAGAAGATTTGTTGAAGAAGATTGTTGAAGAAGATTGTTGAAGAAAAATCAAGAATGATGTAGAAAAGTGTGGAACATTCTAGAAAAATCTTGATTCATCCATCAAATGAAAAAGTCATCCTCTCTCATGGGCTTATGTATTTGGGCTTGACACATTTGGGCTTAGTTTCATTTTCTTGTTTGTTGTGGGGCCCACTTGAAGATTTTAGCCTTTAAACTTAAGATAAGAAACTTAAATGGGCTTTATGGACTCAACTATGAACTAGAAAAGTTTGGGCTTCTAAGCCACGACCATTTAAGGTTAGAAACAAGGATTCTAGCCCAATCCACTTGGAAAAACTTAAAAAAAACTAATTTAGGGACAAAAGGGTAATTTACAGAAAGTTCAGGGACTTAACCGTAAATTTCGAAATTTTCTATTTAACCCTGAAAAACCTTCTAGACTTAAAAATATGATTCATCCCCTTGAATCATCTCAAAATCCTAAGATAAACCCTCTATCCATTCTTAGAAACTCTAATTTCCCTTCCGTCGTCTACCCGATTACGCTTTCCGCCTGAAAAACATAAATTATTTTATTTTTTTTCTAGAAATAATTCTAAAAATACAGAGTCGTAGAAAATAAAATACTAAACTTAAGTCTTTCGTTCACGAATTAAAATTAGGTCTTTTGAGCAGTATTATTATACTGTCAATGGAATTCGCGGGCCGGGTTTCGCCTGACTTTCCAACCTAAATTTTAATCGTAGCTTCCTACGGTCAAGTAGGATTGAGTAATAACCTCCGTTTATTTAAAATAATTTTATAAAACTCAAATAAATTTATAAACATATTTATATGTATTACTGTTATTTAAAACAGTGAAAATCGGGGTGTTACAGATGCTTTTATTTATCTCGTGAATGACTTATCCTAACAACCCAAATGGAGCAAATGAGTTATCTGGTGAATAAAGTTCAATTATTTGGTGAATGCTTTTAATTATCTGGTGAATGACTTATTGTAACATTAAACCCAAATCTTGGAGCAAATGACTTATCTGGTTAATCAAGTTCAATTATCTGGTGAATGCTTTTAATTATCTAGTGAATGACTTATCCTAACACTTAACCCAAGTCTTGAAGTTAATGAGTTATCTGGTTAATCAAGTTCAATTATCTGGTGAATGCTTTTAATTATCTGGTGAATGACTTATCCTAACAACCCAAGTCTTGGAGCAAATGAGTTATCTGGTGAATGAAGTTCAATTATCTGGTTAATGCTTTTTTTTATCTGGTGAATGACTTATCCTAACACAACCCAAGTCTTGGACCAAAAGAGTTATCTGGTGAATGAAGTTCAATTATCTGGTTAATGCTTTTATTTATCTGGTGAATGACTTATCCTAACAACCCAAATGGAGCAAATGAGTTATCTGGTTAATCAAGTTCAATTATTTGGTGAATACTTTTAATTATCCGGTGAATGACTTATCCTAATACTTAATCCAAGTCTTGGAGCAAATGACTTATCTGGTTAATCAAGTTCAATTATCTGGTGAATGCTTTTAATTATCTGGTGAATGACTTATCCTAACACTTAACCCAAGTCTTGAAGCAAATGAGTTATCTGGTTAATCAAGTTCAATTATCTGGTGAATGCTTTTAATTATCTGGTGAATGACTTATCATAACAACCCAAGTCTTGGAGCAAATGAGTTATCTAGTGAATGAAGTTCAATTATCTGGTTCATGCTTTTATTTATCTGGTGAATGACTTATCCTAACACTTAACCAAAGTCTTGAAACAAATGAGTTATGAATGCTTTTAATTATCTAGTGAATGACTTATCCTAACACTTAACCCAAGTCTTGAAGCAAATGAGTTATCTGGTTAATCAAGTTCAATTATCTGGTGAATGCTTTTAATTATCTAGTGAATGACTTATCCTAACAACCCAAGTCTTGGAGCAAATGAGTTATCTAGTGAATGAAGTTCAATTATCTGGTTAATGCTTTTATTTATCTGGTGAATGACTTATCCTAACACTTAACCAAAGTCTTGAAGCAAATGAGTTATCTGGTTAATCAAGTTCAATTATCTGGTGAATGTCTTATCCTAACAACCCAAGTCTTAGAGAAAATGAGTTATCTGGTGATTGAAGTTCAATTATCTGGTGAATGCCTCTCATTATCTGGTTAATGGAAATTCCTGACACGAGTCGAGTCCTAGACATCCCATTGAGTTATCTGGTTAATCAAGTTCATTTATCTGGTGAATACTTCTCATTATCTGGTTAATGCCAATTCCTGACACTTAACCCAAGTCTAGGACAACCCAAGTTATGTGTTTGAGACATTACATACTAATCATAAACTACATGAAATTCGCAGTACAACAAAATTTTTCATGTTCAAATGTCCTAATCAAAAACTATTCCTCTATTGTATTCTTATTATTTCTCATGTATGACTTGGCATATGGGGAATTAAGTCTAGAAGATTGGTTCCGCCTTCTATGGTTACCCTTAAACCTTGTTGCTATGTTTAATCCACCCTCTAAAGCACCTTACGCATTATGTTCACCTACAAACAACAGTCACAATTATGGATGGTAAGTAGGTTTTCTTGTTAATACAATGGTATTTTTATATTGTGGATACACAAATCATTACTTGCCAGTTTGCACTTCAGCTTGTGCTTCATTAGGTCCACCCATCGCTACTGTCGGAGGATCAACATTAGCATCATCAGCATCCATCTGAGGAGAAATTGGCATTTCTACACCTGCATATAAAGTGATTCTCAATGTGGTTTCATCAAGCAAACTACATAAACACAAAAAAGGCAACTAACGCTCGTTTAGTAACCACACACCTAATTGAACACCTGAAGACCTGACACCACCCATGTCATCATACATATCCGCTAGGGGAGTTTGGTGAATAGGAGATGCATCTTGCCCACCTAAAGTAGAACATCCCCCATACTCATTTACCGGGGCACTGTTTGATCGGTGTGAGGGGACCATATTTCAAAATGGCAATGTCCGCCTCTAGAACCAAGATCCTCTCTTTTTGCTCCCTATTTTTCTCTTCATTCTCCCTAAGTGTCGCTAACACTTTCTGATATTCATCAACATGTACATACTGGTGTTGTTGGCCCCGCTACAATGCATCCCGGACAATGGGTTGTTGAAGCTTAGAATTTGTTGCTGTTAAAGCAACCGTTACCTGCAAACATCAGAATCACATCAAATGAACATTGTGTATATAAATTTCAACATATTATAGAAACTATGGTATGGTTGGTACCCTATTATTCATGAAGTGTCAAAGCCCTCAGGTTGTGTCATATACACATCCTCAAGGAGATTTCCATTAAGGAAAGCAGTGTTGACATCCATATGCCATACCTCATAATCATGGTATGCAGTAATAGCAAGCAAGATCCGGACAGACTTAAGCATTGCAACAGGCGAAAAGGTCTCATCATTGTCTACACCATGAATTTGCTTGAAACTCTTAGCGACCGATCGTGCGTTATAGGTATGCACTTTACCATCCATGTCGGTTTTCTTTTTGGAAACCCACTTGCAACCTATGGGATTTACCCCTTCAGGTGGCTCTACCAAGGTCCACACCTGGTTAGTGTACATGGAGTCCATCCTAGATCTCATGACCTCAAGCCATTTCTCAGATCCCGGGCCAGTAATGGCCTCCTGGTAAGTCACAGGCTCATCTTGATCCATGAGTAGTACATCATCTTGTGGAGTCATGAGAAATTCATATCTCTCAGGTTGGTGACGTATCCTGCTAGACCTACGCTAATCTTGTGTTACTTGAGCAGGCTGTTCTTCCGCAACATCTTGTGAAGGCTGTTCTTGTTCCTCCATAGGGATGTCGCTACTTTGTGACACTTGAATTTCTCCAAGGTCTATATTCCTCCCACTAGTTCCTTTGGAGATAAACTCCTTTTCTAGGAATATTCCAGTTCGCGCGGCAAACACTTTGCCTTCGGAAGGATTATAGAAATAGTATCCCTTGGTTTCCTTAGGATACCCCACAAAGAAGAATTTATCGGATTTGGGATCAAGCTTTGTAGAAACCCGACGTTTTACATATGATTCACAACCCCTAATCTTCATAAAAGACACACTGGGCCTCTTACCGGTCCATATCTTATATGGTGTCTTTTGTACCGTCTTGGATGGAACACGGTTAAGTGTGAAAGCTGCTGTTAATAAGGCATGTCCCCAGAAGGAGTTTGGAAGATTTGCATAACTCATCATAGACCGAACCATATCCAATAAAGTTCTGTTCCTCCTTTCAGAAACACCATTCCATTGTGGTGTCCCTGGTGGAGTGAGTTGAGATAAAATCACACACTCTCTCAGATGATAATCAAATTCTAGGCTTAAATATTCACCGCCTCTATCTGATCGAAGGATTTTAATATTCTTACCTAGTTGGTTTTCTACTTCACTTTTGAATTCCTTGAACTTTTCAAAAGATTCTGATTTGTGTTTCATAAGATACACAAATCCATGTCTACTAAAATCATCAGCAAATGTAATGAAGTACTGAAAACCTCCTCTAGCAGTTGTGTTAGTGGTCCGCATACATCACTATGTATGAGGCCCAAAAGATCACTAGCCCTTTCGCCTTTTCCTGTGAGTGGGACTTTTGTCATCTATCCCAACAAACAAGACTCGCGTGTCTCATATGATTCATAATCAAATGAGTCCAAGAATCCCTCTTTATGGAGTTTAGAAGTACGTTTCTCATTTATATGGCCCAAACGACATGCCAAAGATAAGTTGGGTTCACCTCATTTGGTTTGAACCTCTTAGTATTAATGTTATAGATAGGCATCTCGAGATCAAGGACATAAAGCCCATTAGTCAAATGTACACTAGCATAGAAAATATCATCCAAATAAGTAGAACAACATTTGTTCTTTATTATATAATAAAAACCAATGTTGTCCAAACAAGAAACAGAAATGATATTGCTGGTAATTGCAGGTACAAAATAACAGTTCTTCAACTGAATGATAAGCCCAGTGGGCAAAGTCAATACATAAGTTCTTATAGCTAAAGCAGCAACTTTTGCTCCATTGCCAACTCGTAGATCGACTTCAACTCTCGCCAATGGTCTACTCCTTTTTAGCTCATGCACATTTGTACAAATGTGATAGCCACATCCAGTATCTAATACCCATGATGCAGAAGTAGATAAATTGACTTCTATAACAAACATACCTGAGTTGGAAGTCCCATCTTCTTGCACTCTTCCAGGTATTTTGGGCAGTTCCTCTTCCAGTGTCCGGTCTTACCACAATGGAAGCACGTGCCCTCCTTATCCACTCCGTCAACAGGCTTCAAGCCAGAAGTGCTGGGTTTGAACTTGTGGTCCTTGCCCTTGCCCTTCTGCTTGTTCATAGGCCTCTTGGGCTTCCAAGGCTTCTTCTTACCTTTTCCAGGTTGGACCATCATAATGGCCTTCCCTTTACCCTTATTGATGTTGGTTTCAACAGTTCTTAACAAGCCCAACAACTCTGGCAGTGATTTTTCAAGATCATTCATGTTGAAGTTCATGACAAATTGATTGTAACTCTCCGACAACGATTGCAAGATCAAGTTTGTGGCCAACTCTTGGCCTGAAGCATAACTCAACCTCTCGAGATTCTCAATGTACCCAATCATTTGAAGAACATGAGGACCCACTGGGCTTCCTTCTGTCAGCTTAATTTGGAAAAGAGCTCTGGAAACTTCATACTGCTCATGCCTTGGTTGCTCTTGGTAGAGCAGCTTGAGGTGTTCGATCATATCAAACACCTCCACGTTCTCGTGTTGCTTCTGAAGCTCAGAGTTCATGGTAGCAAGCATAAGACAGGCAACATCCAAGGAATCATCCTGGTACTTCTTATAAGCATCCTTGTCAGTCTTGGGTGCATTCGTAGCTGGTGGCACTTCTAACATAGCCTCTTCAAGAACATACAGTTTTTTTATCTTGCTTGAGGACAATCCTCAAGTTTCTGTACCAGTCCATAAAGTTTGTTCTGGATAGTTTGTCCTTCTCAAGGACAGATCGTAATGACAAGTTACTTGATGTGTTTGATGCCATGGTAATCTACATAAAGAAATATGCAAGATCCATATTTCACCTCCCACTGTTTTACTCAAACCATTGACCCTCAACATTGATTCGGAAAATCCCGTTGGAAGATTTTCTATTGGGCCAAGATCCATATTTCACCTAGCTTCAAGTCAGCTTTGGCCGATAGCTTAAAGTTTGGTTATTTAGGTAGGAAACACTTTCCAATTGCATCTCATTCAACTCTTGGATAGTTGGGTGAATAACTCTTATTCTAATCCATCTCATGAACTAAAGCCTAACTCAATGCCTCTAAGTCTTTCAATCCTATTGAATATGACTTAGTTAAGTTAGACCCAATAGATAGAAATTAGACATTACAATTGTCCCATCGCGTTTTACTAGTATAGAAAAATGCACTCTGCTTTGACGGACCTACACTCATTCGATATTAGTCTTGACGAGTGATATGCATTGGAAATCTTTTAAACTTAATATTTCCTTTTAAGGGATTTTTTAAATTAAAGTGATCTCACCATTAGTTAAACTTTTTAACATGCAATACATACATACATGCATCTCATAGATATATCAAAAGCAAACAAATCTGATATGGTTATGGCCCCTAATGCATTCATTCTCCCAAGCCAATGAGAGAATCTTAACTAAATCCTAGGAGCGTCCAAGCTTCTCCAAGCATGATCTCTCACCAAGTCCTTTTATGACGTTGCCTTCTTGTCTCCATCATTCCATTACAAATAAATTAGAAACCTCATTTTACATACGAGGGGAGTGAGGTGAGAAGAGAATGTGCAAATGGAGGAATATAAGAGAAAGGCACGACACGCAGGTCGTATTTCAAAATATAAACCAAAAGATAAAAGGAGTAAGGGCATAACCATTCACCATACATCACCAAATAAATAATAACAACCAATAATAATAGACTATTATTATTATTATTAATAATTTGGTTATTAATTAGAGATTTCAAAATCTGAATTTTGAAAACATAACATATATATAATAAATCACATTTATTATAATTGATGTTGTTATTAATTAAGGATTTCAAAATCTGAATTTTGAAACCATATCATATATAATAAATCATATTTATTATAATTGATATTGTTATTAATTGGTGATATAAAAGATTTCAAAATTAAATCTTGAATCATAACAGACAAAATAATAATACACACGTATTACTATTAATGCTTATATCCATTAAGAGATGTCAAAATCTCCAAAACAAATTTGAATTTCGAAATCATGATAAAACACACATTAATAATACACTTAATTACTATTAATGTTGTAATTAATTGAGATTTCAAAATCTTCAAAATTGAAATTCGAAATTGTAATTAAACACATATTGATAATACTCAATTATTATTATTAATATTGTCATTAAAAGGATGATTCAAAATATCCAAATATATTTGATTTTTGAAATCATGATAATAAAACTATTTTATTATCATGAAAAATGTTTTAATGCCGCAATTAATTATCACACTATGCAGAGGTACCAACACTTGGACCTTCATGGCCGCGAGAACATGAACTCTTCATGTCTCATTGAACCTTAACGTCGCCATGATAAAACTGAAACCAATCATGTATATATCATATCTAATACAACGATTCCGGAACCAATGTATATTTCGCATATATACCAAGAACCTCAATGTGACGCAGATATATCATATACATATGAAAACGAAATTTCATAATCATGTTTTCCAAAAATAGAAGCATACGAATTTTGAAAACGATTTTCAGAAAATAAATTCGCATATAAGCATGTTATCACATATAACAGGTAAACCATACAAACAAAACCATGGTTTCGCAAGCGGCTCTGATACCACTGTCGGGAATTTGTGCATCAAACAAGCACAGCGGAATAATTCCCACCAAGAATCCTTGCGAATGATCATGGTCCATGTTTCGAAAATTTACCTCTTGAAGCGCAGACCTTTGATTTGAGTATCGCTGAAAATCAAGAGCACTGCACGAACCTGCAATGCCTCTACATAGTCCACACGACCAGATAAACACGTCTCACGTGTTCAATCAGAACGACGCCTCTAAGCACTGCTAGGTGCGAGAGGAGACGTGGCGGTATATTTCACACGCAAACAGTGTACTGAGCAAAATGGCGTGACGGCTCGTTACCGTTTTACTACGACTCATAGGTAGCGCCCCTTGCATGGAAAATGGTTTAACCTGACCCTTCTGGGCTCATCTGTCATGAGCGTGGCCCAATAAAAATTTGGGTCTAACCCAATTTCTTTTAGCTCTGATTAATCTGCTCTAAGTGTGTGACCCTATAGGTTCTCATAACGTTGATAATAATATTAAATCATATTTAATATTATAAACAATGAGCGGTGTCTAGCAACACATCATTGCTACCCAAGTAATGAGAAAGTCAGTGATTTGATATAATCTTTCCTTGACCAATGTTAATGTGTATTATTATTATCCATTTATCCTTATATCTAAATTGAACACAAGGCATAGAATGTGTCATCCTTGTATAACTCAATATTACGTCACTTGATACCCGAGTAGACTTAACATTAAATGAGGTCAATATCTCAGATCGACTCATTTCAGCACGGTCATGCATTTTACAGTCTTACTCTATATAGGGGCCACAGATATTACTCATGTTATGTAGGAGGGACAAATCCCATCTAGATCACTCACATCCCTCTGCATGACTTGTGGTGTACCCAATGACCGACTTTATAGTCATTATGTTACATATAACGTTTGACGGTATTAAAGTACACAACTCCTCATGTAGGGATCGTAATGGTTTCAGGTCGAAGGATTGCATACACCATTGTCACTGTGAGAACTACTTATGACACTTACATAACGTTCCATGTAGTGTTCTCACGGCGAGTCAATCCAGTACATCATTACTCTAATGTGTACCTATGCGTATGAATTGATATCTCATATCCATGATCCGTGAGAAATGGTCATCAGTCCACACACATAATAGTCTTGATGTATTATTATTGTCCTTATTAATAATAATATTTGACTGTGAATATTTAAGAATAAAGTTTTCTTGATTAATAGCGTCTCACTATCAAGTCGTATACTTGATATTCTATTAAATAGAACTTCATATTCTAAGGACTTTATTACGTTTAAACAAACAATATAATAAACTGAAATGACTCATTTAATAAATAATAGCAAGATACAAAATATAAGTACAAAGGAAAAACATTCACCTCCTACACCTACTCTAATGCCAAGCAACCAATTCCTGCTCTGAACCATATTTCCATCAACCTTCATTAAAACTGACCGCTTCTAGCATCCAACATATATCAGCATGGTTATACTTCAGTAGAAGTCCATAATTTGTCGCCCACTGCATTCACATTATATGAACTATGCATACCACGTATAAATCCTTAAAGAAACCAAAACTGTTGAGCCTTGTAGCCTTGCATTCGCTACCCATAAAACCAACTCTGCAGTTCTGCAGATAACAGAAACGACCTCTCCCCTTCATGAGAAGTGCTTCCTTCCTTCTTCAAACAAAAAAGGAAACTCCCAGCCGAATTTTGAAACCTGCAAGGAAAATAACAATCTTTTGCAATGCTAAATGGTTAGATGCCACCTTAAAGGTAGCCAAAAAACGGAATAATAGTTTGTTTCCTTTTTCTCAAAAGATGCACCATCTCTCTTAAATTTCGCTCCCTGATATGACACCCCAAAATCCCCTTTTAAGTCGATCAAAATCTCATACCAGATGCTCAAAAAACTCATACTAGATGCTCACAAAACACTCATTTATCCACTGTTTGAACACACTGAGACCAATCACACCAAAACCAACAGACTGAAGGCCAAAAAAGAAACCAGTAGATTCTGCACGAAAATCATTTGACAGCTGCACTGTAATAACTTCTTTGAATTAAGGCATACAATTAGGGATGACAATTTTACCCGTACCCGCGGATATCCAGGGATAAAATCCGCAAGGGCACGGGACGGGTAGTTAAACGGGTATCCCGAGTAAAATAAACGAGTAATTTCAATACCCGTTTATAAACGGGGCGGGGGCGGGTATCATACTATCCCTGCCCGCGGATACCCGCACTCGTTACTTAAATTACTAAAATGCCCTTTATTATATATGTATGTGGTAATTACTAAATGTATTTGATTACTTTTCACTACAACAGATTAGACTTTTAATAACGCACATTTTATAGCATTTCCGTGTGAAAATGCTATTAAAAGTGATGGGGGGACTTTTAATAGCGGTTCCTTGAGGAAACGCTATCTTAGGTATCACCTAAGATAGAGTTTCCTTAAGGAATCACTATTAAAAGTCAAGTTGCAGGAAAAGATATCGCTTCCTTTAGGAAGCGTTATCTTAACTAACCACCTAAGATAGCGGTTCCACACGGAAATGTTATCTTTTCTAATTTGCAATAAATAAATAAAATAAAATCAATTTTATATAGCGTTTAAAATTAGAAACGCTATCTTAGGTGTTTGCTGATTCCAGAACTACCCGCCCGCGCGTTTGATCCTTCGATTCTCAGTTTCTGCCTACCCTACCTTCACTTCCCTTGTTCCTCTTCTTCTCCTTCACACAACACAAACAATGGTACTCTCTCTGTCTCTCTCTCTCTGTTTAACACTTCAATTGGATAAAAATTGTGTGTGTGTGTCCCTTTCTTGCAGGCTCTGCCGAATCAGCAAACCGTGGATTACCCTAGCTTCAAGCTCGTTATCGTCGGCGATGGCGGAACAGGTTCGCTTCCTTTCTTTTATTTCCTGATCCACTTTTTTCTTCTTTAATTCATCTTTCAGTTCAAACATTTCACCATTTATTTATTCTATTCTCTCTACTTTTCAAACCGCCATGTACGAATTACCTTTTAATTTGTCCAACAAGTTGAATCTTTCCTAATAATCTAGGTTATGACCTTGATTGCAATATTTGTTTGTTGTATTAATTTGCAGGAAAAACCACCTTTATTAAGAGGCATCTTACTGGTGAATTCGAGAAGAAATATGAACATATGTATCACTTTTTTATTCTTTATAATAATTAACTATTTACACACAATGTGACATGTTTTGATGGCTTAACTCATTCTTCGATATTGTGATGAACAACACAACAACAACCATCGGTGTGGAAGTTCACCCATTGGATTTCTTCACAAACTGTGGCAAGATTCGATTCTACTGCTGGGATACTGCTGGCCAAGAAAAATTTGGTGGCCTTAGAGATAGCTATTAGTATGTCTCTCTCTTTTTCAGTTTACAAAGTGCCCTATTCACCATGGTTTCATTAGTTAAATACTCACATATCAACATGCAACAACTATGATACAACATGCTTGTTTTTCAATCCTCTGCGTTATTTTAATATTTATACACACAAACCCCCGTGAACCTATCGATGGCCATATTTAAATTCATATTTTTTAGGGCTTACAATTGAATTCAGAGTTTTTGAGGATTCTTCTGTTTGCGTGTTGAGGGGGGCTTTCATTTATGCATTTTTGGTTCATTCATGGATTCCTGCTTTGATGCTCATCCGTCTTTATTTTGGATTCATTTATTCATTTATTTTATGAGGACTTGAAACCTGACAGATTTTAGATCTTTGATCATTTGGTGCTGCCACTAAAACATGATTTAACCTTCTCTTATTCTGCATGGGTGATTTCTCTCAGTATTGTAATTTTGCAGGACAAGTACTCGTTGTGCCATTATAATGTTCGATGTTCTTGTCATACTGACATACAAAAATGTCCCTACACGGCACCGTGATCTTTGTCGGTTCGTAAATGAGAACTCCTTTAGACCTTTTTAACTGTTGTGTATCTTTTTAATTGGCATGTTGTTTATCTTACCTTGTGGGGCTTATTCACATGTGATTTTCGGGGTGTGTGAAAACATCCCAATTGTTCTCTCGAGTAACAAGGTTGATGTGAAACCTTTCCTGTGCCTTGCCGGGAAACTTCTTTGGGTAAGTACCACTAGTTTCTATTTTCTAAAGAATAATTTAGACTACATTGAACTTTCAAAAGCATTTCAGCTTATGATCGCCACTTGTGCCAATTTTGCAGTGATCCTAACTTGCACCTCGTAGAATCTCCTGCATTGGCTCCACCAGAAGTTCAAATCGATTTGATTGCACAGCAGTCGTAAGTTCTCTGTTTTGAACTGAACTAGTTCTGTCTTCTATCGACATGATAAATAGCTATATTGTGAAATTCAAAGATGCATATTCATCCTCTGAACCTTGCCAGGAAACTTGCTGGGTAAGTACCAATATAGCAGCCTCCTCCTCAACCCACTTCCCATCTCTTAGAACCTGCCATTAATTCAGACAGAGAGAATGTAAAACATGTCAAGCCTCCGTATTAGTGGATTCCAAAAGGAGCAATATCTTGGCTTTTGTGGTAATTATACCTTGGTTTTAGGAGCAAGACCTGCCATAAGTGCTGCAGCAACATTGCCTGCATTGTTTTCTTCCATAAAACTAATGGTGGAGTTGATAACAAGCAATGCCAGTATTCCAACAAAGTCCTGCCAATCTGGTGGCTTGCCCTGCATGTTTCAAGAAGGAAGCAAATGATAATAAGAATGAGTTAAAAAGCTAATGTTTTATGCATTTTTCTACTCTTTCTTTGCCTGTGCTAATGTTTTGTGTAGGTTGGTCTCTGTGATGGATAGCTGAAGCTTTTGTCAAGAAGGTTAAGAGTTCAGTGGTGAGGAGTGAAACTCATGAGTGTTTGGAATTGTGGGAGTGAAACTCACAGCTGAAGCTTGTGTCAAGTTGATTAAGAGCTTAGTGTTTATCCCTGTGTGGTTTGGTGAGGTTGCAATCTGGTTTTCTTTTTGCTGATTATGCATCGTTTTTGGTTTTTTGGTTTACTTTGAAGCTTCAAGACCCTGTCACATCTTGGACAATTTATCGGGCTGGTTTTTTCTCCCACCGACTTTAACTCGGAGGATGTTTCATTCTTGTGAATTGTCCAGGTGTCAGGGAGTAATTTCAAATGCTTATTGCTTGGTTGTTCTTTGGTGATTCTTTTCACTATCAAAAGCTTGAGATACATTTCCTGTGTCTCGGTTTTTTGATGTTTTATTCTCATTCTGGTTTTGGTTCCAAGGCTGCAATTATTATCATTGAGGTGGTCATTACTCTTATTGGTTTGGGGGTTTCTTTGGATTTTGTCTTGTGAACTTTGGTTTGGCGAAGGCTGTGTCATGTGGATTTGGTGTAAATGGCAATGTGATGGATTTTCATATATATGGATTCTTATTGTTATCGGGTTTGAGGTTTCAAAGGTTTCTTATCTTCTCGGTCGCGGTTTTGGTGCTGCAAGAACTTGTGTATTTAGGTGCTGATGGCAACAAGTTTCGTGGTTCTTTGCTTTGTATTTTAATATTTTAATCATAATTATACAGTTCTGGATGTTAGCAGAACAAATAGATTGGTCATGTTTGGTTTCTTGTCTGTGGTGGTTGGGTTCCATCAAGGCGCTTTTTTGGTTGCCTAGAGTTTAGGAGTTGGTTCTTTGAATGTTGCAATTTTTTTTAACTTTTATCAGTATATGTATTTTTTTTTGGTTTAGTCAGCAGACTTAGTGGGTAGTTGTTCTGATATTTAGGTGTAGTTGAGTTATGGAGAATATGCTAGATGTGGATCCTATCTATTAGGAATTTCAGTTCTGTATTTTGCCTATTTAAAGGTCCCAACGTTATGAATAAAGTGAGAAAGCCAGTTCTGCCACATTACTCCTTTTATTTTTAGTTTTACTGATAAACTGTTTAACAATATGCTAGTTATATAATTGTTTATTTCATATATATTTGTGAAGTAAACTAAAAAAAAAGGGATTAGATAGCGTTTTAACAAACGCTATCTAAAGGCAGACTTTAGATAGCATTTGTTAATACAAACGCTATCTAAAGGCTGCCTTTAGATAGCGTTTGTATTAACAAATGCTATCTAAAGTCTGCCTTTAGATAGCGTTTACTACCGGAAACGTTATCTAAGGTCATCTTTTAATAGCGCTTCTTAAATGCTATCTTTGCTAATTACTTTTAATAGCGGTGTCATAGATAGCGCTTAAAAACACTATTAAAAGGCATCCGGAAACGCTATCTAAAGTAATTTCTGTTGTAGTGTTTGTTAGCAACTTTTGTAATTGGATAATGCTTTGATGCTTTCTTAACATCTATTTGTATGAACATGGTTATTTTAAATTGAATTACGCATGTTTAAGCAATTTTTCATGCAAAAAGAGTACATATTTTTTCTGGAAAAAATAATCCGCGGATACCCACAAACCCGCGGATATCCGCGAAACCCGCTGGATACCCGCCCGAAGGATACCTGCGTGGGTAACAGGCGGGGACGAGTACGGATTTTACCCGACGTGTACGGGGGCGGGGGGAGTGCTACCTGTGCCCGCCCCGCCCCGTTGCCATCCCTACATACAACCAAGAGGGCATTGATACCAATCAGAAATGCTATAATGTGAGGATTTGTGAATAGCCGAGAACCAAAACCAGGACCGCAATTTGATCAGATCAGCAGTTGCCAAGAAATCCACCTCTCTGTTGTTAAAGATGATATCATTCCTGAGAAGCCAAATTGACCACACTGTTGAATGCCATATGATCTGCCAGCACTTTCTTTCTTTTTTGACTCTGAAGAGACCCCTGTGTGTGATATAAAGCTGAACCACATCGCTTGGTAAACTGAACTGAGACCCAATCCACCTATATACATGTAACCACATTTGAGCCATGAACGGGCAATCAATGAAAAGATGTTTTACCGACTCTTCCTGGTTTGTTTCCACAAAGAACACAAGTAGATTGGTTGACACCTGTAATTATCGATTTGAGAACAAGGTTTGATTTAGTAGGCAAACTATCAAGCAGAAGCTGCCAAGAAAAAGCTAGCACCTAGCACTTTAGAGGGAACACAACATTTCCAAATTTTTTTGAAAATCTGAGCTAAGTCTGGGTTAGATAACAGTTGTAGCTACTGTTCCTGTAACAAAATATAAGCTGATTTAACTGAATATTTCTTAGAGCCATCTGCTATCCAAACCCAGACATCATCCACATCTTTGCTAAGATGGACACCCACCATTGTGTCATTAAACATCTGAAATAATTCCTCTTCTCGTAAAAAAAAAAAACCTCCTCCGTTTCCAGTCCCATCTCCACCTATCACCTTCCCACCAGCCCATATCAATTATCTCAGCATCACTATGTTCCGACAAGGAGAACAAGCGAGGGAACTCCTTTTTAAGACTAGAATTCCCAATTTTGACAAATGGTCAGGGATAATCTTAGTATAAAAAATAAAAAATAAATGTGTCATCATTCGTATTAATTTGTTAAAATGATTTTCGTATCGAGATCGACAAGTAATATTTATGGTGGATTATATCAATAGAACTATTACTTTCATTTAGATAAATGAGTTTTTTTTTTGAAGGATAGATAAATGAGAAATTAAACCGTGTTCAGTAGTAGAGCAATAATAGAATCAAAATAGCAACGATACTATAGGGTTTTTCACGTATGCAGTACAAGTATAATATCACTATTACCGGAGTACCCTATCATATGATATATGCAAGCACGAAGAATGAAAGTATTGAAGCAACCATTGTTAAATGTATGCAAAAGAAGGAAAATAATAATTGTTTATTGAAAAGTTATATCTTTTGAATACAGTAGGAAAATGTTTATATAACATCAGCTTAACAAACTAAACCAAAATTAATGGATCTAACTGACTAACAAACTAAACCAAAAATAATGGATCCAACTAAACAAATACAATTATCTATTAATCTAATAGCCCCCCTCAAGCTGGACAGTGAATATTTTGCAGTCCAAGCTTGGTGATGAATCGATGGAAGGGTCTTGGATCTAAAGATTTAGTCAGTAAGTCCGCAAGTTGGTCAGAGCTGGAGATTGGCAATAGATGAAATAGCTTGGCTTGGAGATATTCGTGAACGACATGGCAATCGAGCTCGATGTGTTTTGTCCTTTCATGGAATGAAGAGTTGGATGCTATGTGGCAGGCAGATTGGCTGTCACAGTATAGCAATACTGGCTTGATAAAAGGAACTTGAAAATCTTAGAGAAGATAAGGCAACCATTGAAGCTCACAAGCGGTTGATGCCAGAGCTCTATATTCAGCTTCGGAAGAGGATTTAGATATAGTAGCCTGCTTTTTAGACTTCCATGATACAAGAGATTGCCAAAGAAAAATGCAGAAACCTATTACAGATTTGCGATTATCCGGGAAAGTTGACCAATCAGAATCACTGAAGCCTTTTAACTGAATAGCCGAACTACATGGGGAAAAGAGACCCTGGGCTGGTGAGGATTTGATGTATCGAAGGAGATGGAAAGCTGCATCCTGATGCAAGTTGGTGGGATGAGCCATGTATTGACTAAGCTGTTGGACAGAAAAACTTAAATCAGGACGAGTATTTGTCAAATAAAGTAACTTACCAATCAATCTTCTATAAGAAGTGGGGTTAGATAAAGGAATACTAGAGGTGGCACTTAACCGAGTGCCTTTGGTGATGGGAGTGGTAGCAGGCTTAGAAGTCAAGAGACCACACTCCTCTAAAATGTCTAAGGCATATTTCCTTTCACAAATATGAATACCCTGTTTTAACGAGCAATTTCCAGCCCTAAAAATTATTTTAAATGGCCTAAATCCTTGATTTTAAAGGTAGAGTTTAATGCAGTTTTAATGATTTGAATGTTGTTTAGGTCATTTCCTGCAAGAATAAGGT
Organism: Sophora flavescens; assembly: GCA_030762895.1. Classification (NCBI taxonomy): domain Eukaryota; kingdom Viridiplantae; phylum Streptophyta; class Magnoliopsida; order Fabales; family Fabaceae; genus Sophora; species Sophora flavescens. The sequence continues at coordinate 33,450,018 of CM061068.1, forward strand.
CATCGACATAAACAAGTAAAGCTGTAAAAGATGAATTTGAATGCTTAATGAAAAGAGAACAATCCGAAGTAGATTGAGAGAAACCGTGTGTATGTAAAAAGGTTGACAATCTAGCGAACCATTGGTGACTAGATTGTTTCAAACCATAAAGAGACCTAAGGAGTTTACAAACTTGATTAGGATTGGGGTGTAGAAAGTCCAGGAGGAGGTTGCATATAAACTTCTTCACCCAAGGTACCATGCAAAAAGGCATTATGCACATCCAATTGATGAAGAAACCAATTATTGGAAGAAGCTATAGCTAATAAAAGTCGAATGGTGGTTACCTTGGCAACAGGAGAGTAGGTATCAAAGTAATCTAGCCCTTCAATTTGATTAAAACCTTTAGCAACTAGACGAGCCTAGTATCTTTCAATAGATCCATCGGCTCTATACTTAATCTGATAGACCCATTTACACCCTATGGCAGTTTTGCCCTTAGGAAGTTGAGTAAGAATCCAGGTTTTGTTAGAATCAAGAGCAGCAAGTTCAGAATTCATAGCTTGAAGCCAGTGGTCATGTTGGATAGCTTGATTATAAGTGCTAGGTTCAGTGTGTGAAGAAATAGCAAGAGTGTAATGCATGTGGGAAGGAGATAACCGTGAATAAGATAAAACATTAGATAAAGGATATCTAACGGAAGTGTTGATGTTAGAAGAAGAGAAATTACAATGAAAATCCTGCAAATAAGAGGGAGGATGCCGAGACCTGGCAGATCTTCTAACAGAGACAGCATCCTGTTGTGATTCAGAATTGTGATTATTAATTTGTGTGGGTGAGTCAATGTTGGTAATAGGATGTTGTAATGTAGGAGGACTTATATTCAAGTCAGTGTGGTGATGTGCAGAGGGTAAATGCTGTAAAGAAGATTGGTTAGCATAATCAAATAAAAAAGAAACGTTATCATGTGAGGAAACATAGTCATGATGCAAAGAAGAAGATGCAGATTTGTAGGGGAAGAAAGCTTCATGAAAAATAGCATTTCTAGAGACAAAAAAATCATGAGAATGTAAATCAAAAAAAATGTAGCCTTTAGTTCCAGGTTTATAACCTAAGAAAACACATTTTTTAGCTCCGGGGTCAAGCTTCTGCCTATGTTGAAGGAGGGTAGAGGCAAATGCAAGGCACCCAAAGACCTTTAGATCTATAAAGGTTGGTGGTATGTTATGTAACATAGCAAAGGGTGTTTTATTATTTAAAACAGGGCTAGGGAGTCTATTTATTAAATGAATGGAATGGCAAAGAGCATAGTTCCAGAAAGATTTAGGTAAATGAGATTGAAAAAGTAAAGCCCTAGTAACATTAAGTAAGTGTCTATGTTTTCTTTCAACAATTGAGTTTTGTTGAGGGGTTTCCACACAAGAAGTTTGGTGAATAATCCCAAGAGAGGAATAGTAGGAAGGGTTGGAAAATTCTTTGCCATTATCAGTCCTTAACACTTTAACTTTGGCAGAAAATTGTGTTGATACAAGATTGAAAAAATGAGCAATGCATGTTCTAGTGTTAGATTTACATTTAAGCAAATAAACCCAAGTATATCTACTGTAATCATCAACAATGGTTAAAAAATAACGATGTCCCTGAATAGATTCAATACCAATTGGACCCCAAATATCCATATGCACAAGGGAAAAAGGATGCATACTAGTGGAATTACTCTTTGAAAAAGGCAGTCGAGCCTGTTTGGCAAAATGACAGCAATCACAAAGTAGATGTTTATTGAAATTGATATAAGGAAATTCAATATAAAGTTGTTGCAAAATGGGGGAGGAAGGATGACCTAATCTAAAATGCCAGAGATCAAAAGAAATGGATGGCATATTATTAGCTGCATTAACTATGCTAAAAGAATTATTTTTACTATTGAAGGCTGCTGGAATCCCATGGAAGATGTAAAGATTATTTGCAACCTCAGCTTGCCCAATCATCTTCAGGGTAGACTGAGCCTGTATGATGGAAGAATTAGAAGTTAAAAGTAATTGACAATGTAAAGAGGAAGTCAGTTTATTAATGGAAATGAGGTTGAAATGAAATGCTGGAATAAAGAGAACATCATGCAGAAAAAATTCTTTGGTAAAGAAAATTGTGCCTGAATAATTTGCAGAAAGAATGGTTCCATTTGGTAACTTGACAGAAATTGGAGAAATTGGCTTATAAGTAGTAAAGCATTCAATATAAGGACAGATATGGTCACTGGCTCCTGAATCCAGAATCCAAGTGAAAAAAGGGGAAATGTAATTACCTGTCTTTGTGGTACCCGAAACAAAATGATGAGTGGCATCTGATGTAGATGGCTTACTGATAGTGTTAACTGCTGAATGAGAGTTTTGGTTGGAAGAATGCATCAGCTGCAGCAAGTAGTGATATTCATCCTTTGAAAGAGAGAAAGAAGGCTCATGTTGAGTAGGTTTAGCAGGAGTAGGAGGGTATTCAATTCTTGGAATGTCATTGGAAGTTGTTGCAGCCAAGTGGGAAGAAGAATTGGTATTCTTTGTGCGATACCCAGGAGGGAAACCGTGCTTGAAATAGCATGTGTCAATGGTGTGATTGCTCCGGTTACAATGAGTGCATAGCATTGGAGTCCTGTTATTGTTGCGGCCTCTTCCTCGGCCTTGAGAGGAATTTCCGCGTCCATGGGTAAAATTGGGGGTAACTAGGGCTGTGGAATCAGGGATTATTGAGGGTTTGTGTTCTTGCTGAAGAACCATAGAATATGTTTCGCTAATTGATGGTAGAGGATTCATAATAAGAATCTGGCTACTGACAGGTTGATATGTTTCATTTAATCCCTTCAAAAAACAAATGACATGTTCTTTGTCTTTGTAGAGTTGAACATATTTGCTCAAATCATAGGTACAAGTATGGAGACAAGAACAAGAAGGGGTGGGACGAAGAAATTCTAGTTCATCCCAAAGAATTTGCATGTCAGTGAAAAAGGTAGATAAAGAACGCTCACCCTGTTTCATAGAATGGAGATCTTGGAGAAGATCGGACATGAGAAAATGATTTCCGCGGGTGAAGCATAGTTGAAGATTGTGCCACAAATCCCTAGCTGTGTCAAAGGAGGCTGTGCTCTGCGAAATTTGTGGTGATAAAGTTCGCGTAATCCAAGAGACGACCATATGGTTGCATCGCTGCCAAGCATCGAAAAGGGGATCTAAGGCGGCAGGGGAAGAAAGAGAACCACTGATGAATTTGATTTTGTTTTTCGAAGAGAGAGCACGAATCATGGCACGACTCCAGTGGTAATAGTTGTCACCATGGAGGGGAGGAGAAACGAGGACGTAACCAGGGTTTTCACCGGGGTGAAGGAAGAAGGGGCTCGAAGGGTTTTGGGAAGGGTCGATTGGTGGGGGTGGTGGAGCTGTTGGCGGGTTTTGGCCAGAGCCATCGTTGTTCGTCGATCTGGGGCTGTCTTGTGAAGTTTCAGCCATGAGAGAAAAGGGGATGAATTTGGAATTAGGGTATGGAAGAAAGAAGATGATAATGCGGAATTAGGGTATGGAAGAAAGAAGACGATAATGCGGAAGCCTTTAGGGAGAAAATAGGAAAACCGATACCATGTTAAATGTATGCAAAAGAAGGAAAATAATAATTGTTTATTGAAAAGTTATATCTTTTGAATACGGTAGGAAGATGTTTATATAACATCAGCTTAAGAAACTAAACCAAAAATAATGGATCTAACTAAACAAATACAATTATCTATTAATCTAATAACCATGTTCATACATTTATATTGAGGGTCTATGAAAAACAGCAATGAGTGGAAGTAAATATATTGTTCTTGTGTCGTGGGCATGAATGAGAGAGAATCTTGAGGAGCATGCACATGGAGGCCTAGGGGAAGGCATGATAATAAAGATCAGTAAAGACTAAAGAGCAAAGAGATCAATATTTAGAAAATAATAAATTAAAAAATCCCGCGTTTGCCGGCACAGCTAAAAAGAACCACTTCAGGAGACGGGAGGTTGCGCAGCACGTGACAGTTCCTGCCTTACCTCAAACATGTTGTCTTCTTTTGATTCAGAATTTTTATATACTTTGAAAGAAAAAAACAAAACAAGAAAAATTCAAATCCATTTTTAAATTAAAGAAATGGCAGAGATTAGTGAATAGTAATTTACTCAGATGATATTGCTAGGGATCTGTGCACTAATCATCAGCTCCATTTTTATCCCTTTCTTAATTTTCATATTAAGGTCGTCAACTGCCTTCTGTTCCTATGTCAACGCTCTGGTTACTCTCTCCTTTACGTGTTTTTTTTTTTAATTGGAAAATGCGTTATTTTAATTTTAATTGTAATTCTTCCTTTTACGTACCCTGCCCAACTGTTTTCGCCGGTAGACTTCTCCAGCGAGTGACTGAAGGGAGAAAAGTGATGTATCCAAGTAAAACTAGGCCTTATCCCTGGGAGTTAGAACAGTTGCTGTCAAGGACTCATAGTCTCTGTTCTTTTTGCATTGCTTTTTTCTATAAAATAAACAGGTAAGAATAGAGTTCACCTCATGTATTTTTATTTACATTTCTAGATGTTGAAATTGAAGTTATCTTAAGACCATCTACAACGGATGGTTATTCTTAACAACTTATAGGGTCCGTTTGATTCGCAGTACAGGAAGAACAACACAACTTTTTGTGATGTATGGTGTTTGTTAGTTGATGCACAGAACAATCGATTTTATACAGTTGTTTGATATGCTTACGTACTGGACAGGACAACGAAAAATTTACTAAAATGCCATTTGTACTATATAATGTTTGATGTGCATTATAAAAATATAATGAACAAGATTTTTATATTTTAAATACTTTTTTATTTATAATTAAATTATTATCAAGCTATCCTCTTATAATTTATTAATAATATATATTCTCAAGTTTTTTTATATAATTAAGACATATTAAAATAGATTATTAAAATGCTTATATAATTTATATAAAAAAATCAGAAAGACGTGCAGGGGAGAAAAATGGTCGTGGTGGGTTAGTGGGAGGAAGACGTGACAAGTGAGGGGTTGGAGGATAATTTTGGCATTTAATTTATTTTGTGTACAGGACAAGTTTTTGTCCCTTGGTTAAGTGGGTAACAAAACTTTAAGGTTTTGTCCAGTCCATCATCTTGTTTTTGTTCTGTCCATAAACCAAATTAAAAATCAAACATGTAACAAAATGATTTGTACTGTACTGTCCCTTAAAAAATAACAAATCAAACGGACCCTTACTTATTTTTTATATCATTGAACTGTTTCATCGTGACAGTCAACTTGGATAACCGTTCTTTTACAAGAACTAGTTCTTAGCAATATATATGAATTAATTTTTGAAGTCGAAATAAAAATAAAAATAAAAATAAATAGTAGTATAAATAATAAGTGAGTCACATGTGGGGCCCATGTAAGAACCCAAAATGGGTTCTCTATTGGAGTGAAAAGGAGACTTGGTTCTTATATCATAAGTGACATCTTTGGACCTACCATGTGATAGATAAGATCCATGTTTGGGTTCTTCCATTGTGGGTGCTCTAAGATGTAAGAGTAGATTTATTATTATTTTTCAATCTGATAATTTAATTAAAAATAGGTGGTAATTCAAACAAAATTTCAGTTTTTTTTATAGAACAAAATTTCATTTTAACTCGTGAATATTAAACATATAAATTGTAAGCAGGTTACTACTGTATTTCAAATATATGGATATATTTTGTAGTTTCACGGGTATAAATTTTAATATATTTTCAAAATTCAAAATTTTTAAATTATGGCTATCTTACAATTGTTATATTTTATATCCCCCTTTCAAACATTTCCTAAATATTTCTAGTATGTAAAAAAAAAAACTATTGAGTATTTTTCTTCTTCTTCTGAAAAATTGTTTGGATAAGACATGTTTGTTTAAATCTATTGTATTTGTACTGTAAGACCGTCTTCAAGAGGAAAAATGGTGAAAATAAACAATGTTTTTTTAGTTACACGAGTTTAATTTCTGGTATATGTTTACTGTATTCATTTTTAGAAGCTTATCCATGTATAAAATATTTAAATTTAATTTTAAGAGGAGTTTGTATCTTGAGAATGTAGGAGGGGGAAATTTGATCATACAATTATACATACAGATGATCAAAATTAAAAGTTATTTTATGGGTATTGTTAGTGTATAAATTGGACCTCGGTTGAAACTCGTTTTCCCTTAAAATCACTTCGTTGAATAACAACTCGAAGCTTGGTGGTTTTTTATTTAACCTTAGGGGTGTTCACGGATCAGATTGAATCAGTTTTTTTTTAAAAAAAAGGTATTCGATCCAAAAAAAAAAAAGATGACATTCATTTTGGATTCGATTGATTGTTGTACTAAATCCGAATCAATCCAATCCGATTATACGATATAGTATCTAACAAATAAGTTTAAATAATATCAAAGTATAACGTACAATATACTAAAACATTACGAACTAACAAATATTAATTTTAAGTTTGGAAAATTAAAAACAGTAAAAAAAATTACATCACATCAAACTTATAATTGTTATTAGGATAATAAAATCTGACAAATAAATAGGTCATAATATAAAGAGTATAATAGATAAGTGTTGAATTTTATATATGCGTTTTGATTTGGTTTGGTTCGATCCGATTTCAAATATTGAATTAAAAAATTGATCCAGTCCGTTCGATTTTTTCACAAATCAAGGTCCAAAAAATCCAATAAAAATGATTTTATTTGATTTTCGATTTTATTGGCCCGGTTTTCGGTTTTTCATTGGATTAATTTGGATTTGAACAACCCTACTTCTATTACTACATAAATCGGACCTTGGTCATGGCTCACCCGACAATCCAATACTCATTGAATCAAGAATATTTCGGGTTCACATATTAGTTAGAGGAGACCAGAGGCCAAGAATCCTACGTCAATAAAATGTAACGCCATTCAAGCAATGCAAATGGTCATCCATAACGATTTTATAATCACCCTCATCAATGATGCCCATAATCATACATAATAGCTCATAATCACCCTTGCTCTCTATATAATGCCTTGCCTTCATGTAGGACTATCTCCTCCATACACAACTCGTACAAATCGAGTACCCAACCGATTTGGGCGTCGGACTCAAAGGACAATGCTGTCCTCCGAAGCTTAGGTTAGAACAATTATATAATCACTTAAAAAAAATGCATTTATCTTTTGATTTTGACAATTTAAATAAAATTGGAATATCGAGATTCATTCTTTTCACCACTCAAGTTAACATGTTTCAGTTTCATGCAATATCAAAACCACACAAGTTATTGCCTCCAGTGTTCAATGTAGCTAAGGTTAAAGCTTCATTCTTTGACACGGATTAATTTTTTTAACTCATTAATTTTGTTTTTCAAACATTTTTTATGTATGGGAACAATAATTTTTTAAAATTTGTATAAAAATTGATAAACTTTTTTTTCGCATGTTCACTTTCCCGAGAAAATAGAAGTATGATTGATATAAAACACGACATGAAAGATAAATTCATGAAAAAAAAAAGGCATTTTCAATTAGAAGTCTGAACTCACTAAAGATTTAATGAATATCAAACAAAAACTTCAGAATACAATTATGGTATATAATTATTATTACCCGTGCAAAGTATACTTATTTTAGTTTTGGCTAGTGTTACTTGAGTGCCTAAATTATAAAACTCCCTACTTTATATTAAAAAGATTTATTAGATATTTTTTGTTCCTCTAGAATATAAACTTATTCAATTTTAAGATGAGACAAGAAATGAACATCTTAGTTTCAGTCATTGATTGGATCCATTCTTCTACCTAACGGTTTGTCAGTAATTGAAAATTAGTCTGAAGTCAAGTCTATTCAAGTGTGTTTAAGATATTATATATGTACCCCCCAAAAAAAAAAAGTTGTGTTTAAGATATTTTAAATATATTATCATACATTAGTGCAGAAAAGGGATTTAATATCGATTAAAATTGACCTCTAAAGTCGATTTTAGAATCGATGTTGAAACGGACGATGTTGTATATTGGAACTTTAAACATCGGTCCCTAACTATAACCGATGTCTATAGTGCTCATTCAACAAAAAACTGTAAGCAGAACAATACTTTAGACATCGGTTAAAAGCTAGAACCGATGTCTAAAGTGCTCATTCAACAAACAACTTCAGTAGAACAACACTTTAGTGCATTTTTTTTAAATAACTAGTTTACATTAGTTACAATCATTTCCCCTGTTTCAGTATTACATCCATATCAATCATAGTAAATTAACATAATCTAAATATTCTCAACATCGAATCACTTATACAACCAAAACACACTAAATTAATATACTATATTGATTACGAACAATACATACACTTTAATTACTTTCAGAGCTAAATACGTAATAATGTCGCAAGTAGTGTAAACTGAACAATATGACAACAAAGATACTTAGAATCCAAAAAACTAGCTAGTACATGATATGTTATAGATTTTAAGTCAAAATATATATTAGTCAAAAAACTAGCTAGTACATGATATGTTTATAAACTAACTACACAGACTACGATTGGTACACTTCAAAAAAGAAGTTTGCCCAACGCAACCTTATGTCATTAATGTCCCCTGCAGAGAGTGGAGTCGGACTGTCGAACATATGCACGTTCAGTTGGACATAAGATTAATCTTATAAGTAATAAACTAAAATAAAACATAACTAATCTATAACTGTTGCAACTAATTGTGTTATTAATTAGTTACCTCTTGCCATCTTCCAGTAATATCGGTGGAGACAATTTCGAGCATCCACTTCATCATGTAATATCTGCACTCTCACCCGCCATGTTGTTTACGAGACTACAAATGAAACCAAATTTGAATATAAGGAATTAAACACAAAAGTAACAACTATTGTAAACTGCACTTGAAGCATTTGTACTAATAAACATCTTACGTTAGGAATAATCCACCTAATAGGCTTAAGCCTTTCACCACCCAAAATGCGGCTTGCATCCATAGAACTATCATAAGAAAATAAACATTAATTAAAGTATATGTTATAGATTTCGGATAAATAAAACAACTTGATTACTGATTAAATTAATTAAATGCTTATGTTTCAATAACTGTCTTGAGATCCTTTGTTGGCTTCCTTCCCACCGAGCAGAAGAAGACCACGACATTCACACGAGGACATAAGATCAATAATTGCCAATGTTTACTGCATTTGCGAAACAGTTAGTGACAAGTCATATATAGTTATAATTAAATAACTTGTAAACTTGTACTTATTGAGGTAAGGCGCAAGGTAGCAATGTTGATTACCTCGAGCAAGTATACGATGTATGTTCACGACCATGTCTTCCGATAGAAGGAGCATCTCACCTTGAATGAACATAGGGTCAATGAACCCAAAAAGGGCGAGGTTGCCCTTATCAATACACAGACGATGCAGATACCTAAGATATTGATGAAAACATGTTAACACCACTGACAACCGTGTGAAATTAGTGCACCCCGGATACAAAGTCAGTTCCGCATCACTGCACAAAGTATCATACACATGTGCTCGCCGAAAAGACTCTTGCCCAATATCACGGATCATGTCCTCTAGTCCATCGTCCATATCTACGTCATCAGTTTCCTCTCTATGCGACACCCTTGGCCTGTCTAACGATTCACCATGACATATCCATATTGTATAACTATTGCAAATCCCCTCACAAATAAATGCTCCCGTATCTCCTCAACTTCTAGTCGTCTCTCATTCAAACAGTTAACACAAGGACAATAAAACCTTCCGTCACTACTATCAGGAGCATTTGTTTTTGCAAATTGTAGAAAATCTACCACTCCATTCTTATACTCATCACTTGTCCGTCTAGCATTCATCCAACCGCGATCCATGACTACAAAAATAACTTCGTACTTAGGCCAAGATCTTCATCAACTACTTCTTATGACAGGGTATGGACCTAACCCATTCGAGAAAAAACTTTTTCAACATTCGGTTAACAGTTAGTCCTTAACTCTCATGCTCATACTCGAAGAAATTTCGGCAGCATTTCTCATCAGTCTCCGGTGTACACGACTTGAACGCGATGACATCCACCGCGATAAAGTATGCACCCAGAGAACGAAAGGAAATACATCAAACCAAACTTTCATCAAGTATATAACATATGAGAATCAATGAATAACTATTTTAACTGAATGAAGAAAATGTTTTTCCCCAAACTGTCCAACATGGACAATTCAAGATTCAATACAATGAGTGGTACCTTAAACAAGTACACGTATGCTCATTAAAATTGAATCTCAAATGGGAAACTAAGGCTTTACTAATTAATTAACACTAAAAAATAATAAAGCACTCCAATCCTTAAGTTAAAGCAAACAAAAATCACAATAGAATAATAGAGAGGAGAAAGCTTACCAGATGTTGGAAGAACACACAAATGGGGAAACGAAATCCTAAGTGTCAAATAAACAAGAAACCCTGAAAGAAAGAAAGAAAGAAAGAAAGAAAGAAGCTAAAGCTAATTGAACAAAGCCAAAAGTTAAAGGGTACAAAAATACAAGAAAAACAAGGACAAACAAGAAAAGAAAACATTAATACAAGGTTGAACATATTAACTTCCCAAACCCACCACAAACTATTCCATCACACCTACCCAACAAATAAAGGAACCAACACTACAAAAACCTCCTCTTATCTAAAAGTGGATGAAATGCTTAGGCATTACCATGCCAATCGCCATAAAACAGCATGCACGGAAGCCTCTCAACAAACCCCAACCATGAGATAAGGAACCAGATCATTTTCATGTTGAAAAATTGCCCCTTAACACCAATAACAAGACCAAAACATACCCTGCACCAGAAACCCACAACCACACTAGTGAGCGACACCACCTTAGAATCCTCATAACTGATCATTTGTTTTGACCTATACACCATCAAAGAGAAACATGAGCATCATCAAAACCTTGTCCCTCCACAAAGATGATACTTGAATTTACTAACCAGAGATAAAATTAAGGCCCAATTCCCATTGGGCTGTAGATAAAGGATTCCTCATAGAGACGCAACTTTAATGCCACAGGAACCATCAGACACTAACAAAAACAAGACCAAGATAAAAAAAAACTCACTACAGTCCACATCATACTAATAATTGACCATAGGAAACCATAAAATCTTCTGAACCATCACCAGAAAGCTTTAAAAAACCGCAGGTGGCAGAGTAATAAAAACAAACCCACATAAATATAAAGAGACCCACAAACAATTATAAATTGTTCATTTTATAAAGAATTCCCATCAGTTTATAAACCACATGCATTTTATTTTTTCTCAATGGGCGCGGTAGCCTAGGCCCTACTGTCATATATGCGACCCTACTTGTAACTTGTGTGCTGGTCCAGTGACCTGACCAAATTGAAGCTCACCAAGACATGTACATAGAGAGAGATAGATAGGTTAATTAATAAAGATATAGGTTAATTAATAGGATCTTTGATAGATAGTTTTATATGTCAAAATTAAATTAGTTATTTATAATTATTTATTGAACCTTGTTTCTATTTTATACCCATAAAATTTTGCCATTGTTTGATTTAAAATAAATTGGTTATATATTAAAGACCAAGAAAGTATACTGAAGTTACCTATATAGTAATAAAACTAGCAAATGCAATCTGATGTAATCTATGATTTGAAGAAAAATAGAAGGATAAAAAAAGAAAGGAAACTATGATTTGAAGAAGCGATGGAGATGGCGGAGGCGTAATGGAACAATGGTGGGGCTGACTTGGCAGCGGCGGCGGTGGTGAGAAATTGAGCAAAAGGGAAAACCCAAATAGAAACCCAAATCACCAATCCTTCATTTCCTAGTTCAAGCCCAAATCACCTATTTGTACCTCCCACTGCCTGTCGCTGTTGTGTGGTTAGGAGGGAGATGAGTGGGTGCTGGGTGGCAGGAGTAGCGGTGGTCTCACGGCAACGGTTTAGTGGCGGAGAGCGGCGGAGTTTGAAGCTGGACGAACAACAAATGGTGGACGAACGTATTGAGAGTGGAATGGGACGACACAGTGTGAGCACATGGGTGGGGTTCAAAATCTTTGAGTAGCGCGCAATTAGAGAAAGGAGGGAACTGAAAAGACTTAATTATGCCAGAAATTTAAACATCGGTTAATCTAAAAATCGATGTCTAAAGTTATACCTGGTTTATTATTTATTTATTTTCTTTCAATTTTCCACATCGGTTTTTAAAACCAATCGATATTAAATAGTTATGACATCGGTTAATTAATGAACCGATGTTAAACGTTTTCCATTTAATTTCAAAATTCATTTTTCCTTTTATTTTTAGACATCGGTTTAAAAAAATAACCGATGTCAATTTTTTTTTAAAATCGGTTATTTAAGAAATCGATGTTAAAAGTTTTGAGATGAATTTCAAAAATGCAACCGCCTCGTTTTAGACATCGGTTATAAAGAAACCGATGTTAAATCTCCAACATTAAATCCCTTTTCTGCACTAGTGATATCATGTTTAATAACGATATCTTATTATTTAAAAAGTTCTATACAAATTATTTAGGTTAAAATAAATTATTTTAAATTGTTTCCTTACTTATCTAGACTCATTCTTCTCAAAATCCTTTCCTCTCCATCTCATGTCTTCTTAAAACTCCAAAGCAAATGAACATTTTTTAAATGGGTATATTGTGGAGAATTAAAAAGAAATGATTTTTTAAAAACGAGTGTATGTAATTTAAAATGAAATGTCCAAATTTGAGATGATTGCCCAGATTACAACGAAATGTCTAGATTTGACAAATTTTCGACCAACATTAACGGACGTTAGCAATATGGAATGACTATTTTGAGTAACGTTTGAAAACTAAGGGATCAAAATGATTCTTTTAAAAGATAAAGGACCAAAGTGAATTTTCATCAAAAAATAAAGGACCAAAAATGTATTTTAGCCAATTATTTATATAACTAGGTTTAAATAATGATTGGCCAGCGGAAGCTACACCTCGCGAACAGTAATTAGTCTTTCGTTGATAGCATTGGGATACATTGGGTTTAGACCAACAAAAAAAAATGTAATTTATCATAAATTGTTTGAGTTTTATATCTATTGATAGTTTCAAAGATTAGAAGTATTTATTCTATTGCTGGTCATATTCATTAAATTGGATTATGACATTTACCTTACGAGCTTAAGAAATCCCGGATACAATTAACTGGTATTAGAGCATCCAAATCCCAGCATCTCATTTTGGAGTTCTTAAATGAATCTCATCATTACACATCGCTTATTTTTACTTTTTACAAGCAACTCATCTCTCAAACCCACCAACTTCTTAAAAGTTCTTAAATGGACCCCACCAATAATCTCACATCCTTACATTTCATTAATTTTATTTTATTTTTAAAAAAAAAGAAATGGCTGCTAAGATGCGGGTGCTTATACAAGCACTCCCCACTTTTGGGGTGCTTGTTAAGCACCGCATGCATCGGCTCATTTTTCAAAAGCACGGTTCTTAGAGCTTATGAACCCTCGATAAAGATGGACTCAGGGATTGTATAATTTACACATCGGGGTCGGCAACAACATTATAAAATAAATAAACATAAGACAAAAGGCCCAATTCGGTCCCTGAGAAAAACACTCGGGTTTGAAATAGTCCCTATCCAAAGAAAACTCTTCATTTAATCCTTCGGAATGTAATTACTGGGGCACGTTAGTCCCTACGTTAGTTGACCACCTTTGACCTCCGTTAAATCGCTGATGTGTCCCGTTATGTTGCTTATGTGGCTGTAACGATAGTAATACGTGGATTTTTATTTTTTCTCTCCTCATTTATGTCAAAACGATGCCGTTTTGGGTCTCCTCCTTCACTATTAAGCTGCCTATTCTTCCTCCTTCTTTGTTACACGCAGAGGAACCCTAGGCATTCACCCATGGTCACATCTCGTCATTATTGACCTTCTTCTTCTCCTTCCCTTCTCTGATAGCTACCCTCGTTACTGTGCACATTTCCCTCATCATTTCGAACTGAAACCCTAATTACTATTTCACCCCCTAATTGTTATTCCGACCTTTTTTTCAACTACCCAAAACTCAAAAAAGGGACCAAATGTCCAAATGTCATCTTTATATATGTTGTCCATATGCGTCACTTCCATCTTCTGCTACTTCTTCTTTCCATTATCCTTGACGGTGGTGGTTTGTATCCAGGGGTTGGAATGAACATCGAGCATGATAGTTTTGTGGGACATTTTAGTCCCTAACAAATATATTGGTAACCCAAATTCATCCCTCACAAAATTCAAGGGGGACAAAGTAGTCCCTTGTGGCTGGTCAGCATGTGTTGTTTGGTTTCCTTGAACTGGTTCTTGAGTCTGAGACACAAAAATGGCATGCATGAGAACACATAAGCCAACAACATCGCAAATGGAACCCTAGACATCGATTCCCCAAATTACCCACCCTAAAATCGTGAAACATCATAGATTAGGGGAAGGAACATTACCTTCAAACGAGAGTTTCTTGATATGCTTCCTGTCCCTTCAGTTCCTTCCCTTCTCCGTCTCTTCAGTTCCTTGGTGCTAAGAGTTCACAAATACAGAGGTTAGGGTATGAATTAGGGAGAGGGAAATGTGTTAAGGTGTTATGGCTGTCGATCATTCACGTTCTTCTGCTTCACTCAGACCAAAAGGGAAACGACGTCGTTTCCTTGGCAATTCCTCCCTTCAAACGTCTGCGTTCTGTGCCTATGGGGTTTTTGTTTTTCATTTTTATTTTAATTTTATTTATAATTTTCAAGCCGGACTTTCCCTCAACAAGGTTAACCTACACGTTAGCAAAATTATGGGTCTTGTCAGTGTTTTACCCGAGGTCAAAGGTGATCAACTAAAAGAGGGACTAGCGTGTCCCGATAATTACATTATGAAGGATTGAATGAAGAGTCTTTTTTTTGGATAGATATTATTTCAGACCAGAATATTTTTCTCAGTGATCGAATGGGGCCTTTACTCCAAACATAACAATATTTCGAGTTTTCTGTAGTAGGACACCTCTCGCGGCCCATATTACCGTATATTTAAGCAAACGGCTGCGTCTCGCACATAAACCGTTTGCTTCGGTTTTAACGCTGTTACCCGCCGCAACGTCGTTTCTAAACGGAGTTTGGAACTTGACGGAGTTAAAAAAAGGGAGATGAAAATGGGTGGCGAAAAAGCATAACGCGAAAAACTATTTAAAAACATCTTTCATCTCAACTCAACTGACCCAAGAGAGAAGACAAAGAGAGAGAGAGAGAGAGACATCAGGGTCCGACCCGAGACCTCATCTTTCGCCGTAGCGAGAAGAGAAAAGAGGACACTCAGATTCTTCTGCAGCTTCAATTTGCCACGCTCTCCACTTTTTCACTACTATTCCAATTCATCCTTTGCTTCAACTCACGCTTCTCACTGTTTATGGTAATTCTCCTTACATGTTTCTTAATGGAAATCGCCATGCACTTTAATCTTCTTGTTTGGATCTTTTCCTTTATTCCTGAATTTTCGAAGGTTTGGTAGTTTTTGAAGCTGAATTATGGTTGAATTATGATTTATGTGTATTGCTGATTTCAGATTCTGTGAACTCTCTGATTGGAAGCTTTACTATTTTGTCAAATGACTCTTACGGAAATCAATCACGCGTATTTCCTTTGATATACACGACAATCGTGGAAAATATACTGCCGAAAACTGATCCTGTACTTGTGATTCGTGTTCAGGAATGGTGTACTCAGATAAATAGCTACTTGGAGATGAAACTGAATGAATGCATCTCCGAAACGAAAAGACAATTCGGATCTGAGAATTCTCTATCAGCGAGACTCTGATCGAAGCTGCAAGTTCTTAATCCTGTGTTAGCTTTCGAATTCAAGCGGAATTCAGTCTAATTACGCGATACGGAATTGAATTCTGTGAGATTTAACTTCTGGATAGTACCGAAATTCAAAATTCCGTTGAATTACCGGGAACGAAAAGGAAATTCAAACGACGGAAAAGAATAGTATTCAGTTTTCGATGGAGCTTCCTCAAGCGCGTCCGTTTGGAACCCAAGGTAGTTCTAAGTTCCTGATCGAAACTGTTCGTTTTTTTTGTTTTAATAAATTTCCTTTGAATTTGTTTGGTTTGAGATTTTCTGATTTTTTTTTCTTTCTGCGGAACACGAGCAGGAAGGAAACCGACGCATGACTTTCTGTCACTCTACAGTAATTCAACTGCCGAACAAGATCCAAGGCCACCTTCTCAAGGTATTTATTAATTAATTTATTCATTTATTTTGGTAATTATGCAAAATGATTCACTGCGGGTGTTTCATTGTTCTGTTTTTGCCATTTTTTTGTTGTTGATAATATGCCATGATTTTTCTTTGGCGTGGGATCATGGTATAAATATCGAATAAATGATACATCACGGTCTATTTTTTCAAATAATTGAATTGTGAAAGCAGTTAGACATCGTCACGGTTGTTACTGCAAATTTAATCAAGATCTGGGCCATGAATCTCACGGGCTACGTATTTATTATTTAACAAAATTTTCTACAGTGTTTTAACTCATAATATATGTATTTTCTGAATGCTTTCACGTGGAATCGAAAAGTGTCAACGACGATGTGTTTAAGACCGTCTGATAAGGGGCCCGATTTGGAAATGGACTTGCAGATGATTTGACGTTTCGCATCAGGCCTTACCAGGCAGGGATTGGCGTTCCGTTCCTGTATGGTTTCCCTTTTCTTTTTCTTTTCATTCGCGAAATTAGACTCACTCCTCTCACAGCTCACAAGTGTTTTTAACCCCGAAAGGGAATGAAAATGAAAGAGAAAGATTTGGATTTATTTTTTGTTATATCTATGGGCACTGTGCTATATGTTATGAGTTTTGAATTAGATGTAGTGAAGTGGAGTAAAGTAGAAAGGTAAAAATATGTTATTTAAAAGTTTAATGAAAAATTATTGAGTGATTTGAATTACTATCCTCATCCATCTTACTGTATTAATGAATGAACTCATAAATAATGGGTTAATATCTTTACAATTTGTATTTTTCATCATTTGTCTTAGTTAATTATGTGATTTTTGTTTCTTATTAATTCTTTTAAATTCAATTATGATCTCACACCTCTTTCAATAAAGCAAAAATTGTCATCCCTTTTTCGTCTGAGTTGTCGTCTAAAAACTAATGGAAATTTATTTTGCCACATATCCCATTGATAATATGCACTTGTGACAACATAAATAAAAAAATAGAAAAATAATATAATTTAATTGTTGTATATTGTCGGTGTAATGTTTTTTACATCACAACCAATCAGAAATAATGATTTGAATGACTTTTAAAGTGGTTAGGATAAGAGTCAAAGATTATTAATGATTTATCAATTTGTGATTGGTTGACAGTGTAAAAAATCTTTACACTATCAGTATATATCAATTAAATCCAAAATAATATAGTGATATAATAATTAAAAATAAGCCAAATCTTCTTTCTAACATTAATTTTATATCATATTTGTTTAATAAAATAATAATAGAGAATGTTAAAACAATTATTTTTTATTTTATAATAAAAAAATTATAAAAATCATATAAGATTTTTTATATCCAAATATAATGATTCGTTCTACTTTCTTACGTTTCTGTCCTATTGTACCTCTCTCTCTCTCTCTGAGTTTTTGTTTAAATCTTGGCTAAAAAAATCTTGGTTACAGTGCGAATAGAAATAATGAACACAATAGACGAAGAAAGTAGTCCCTCCTGTTCTTATTATAAAAAATAAATATTTTTTTTTGGTATAAAATATAAAAATATGTATTAATTTTGATTTATAATAAATGTTAATTTCTAATTTTTTCCTCATTATTATACGATTTATATTTACGAGGCAGTATCAACTTTTTATAAAGTGAAAAATTATTTAAGATTATAATAGGTATTTTTATAAATTTATATGAATATTAATTACAATTAGCTTATTTTAATATATTTTCTTGATATGTTTTAGGGTTTTGTTTCTTATATTATAATAAGGACCGGAGATATAAAACTAAATATTCATTAGGGAATTACATACACTCTGCCAGCTTTTAATTTGCATTTAAAAATTTAGTATAATTTCTATACACATTAAATGTAAAATATTTTTATATTGATATCCAATAATATTTTTATAAGTTGTTTTTTTTTTCCTTTTTAACAATTAAAATAAAAACATTATATATCAAAATATTAATGTAAAACTTTTTACACTAATTAACCGAACGTACTACCTTAATCCATTTCATATGGTAACCGTGTTTCAGTTAACGGTGGTTAGTTCCCGCATTGCGGCTTGTCTAATCTAGATAACCATAATAGGTCTTACTTATGGTCTTACTTCCTGTACCATAGCTAGCTAGAAATGAAAATGATGTATCAGCTTTTCTCATAATCCTCTTCAAATTTAGCATTGGCTCATGCATTCACGTTGCGTGTGTATGTGTTTGTTTAAAAATTTATTTTGGTCGCATGTATGAGTTACCTTTTTCTTCCCTTGATCTGAACAGCATGTTATTGCCTTCTTCATGTTTGAACAGGAAGTCGCCTCAAGACCCATGATTTCTTGCAGCCACTAGAACGGGCAGAAACGAAAGCCAGTGCCAAGGAAGAAGCCACAGATGAAATATCATCAGTGGTTCAAAAGCCACCTCCTCCAGCACCACCTTCTGTTGAGCACATCTTACCTGGAGGAATTGGGACTTACAGTATTAGCCACATTTCCTATTTTAACAATAATCAAAGGGTTCCAAAGCCAGAGGCATCCCTTTTCACTGTGCATCCAGCAACTAGTACGGATAGAAATGACGACAATTCCAACTGCAGTTCATATACTTCAAGCGGTTTCACTTTGTGGGAAGAGTCTGCGGTTAAGAAGGGAAAGACAGGGAAGGAGAATAATGTGGCCGAGAAACCCATTCTAGGAGGTAAACGTTAAGATTCCTTTCTTTTGTTTACATTAATGTTTAGTTGTTTAGTGGCACCAGTTTCCTGCATTTTATTTTTGGAGTTTTCTGTAACTACCATTTACATGTGCATTAACCTGAACCTAAACCTGAAATGTGTTTACGTCAAAACTAGGACAACAGACCGCTTTTCTTCGTCCCTTCATTATGTTATTGAATTAGTATGGCATTATCAAAATAGTAAAGATATTTGAAGATAAAATTTGAACACCTTGTATAGACATCATAAAACTTATCAGTGTCTTAGAAGTGATGAAATATATGACGAGAGAGAGAAAAACAATAAATAAGTAGGGATAAGTATTTTTATACGGTGTTGGACACCATTTTTGTATCTAAATATCATTACTCTTATCAAAATTCAATTATTTTCCTTAACAATGAACTTACACCTCCAATATTTTAATAACATGTATTTATTTTTTTAATTCGTAAAAACAAGTCTTTGTATAATAAAACTAATACTAATAGTAACAATATTTTGTTGCACATACTCATGCCGGTATTATTTTATTTTATTTTTTTATAAAAAGAAATTGCTCTAAATGAGTATCTCAAAAGTTTGATTTTTAACCCAAATTAATACAATGGGACGTTGGATTAATGTAACTAAAATCACAAAGTGGAAAAAGTTTATGTTGTTATATACTCATTTCAACTGTATATTCTAGAAAATGATTATATAGTTGTAGAATTATAGAATCACGTACAGATGGAATTATCTGATTATCTCCTAGTGGAAATATCTTTTATCAATTTTAATTGTTCATATAAAGTGAAATTCTATACGGGGAAGGAGAATTAATTTCGAGAAATGATATTTTGACACCAACTTTGGACAGGAACTTTTGACATTACTAGTCATGATGAGTTTAGGAAAAAAAAAATGATGAAAGATGAGAGAGAAAATAATAAATAAATATATAAAAAAATATATAAAAATAGATGTTAGTATTTGATTTTTGTGTCAAAATAATATTCCTCGTGATTTCAAAGTTATGTAAATGGAGTTACGGCTTTCTAGTGTAATTGTTTGGCAGAGAATAAGTTAAAAAAAGAATGGCAAAGATACATTTTCTCTTCATGAAACAACTTGATTTCTGATTACTTTACTTCCACATTTTATACATATGTAGAATGTAGAATAGCCTTGGTAGTGCTTCCTGGTGGAGCAGTTAGCCAAGTCCACTGTTTGTCAGTATTTTTAAAAAACTGTAGCAATAACAATATTAGATATCAATTGCATAAACGGTACAAATAACGTTTGGCCGTGCTTTGTTCAGTGACAGAGTCTTCGGCAAAGCTAGGGCAGTGGACGTTGACTGAGAGAACGTCACAGTCGTTTTCTAACAATCGTCACAACAACAGCTTCAACTCTCAGTCAGTCATACTTTCTCTCTTCCTCTTGTTTCACGTTTATGCGCCTTATTTTTTTAAATTTTTTCAACGGGAAATAGTTGCTTCTTAAGGTGTGTTATTTACATATTTATGCTGGATATTCAACAGGACAACTGGGCAGAAAAACCAGAGTTTTTTAGAAATGATGAAGTCTGCAAAGGATTGTGCCCAGGATGAAGAGCTAGAAAACGAAGAAGCATTTTTTCTGAAGAAAGAATTCTCAAATGCCCAAAGAGGTAATTCTATAAGTTAACCACGGAATCATTTTCCAGTATACCGGCATGAGTATACATTATACAACAAGAAAAACTTTTTCTACAGGTACAGCTACATGAATCAAACAAGCAGCTGTATCGTGTTAAAAAAAATCAGATCAAAATTATTTTTAAATACTGGCACGAGCAACTGCATTAGAATATTATTTATCATTCTATCCTCTTTGGTTCGGGCGGGGCTAAATTATATGATTATTTGCTTTCGAGGTCATTTGTATGAAATTTTCTGACGAAAACATGAGTGATTACTTACAGCAGAACTGACAGCGAAAATTAATGGGAAGAGTACTGATCAAAAGCCAAACACACCAAGATCAAAACATTCTGCAACAGAGCAGCGGAGAAGGAGCAAGATTAATGACAGGCAAGTATTAGCTACCCCGCTGATAAAAGTTTTTCTAGATGCTAGAAGAGACACTCGGAAGTTGCAATGCATGCGTACAGAGAACTTTCCTTCTTTTACATTTTTAAAAAAATTATAAACTTAATATTGACTGACTTTTAAACATAAATGATTTAAAAGAAAAGTTCCTTACAATTAGGATTAAGTGTAACTGCTTGGTTCTAATGGTTAACTTGCAATGACAATTTTTTTCATTGCTTGAGTTCTAATGAAAACTGTTACCCAGAAAAAAAAATGTTGGCTTTTATAAAAAGTAACAAAGAAACCAAAGAAACGAATTCATTTTCTTATGGGATTTATGGCAGATCAGTTAGTGCCTGTCAGTCACCCACTCACCCTGTTAATGATCAACTGATAGCTAGTAATAGCATGTTTGGTTTAAATTCTTTTCAACACAGATTGAATGAAAATCCGGTTTAAAATTACATTATTCAAAAGCTTCAATTGCGAGCTTCCAAATTAATTACCTCCGGACGGACAATTGTTCAGTTTGCAATGAATTTAATCTGAAACAAACAGAGGCTGGACCATCTTGTTCGGATTTCGGGTTGCTCTACCTTCCGTGCGAAAGGCATGGAATCCGGACCCATTTTGTTCTGTTTCTGCGCCTGTCTGGCCCTCTCTCTGCCTTCTTCACCCGCGTATCACTTATACTTTCAACACTAAATTACATTAGTTGCATCCTAGCTTCATACTTATGTATGTAATTTTATACTGAGCCCACTGAACGCACATCTCCTTAATGTTTCGCACTCGGTGGTTTTGTGTGCGTGTGAGAGAATCAGCGGAAACTGATTTCAATTTCATTTTTATACTTAAAAAGTTATCAATTTAATCATATCGTGACCTTTGGTTTTAATTTGGTCCTCATCATTAATTGGTCTCTATATAAGAGGACCAAATTACAAATTATTGTCACATATAAGGACCAATTCAACAAAAAAAAATTGAATTCGGTTTCTACATGTGACAATTATTTTCAATTTGGATCATATACGTGATAATAATTTACAATTTAGTCTCTCTTATATAAGGACGAATTAGCGGTGATGACCAAATTGAAAACAAGTGTCACGTATAGGGATCAAATTGATAACTTTTTATGTATAGGGATCAAATTGAAAATCAGTATCACGTATAGAGACCAAAAGATTACTTTAACCTAATTTTATTTTTTAAAAAGAGACCTTGGTGTGTCTATAGAGAATATAAACTTTCTCAACCTACTGTTCTATTTACCAATTGTTTACTCAAATTTTCGAGTTCGTGCAATTGAGAAATTGCATATATTTCTTTTCTATTTTTAAAAGACCTACACAAGTTGTCTACGGCTCCCAACACCTCAATATTGTAGTGGAACTGTAATCTTTTATTCCATTATATGGTTATGTTGCCATAAAATATGATTGTACAAAGTCCTTTCAATGTCATGTAGGTTTGGTATAAGCTACACTACCCTAAAATTATACCTCTCCTTACACCATTCATATAACAATTTGTGGACCAATTAAATTGTCACATGGATGGTCAAAATGTCAACTGTTGAAGTTATATTAATACTGTATTCAAAGCTTGTATGTACAGTATACTGATGTATAATATATATATTTTTAGTATTTATATATTTTGCCCAAAAAAAGTTACTTATTATTTTTAATATCTAAAATAATGTATTTGTTAATTTTTTTTATGTATTAGAGACCAAAAATACATAAAAAAAATTAACAAATACATTATTTCAGATATTAAAAATAATAAGTAATTTTTTTAGGCAAAAATATAAATACTAAAAATATATATACTATCTTGTAATATCTTGATACGTATAATTTTTTTTATGTATTTTTGGTCTCTAATACATAAAAAAAGATAACAAATACATTATTTCAGATATTAAAAATAATAAGTAATTTTTTTTGGGCAAAATATATAAATACTAAAAATACGTATACTATGCTCCAGTATATTGTACATACAAGTTTTGAATACAGTACGTTTTAACCATCCATGTGACAATTTAATTGGTCCACAAATTGTCACATGAGTGGTGGTGTAAGGAGGGGTGTAATTTTAGGATGGTATAGCTTAGACGAACCCATGACATGCATTGCTGACATTATTCTTCTCAAATGCTAAAATGTTGGGAGATATTCTTGTCTCCTGTTGGCGTTGTCTTCTTGTAATTCACATGTCCGTCAAAGTAGTATTTTTTTGTTACAGGGCATCTTATTCTTCGATTGTTACCTCATTGTTTTTTGGGTAGACCACGTTGATAGATCATGATTCATGAGACAGGGTTGATACTAATTGCTTAATTTTGCAGATTCCAGATGCTACGAGAGCTTATTCCACACAGTGACCAAAAGAGGGACAAAGCATCTTTTTTGTTAGAGGTAATTCATATGGTATGATATATTTAATTTATTTGTTTTTTATTTATTACTCCTTAATACTTCATCTGAATTATTTTAGGTCGTCGAGTATATTCATTTTTTACAAGAGAAGGTGCAGAAGTATGAAGGTTCATTCCAAGGGTGGAATCACGACCCAGAAAAATTGATGCCATGGGTAAATACATGCCTCTCTTACGCTCTTCTCAGGATTTAGAGGAAGAAAATAAGAGCTTTCTTGATAGATTTACTATCTCATATCATTAGATTCTTAAGTTTACACCTTTGTTAAGTACGTAAGTTGTCCTTATATTTAAAAACTTTTTAAAAGAGTATACTATTTGTAAACATTATCAAATTACATCCTTATTATTATATGAGAGTTATAAAACCATTAAATTTTATCTTAGTGGCCAACCGAAGTTGACATGTCCTATTATAATTGAGATGATAAATCAACCTACTCTTAATCATGTAAGATAATCCTTAACAATTTTACAACTTTTATCTAACAGCATGGACTAATTGGATAATATTTTTAATTAAGAGGACTGGTTTAAAATGTTTTTAAATACATGGACCAACTTAAAAACACATAGGAACCAAAATTTTATTTGAGTAATGATATTTGGACACAAATTTTGATACTATGTATGAATCTTGTATAGTTGATGAGGTGTTTTAGGAGTGATGAAATACATGATGAGAGAGAAGAAAACAATAAGTGTTGAAGAGTATTTTTATACAATGTTGGACATCATTTTTATGTCCAAATATCATTACACTTTTACTTTAACTTTTTTTCTAGTACATTCCTACCATTTGATTCTTAGTTGATCATGGAATAGACTCGGCAAGGCAGATGTCTGTCCGTTGTTTAACTGGATACATTCTTTAGTATCATCTAGCCTGGTGTAATAAATATATTTAAATTCAGAGGTAACCATAATGATTGTGACCTGTTTATCCAAAAGCTGATTTTCAAAATTTTATTCAAAAGCAGAGAAATAATGACAGGCCAGCAGAAAACCCTGAACCTCGTGGCACAAATAGTGGGTCAGGTCCATCTTCAGTATTGCTGTTTGCTTCAAAGACAGAAGAGAAAAATATCACCATCTCCCCGACAATTCCTAGGAGTACTCAGAATGTAGAATCTGGCTTGAGCACAGCAACTAACATCAAGACAATGGATCATCATCCTGGAATAACAAACGATGCCTTTCCAAATCCTACTTGTACACAGCCAAATTTCTTCACTCCTACTCAAAGTGGTGGTCCAGGTGGAGTGGTGTCTCAGCTTACTCATAGATTGGCATCTGATGCACAGAACGACATATATCAACCTTCTAAGGAATGTCAATCTATGACTGCTACAACAGAAAAGCTGAAAGAGAAAGAGCTCACTATTGAAGGTGGTGCCATTAGCATATCAAGTGTGTACTCAAAAGGGTGAGTATTTACATATTTTTATTTGAGTAGTGTGTAAAATGAGGGGGGGGGGAATAACATTTAAACTATTTTTAATTGTGTTGGACATAAAATTTTGTTTCATTCCCTAGCGAGCAATCATGGATAGAGAATGAAGATGTGGCAGGTGATTGTGGAGACATGTTCTTTAATCACCTAATTGCTCATAAAGGTCAAAGCAATGCTTATCTTGACCCTCACATGAGGGTTAAGAAATGATTAGCTGCAAAGTTATTGGGTTGTGCTTGGCAACCTGAATATGGTCTTAATTTACTTCCTTTCTCTGATTAGATGTGTAATTCTTGATGCTGTATAATTGGGGAAAGAAGTCCATAGTTTTCAATTTGCAGCTTCAAAACTCTAATTCATTATTATCTCTTTTGTATCAGACATTTAGACCTATGCTCTTCTGTTAAGATGGTCAGTGGTACTGCACTGTTCCACTTTCATACAAAAAATTCTACAGTATTAGATGTTGGTCCAAATTTTGTACAACATTTGATTGACCAATCCAATCTTTGGAAAACCTTTGAATTTAGTACGTGTTATTTAGAACTGCCGCTGTTTATTACTTTTATTGCGATCTTGGAGAACTGGCCAACCATCTCTCTAAATGCTTTGCAACTGAAATGTTGTTTTAGGATTGCAACATTGACTTCTGCGAGCAATTTGATTATTAAAGAAAGTCTATTGTACTTGAACAGATTGTTGGATACACTTACACATGCACTGCAGAGTTCAGGAGTGGATTTGTCACAAGCTAGTATCTCAGTGCAAATTGAACTTGGTAAGCAAGCAAACATCAGACCAACTGTACCAATGTCAATGTGTGGTGCTAAGGTAATATTGACACTCTAATTGCTCGTTGGGTGGGTCTTTATTATGAACATTGGTTGATTCTAGCATTGCATTAAAGTTCCATATTATAGAACCGTAGGGTATTATCTAATTTGTCAATCATTTTGCCCTAGGGTGAAGAAGTTCCTTCTAACAATCTGAGGATGATGCGATCTAGAGTTGCTAACTCTGAGAAGTCTGACCAAGCAGTAAAGAAGCTAAAGACGTGCAGAAGCTAATTCGACCGTTATATTCATTCTTTCCTTATTATAATTTTCATTAATTTTTTTGGGGCAACTTCTAAAAATTAATTATTGGAAGGATTATTTATGTCTTCAGCTGGCTTATTATCCAGCAAGGGTGAGATCGACTGTACATGTAGTGTGTTCTTAGTTTGTCGGGATTCTTAGGCTACCCCAACAAAATAATATGCATTGTTTTAGTTTCTAAATTATATGATTATAGAGGCTTCCATACTAATTGAGAAGCTGGTTTTTAATCAAGGCTTCCATTCATGTAAAGTTTGTAAACTGCTGGTCCTTCATTTGCTGCATCTTTTTAACTTTGGTTTCGGTGGTCTTGTGTACCCAATATACTTTTGTACTTTGAGATCATTTGTATAAGAAGATAGGGTAAGAAATGTACCAAATTGCAAATGCTTAAAAGAATTACAATAATGAATTCTACCCGTGAGATTTTTTCCAAATTAATCCGCGACTGAATTACTCGTCAGGCTATTGGCCATTTGATATGATTTGAAATGCGGGGTGGGGTGGGTGCAGGTCCCCACCACGCTCCACACCATACCCCAACATCTATATAGATATTTATGGTTGAGCTCAGTGTTAACTTGCGCCCAACCTCGTTCATATAGGCCGGATCACAAATAGATCCTATTATGTTTATGGTCGGTCGACTTGTAGGAACTCAGGCCTAACCTTTGGAATGTTCCGATTGACTTATAGGAAAATGAACTCGGGTCCAACCCTCAGAATGCTCAAAGACTTATCTGAGAACATAATGGGCGTAATTAAGAGACTTTAATGTCCATAGGTGAGTAATAATGACTCAATAGGCAAGCGGTCGAGCTCATAAAAGCGGACGTTTGGCTATCGTAGAGACAAAAGGCCTAAGATAAATAGGACCCGAGGGCTAATGGAAAGACAACTTTGATTGATCACTTGGTTGCTGTAGCCGATCCAGTACCTAGCTTTTCGGATAGGAAAATTTGGCGCCCTCAGTGGGGCCACTGGTAAAACTCTTCCTTCGCCACTCAAGGGAAAGATGAGTCGTACTAGGGCTCGGGAGGAAACGTCCGATTATCATTCAATGGTGGTCGACAAGTCATAACTCTCACGAAGTGCGCTTCTCCACGATCGGTGGACACATTAGAACCACAAAGGAGAGACAACCTGGATATACGCCAACATATGAACGACTTCCACTACTTGAAGTTTAAAGGCTGGGACCAAGTTTCAAAGGGCATGAGTATGATGAAGATCTAACGATCGCAAAATTGTACTTCAATCATTGAAGAACTCGGTCGAGTTCTCGTGGAAGACCGAGTGTGAGAATGCATTTGGACGACCGAACGTGAAAATGCATCTGCCGACTTAAAGGAATTTCCCCATGCCACCCCCAATTCTGACCCAATTGTTCCAGGTTAGTATTATGGTTAGAGCGAGTTTATACTCGGGCGACTTTGTTTACACATAAGCCCCTTCGTCGCTCATGACTTGAGTCTTGGGGACTTATGTTATGGTTGAGCTGAGTATCAACTCGGGCCCACCTTATCTACATACACTAAAGTCAGGTAACAGGTAAAGAAAGACTAATCTTGCATGGTTGGAGGCCTGGAGGTCCACTACTACGCTATGGTTATACCGAGTTTATACTCGGGCCGACTTTGTTTACACATAAGTCCATTCGTTGCTCACGACTCGAGGCTTGGAAGAACTATGTTGTGGACAGACCGAGTTCATACTCGGATCCATCTTGTTTACACCAAAGTCCTAATGGACTTGGAAACGGGAAGACTTAATATATTGCGTTATGGTTAGCCGAGTTTATACTCGGGACGCCTTTGTTTACAAAAAAGTCCCTTCGTCGCTCACGACTCGAGGCTTGAAGAAACTATGTTGTGGACAGGTCGAGTTCATACTCGGATCCATCTTGTTTACACCAAAGTCCTAATGGACTTGGAAACGGGAAGACTTAATACATTGCATTATGGTTAGCCGAGTTTATACTCATCTGAGGCTTTGTTTACACAGAAGTCCATTCCTCTATCACGACTTGAGGTCCGAGGACTTATGTTATGGTCTGGCCGAGTTTTTACTCGGATCTTTGTTGCTCATACAGAAATTTTACTGGACTTGGAAAAGGAAACACTTAATATTGGGGACAAGTTCGTGTTTAGCCCAATATTGAACACATAGGATGACCCAAAAGTCATATTAGAGAGCCAAGAGTTGGAGTTAGAAATGGTTAACTTATAAATGTTGATTATTGTAGGCATCAATGTCAGTCAACCGACTATTATTACTAGGACGACGACAATTATCCGAGAATAAAGAGGTCTAACTATGGCAGTTAACATGAAGCCTAGTATAATTAGGGACTGAGAGGTTTGAAAAATGAGGAATACCTAGTTACCAAACACACTAAACCGAGATAGTAGTATAATCATTCATATCCTTTTTATGCATATTATTACTCTCAATACTATTATCATTATTCTCCATTATCCTATAAGGAGCACTAACTACTTATCAATTATTTGGATATACAAGTATTCAAACCGCGCTGAAAAAAGAATTTATTAATTTAGAGGTCAACAAGGACATTAAGCCAATCTTTATCTTGGCACCATTAAGCCAACCTATGTTTCGGCATTGTAAAGTCCGACTTATGTTTCGACACCATCAAGCCGGCCTATGTTTCGACATTGTAAAGTCCGACTTATGTTTCAGCACCATTAAGCCCGACCTATGTTTCGGCATTCTAAAGCCCGACCTATGATTGACATTGTAAAGTCCGACTTATGTTTTGGCACCATTAAGCCCGACCTATGTTTCGACATTCTAAAGCCCGACCTATGATTCGACATTGTAAATCCCGACTTACGTTTTGGCACCATAAAGCCCGACCTATGATTCGACATTGTAAAGCCCGACCTATGTTTCGGCACCATTAAGCTTGGCCTATGTTTCAGCATTCTAAAGTCGGACCTATATTTCGGTATTGTAAAGCCCGACCTATGATTCAACATTGTAAAGTCTGACCTATGTTTCAGCACCACATGCAAGATCCAACTTGTTTCAGCACTTTGATGCCCGACTTATGTCTCGACACTATAATGTGATGTTCGTTGTTGATCAGAAGTCGAGTATTTAAGGCAACCTAACATATATCTGTTATGGGAGTCCCAGGTTGTATACTCGGGGCCAACTTGTATTTTGGGGCCAACTTTGTTAGCATTCTAGGATTACTAAGGATTTGGGCCGAAGCGATGAGACTTTGGAGGTGGAGGCCAGGAGTTCGTGTTTGGCCCATGCCCAAGAGTTAAATAAGTCACATGGAGAAATCGGATAGTCGAGGAGGATGAAACATGCCTATGGCTGAGCGACCAACTCATGAATGAAAGATAACGACAAGTATTAACACGCCGTCAAGCTATGATTACCCAAGGCGCAACGGTTATCGATAGTAAAGAGACGCTTATGAGATGTAAATACGGAGCCTACTATAAGTAGAGGTAGTAGGAATGGAGAAAGACAAGGGATAACACATCCGAATACCTTGAGCCGAGATAACAAATCTTTGGCAAAGAACAATATAATTCAAATTAAAACTACGATCAAAGTCAGGATGAGGGCTTGTGTTAAAGTTGGACTGCGTATTAATTCGGGCCCAACTTTGTGTCAAGGACATCATACAAGAGAGATTTTAAACCTCTTCGTCGATTCTCGACTTGAGGCTTGGGGGACTTATGTTATGGTTGGGCAGTGTTAGCTTGGGCTGACCTTGCTCGTATAAGTAGGACCACAAATAGGTCCTATTATGTTTATGGTTGGCGACTTGTAGGAACTCGAGCCCGACCTTGTGTGGTCGGGTTTATATGCTTAGGCCGATTTTATCCTTATGGAAGGTCCATCGGAGACTTGGGCCAAGGGACAAGAAGACTTCATATTTGAGGCCAACTTCATACTTAGTTTCATATCAAAGATATAGGGCATCTTAAGAGCCTAATAAAATATGTGGGGGAAATTAGAAGATTGCCAAAAGTTAGGAGTAGAGGCGATTAGCTTGTAATTCCCAGGTTACTGCTCATAATCATAAGGAGGCAGGATTATCGAAAGAATGATGAAGATCAGACTATCAAAAGAGACATAGGATCCGATAGAAATAGAGAGGACTCTCACTTTCTCTAGAAAAATCACTCCCTCAACTTAGAACTACGTTAGCCTTGATTCCCATTTGGGATACATAGGAGGCGAGAATACTACGTTCTGTGAGGCCATATCGCAAATTAGCCTTAGAATTTATAAGTAGAAATGCTTATCTACTTTGTTTGGATGGAATCGAATTAGCGGAGTTTAGCGAGAACTTATGGCATGGGCCAATTATTAGCTGAGCCCAACCTTGTTATGCATATATCATACAAGAGATCTTTTAAGCCTCTTCGTCGATTCTCGACTTGAGGCTGAGGGGGAAACTTATGCTATGTTTGAGCTTAACTTGGGCCTGACCTTGCTCGTATAAATTTGGACCACAAATAGGTCCTATTATGTTTATGGTTAGCCCGACTTGTAGGGAGCTCGGGCCCAACCTCGGAATGTTATACCGACTTGTAGGAAAATGAACTCGGGCCCGACCTCTAGAATGTTAAGGCCTACTTATACGGGAACGTAATGGGGCGTAATTAAGAGACTTTAATGTCCAGTCAGTAGAGTAATAATGACTCAATAGGCAAGCGGTCGGCTCATAAAGCGGACCCTTGACTACGTAGAGAAAAAAGACCTAAGATAAATAGGACCCAAGGGAAAGTTAAGGGAAAGACAACTTTGATTGATCGCTTGGTTGTTTAGCGAACCAGAGTATCTAGCTTTTCGGCTAGAACATATATCTTGCATAAATTTGTTGTGTACAACAACAATAATCTTCCTTTAGTTATTAATAAAGTCGATTATATTAATTATTTTTACTAATTACTAATTTAATGTATTACAAACATATAGATTAGTTAGGCTTTGGCTGCTACACATAGCGTTAAGTTGGCGCAAGACCTATATTTCCAGGAAGTCATTCTCGAAAGTGACAGCTCGCAAGTCTTTCAATTCATCAAAAGCACACGTGATGCATCCTGCTTGGGCCTGATTTTGGATGGGTTGGGTTCTTGGGTTTGGTTAGAACCTTTTCGACGGTCCATGTTAAAAGGATGGGACTTGCTACGTCGTGTATCCTTATAATTTGGCACCATCATCATGTCGCGCTTTAACGCATTTAAATATCGGATTAGAAGCTATGTTTTGCATCCCAATTGTAAAAACACTTTTTTTTTCAAATTTTAAGAATTTCCCAATAATTAAATGTCGAAACATAATTTACGAATCAGAGATTTAAATGTCGGGAGGCGTGTGGGGTGGATGCCAAGTGTTGGAGATACAAGTAACAAGGCCCTAAAAGGACTGCAAATGTGCAAATGTTGTTGCTCATGGATAGAGGAAGCCCTACCTAATATGCGTATGTAACTTGGCTTATTTGGATGTCCTTTGTTGCTAATCAATGAAATTCATTTCTGCGTTAAAAAAAAAAGTTTGGATGAGATGATAAATTAATTTATAAAGTTATTAATTTTTGAATAAATTAAATCCACACCAATCATACGTGAGAGACAAGGTAATTATAAGTTTTGATTTTTTTTTTTCCCTTCTAAAATAGGTACGAATGCTAATTACTAAAAGTATAGGGAGGGTTGGAGTCAATAAAAAAATCCTTGGATATGTAGGCAAAGGGTCATCCTAATTTATGCGGTTGTAACAAATATATTCACTGCAGTCGATCATAAAAGTACTTAAAAGACTTGTCGGTGAGTTTTGGAGGGGAAAATGGATGGGGAAGGGAATGATACTCCCCCATCTTATATGAGATTTATTTTTTAAGAAAAGAATCAAAATCTTTTAAAATCATTCAATTCGAGGAAACTATAAAAATTAACTACATGAGAGTTTTGGAGGGGTATCTTCCCTTCTATCATCTCCCTTTCCCACTTTTTTTTCCTAAAGCCTTCCCCTCCCAAACTCATAAACAAACCCTTAGGTAGTTTCTAATAAACAAGTAATTCATTCACCAATGCAAATACGGTTATTAGAGTTTATTTTGTTATTAATTTTTGGGTTAAGCTAGCTTAGGTGTCACTGGGACGTTGGTTAAGGAAACCAAAAAAAGAAAAAATTCATTGAAAAATTAAGTTTATTATACTTCAAAATCCAAAATATACCAAGTCGTAATGGAAACTTTCTTTTTTTATATCCTTAACCAATATCTTTAAAATACTGATTAGCATTCTCCTTAATTTTTTTGCGATAGTGTGTCACGAGAATACTGTTTCTGATAATTAATCATCTTGAAAAAGAAAAAGAAAAAACCGAACCCAAATCTCATTGGTTGGGGCACGAAATAATCAGTAATAATAACTGAAGAACTTATAGTAGTTTCTACATCTAGTAATGTGAAATTTAAGAAAAGGTAGAAGTAAGTAACAATCACCTTCAGTATTATAGGTCATAGCGGTGTCGTTGGTAGCAAAGATTGTCGCTTGCCTTGCATTGCAGATAAGTATTTAGATCTGAGCAACAATCAATCGCTTTAAGCTCAAGCGTTTGACGCAGCAACTCACTTCAGTTAACTAATTAAGTAATTAATTTAGTCTTTGCTAGATACTGACACCTGTGAACTAAAACGTTGTTAACTAAGCACAAACGTTGTCACTGATCCTGACGTGGTGCTAAAGCATCACCCCTACCACACTGAGTTAATAATACAACAATGCAGTAGGGGATTTAATATATATTTTATTTGATGCTTTTTGAACTCCCTATGTTACTTACTACTAGTCTACTATCAGTATCAGTGACCAGTGACTAGTGACTAGTGACGCTACTGATGTTTAAGTGTTTATTACGTACAATATACTATATAGTATACAACTGGACCCTTTCTCCTAGGTGGGGTTTCTTGGATCATTCAAGCTATATTTAAATAGAAAAACCACGAAAGTTTGTGAGGATTTTCTTGGGATCTACTTCATATTCAATTTGATTTCCCAATGATCTACTAGTTTTTCCAACTCGAGTACAGATTATTCTGCAAGAATTTGGCTCCACTTCCTTTCTGTCCAAACTGTAGCAACCCTCCAATTCAAAGAAGATACTTCCAACGCTTTGTCTTCAATTGTATTTTTTATTGAATATAAATCCTAATTTGGTAGTCACAAACAAGATTCATATTTTCAGTTGTGAAAATGCTGGTTTGAAATTGTTTGTCTACCACTTTTGCTGTTGGTAAATTAAAAGAATTCAAATTTTAGGAGATTCCCTGATCTGGTAATCCACTACTACCACCACTGCTGAAAAAGATGAAGCATACAACGCACTACTTTTGTGGATTTTGTCTAATGTCCTCACCTTAGGCAACGAAAAGAGTAATGATATTTGGACATAAAAATAATATCCAATATCGTATAAAAGTACTTATCCTTATTTATTTATTGTTTTCTTCTCTCTCGTCATGTATTTCATCACTTCAAAATTAATGACTTTTGTATAATTGTTAACTTGATAATGTTCAAAAAATATTGACCTGTATAATTTGAGCTTATAAAAAATGATTGTAAGGTTATAAGTCAGATCAGGAACATGGATAAATCGAGGTGCACAAAGGCTGAACCAAAAACTAGCATACTACCATAAGGATAAGGGTAAATATTTTTTTTCAATAGCCAAATATCAGTATGTTAATGTTTGTATTTTGTTAGTGGGTGAGGTTTGAAACCTCAACCTCCTTTCATTCCACTTCTTAACTTCATCACCCAAATCATATTGACCACCTTATGACTCCCAGGATAAGGGTAAACTACATTGTTACTCAATAAAATCTTACCACATTAACTTGATTATGTTTAAACAAAATTGACCTGCATAATTTGAGTTTATGAAAAGTTATTGTAAGGTTCAAAATATCATGATTTATAGATAAATATGTAAGTATAATTAAAATTTTAGCACTTTAAAAGAAGAGTTTAAATTTGATCTGCTATTGGCACATGTACCGTGCTTAGCAACGTTAATGTCGAATACTTAAAATTATATTAATAGTATAAAATAATATTAACGTTATTAATGATAATAACGTTTGTTTGTGATTGAAAATCATAAAAGTGAAATTACTGTAATGAGTTTACAAAAAAAAAAAAAAAAAAATTACTATAATGAGCATTTTAGTTATAATATAATATATGCATATTATTTAAAGCTGCAAGAATATTATTTGAAGAAGATTTTTACCAATTGTAATAAAAATAAATAATAACCTTAGATGAATTTATCTGTAATGTAAGAGATCTTGAAGTCTTCCTATCTAAAATTATTTGAGTTATTGAGTAAGTAGACATTTACCATATACCCAAAAAAAAAAAATATAGTAAGACTTTTTTAAGTAATTGAGAAAGTTAAATTCTTTTAATAAGTTGACATTATATATTAGAAAATAGTATAAAAAATTATACATTAACAATAAGTTAAAATAAAATTCTTAAAAAATGTGTTCAAATAAAAAATAAAAATGTAAAACTAGATTTTGGACAGTTTTGCCTTTTAACATGAACAAATTCTAAGTTGCTCAAAATGAACAATGTTTGCCATTTTGCCACCAATTCTCCTCCTAAGATATTTTTTATGTATAATTAATGTAAAGATTTTTATACTATAAACAAAACATAAATTATCAAATTATTAAAAAAAAATTGACTTATAATTACTATCTTAAAAGTCTAGGTATATTATAATAAAAAAAAAAGACTAACTAGTACTCTTGAGGCTAGTTAAGAAATCAAGAAAACAAAGTTAATAAATTGATATATTTAATATTTGAATAAGCAATATATTTAGTTTTCAAATGAAACTTTTTTTTATGCTTAAAATTAAACTTTTTTCCCTCGAAAGAAAACATCTTAATTTCAGCGCATACATAACCTGGACGACATTTCTGTATGGAGAAATTTAGTTTCAACTGTCACGTTTCAACCCTATATAAGAATCCTTATTCTTTCAAGTTTCAACGATCACAGCACGTTCGTCAATGTATATAGGAGTATTAAAAATCTCAATCCCGAGTCAATATGTTGCTCATTTTTGTGCCATTCTATCATTCTGTGGGATAAATTAGTAGTAACTCAATCTCATAAACGATGCGACGAATTGAGTCCAATTGTTTATCATTGCTTTTGCGCTCCACTAACCATTGTCAATTACGGACCATCACTCTCAGTTATGTCACCACTCATCCTCTTTACTATTAAAAAAAGGAGAAATTATTAAACAAGCAGTGTATTAGTATTAACAATTTTGATTATTATTTTAATTAAATATAATTAAATAAATATTAGCTTACCTTAAATCATTACAAAAAAAAAAATCAATTTAATTAATACATGAGCAATAACACACTTTCATGATAACTATTAAAATAATTAATTGAACTAATCACCTTTTTCTTTTATTGACCATTCATACTAAAAGTGTATTACAAAAGACTGAAATTTTCAGAAACGAATCATAAACAGGTAAAACCTAAAATTTTCTGTCACCAAGTTAATCTTTAATTTCACAAGGTCATTGCTCATTCTTGCATGCCTAAGGGATTGTTAGATGAATACAAAGGAAGCCAAATATTTGGCGTGCATATTGTGTATGAAACCTCTCATATGACAGAGTGATCAGGTTCACATGGAGAGTGTCCAAGCAATATATCTGTAAATGTAATGGACAGATTAGGAGCATAATATGCCATAATCTCATAAGTTTCAATTCAATACAACCACCATCTTCTGGCAAGACGTCAAAGGGGACCGTGACAAAGCATATTCCTCCAACGACCACCATAACTCAAACAATGCATCATTATCATTAATAACCATATAATTGAATAAGCCAAAAATCCCAATGAACCGCTTTTGACTAGTAGCTTTGATTGGTTACCAAATTATAAGTTAATAAGCATGACACCACATGATGGAGAATTACAAGAGGGTAAAAGTTCCCTCTTCTGATGAGTTATTATTTGGTGTTTAGCTATTTTATGGGTTGAAAGATAAGATACCATTTAGCAATTAAGAATTATTTAGAAATGGAATGCATTGTCCATATAAATATAAACTAGAGAGAATACCAAAAACACCATCCGACCAAGCATTCCTGAACAGACAAAAGAATATGAAATTAGGAGGCAATAATACACGAACAAACAAATATTATAGTGTATAATCCAGAAAATCACGATGATGGCGGAGGATTAGAAGAAAGGAGGTAAAAGGAGGAAAAAAATTATATACTTATATCTAAACAAAGGGAAGTAGTAATGAATTAAGCTTCCACGAACTTCAGTTCCATTAATCCAAATTTGTATATGAATTCCTTCGTGTACAATGCAGTATCAACAACTGCTCTCACCCTGTAATGGCAGGGTAGCTTCTATACATGAATGCGATGGATTATTTGCATATATAAAATATAAAGTATCCCCTGGCTGCTTTGCTTGACTTGAGCTTTCGAGAAGGCTATCCCACCCCACCCCCTCTTTCTTTGCTAAAACTGCGTAGAGAATTACCTCAAGTATCCGTGGTAGAAAACCAAGTGCACAAGTAGATGATGGCACAAGTAAATTCCACTATTTTCCAAACACATGACTCACGTACTGCTCAATGGATGATCAGATGGTTCTAAACACTCCTCCGGGTTGGCATAGAAATAGTCTTCTTCTTTGGGCTTGTCAAGGATTACCAACCTTTTAGTTGGGCTACCCATGCGGTCAGCATGAGCTTCCTTCACGGCCGAAGAGAATTCATCCCAGTTCAGTACTCCATTATTGTATTGATCAATCAAATCCACTAGGAGCTTTCTGTGCAATAAAATCGTCTTCTTGAACCCAAGATATCTGTAGCATCGAAG
The DNA here is from genome assembly GCA_030762895.1 of Sophora flavescens. Taxonomy (NCBI): domain Eukaryota; kingdom Viridiplantae; phylum Streptophyta; class Magnoliopsida; order Fabales; family Fabaceae; genus Sophora; species Sophora flavescens. Next base: position 33,487,108 of record CM061068.1, read on the forward strand.
GGTAAAATTCATCTTACTTGGCCACAGAAGTAATAACAATAGTAAGAATCACAGAAACAAGCAAAAACTGTACTTAAACTTTAAACTAGGGAGAAACTGCCATTAGTATCATCTTTCATTAACAAAAACAGCCCTTTCATCTCTCAGAAGATGTGGATACATAAATTGTTTCAGGATGAAGAGAAGTGTTTCAACTATCTAGATTTTTACTGCAAACAGACAAATATTCCCAAAGAAATATAAAAGAACCAGTTTACTAAAATCATTGGCAGAAACAAATTTAAAAGTTGTCATCTGAGCTTAAGGAGTGAGGTAAGGAAAAGTAATTCAACCATACAATTTCGACTAGTAGATCTGTACCTGCGATGGCCCTCAACTACTTTGGCCATGTTTCCATCATATGTGGGAACAAAGATATCACTCTCTAATGAGACAAGATAATCCAATGCTGCCATCTGAGATGAATGATTTTGGAAGAACCGAAGGTCAGATGGTTCCAACAGTGTTTCCTTCCTGACCTGTTTCAACAAAGCACACAAAGGCAAATGGTAAGAAGGAAATTAAACAACAAAACATCACAATGATCACACTGCCGTGAGCTTTGAACTTTACCAATTTTGGGAACTCCTTTGCAAGACTTGCCATCCTCTTTTCTCCACCATATATTTCCCCAGCTGCAATGTAGATTTGAATGTTCCGATCAATGTCAAGAGCCCTAAGTGTAAGGGCAGTCTCCTCGGGCGTTAAAGGACATAAACCATCTTTTCTTTTCAAATCCGAATTAATTATCTTTTCTTTCCACCAAGGATAAGCATATCTGCCAATTCATAAAAAAAATCGAAATTTGAGAGAGATTTAAATGAAATCTCTTTTCAACCTCCACAGTGATTCACAAATTTGAAAATTATGAAACAGATGAACAATGCAAGTTACTACTCACCTCATCCTTGTCAGCTCTTCAACCTCATCACTGTTGCAACCTTGAGTACAGCCAGAAAATGCCAACATGTCCATCTCATACCTCAGATGAAGTACCAGAAATGGACCATTTTGCTTTAGAAGCTTGATCACCTTTCTGCCCAACTCCTCTATCTGAGAAGTAAATCTCAGAGCACTGAAATTAACTCGACAACGCAGCCTCTGAATCTCTAGAGGTTGGCCGTTATTGGCCAGGCGAGCATCAGTTCTATTTAAATGGACAACTTTGTACTTTTGTATCAAGGGCAGAATCTGTAAGAATAAATATGCCATTAACTTTGAATTAGCAAAGGAGAGACTGAAAACAATACAATCAAGTTACAATCACAAGCTAGGCTGATAGTTGTCTAGGATAAATTCCCTTAACTTTTATGGGCTGAAGGGGTACTACTATAAACTGACCTGGTTCTGATAGTAAGATATGTCAGACCAGCTAATAGGCGGCATCGTGTAAAGTACCCCATGCTCCACTTTCAGCTTGAGTCTAGGAGGCAACTCTTTCAATATCCGCACCTCATCTCTCAAGGATGTAATAAAATGATCCACATCAAATATGTCTTGGAACTCACTACAGCATAATAAAAGTAATAAACAATTATTGAGATGAGTCTCCTTGTTCAAAAATAAGGGCCAAAAGGCCTTCCACCCTAACAACATTGATAAGGTTGTTAAAAAAAGAGTCACCTGGGATCAGCCCAAAAGGATGCTTTATCCAATTCAGGGACTATAAGCGTGACATTTAAATATCTTGCAATGGCTACCATGTCACATATCTGTAATAGTTAGTTATATCAAAGAATGAATCAGAAAAACTAGCAAATGGATGGTATTTGCAGTAACAAGAACAAAAAGCACATAGGTCAAACACTTACCGCTGCTCTCATTTGATTTAATCCTCCATTGCACGACACCATCAGGTATCCATTGTTTTTATAAACTCCTGGTGATAAAAAATAGGTCAAAGAAATCAAATAATTGAAGTTTGTTAATCAATTAATTAAAAAAGATGGTTTAAAAAGAAAGATTAGAAAGAAATACTGACTCTTGGGAGGAAGAAGAACGGAAGGTGGAGAAGGGAGTGCTGTAACGGCGGCAGAGTCGTGAGTGAAACAAGAAGGCCACCCTTTCAACACTCTAGGCCCCCACATGTCACCCAATGCCGTCAACTGAACTATGCAAGTCCATAACAAAATCGATGTGGTGGCGCGTATCATCCACAGCTTCATTCTAGACCTTGAAGAAGAAGACGCACCCATACCCATACTCATGCCAATGCTATTTCTCACCTTCTCAACCTTACTCTCTCCTCCTACCCCTACCCCTACCCCTACCCTCTTCAAACCCATCCAACCTAACTCTTGCCACTTGCTCTTATTACTTCTCTCTACTCTGCACATCTCACACCCTATGCCTTCATACCCCCTATTCCCCTCTTCAATTCTTCACCCAATACACAACAAACACCAAACCCTAATTGTCAGATTCAACACAACAAACACCTCTTTTTTAATTTTTGAACTACTTCCACTCGGAATCTCCAAGATCCAACCTTACTAAAAACGGCACCGGATCAAGAAAAAAACCTAATTCAACTCATGAAAACCGTCATCCAACAATGCAAACAGAAATTACCCCCAAAACAGAATCAAGAAGCATCGATCAACAACAATTCTCGGCCGCATTATCCAAAGCCACTTCTTCAGCCGAGAAGCACGACGCTTATCCAAATCGAAACCGCACAAAAAAGAACACAAAAGAAAAAAGAACAAAAACTATAAAATCTTGCAATTTAGGAGAATGACGACAGTTGGAAAAGAAAATGCCGACGCGGCGGCGATTGGTGTGATAAGATCGCCGGAGTGTGGCGCCTGAACCGGGCGGCGTGTAAGGAAGCGCGGCTACAATTATTAATATAGGCGTTGGTGTTGGCGTTGTGCGTGTGACAGAGAGAAGAGAGAATAAAACGCAAGCAAAGACATTCGGAGTGACACATGGGCGTTTGGTTCGGCTCGGAGTAACACAAAGGAATCAACAGCGAGAGCGACCGGACCGAACCGCGGTAGACAAACCCGGTTTATTGGCTCGGGCCCCCTCAAGCAAGCTACATTAGTATTTACCGTACCGTCGGGCCCACGAGAATTCATTTTGTCCCTACGTGTCATTCATTGAGATTGACGCGTGGCGAGTTGTGATAGGCTTTGGTAAATCCCGGGACGCAGGCATAGGCTGGTAGGTGATTTCCGTCCGCCGTTTGATTTAGCGGCTATTTAATGGTATCCACCGCGCCGACATTATATCGCGAGATTTTCGCCTCAATCTACACTTCATATCAGCCAAGCATTTTTCCTTCAAACAAATTCCTTTTTTGGTGGCATTCAAACATTTTTTTTAAGAGCTTGTTATATTTATTACTAATTTTTATTCTTAAATATATACTATATAAATAATTAATGAAAATAAATATATTTAATATATAACCAATTGGTTAAGTACAAGTGATTAACACACTGCTACTTAACGACGAATTGTTCGGGCTCTGTCCGAGTTCAATCCTTGGGTATGCAAAACCATTGACCAAAATTTACTAACCGCGCAATCGACTCGGAGATCTCATAGCGGGTCTAAATGATCTAAGTCGTGGGATACTTCGAGGGCTCACTCGATCCCAATGACTAATTATAAATTTTTTTTTAATATAATCATTTAATATATCGTTATATCATAAGTGGAAGATTATAAAATAATATCATACAAAAATATAATTTTTTTTTTAAAGATGTCCATTCATTAATGTTTTGTTTAGGTTGAGGAAGAAATTGAAGAAATTTTTTTGACAAAATAGGAAAAAGAATGTGGATAGAAAGAAAGTGATGAGAAAAAAACTTAATTTTCAGTATTGTTTGACACGAAGGAAAATGAAAATGAGTATTGAGTAAGTTATATTTTTAGTAAATAATTATGCTTCTGTTGGATAAGGGAATGATAATAAATAAATTTGATATTTTACCCTCTCCCTGCTCTTTCTTCTCATGCAGCAAAGAAAGAAAATAATGTGAGTTACATCATATTTTTCTTCCCCTCTCTATTTTCTCCCAAAGCAAATAAAGAAAATGGAAAATCTCTTTATTTAATTTTTATTTTCTTTCCTCATTTATCGACACTACCAAACAAAAGCTTAGCTCATGACCTTGCTAATATGCTGTCTAGGAAAAGGAGGAGTGAACATAAGAAGAAATTAAAATAAAGAGTATTTATAAAAATTAGATGTTTTGCTCTCATTCTATTTATATACAATTCTTATCAACTGTTCCAGATTTCTAATTTCTAATTTTATTAATTGTTTTTATAAATGGGGAAAAAACAAAATACTAAGCAACAAAGCAAGACATGCTGCAACGGCCAACATCCTCAAACAAAAGAAGATCCAACATGGGCATAGGCCGCAAGGCCCTATCAAAAAGCGTCCAAACTAACGAACCAGTGTGACCCTGGTTGGCTAAAAAAGCAGCACACTTATTAGCTTCCATGTAGACATGAGAGATTGAAGTCCTCTAATGTGATCTATTGAGAAGGTCAAGGGTGTCCAAGAGCAAAGTCTGTGCAACTACAGGCTGCACATCATTTAATATGTACCAAATAAATAATATACATCTTCATTAATTTTTTATTATAATCAATTGAATTAGTAGTATTAAAATCCTTCTTAATTAGTTCTTTTTAGCATTTTAATCCCATGGGCCATGTATATTCAGTTAATATTATATTTGATCCTGATTCCAGTTAATTTTACAACTTTATCGTGAAGATATCGATCAAAGACCAAAAATATCATATCTGATTATCTTTTTACAATTCAAACAAATCTTTATTGCAATTAGGAAATAAATTTGACTAAATATGATCATTTATCAAATTAATTTACCAACTTGGTCCAATTGTCATTTGCCAAGGATTGGTTTTCCTTAAGTATGACCTGGGTTCGAGTCTCTAAAATGGAGGGGGGAAAAAAACAATGCCTGGATTTTGCCTCCTAAATTGAATTTGTCAAAATCTAATATGATTTATCAATCCCCAAAAAAAATTATTGTAAATTTAATTTGATTCATTTTTATGTAAGATTTAACATTGACAATAGATTACTAAAGTGATAACCAAAAATTGAGCTTAATGACCAAGGGACTTTAGCTTATGAATGGAAGAATATTATCACTACTTGGAACAAGAAGAGTAAATACCCCAATTGGTCATTGACAAAAATACACAGTATTTTGGTCCCTGAGAAATGGAAAATATTAATTTGATCCTCAAAAATATAAAATGTTGGTCAAAATAGTCCCTGATAGATATTAAAATGTCTCTAAAAATTATCCTAAACAGAACTAATTTGACCCGCATTTTACATTCTCAATGACCAAATGGGTATTTTTCATTTCTCAGTGATCAAAATGTCACCGTATATTTTTATCAATGACCGATTTGAATATTTACTCAAACAAGAATTATCATACACTCAAATATCATGAAGAAAAAACCTCATAAGACCAAAATACAAAGACTTCACACATTTTGCAGATATTTTTCTTTTTATATTTGTTATTCTAGAGGAATTATCTTGATGATACTGTATTATACTTGGCTAAGCTCACAATTGATTGATTCTTCCAATTTTCACTCATTATGATGCTGGATTCTAATAAGTTATTGTATCTTCTTAGGTTCTACTTGGTAAAAACTAGCGGATAGTAGATGAGCTAGCGGATAGTGGATAAGTTAGTAGATAGCGAATAGTGGATAAGCTAGCTGATAGCGGATATCGGGTTAGCTAGTGGATTGGATCTGAAATGTTTGGTAAAATTAACAATTGGACTAGCTCATAAATATAAAATGACATAAAAGGATATGTTTACATTTTTTATATAAATTATATATATATATATATATTATTTATTTTAAAAAATATCACTTTTATCACTTTAAAGTTAGTAAAAAAAAACACTTTAATTTATTTTAAATTATTTATCATTTAAAAAATTAATCATTTTTTAATTTAGTTTTAGTGATTTTAATAAATAAAATGGAATAATAAAATAAAATTATATACTGATATGAATTTTATATGAATTTTTTTAAAGATAAAGATATATATTCTATTTTTTTATCTTAAATATAAATATAAATATAAATAGTGATATTAATTCTTATTTATATATTATGTTAAATGATTAGTATTTTATTTTGTTAATTAAGGATAAATGAGTAATTTAACTGAGATATTATGGATAAAAATGAAAGAAAAAATGATAAGCTATACACTATAAGTTCAAACGTTACTTCAAAAATTTGGGAAAAACATTATATGCTAGTAAAAAAAAAAGTCATACGTTAATGTTAAAAATAATTACCAAACAGGACTACTTTTCTATCCGCTATACGCCAGCGGATTTGGCAAACCAAACACACCGTTAGGCCCTGCTTGGTAAAAACTGACGTATAGCGGATAAGCTAGTGGATAGCGGATTTGAAGTGTTTGGTAAAACTAATAGTTGAACTAACTGATTAATTTAAAATTATATAAAAGGACATGTTTTCATGATTTTTTTATATAAGTTACATATATGTATTTATATATATATTATTTATATTATTTATTTTAAAATAATTAAAATTTAACACTTTAATTTATTTTAAATTATTTATCATTTCAAAGATTAAAGTATTAATTTTTAATTTTAATATTTATTTAGTTTTACTTATTTTTATAAATAATATGGAATAAAAAAAATATTGATATGCTTTTTATACGATTTTTTTATAAATAAAAATATAATTTCTATTTTTTATCTTAAATATACATTTTAATAGTGATATTAATTATAACAAATCAATTTTAAAGATTTATATTAATATTTTATTTTGTTAGTGAAGGATAAGTAAGGAATTTAATTAAGATAGTAAGGATAAAAATGGAAGAAAAAGTGATACGCTATACGTTATAAGCTCAAACGCTACTTTAAATATCATATGAAAAAAATGCTATATGCTAGCAAAAAATGTTACACGCTAATTTAAAAAATGATTGTCAAACGGGATTAATTTTCCATCCGCTAAACGCTAGCGTTTTAACCAAACAGTGCCTTAATATAAACATGACATCCTTTGATATCTTGGCCATCATTAAGTATGTGTCAATATCTGGTGAACCGGGTACAAATATCTGGTGAATTCAATTCATTATCTGGTGAATGGGTTTTTTTGAGAAATAATTTTTTGATTAAGTATGTGCAAATATCTGGTGAATCCGGTATAAATATCTGGTGAATTCAGTTCATTATCTAGTGAATAGGTTTTTTTGAGAAATAAATTTTTTGGTTAAGTATGTGCAAATATATGGTGAATTGGGTATAAATATCTGGTGAATTCAGTTCATTATTTGGTGAATGGGTTTTCTTTATAAATAATTTTTTTGATTAAGTATGTGTAAATATCTGGTGAATGAATCGGGTACAAATATCTGGTGAATTCGGTTCATTATCTGGTGAATGAGTTTTTTTGAGAAATAATTTTTTTGGTTAATTATGTGCAAATATCCGGTGAATCCGGTATAAATATCTGGTGAATTCAGTTCATTATCTGGTGAATAAGTTTTTTTGAGAAATACATTTTTTGGTTAAGTATGTGCAAATATCTGGTGAATCATGTCCAAATATCTGGTGAATTCAGTTCATTATCTGGTGAATGAGTTTTTTTGAGAAATAAATTTTTTGGTTAAGTATGTGCAAATATCTGATGAATCAGGTATAAATATATGGTGAATTCAGTTCATTATTTGGTGAATGTGTTTTTTTAGAAATATTTTTTTTTAAAAAAGTCAAAATTAAAAAAATCCAAAACGTTGCTACACAAGACGCTACATCTTTAGAAGTGATGTCGCGTTTAGCGCACTGTAGCGTATTGTAGCGTATGCTGTCCATTTTTCCATGTCTGTTTAGCACGGCTCTTTCAAATTGACACATATTTTTTTTGAAACACAAACTTACACATTTAATCATATAATATTAATAAAAGAACATAAAAATACAAACCTCTGATCAGCAAATAGGATAAACGGCTAATTAATAAATAATGCAATCGCTACTTTATATCACGTCTATTTTTATTTTGTTTCCTTCGTCTTTTTCTTTTTTCTCTATCTAAATTTCTATCCCTATAAACGTGTGGGATAGAAGTCCTTTCATTTTCTCTTTTCTATTTGCTTCCACAAAACAAGAAAGAAATAATTCAGCGAGAATTTGGGTACAGTAATATTGGCGATATGATATTATGATAAATAGAGTCGTACTACGTATTCATATTGACAACTCTCCTAACAATGCACAACACATCTGTTATTTTTCTACATCTCCTTCGCCATGTAGCCTCCGTCAGAGTGTCGGTTCCAAATGTCAGAACACTTAACTGATTTGGGCCATTCGATTGTGGTTTCAGAACCCATTAACGGTGATTGATCTACGCTCGTAATCCAACGCGACATTACATGTTGGGTCCCATAAGATATGGTGGCTCCTCACCCTCCAAAGTAGTTCACACTTTCTCCCCTCTTTCTCTACTTTATTTCTTTCTTTTTCTAAATTTAGCATTTATTTAACAAAAAAATCTACACCCTAACATCCATTAACAGAAATTACCTCATATTCGTCCATCCATGAATGTATTATTTACTAAATTGATAGATTAACCTGCGATTGATTTAGTTTGTACCATTTCACATTCCAAGTAGTTACTTTCCATGTTTTCTAACTCTAGAGTCAGAGTCTGTTAGAAGAGAAACAAATATAATTACTTATAAGCTAGTTAAGGTGACCACTTCTTTATCTTCTTCTCATGTTTTTTCATCTTGTTCCCTAATGTATAGGTGACAAAAATGAAATAGTTTGATTCCTGACAAAAAACAAAAAACAAAAACCTGCGATTGATTTAGTTTGTAATTTAGACAACATTCTCACTAAAAATTGGAAATAGAAACGCTTTGAGTAAGACAAAAATGAAATAAAATTGCACATTCTTGTGTCTGTCGTGAGAAATTGACCAACGGATGATATGAAGTAATTTTTTTTGTCAGAAAAATGAATTAATTTCTTTTTTTTCAAAAATTAATTCACGAACTCCTTGTCAAATAGACAAACTAGTAATTTTATTTTTAGTTAAACCGTACCTAATTCCCTCTAACTATAGGTCGACTGCAGAGCACTCAGTTATAGTTCAAAACTCAATTTGCATAAAATCCGATGCTAGGAATCAAATGTAATATAAATTCAAGGATTCGAGTCGCATAATCTTCAACCATCACGGAGTTTTGCAATTGACTTATAAGTGAGATTTCTTATATTTTGTCTTTTACTTATTTTATTATGTTGACAACATTTGCAATTGGACTCGAAGATAGTTGAAGCCTAGCAATGTGAAAATGTGTTGGAGCTCTTCATCCTTGCCAAAAATGGGAGGTAGGGTTGCATCTTAAAACTCATTATTTAACTCGCTCTTATATAGGTTATCAAAATAGGTTGAGTTTATTGGGCTACCTGAATAACTTGAAAGAACGTGTAAGCTAGGTCAGCCAAAATGAAACCCAAATATGTTTTAGTCTACTAAGGCCTAGCTTAACATGGGGTAGCTCGCAAACTCAAAAAAAAATAAAAAAAAATGAAAATTAACAACTAAAAATTGTAAGAATTGTGTTATTTGAATACAAATTTTAGACACTATGTGATATCGTATGTTTGTCTTTCTATCTCTCCTTTAATTTTATCATCTTTGTATACACACATCTCGAAAATACATTCAAAAACAAAGGGGACATTATATGATGTCCTCAATGGCGGATCCACGACCCTGGTTAGTGGAGGCAACTTATTTCCAAAATAATTAAAATCTACAGATTGGCTATCATAGTGTGCATTCATGAGTTTCTTGAGCTGAGTACTTATCTCATTACCATGCTATATGAAAGACAAGAACCAATAGATTTTCTTTTAGAAGGAGATGATAGATAAAGATGGTAAACAACATATCATAGTTTTTCAAAATGCCAGAAGCAAGGGAGAGAAACTAAGGCAGAGACAATAACATTGTAAAATAAGCATGATTTGATGGCAAGGGAACTGAAGTATAATAATGCATTGTAGACAAAGTATATAAGATTGTTGTAAATCGTGAGATTTGCATTTCATATCTACATACTATCAGATTTTATTCACAGTAACCTTAAAATGGATTTTGTCATAGGGGAAGAGATAATCATTGCTTTCAAAAGAGGAAGTATGAGAAGCTCAACCCTTGTTCACTGGAAAACACAAAGGTAATGGCTTCGGCACCTTAATGCGATTAAGATTCCTAACTATACACATGATATTGTCCAACAACATCAATAAAAATTACTATATAGATCTTTAAATATTTGGTTATAAGGGTCTCTCAATTTCATTCCAAAAACCTAGTATTAAAACTTTCATATTACCAAAAAAACATCTACACTCGGATAGCAATAATCCACACTCCACAGTCATCCAAATGTTCTTCACGGCAAGCAATTAAGCATGACATTGAGTCACTATGTAAGCTCAACTTGCAACAGGTTTTACAATGACTTAAGCAAATGATCGAACATGTTATAGGCATAGTCTTAATATAAATATTTAACATATAGAATATGTAGAAAAACACTAACCCAACAAAAGGCCCAACAAAGGAAGAAAAAAGGGTTATGGTGGGAGATTAATAGAGACTGAGAGGGAAAGAGGATAGAACAGGTGCGCTGGTAGGTGATGCTCTGCTACTGCTGTTACCTGTGAGAGATGATGAGAGATGAGAGAGAGAGGCGAACGAACAGTGGCCGAGCTGGACGAACGGTGGACGGACGATTTGTGCTGTGTAAGAAAGGAAGAGGAAGAAGGAGTGCTCTGAACCTGAACTGTGATGTCTGGTCTGGTCTGTGAGATGAAGAATGAGTGGCATGGGTGCAATTAAATTAACAATTGGGGGCAAAAGTAAAATATATAAGGTAATCATAATTCTTTTAAAAAAAAAACCAGTGGGTGCATGTGCCCACACCGACCACTACGTGCGTCTGCTCCTGGATGTCCCCAATTTTGTGTTTTAAAAAAACTCCTCATGTTATAAACTTACTCACATGATATTAACTAACTTGTTCGTTGTTTGTTAATTTTTACCAAATAGAGGACTTTTAAGATGAGTTTTTTTTTTTTTAAAACTTCGTGTTGGGAAATACCAGTACAATTTCTCTCTCTGTGTGATTTAAGATGAGCAATAATAAAAGTAAACAGAATAAGAGTAGAAGAATCACACCAAGAATTTTTAACGTGGAAAACCCCATCAACGTGAAAGGGAAAAACCACGGGACCTAGTCCGGTAAAATATCTCCACTATTGAAAAAGTAGGATCACAACGTCTCTCTCTTGTACAAGAGGATCTCTCTCAATATCACCCAACTAAGATGGTATACAATATCTCTCGACTCTCACCAAGTATGGTGGAAATACAACTTTCTTTCTCTCAAAGAGGATTACAAGAAACTCTCTCTCACTCTCTCACTCTTAAAGATGATTTCTCTCACTTGGATGAGATGCTCCAACTCTTCACAAGTCCTTCTATTTATAGTGAAGGAGTATGGCTTCTTCCAAGAGTAATAAATGGAGGCTAATTAATTATCATATTTACAAGATCCCTTGAAAATGCTATCTTCACTTTTCTAAGGAGAATGCGATGCCTTCAAGAGTCGAAGAATAAATTCCAAGACCTTGGAAAGTGCTTCTCTATTTTCCATGCATTTGAATTACTCAAGATTACTTGAATGTGGTTCCTCCATTAATTAGGAGGGAATTCCAACAAATCTCCCCCTTCCTGACTTAATTAATGGGAATCACAACACATGCACTTTTGCAACAGTCTTCAACCTTCTTGGTTGGTATTGCCTTAGTCATCATATCAGACCAATTAAAATCTGTATGGATCTTCTCAATCTTCAATTTCTTCTCATCCAATGCTTCTCGTATCTAATGATAACAGATGTCAATGTGTTTGGAGCGTGAATGGAACATGAGATTCTTGGCTAAGTGAATGGTGCTTTGATTATCACAGTTCACCACATATTCATCTTGCTCATGTCCTAGCTCACATAAGTTCTTCATCCATAACATTTCTTTGCACGCTCCAGACGCTGCAATATATTTCACTTCAGTGGTTGACAACGCAACACACTTTTGAAGTTTTGACTGCCAAGATATAGCCCCCCCTGCAAAAGTAATCAAATATCCTGATGTAGACTTTCTGGAATCCACATCGCCTGCCATGTCTGCATCTGAATATCCTAGAAGCATTACATTTCCATTGCCAAAGCACAAGCACCTTTTGGCAGTGCCTCTCAGATACCTTAATATCCACTTCACGGCATTCTAATGCTCATGTCCCGGATTTTATAGGAATATGCTCACAACTCCTACATCATAAGCAATTTCTGGTCTTGCACAGACAATTGCATACATAAGGCTGCCCACAGTAGACGAATAGGGCACCTTGCTCATTTCTTCTTTCTCTTCTCCATTCTTTGGACACTGTATCTTGCTCAACTTGAAATGTCCAGGTAGTGGAACATGCACAGGTTTGGCATTATGCATGTTGAACCTTTCAAGAACCTTCTTGATGTAGTCTTCTTGAGATATCCATAGCATTCTTCTAGACCGATCTCTAGTGATCTTCATTCCAAGAATCTTATTTACTGGACCCATGTCTTTCATGGCAAATGATTTGCTCAATGCCTTCTTGATAGTTGTTATCTTTGCCTTGTCTCTTCCAACAATTAACATATATCATCAACATACAGAAGTAGTATGATGGTTTCGCCATTCTCATAGTTCTTCACAAACACACAATGGTCTGTGGAGGTCTTTTGGAAGTTATGTTGGTCCATAAAGAGATCAAACTTCTTGTACCATTGCCTTGGAGCTTGTTTCAGACCATAGAGACTTTTCTTCAGACGACACACTAAGTGTTCCTTGCCTGGTATTACAAAACCTTCAGGTTGCTCCATATAGATTTCTTCCTCTAAGTATCCATGTAAGAATGTTGTCTTGACATCCAGCTGGTCGATCTCCAAGTCTAGTTTTGCAGCTAGACCAAGGAATGTAATAATAGATGTCATCTTCACCACTGCTGAGAAGATTTCTTCAAAGTCTATGCCTTTCTTCTGATTGCATCCCTTGACAACAATTAGGGCTTTGTACCTTGGATTTAGGTTGTTTCTTCATGCTTAAGCTTGAACACCACTAGTTCTTCAATGCCTTCCTTCCGTCTGGTAACTCTACCAGATCATACGTCTGATTCTCCTTCAGGGACTGCATCTTTTCTTCCAAGGCTTGCATCCATTTCTTCTTATCACTCGTCTCAATAGCTTCCTTGAAACTTTGAGGTTCCCCTTCATCAATAAGATTGACATATTCTTCTGAGAAATATCTTCTTGATGGTTGTCTGGCTCTCGTTGATCGTCTGACTTCAGGTTCTTGTTCCGTCTGTTCTGTCTCAATCATCTGTTCTTCAATCGTCTGAGGTGGATGCATCGTCTGACTTTGACCCATCTGGTCAGGTTGTTCTGTCTGATCAAGTTGACCCGTCTGATCAGGTTGACCCGTGAGTTGCTCATTGTTTCTTTGAGAAATGTCTCCCATGAACTGTGTATTACTCTAACCTTTGACTTCTCAGATTGCTTGACATCCTGAATCTTCTGGTCTTCAAAGAACACTACATCTCTACTTCGAACAATCTTCTTGTTTGTAGGATCCCATAATCTGAAGCCAAGTTCATCTCTCGGTGTACCAAGGTATATGCACTCCTTCGTCTTATCATTAAACTTTGCTCTTTCATATTTCGGAATGTGAACAAATGCCCTACACCCGAAGACTCTCAATTGACCAGAAGCTTTCTTTCCAGATCATACCTCATCGGGCATCTTTCCATCTAACGATCTCGAAGGAGTCAGATTGATCAATTCAACAACAATTCTTACCGCTTTTGCCCAGAATGACTTTGGGAGTTTTGCATGAGAAAGCGTGCTTCTGACTTTTTCAGCAATCGTTCTGTTCATCCTTTCAGCAACTCCATGAAACAGATAACTATAAACACGAGAAGGGGGGTTGAATTGTGTTTATCAGAATTTAAAACAAAGTTGAAAACTTTTTTCATACAGAAGCTAAGTTCAAACGAGTGAGAAAAACTCAGTACAGACAGGTGACCCGTTTGATGAGATTTCAACAGAGAAGCAAGCAAGAACACAACTTGAAAACTGATTTAAAGATCACACTTTAACCCCTTAGTTAGAAAGCAGATATAATAATCAAAGCAACTAAAGAGTTTAAGGGATGAGAGATTAACATAGCTATTTATCCTGGTTCACTCTTCAACACAAAGAGCTACGTCCAGTCCTTGGCAGCACCAAGTTTTATCCACTATAACTGATCAGGTTACAGACTCTAAGTACTCTTTGCACACCTAGTCTCTTCAGGCTCAAAGACAAGTATTCTTTGCACACTTAGCCTCTTCAGGCTCACTCAAGTTTGGTTGAGAAGTTTGTTTGTAATAAGTACAATCAGACAGACAATTCTTTCACTAACACTCAGAGAGTGGTTTAAAATGTAAGCTTAGGAAAGACTCTGTAATAACTTCAAATGATTGAAGAATACAGATTGAAAGAATGAAGAAATAAATGACAGAGTAATGGCTCTTTTAATGCTGTGAGTTATGTGTATCTTCATCTTCAATGACGTATTTATAACCTTCAAGTATTTTAGATCCATTAGAGACATTCCTTCAGTTGTGGGCTTCAAGTATAACTTCATTAAATTCAATAGAGTAGTTTTGGACAACCATTAATGCAATAAGAATGTTGGTTGTACTCTAACATGAAGAGTCATGGCTTTATGTATCGTGTAGTAGCCATATCAAAGTTGTGCATAGTGCTTTTTGTACTTTGCCGAGTACATTTCCCTTTTCGTGTAATAACTAGAGGTGGGTATTTGGACTCGGGTCCGCGGACAGTCCGTTAAACCCGCAGTCCTCGCGGACTTGGACACCCTAAAATACGAGTCCAAAAAAATGCGGGCTTTTTGGGTCCGGTCCGTTTAGCCCGTGGGCTTAACGGACTCGGTCCGCGGATTCACGGACCCGTCCGCGGACCGGGTCTGTTTAAAAAAAAAAAAGGCCTGCCGGGCCAAAAAAAACTAACCCATCTCACTCAGACACTCACCCATCTCTAACCCTAAACTACTCAGTGCGCCGTTCAGCCTCTCCAAGACCACTTCTCCTTCAACCTTCATCTCCCTCTGCGCCGGTCGCCGCCCCAGAAGGCCCTACTAGATTTGGAGGTTTGTTATTTATCCTTCTATCTGCTTCCTTTTGTGCTGCTCATCCTCATTTTTAGAGAGATTACATTTCTTGGTTCACCTGTCCGATGCAGTAGAGCATTGGTTCTGGAGTTTCATTTGACAGATGGCTTGGCAAAACTCATCTTTCTAAATATAATTCTTGTTATTGCTATTGCTTATAGATTTTGAAGATGAAGAATGCGATTTTCTATGTTCTGGGTATATAAATTTTTGGTCTGTTAAATCTATATGTTTGTAAAATGGGTTTGACATACACACTGCACGATACTACAGTGTATTGCATTGTATGGAAATTATTGTTCATGTCTGATTTTTGTCATGTATTGTATTGACTCTTGTGTTACGTATTAATTTTTGCTTATTTGATCATTATTGTCTAGGTAAAAAGAAATGGCAGATAGAGAGCCTAGTCAACTGAAATTTGTAACCCAACCCCTTCTACAATTGGTTCTGCTATACCAACAATACTTTATCATAAATTTTTAGAACAACAGCAAATGATACTCATGTGTTAGCTTTGCTGAAAATTTTCATGTGTGTTCTATGAAAATGTTTCGATTCTCAAGTTCTGTTGCTGTTTAAATTCTCATGCTTAGACTTCAAAATTTTGAAGGAATGTCTCTGTCTATCCTTGGTAATGTCTTTGTCTGTCCTATGAAACTCTACTAATGAAGCTTATAGTATTCATCTGCATTGAATAATTACAATGTATCTGATTGCTTCTTAGGAGGGTTGATTTAAACTCCTTAAATATCTTGCCATAGGAGCCTTATTGGTGTTTGGTGCCAATTTAAATTGAACCAATATATAGATAACTATAGAAGAGAGGCTTCAGGAAAAATTGGTTAAAAGCTAGCAGCTTATAGTTGCTGCTACACAGAATAAAGCAATAGCAACTTTAATATTTAATCTGGCAAAACTCAGCTTATAACTCATCTTTAATATTTGCAATTACTTCATTAGGAGGGGGCGTATCATCCACATGATAGTTGATGCCCATAAAAGCTCCTTGGTTTGTGATCCCTACTTGCATTGTATCTATCTTGTCATTCTGACTATTGCCCCATGGATTAATTGCTTGCTTTTCAAGTTTGCAGTTCTTATCAATGAAAGTGGCAGCAGTTAACCCAAGAATTGATTTCAGCCCAGTTCTTATCATGTACAATTTTCTTTCTTGGAGGAACTTGATTTTATGAATATTGGTTACAATTATGGTTATTTTATTTTAAGGGGTTTATCTTCATGACCCAACAACAATTCTTGCAGCTATTATCCTTCACTTGTAATATTTTCTTTTTTTGCCTTATAAAAAAAAAGTGTAAAGTCCGCGGACAGTCCGTTTATTCCGCGGACTATGCGGACTGGACTTGGACTCTATTTTTCAGAGTCCATTTTTCATGCGGACTATAAAGTCCGGTCCGTTTAAATGCGGACTTATGCGGACCGGACTTAAACGGACCGGACTGGTCCGTTTACCCACCTCTAGTAATAACCAGGAGTACTAGGGATTAAAACATGTTGGAAACATTCTTTAACCGGACTTCACTTCTAATTTCGTAGGTTGCTTGTGAGAATGACTTCTTTTCTTGATAACCGTGAGACTAAGTGAGAGAGACGTTCAAAGTCTTACATATGAGGGGACGACTTCCAAAAGCTTGTTTGGTCTTTGGTTCTTCATCGAAATACCTTAGATAAGTGTGGGGACTTATCAGAAGAAAGGTTGAGGCTTCTCTTGAAGAAAGTCAATAATCCTAGTCAGCAGATGGGTTGACTTGTTGCTTATCTAGACAGGTTGTCATTTATGTGGGCAGACATGTGAGTCTTACTATTTTGATCTGTACACTAAGTAGACAGGTTAGTAACCAATAAGTAGGTTAATTAAATCTTTATCCAATGTTTAGTTTCCATCAAAACTCACGGAAATGCACAACAGACATTTTAGAGACTTAACAATCTCCCCCTTTTTGATGATGACAAACATTAAGATGATTTAATGAACCTTAGAAAATATCAACAGAAGAAGTAACACAGATCAGACAAGTTAAAATTTTCTTAACCAGATAGGATGTGCAGACAGGTGCACTTAAGTTCACTTAACAGAGATAGAGTAAGATATATGATCAGAGATTTAATTTAAAGCAAGTTTTATTTTAACTTAGCCATATCTTACTTGTATTATCTTACTTACTTCCAGTTTCATCAAATCAAAACATAATTATCTACATAACTTACATAATCATCTTCATTACTTTCTCCCCCTTTTGTCAACAACAAAAAAGGAATACACATAAAGAAAAAGAACGGAGAAGATACATGATAAAAGAACATTGATTTTTATTCTGCATAAGCTTTTTCAGGTACAAGGCAGATTTTTACAACATGGACTACCTAGGCCGACTAATCAATAAAAACAGAGAGTCAACTCTTTGTTGGAGCAGTAGTCTCGCATGCCTTTTTTCATCCAGTTGTCTTCTGAGTGTTGTCAGCCGAGCTTGAAGCAAACTGGTTGAGGAAACATACAGGTTTGAGTACCAGGGCAGAGCTAAAATTGGGGGTGCCTTGGGTATAGAGAATGGTGAGGTAATGCGAGGGAAGATGGGTTGATGAAGGGTTTGATAATTAAAGAATTGAAGAAAAACTAACTTAAACAGGGGACTGATTTTGACAAAGTCAATAACAGGAGAAGAAAAGATATAGGAAAGTCTCTCAGACAGAGATAGGCGGGTGATAGTTATTTGTAAAAGAGGGGGAAGAGGTTGTTGGGCTAAGACTGATGGAGGTATAGGTAACAAGGAATATGACAGAAAAAGGAGTTTGATCCTGTTACTAAAAGAAAGAAATATCTAGACCTATGTGGTAACATTACAACAGAGGTAGGATAGTGACATCCTCCACTAGTCCTTTTTCTTTCTATTCTGTCTCCAGCAAAATCAGCATCATAGATTCCAACTAATCTGTATTCTTTTGATCTTAGATACAACAAACCAAGATTAGTAGTCCGAAGCAAGTATCTAAATATTCTTTTAACAGCTTTAAGATGAGATTCTCTTGGGTCAGATTGGAATCTAGCACACATACAGACACTAAACTGAATGTCAGGTCTGCTTGAAGTTAAGTACAATAGAGAGCCAATCATACCTCTGTAGACAGTTTGGTCTACCTTTTTACTTTCATCATCATTGCTTAGTTTTGCATTGGGTTGCATGGGAGTTTTCATGAGCTTGGCATTTTCCATTTTGTACTTCTTGAGTATCTCCTTGGTATACTTTTGTTGATGAATGTAAATTCCATCACTTGTCTGCTTAATTTGTAATCCAAGGAAGAACTTCAATTCTCCCATCATGCTCATCTAAAATTCAGCTTGCATTAGCTTGGAAAATTCCGTGCACAGCTTTTCATTAGTTGCTCCAAAAATAATATCATCAACATATATTTGGACTATAATAAAGTTCTCTTTGGAGCTTTTCTTAAACAAGGTGGTATCTACTTGTACTCTAGTAAAACCATTTTGCATGAGAAAAGAACTAAGTCTATCATATCATGCTCTAGGTGTTTGTTTCAAACCATATAGTGCCTTTTTAAGTTTGAAAACATGACCTGGTTTATCAGTATCCTCAAAACCAGGGGGTTGTTTAACATACACTTCTTATTCAATTATACAATTTAGGAAAGCTCTTTTCACATCCATTTGAAAAAGAGTGATTTGGTGTTGTGAAGCATATGACATTAATATACGTATAGCTTCTATTCTAGCTACAGGTGCAAATGTTTCAGTACAATCAATACCTTCTTGTTGGTTATAGCCTTGCGCTACTAACCTTGCCTTATTCTTGACAACTTTGCCATCTTCATCCAATTTGTTTCTGAACACCCATCGTGTTCCAATGACAGATTTGTTTTTGGGCTTAGAGACAAGTGTCCAGACATCATTTCTGATAAACTGGTTGAGTTCTTCTTGCATAGCAAGAATCTAGCTTTCATCCTCAAGAGCTTCTTCAATGTGTTTTGGCTCTATTTCTGACATAAAGGCCACATTGCTTGATTTTCTTAAAGTGGATCTGGTTCTTACTCCTTCAGAGGAATTTCCAATAATAAGATCCTTAGGTTGATGAGTGTTGAACTTCCAATCCCTTTTAAGATCATCATGAAGATCTTGACTTGTCTGCTGACTGGTCTTTAACCTGTCTGCTGACTTGTCTGCTCCATTTCTCTGTTAGGCTTAAACACAGATTCTGTCTGGGTCAGATCTGGTTGTTGAATTTCTGGCCTATTTATATCAAGACCTACAAGTTTATCTTCTAGATCTGATAGCTCCCTATCAGTCTTTAATCCATCATTGAATTTAACATGAACAAATACTTCAATAACAGAAGTTCTGGAATTATAAATTCTAAAGGCTTTAGACATTTCAGATTATCCTACAAAGATACCTTTATCTAATTTTGAATCAAACTTTCCAAGTTGATCTTTAGTATTCAGAATGAAGCATTCACATCCAAATACATGAAAATAAGATATGTTGGGGCTTTTACCTTTCCACAATTCATAAGGAGTCTTCTTTAGAAAGGGCCTAATAAGTATTTTGTTCTGTACATAACATGCAGTGTTTACTGCTTCTGCCCAGAAGTACTTAGGGAGATTATTCTCATTGAGCATAGATCTAGCCATCTCTTGCAGAGATCTATTCTTTCTCTCAACTACTCCATTTTGCTGAGGAGTTCTAGATGCTGAGAAATTGTGAGAGATCCCATTCTCGTCACATAACTGTCTAAACTGCTCATTTTCAAATGCTCCCCCATGATCACTTCTAAGGGTAGAAATACAGAAACCCTATTCATTTTGTACTCTTTCTTTTGCAGAATACTGAGAAAGCCAAAAGACTCATCTTTGTGGGTCAGGAAGAGTACCCATGTAAATCTAGAATACTCATCAACTGTGACAAATCCATATTTTCTTCAAGCCAAGCTAGCAACACTAACTGGTCCAAACAGATCCATGTGTAACAATTGAAGAGGTCTAGAGGTAGATACTTGGTTTTTAGATTTGAAACTTGATTTTATCTCTTTACCTCTCTGACATGCATCACACAAGATATATTTCTTAAAACTAATATCAGGCAATCCTCTCACAAGGTTATCCTTTTTCAATTTAGAAATTAGTTTGATACTAGCATGTCCTAGTTTCTTATGCCATAACCATCTTTCATCCTCCTTAGACATCAGATAGGTTACACTTTGATCTAAGAGATTAGTCAGTTCAATCTTATACAGATTTTGTTGCTTTTTAGCTGAAAAGAGGGTTCTTCCACTACAGTCTTTAACTATGCATAAATCCTTGGTAAAAGAGATATCAAATCCATTGACACATAATTGAATTATGCTAAGCAAATTGTGTCTTAATCCTTCAACCATAAGAACATTAGATATAGAGGGAAGATGAGGTTTACCACCAATAGTACCAATGCCTATAACCTTCCCTTTCTGATTGCCTCCAAAGGAAACATGTCCTCCTTTCTTAAGTTGGAGGTCTAGGAACATAGACCTTTCTCCTGTCATGTGTCGCGAGCAACCATTGTCCAGGTACCAGCAGTGGTGTTTTATTTGTCCTATTAAGGACATCTGCAACAGAAATTATTTGATCTTTAGGTACCCATAGTTTTATGGGTCCTTTTGTTAGTTCTAGGAGTCTGTGAAGACTTCCTTCTCTTCTTATGGATACACCTAGACATAACATGTCCAGTTTTTCTACAGAAGTTACAGACAGGTATGGATTTAATTATTGGTGAATTAACAGATACATTTGAGATTTTAGTTGATACTTTATGATGTGTCTGATGGACATATCCAATACCTTCTTTGTTAAGGGAGTGCCTCTGACAACCAAGCAGCTTAGTCAGATTATCTCTACCATTAACAAATTTGGCAAGATCAGAAGTGAGCTCTTCCACTTTCTGTTGAATTTTTTCAACTTCATCAGATTGTGATGTTTCACTTGAGATTTTAGCTTCATCAGACTTTTTAGTCTTCAGCTCACTGTTCTCTTGGGCCAGCTTCTCGCACTCTTGAGATTTCTGCTTATGCTCACCGATGAGGTTTACATACCCTCTCTTGAGGTATTTGAAGGCCTTAGATAAGCAGTTGGATTCCTCCAGCAACTCCTCATAGGCATCAAGTAATTCTTCGCAGTCAGGATGTACCTCATCATCTGAATCTGAGTCAGTGTTGGCCATCAAACAGAGATTAGCTTCCTCCTCTGTTTATTCATCATATGATGTTGACTCCAAGTCTTCCCAAGTAGCCATCATTCCTTTCTTCTTCTTTTTGAAGAACTTCTTAAAATGGGCTTTCTTGAGTTGAGGACATTCAGTTTTGATGTGACCAGGCTTCTTGCACTCATAGCAGACAATTGAACTCTTGTTTGTTGAGGTCTATTCTTTGAAGTTCTTGTCCTTGTTAAGCCTTCTGAATGGCTTATCCTTTATGAACTTCTTTTTCTGTAAGATAAGCTTTATCTTCATGGTTAGGAGAGACAATTCTTCGTCACTTTCAGAATCCTCGTGTTCAGACAGGTCATCATCACTGGATGACTCGTCTGCCTTCAGAGCCTTTGAGGTTTTTGATGACTTTTGATCAGCCTTCAGAGAAATTAACTTGCGCTTTCTTGTTGTAACTTCATCTCCAAGTTCTTGCTCATGAACAGTGAGTGTTCCAAGAAGTTCATCCATAGTCAAGGAAGTGAGATCCTTTGCTTGAGAGATAGCAGTGACCAAAGGTCTCCACTGCTTAGGTAAACTTCTCAGAATCTTTCCAACCTTCTCAGTATTAGTGTAAATTTTGCCAAGAGATTTTAGACCATTGATGATAGTTTGGAATCTTCCTATCATCTGAGCAACAGATTCTCCTTCCTCCATGACAAACAGCTCATACTTTCTGACAAGTATGCCAATTTTTGATTCTTTAACTTTGGTTGTTCCTTCATGTGTGACAGCTAAAGTATCCCATATTTCTTTAGTAGAATCACATGCACAAACTTTCTCAAATTCTTCAGGACTGAGAGCACAAATGATGTTGTACTGGCTTTGTGGTTCAGCTCCCATTTTGTGTTTTCTGCAAGGGTCCACTGAGCTTTTGGCTTGTCAGTGTTGTCTTCATTTTTAGGAATAAATGGACCATCACTAATGACATCCCAAAGATCAGAGTTTGTAGATAGAATGAACCATTGAAATCTATCTTTCCAATAGTTGTAGTTTTCTCCATTGAAGAATGGAGGTCTGGTTAGGGAAGCTCCCTCAGTCTGGTGACTTCCATTTGAACTAGCTCCAATAGTCATGTCTATTCTTCAGGACCTCTACCTCTACACTGTTAGATGCTCAACCCTGAGGCTGAGCTCTGATACCAACTGAAATAGACAACTATAAACACGAGAAGGGGGGTTGAATTGTGTTTATCAGAATTTAAAACAAAGTTGAAAACTTTTCGCATACAGAAGTTAATTTCAGACGAGTGAGAAAAACTCAGTAAAGACAGGTGAAATGTCTGATGAGATTTCAACAGAGAAGCAAGCAAGCACACAACTTGAAAACTGATTTAAAGATCACACTTTAACCCCTTAGTTAGAAAGCAGATATAATAATCAAAGCAATTAAAGAGTTTAAGGGAAGAGAGATTAAAACAACTATTTATCCTGATTCACTCTTCAACACAAAGAGCTACGTCCAGTCCTTGACAGCACCAAGTTTTATCCACTATAACGGATCAGGTTACAAACTCCAAGTACTGCTTGCACACCTAGCCTCTTCAGGCTCAAAGACAAGTATTCTTTGCACACCTAGCCTCTTCAGGCTCACTCAAGTTTGGTTGAGATGTTTGTTTGTAATAAGTACAATCAGACAGACAATTCTTTCACTAACACTCAGAGTGGCTTAAAATGTAAGCTTATGAAAGACTGCATAATAACTTCAAATGATTGAAGAATACAGATTGAAAGAATGAAGAAATAAATGTGCAGAGTAATGACTCTTTTAATGCTGTCAGTTCTGTGTATGACCATCTTTAATGACTTACGTATTTATAGACTTCAAGCATTTAAGATCTGTTAGAGACATTCCTTCAGTTGCGGGCTTCAAGCAGAACTTCATTAAATGCAATAGAGTGGTTCTGGGCAGCCATTAATGCAATAAGAATGTTGGTTGTACTCTAACATGAAGAGTCATGGCTTTATGCATCGTGTAGTAGCCATATCAGAGTTGTGCAGAGTGATTTTTGTACTTTGCTGAGTACATTTCCCTTTTCTTGTAATGACCATGAGTACTAGGGATTAAAGCATGTTGGCAACATTCTTTAATTGGACTTCACTTTTGATTTCGTAGGTTACTTGTGAGAATGACTTCTGACTTTTCTTGATAAGCGTGAGACTAAGTGAGAGAGGCCTTCAGAGTCTTACATGTGAGGGGACAGCTTCCAAAAGCTTGTTTGGTCTTTGGTTCTTCATCGAGAAACCTTAGATAAGTGTGGGGACTTATCAGAAGAAAGGTCGAGACTTCTCTTGAAGAAAGTCAATAATCCTAGTCAGCAGACAGGTTGACTTGTTGCTTATCCAGACAGGTTTTCATTTATGTGGGTAGACAGGTGAGTCTTACTATTTTGATCTGCATACTATGTAGACAGGTTAGTAACCAATAAGTAGGTTAATTAAATCATTATCCAATGTTTAGTTTTCATCAAAACTCAGGGAAATGGACAACAAACATTTTAGAGACTTAACACTCCATTCATATGAGGTGTCTTGGGAGGAACCTTCTCGTGTCTTATCCCACGAGCTTTACAATACACCTGAAATGGGCCTATATATTCTCCGCCATTGTCAGTTCTCAAGCATTTCAGCTTTCTTCCAGATACTCGTTCCACAGAAGCATGAAACTCCTTGAAAGCTTGAAGAACTTGATCTTTCGTCTTCAATGGATACACCCACAACTTCCTCGAGTGATCATCAATGAAGGTAGCAAAATACTGGGCACCACCGATGGATCTTTCAGAGATTGAGCATACATCTGAATGAACAAGGTCCAGGATCTTTTTCATCTTCTACCATCGTCTGACCTTTGGAAAGACACTCTGTGTTGCTTTCCTGCCAAACAATCTTCACATGATTCAAGTGGCTGACCTTTGATGTTTGGAAGATGATCTTTTGCGAGAATCTCCAAGCTTTTCTCGTTCATGTGACCCAATCGTCTGTGCCACAATTCTTTGATTGCGTCTTGAGCAATATTCATATCTCTTTTGCATATCTTTCCCTGCATGATGTACAGGGAGCCTTCCTTCTTTCCTCGAGTAACAATCATGCTTCCTCTACTAAATTTCCATCTACCAGTACCAATTGGTTTATCATCCCAGCTTCATCTAACTTTCCTGTTGAGATAAGGTTCAGATGCATATCTGGAATATGTCTTACCTCCTTAAGCACGAGCTTGTTTCAGTTCTCAGTCAACAGAGTCACTTCACCTATGCCAACAATCTTGCTTGTAACACGGTTGCCCATCTTCACCATACCAAAGTCTCCTCTTTGATATGATGAGAAGAATCCTTATGAGGAGTAACATGGAAGGATGCACCTGAGTCAATTATCCAAATGCAGTCATCATATGCAACATTTAGATAATTCTCCTATCCAATTAGCAATACATCATCGTCTGAGGCCACTGCAGCAGTTGATTTATCTTCCTTCCTCTTCGGTTCGATCTGGTCAGGGTGGACTGTTCCGGCCTTCTGATCTATCTTCAATAATTTTCACTCGGACTTCTTGTGGCCAGGTTTGCCACAGTAAAAACAACTCATATCTTTAGTGCGAGACTTGGATCTTCCACGTGATTTCTCACGGTCTCCTCTGTCACGATTTTTGCTTCTTCCTCTGTGTTGGACAACGTTGGCTTCGAACTGATTGTTCAAGCCTCTTTGCTTTTGCCTTGATTCTTCATTTAGTAGATTGTCTGTCACGGCATCCATGCTAAGCTTTCCTTCAGGAGTAGAATTACTGAGAGTGATAGCCAATGTGTCCCAACTCTCAGGCAGAGAACTGAGTAGTAGAAGAGTCTGCAACTCATCACCAATCTTCATTTCTATCTTCGTCAGCTGATTCACAATTCCTTTGAAGGTATTCAAATGCTCTATCATGTTCTGACCATCCATATACTCCAACTTCACCAACCGTCTAACAAGATGAGCTTTGTTCCTCGGCGTCTTCTTTTGAATCAATGATTCAAGTTTTGTCCATAACTCATACGCATTGGTATAAGTTGATACATGCTTGAACAAGCTTCGATCAATGTATTTCCGAATCATAGCTATCGCCTTCCGATTCTGGAGCTCCCAATCTTTGTCAGTCTTCCCCTCCGACATATCCTTCTGGGTGATTGGCTCATGCAAATCCTTGCAATATAAATGATCTTCCATCATTGGCT
Organism: Sophora flavescens; assembly: GCA_030762895.1. Taxonomy (NCBI): domain Eukaryota; kingdom Viridiplantae; phylum Streptophyta; class Magnoliopsida; order Fabales; family Fabaceae; genus Sophora; species Sophora flavescens. The sequence continues at coordinate 33,512,992 of CM061068.1, forward strand.
TCCAATAGGAGTAATTTTCTGCAGTTAGCTTGAACATATCTCCCTCATGAGTGATACCGCCATCCATCTTGAATCACACAGGATTGTAATCCCCCGATCTATCGAGCTTTGATGCCACTGTTGGGAAATACCAGCACAATTTCCCTCTCTATGTGACTTAAGATGGGCAATAATAAAAGTAAACAGAGTAAGAGTATAAGAATCACACCAAGAATTTTTAACGTGGAAAACCCCCTCAACGTGAAAGGGAAAAACCACGGGACATAGTCCAGCAAAATATCTCCACTATTGAAAAAGTAGGATTACAATGTCTCTCTCGTACTAGAGGATCTCTCTCAATCTCACCCAACTAGGATAGTATATAATATCTCTCGACTCTCACCAAGTATGGTGGATATACAACTCTCTTTCTCTCAAAGAGGATTACAAGAAACTCTCTCCCACTCCATCGCTCTTGAAGATGACTTCTCTCACTTGGATGGGATGCTTCAACTCTTCTCAAGTCCTCATATTTATAGTGAAGGAGTGTGGTTTCTTCCGAGAGTAATGAATGGAGGCTAATTAGTTCTCATATTTTCAACATCCTTTGAAAATGCTATCTTCACTTTTCTAAGAAGAATGTGATGCCTTCAAAAGTCAAAGAATAAATTCCAAGACCTTGAAAAGTGCTTCTCTATTTTTCATGCATTTGAATTACTCAAGATTACTTGAATGTGGTTCCTCCATTAATTATGAGGGAATTCCAACACTTCGTATGGATTAGTATTACCGAATTCTTTTTAGCACAAGGAAAAAATTGTACGTTGTATATGTATCTGATGATTGATGTCTGTTTATAATATTTGTTGATTTAAGGAGAAGAGTGGTCATCTTTTTCAGAACAAAGGAAAAAATAAGGTGGGAAAATTTGAAAAAAAAAAGTTAGGGATTGAAATCCGGGTAATGCTATTGTTATTTTAAATTACTTATTCACATTAATGAATCATATTTTCAGTTTTTTATCTTGAAAAATTATGATGGATAAGTGGAGAATGTAATTGACAATTAGGAGTACCAATAGTCACACCTTATTCTTAACAAACATTGAGCCACGAAGAAGGGAAAAGATCATTCTAAAATAAATTTGATTCTAAAATAAGCAATGATATAAGTACACTGAATCATTTGGTGAATTACATCGAGACAAACTCATATAAAAAAATACTATACATGCATAAATACACGCCTAAGTGCCTCATTCTACGTGCCAACTTCAAAGGAATTGTGTCCTTTTGAGACAACGAATATATGTTTTTAATTAAAAAGTAATTTTCAATTATTGGTAAAATATTATCACAGAAATTCTGCTGTCTGGATAGTACATGATACATCCAATTCTAAACGGCTCACTCGAGAAGATGATAAAAGGTGTTGTGCTACTTGTATGATTTCACGAACAGAAATCATTCGATCACGCGATTCAGTGATTCAGGATTTTCATGTATTGCTGATTACAATATATTGGCAACTGTTCGTTTAGCTAACAATTGCAAGGTTAACGATTCTTTGATACGTATCATGGTGAATAAGGGCTGATTATACGCGTGGATATTTTAAATGGTTTAGTGCTAGTGTGACCCATAACGAAGTAGGTGAGGAATCACATACATATGACCGAACTTTTAATCCAAACAACTACAAAACTCAACGTATCGAGTAATTAGCAATTAATCAGAGTAAAAAAATGAAAATTATTGAACAAAACCATCAAACTCTTTTCATATCATGAAAATCAGACCTTTCCGTAAAGTTTATTTTTGTTGGCGGTGTCATATTGTGGTTTCACACTTAAATTTGACTCCTTTAAAGTGATAAAATGTGTAAAATGAGCAAGTGAAAGTATTCCATCCTTAATTAGTTAAAGAACATTAAGATCTCAATTTACTTTATCTAATCAACTAGTGTATGGACCCGTGACATGCACAGGGAATATATTATTCTTTTTGGATTTTATTAAAAAAAAGTATGTAATTGATAATTTCACGTTTTTTTCTTAAAGTTTTTTGAAAAAATATATACCAAACTCAGAAATTAGACTATTAACTTTGCAGAGATACCTGGTTAGTTGGGGATCCTTTGTTTGATAATCACCCGACACTTGTCTTGTTACAAGTTGTGAGTCACTTCGGTATTTTAATTCTTTGACTCCAACCTCTTTAGCTAGCATCAGTCCTGCAATAAGGGCTTCACATTCTGCTTGGTTGTTTGAAGCAGTAAACCCAAACTTTAAAGATTGTTCCAGGATTAGATCATCAGGACCTTCGAGAATTATTCCAGCTCTGCTTCCCCTTAAGTTAGATGAACCATCAACATATAGAAGCCAGATGAAGGATCCCGGCCTCGGTTTAGAAGAGAGCTCGACAATGAAGTCGGAGAGGCATTGTGCTTTCATCGGTCCCCTCGGCTCATATTGCAAACCGAACTCTGACAATTCTACTGACCAAGCTATCATTCGTCCGGCTAGATCGGGTTTCCTGAGCACCTGCTTTATTGGATGATCTATTTTGACTATAACTTAGTGTGACTGGAAGTAAGGTCGTAACCTCCGAGCTGCCATGATTAAGGCGAGGGCTAGTTTTTCAAGTACTTGACACCGTGTTTCTGCATCTTTCAGAATTCTACTAACGTAATACACCGGTATCTGTTGTTCTTCTTCTTCCTGGATGATTACTGCACTGATTGCATAATCATTGACAGATAGATACAAGTACAAATCTTTACCGAGATGAGGCCGAGTTAGGATCGGGGGAGAGGCTAGAAAAAGTTTCAGATCTTCAAAGGCTTTCTCACACTCCTTGGTCCAGGTGAACTCTTTTGGTTTTTTCAAAAGCTAGAAGAAGGGTCTCGCTTTTTCTGCGGACTTTGGGAGAAAGCTGGATAGAGAAGCTAAACGGCCAGCTAACCTCTGAATTTCTTTCACATTTTGAGGGCTCCGCATTTCAATGACAGCTTTGCACTTATCAGGATTAGTTTCAATTCCTCTATGTGTTAGCATATATCCTAAGAACTTTCCTCCTTGTACACCAAAAGAAGATTTTTCTGGATTTAACCTCATGTTGTACTTTCTGAGTTGACTGAAAATTTCTTCGAGGTCGACTGAGTGTTGCTTTAGGTCATCGAGCTTTACCACCATATCGTCAACATATACTTCTAGGTTCTTTCCGATCTGGTTGACAAAGACTTTGTCCATAAGCCTTTGATATGTTCACTACAAAAAAACAATTGTTTAGCGACCGTAATTTTCGGTCGCTAAACCATGTAAATCGGTCGCTATTTGTTTTAGCGACTGAATCAGAGACCGATTTATGGTGGTAGCTGAATACCTAGTCGCTAAGGTTTTAGCGACCGAAATAATATTTCGGTCGCTAATTAGCGACCGTAAATTCGGTCGCTAATTAGCGACCGTAAATTCGGTCGCTAAATATAATAAATGGTCGCTATTAGGTTGGTCGCATTTTTGGGGTAACCATTTCTAGCGACCGATAATCAGTTGCTAATTCGGTCGCTAATTTTGGTTATTGTTAACCTATATTAGCGACGGATTTTCGGTCGCTATACCTCATCTGTAAATGTGAAATACAGTTTAGCGACCGAATTATTGGTTTCCAATTCGGTCTCTAAACTGGTTATTATTTTTTTTTTTTAAATTTAAATTTTTAAAATAAAATTTTTATTTCTAGTTTTCTTTAAACGTTAGCAAACTTACTAACAAAACACACCAAATTACTTATGAAATATACAATCATAAGAAAGAATAAATATATATAAAAAGAATAATCTAAAATGTCGTACAAGAATCGTTTAAAGTCAAAAATATGGAGAAAAAAAATCAGTCATGATGAGGGGGAGATGGAGGAATCTAATCATCCTCAGCGTCCGTACCACCGCCGTCGCTAGCCGATCGCCCTCCGGAGTAGCAACATCGATGGCCGGCGGTGGAATCGAGGAGCGGCAGCAGAGCGGCACAACCGCGTCGAGCATCATCCCCGAGCAATCGAGTCGGATCTCATCTGCTCCAACACCAGCCGCAGATGTTCCCGCCTCGCTGATGCTTCGCCGCATCACTGGTGTGCCCGAAGTCAATCTGTGCAATCTGGTTCGCCATCTGCTGCTCTCTCTCGCTCTTCTCCCGAAGCTCTGCGTTCAGCTGCGTGATGGTGTCCTGCATTTGGTGGAACTGCTCCTGAGGGACGGTATCGGTGCAACAAGGAGCAGGCGTGCCGGACGATGAAGCGATGAACTCGGCTCCCAGGTGTCCGAGGCCATACATGTGCCTCTTCTTGTTCCTGCCCCCGACGACCTCCAAATAAATGGCATTATCGTCGACGGAGACAGGAGAGCAGCCATCACCAGTCAAAGCCTCATCTTGTGACTGTGAGGCACGTGATATGACATCGTCCTTCTTCTCGTTGAAGCCCACCTACAAAGTATAGTTGAAGAGATTTTGTTAAAATTATATCCAATATTAACAAATCATTTATAATAAATTACAAGTAAACACTAAATTATTTTTTTGCTTACAGCATAGTTACGGGTCTTGTCATTGACCCATGTCCCCGACTTCAACTTCTTCGTCCTCTCCACCAACTCCATAGCAGTCGGGGCCCGCTGTTTGTGTTTTCTGCACAGAAAAATATAATATTAAATTCATAAGAATAATTAAAAATGAAAACTAATTAATTAAATAGTATATTAAGTCAAAAGTTTAATGTATTACCAGCTCGTCGTAGTGGGCGGCGGTTGATTTAGACCCACCGGTCCAAGCACATGCGCCACCATCAGAAGCTCGATTACGCCGAGCTGTGGCCTGGATCTCCTGGAACTTCTCAGTAGCCCAGTACTGGTCCAGCTGCCTCTTGATCTCAGGATCCACCCACCTCCCCTTATTCTGACCCTTCCTCAGCTTGTTCATCAGATTGTTCATGACCAGTGAGCCTTTATGCTCAAATATGTCCCTGACGAGAGCCTCTAAAGCTAAGTCTCACCTATACTCTTTCTGTAACTTACAGTTGTTAGGAAATTTGTGTGTACATATATATAATGTAAATTTAATTTAAAAAACTTAATAAATTGTTACCTTAAACTCTAGAAACAACTGATCCCTATGGCCCAGTGGGATGGCCTTCCATGTAGGCCATTGACCATCAAACTTGCGTCGCAGGATCTTCGATATCGAATCAGAAGGGCCCTTCGCGGGCAGAAAGCTGCAGTAAAATTAGAGCATTAATAAATGTTATAATTAAATTAAAAAAACAAGTAAATAGAAATTAACGATACTTTATATATATTAAAAAATTAAATTAGCATACTCGTTATCCCCCCTGGGGATAAGAAGAATCCTCCCGTCGGATGGACCACGACTCTCCTGTCCCGATGATGATGATGGTCCTATCGTCGTAGGTGTGGATGATGAGGGTGCAGCCTGTGTCCCAACTACATGAGGCTGGGTGGGGGGTGCAACTCCATCACCCTGAGGTGTCCCGTCAACAGAGGTGCTGGTAGGGTGGTCTCGATCTGAAGGCTGTGGGTCGGCCGGTGAAGGGTCTCTCGCAGCACGACCTCCACGACGACCCCTACCTCTGGAGGAATCTGCCATCTGTGAAAAAAATGAAAATATGATTACACAACAGTGTAAATAATACAAAAATAAATTACCTAATAAGTAGAATGACATTCACACAATGAATTATGACATAAATAAATTACTTAAGTAGAATCTCCCTCACTAAATTCACCCTCACTCTCATCAGTATCACTTGATCGGAATGTACCTTCGCTAGATGCGTCCAACTTGGATTGATCCATTAACTCTCTTTCAACTTCTTCCCCATTTCCGGAAATTTCCGTCATAGAATTAACAATAATGTCCGGCGTAATTTGCAACGGTACGTGGGGTCTTGAAAACTCATCATCTTGGTACGGAGCATCTTTTTCAGGCTGGTTGGTTACATTATCAGTAATTATACTGCGAGTCTTTATCTTAATAACACCCAACCAGCCATGATGTCCTTCGGGATATGGCGAGTAATAAACCTGCTCTGCCTGTTGTGAAAAAATGAATGGGTCGTACGCCTTATTATACCTTTGAGACAGCCTAACTTGAACAATACCATAATTTTTATCTATTTTTGTCCCTACATCAAGAGTAGGATCAAACCAATCACACTTGAAGATAACTAATTTCATCACGGGGAAATCGGTATAATCGAGTTCAAGGATTTCAGTTAGAACCCCATAGAAATCATCCTCTACATTGCCATCAGTGGCTCGCACACAAACACCATAGTTACACGTCTGCATTCCTTCATTCCATGTTTTTGTGTTAAATTTATATCCATTTACAATATAAGTATTCCATGATGTAACCCATCTGTTAGGCTCCCATGCCAAATTTGTCAACAATGGATTTTGAACATTGTTTTCTGGATCCAGTACCTAAACAATCAAATATTATATTATTCTTATACATGCTATATATTTAAGGAGATAAAATGTATGCTTCAAAAAATGAAGATGCTTAACCTACATATTTACTGAACCACGTAGCAAAGTGAGAAGTAATTTCTCGATCAACCTGATCGTTTGAAATGTCAGGTTGGAGATCCCTTAGAAAATTGTCGTACATCCTACATTTGGGAGATTAACAGCAGGACGATTAATAATCATAAATGTCAATTGAACTTATTAAAGACGTTGTAGAAACTTACTCTAAATATGGCGCCACCTCTTCACAATTTTGAAGGATATACAGATGAGCAGCATTAATGTCACGCTGCTCCAAGAAATATCCTTTTGATTCTCCATTAAATCTGCCCGGATAGTTGAATATTGGTATAGGAGGACTAGTTGAACATCCTTCGCCCGAATCAACGTTTCTAGGCATCCTTGTCCTTCTCGTGTTAACTTCGTCCGGATAGTAATAAGAGGCAAAAGTGGAAGTCTCCTCTACTAAGTATGCTTCACAAATGGAACCCTCCACTCGTGCCTTGTTCTTGACTTTGTGTTTAAGGGAGTGCAGGAACCTATTACAGAGGGACACATACAAATAATTACTAGTTTTAGGGAAAGCTAAACTACGCTCTCGTGTTCGTGAATTTCATATGTATTAAGTAAAATATTCGATGTTGTTTACCTCTCAAATGGATACATCCAGCGGTATTTGACTGGGCCACCAACTCTTGCTTCGTAAGGTAGATGAACTGGCAGGTGTTCCATGGAATCAAAGAAACTCGGTGGGAAGATTTGCTCCAGCTTACATAACAAAACGGGTATCTTGACTTCCATATCCTTCAATTGATTCACATTTAGTGTTGTCGATGTAAGCTCCCTGAAAAAGTGGCTAAGCTCAACAAGTGGGTTCCAAATTTGCTTCGGTAATGTGTCGAACGCAATTGGAAGCAACCGTTGCATGAACATGTGGCAATCATGACTCTTCATTCCATGTAACTTTGCTTCCTTAATGTCAACACATCTACCCAGATTGGAAGCATACCCATCTGGTAACTTTAGTTCTTTAACCCACTTACAGACGGCCAATTTTTGTGCTTTGTTTAGTGTATAACTTGCCTTCGGTTTGATAAGTCTGCCACGACCACCGTCTTGCAACTCAAGCTCCTTCCGATTACAAATGTCAGCCAGGTCCAATCGGGCTTTATTTGTATCCTTTGTCCTCCCCTTGATGTCCATCACAGTGTCAAACACATTCAAAAACACATTCCTCTCAGTATGCATGACATACCGATCCGCACCACAAAATCGACAACATGTTATCTTTCCGCTGAATCATCCTTATAGTACAACATACATCCATTCGAGCAACAATCAATTTTCAAACACCCCAGACCCAAATTTTCCACGGACTTCTTAGCATGATAAAACTTGTAGGCATCCGATTGCCTTCTAGCAACGCCTTGGACACTGACCTGGTGAGGCGATTAAAACAGCCTTCTTGCATATTGTAGTCAGATTTGATACTCAACCATTCCATGCACATCGACAACTCCGTGTACTCCCGACATCCTTCCCACAATAGAGATCGTGCAGCACTCAACATATCATAGAATCTTTGAGCTTCGGGATTCAGATTCTCCTCTATGTATTGGGAACCCATTCCACCATCTTCTCCCCCATCTTCTTCTAGTACAACACCAACCGATGGTCCAGCATGATCCATTATCATCTGCTCGTATGGATTCAATTCTTCCCTCCCGTCACCACTTCCATAGTACGAACCTTCAGCCACAATCGGGTTTAAGTCAGGCAACGTCTCACCATGGTTACTCCACCAATAGTAATCAGGCATGAAACCCTTCTCATAAAGATCGGCTACAAATCCATCCACGCTTTTGAAAGATTGACACTTGCATCTTTTGCAAGGACACCTCAATTGATCACCGCCCATCCGTATAAATCTCTCCTGGCTAACAACAAACTCTATAAACTCACCCACTCCAACTCTATACTCTTCCCTAAGACGTTTATTCCGATCCAACCTACGATACATCCATTTCCGATTCTCCAGAATATCCATTGCTGACAATTAAATAGCCTGACCAATCCTACAATAACACTTATATATTACGGTGCATTCCAATAACTCCATCAATCTCATTCTTATGACAAGGTATGAACCTATCCCATTCGAGAAGAAACCTTTGCCACACTCGGCTACTAATAGTTATTCCCATATTCAAATACCTTATACTTGACAAAATTTCAGCAGCATTTCCCATCGGTCTCCAAGTTACACGACTCGAGCACGGTCAGAATCACCGCGATCAAGTATGCACCAGGAGAACAAAAGGAAATGCATCAGACCGAGATTTCAACAAGTATATAAGGCATTTGAACATTGAAATGACTATTGTACGAGTGTGAAAAAGGTTTTTTCCCAAACTGTCCCACTTGGACAATTCAAGATTCAATACAATGAGCATGCATACCTTGATAAGTTACGCATGCTCATTAATATTGAATCTCAAATAGGAAACTAAGACTTTCGTAAAACAGAAAATAAAACCATTAACCTATAAATATTGCAACATTGTTGAGCTTATATAAATTGCAGCATAAATCAATACAAACTTAAATTAAATATTGTAGCAAACATCCTATTGAGCTCCGCTCTCCACTAACAAGTAGCAGTTAATTGTCAAACACATGCATAATTTCTAAATTATCAGCACACAACCAGCATCCCGCCTTTCGGACAGGATCACATCCTATTGAGCTCCGCTCTCCACTAACAAACAACACATATTGACAAACACATGCACAAACATTAAATTATCAGCATACAATCAGACAAGATCACATCTTATTGAGCTCCGCTCTCCACTAACAAACAACACATATTGACAAACACATGCATAAACATTAAATTATCAGCATACAATCAGACAAGATCACATCCTATTGAGCTCAGCTCTCCTCTACCAAACAAGACGATAATTCACATAATACATTACACTGAGTGTTCAGAGAACTGACCTGAGAGAGAAAACACAAACGAGCAAGGATAAGGGGAGGAGCCGGAGCCAACAGAGAGTAGAAGAATATGACAACAAGGACCTATCTTGCATAAATGAAATTATTCATTTCAAATCAAATCACTATTCTATATATACAGAATCCAGTACAACTATTCATTGTTTCTTTCTCGAAATATTCTCCTCATATTAAATTAATGACTTCTTTCATTTCAATATGCAAGGAGAATGTAAAACTATCAAATTAATGAGTTTCACTGTCCATTCCAACTTTCCAATTTTGTCTTTCGCTACAAAAGATGTCTTATCCTACTCCTTATTACTCTTCCTCGTGTTAATAAAATTTCATCTCTATTCAGAAGTAAACTATGGGTAATTGGGTATGACAATAGATATGTGAATCAGTCTCTTGTAGGTTGTGAATTAGTAATGCAATAATTCTTGTGCACAAAAAGCACTGATTTATGGATAAAGGCGTGGACCCATGTATGATAACTTCACAGACAAGTTATGTCATCTAGGTCTTGAATAATCTCTCTAACGGTTTAATAGAATGTTAGTATTGGGATCTATAACAATCAATATGTTATACCACATATCTGCTATATCATCGCCCTATTTATGATATTTTATGTATCCCACCTTATCCGTGGTTGTTAAACTATCGAGTTAACTCTTAAAGTCTAAGAAGTTTACAGTCCTATGTTACAAAAATGAGTTAACTCACATATAAACTCTCTTTTTGGTAAACTCGTACGAGTTCAAGTAAACTTTGATAAAATTGGCAAAATCTTGATTTTACTAGCGAGTTTACAAGTCTACAATTTTACATTAAGCCTTAAAATGTAAATTTCTGTTCAATATTGTTGGTTAATATATTTGCATTACCTATATGTTGCAATATATATTGAATTTATAAAGTTAATTTTACTTTTTCAGTATTATTTCTGCTCTGTTTTATTCCGCTAAGAAATAAAGCAACTATTTGACTAAATACTATGTGACAATTAGGTCAAATTAGCACTTGTTTTTTAAAATGTTTTCACTTTAGGGAGTTATGTTTTTCTGAATTTATGGACGATCTTACCTAGTAATAATGGAGTATCATACTTTATTATTGTGGTTTGCTACTTTGGTATATTATGGAGTTGAAATATTGAATTATTGTTGTGCTAGTTTGTTTTGTATTATGTGTAAATGTCATTTGTAGTTTTTTTTAATATTAGGTAAACTCTTACAAGTTTACAAGTCGAGTCTCTCATCAAGCTTCGAGAGTTTAAATAGACTCTCGAGTTTGACAACTTGGACCCGATCCCCAGATAAAAAGACTATCTCCATCTCGAAACTTTAAGTCCTTGCATCCTATCCTTCTCCTTTTTATATTTTCATTCTCCTTGATAGATAATTCATTCACTAATCTCTGCAATTTAAATCTACAAATCCCTCAGAGATAACAAACATTTATTAAGGAAAAAAATTATAAGTGACTAAAATATCTGAATTGAATTCCAATTATGGAACTGTAATGCGAAATTTTTTCCACCATACTAGCAAGCCCACAAGCCCTATATCAATGGGGCAAACTTATATTATGGGGTGAGGACCATGAGTGGCCTATGGTCGATCGGATTACAGACCATGATTCAACTGAACGAGTGGAACAAACAACTATGCATCCTCAATAACTAGTCCGGTAAAGGATAGAGGAAAAGAAAGGGTGTGGCACGCTTGTTTATGATAGCCTACCCTCCAAAAACACACAATACCTAATAGATGATACTTTTGGGATACAACAATAGCGAAATATTCCAAGTAGAAATAGCCTAAATACAAGTTCAAATTCATCATACCATAGCTGTGAAGTTCTAGTGTGGAAACAAGGATATTATCATCATAAATGATGGCCAGAAATTCACAGGTTCCACCCCATCAGAAGAATATGTTAAATAGTTAGCCCCCAGTTACAAACACAATGTTCCTTATATGAAACTTTTGTTGCTAACCCAAATATGAGAGTTGAGAAATCGATGGAAACAAAGAAAAAGAAAATGCAGGCATTGGTCCATAAATGGTAGTGAGACAGAGAGAGATGCGAGAGAAACAGAGACAGAGAGAGAGATGGAGTAGAGGAGAGCTTACCTGAGCAGAGGGGATGATGGTGGTGACAGGAGGTGGTTTGTGGTGGCCGGAGTGCGCGGCTAGGAAGAGAGAAACAGTGAGACAGAGAGAGATATATGCGAGAGAAACAGAGACAGAGAGATGGAGTAGAGGAGAGCTTACCTGAGCAGAGGGGAGATGACGGTGGTGACCGGAGGTGTCTTGGGGTGTTGAGGTGGCCGGAGCGCGTGCCGTAGAAGAGAGAAACAGTGGGTGGGAGAGAGAAACGTGACGGAAAAAATGAGGAAGACGGAGGTTCTGCCGAATTTAGGGATTTCAGTTTTAGCGACCGAATTAATTCGGTCGCTAATATGGTTAGTCTTAATTTGAATTTGTAATTGTAGCGACCGATTTAAATTTCGGTCGCTAACATGCGCAATTTTATTTTTTAAACGCGCCTTTTAGCGACCGAATTAATATCGGTCGCAAATATAATTAAAGTTTAAAGCATGAATTCATAAATTTAGCGACGGATTTCTAAATCGGTCGTTAATATAAACACAGTTTGACCGTTGCATTTTATTCGGTCGCCATTTCGGTCGCTAACAATTCATAAATTTCTGACTTTTACTTTCCTTTGTTTAGCGACCGATGTAGCGGCCGATATCTCTGCTACGCTCTATTTCGGTCGCTATTTCGGTCGCAGATTCAACTCTAACCAGTGTTTCATGTAGATCCTACAATCGGTCGCTATTTCGGTCGCAAAAAGGAACCTAAAAATTCTGTCACTATTTTCGGTCGTTAAATGACCTTTTTTTGTAGTGGTTGCACCATCATTTTTTAAACCGAAAAGCATTACTCGGTAGCAGTAGTTTGCCCCATTAGTCATAAATGTCGTTTTTTCTTCATCGGGTGGATACATCCTTATCTGGTTATAACCTGAATATGCGTCCAAGAAGGACAAAACTTTGTACCCTAAAGCTCCGTCTACCAATCTATCAATGTTGGGAAGAGGATAAGAATCCTTTGGACACGCTTTGTTGAGATCGGTGTAGTCGGTGCACATTCTCCACTTACCATTGGCCTTTGGACACGTTTTTTTCTTTTTCTCTGAGCTACAAGCTTGGTTTCGGGACATATAGATAGCTTATGGCACATAAAATTGGGGTCTATGCCAGGTATATCCGATGTCTTCCAAGTAAACAAATCGACATTCTTTTTTAAAACCGCTTGAATCTGTTGTTTGAGCGAGGGGTCGAGCTGACTGCCGACCTTGGTGCACTATTCTGCTTGGGCTCCCAATTGGAACTTCTTTAAAGACTCTGTGGGTTCGACTTTGGACTCGTACATATCCATCCTTGGGCCTAGTTCAAACATGCTGACCGAGCTCGCTAAGGTAACCGAACTGACCGAGCTTACCACTTCCGCTTTATCATCTTCGGCAGACTATCCACATAGCATTGCCTGGCCATCCTTTGGTCAGCTCGGACAGTGACTATATCTCCAGACTCGACTGGGAATTTCATTATGAGGTGTGGGGTAGAGACAATCGCTCCGAGTTCATTCAACATCGGTCTTCCAATAAGGATGTTGTACGACGTGCTGGCATCCACAATAACATATTTGACTGATACGGCCCGGGAGAATTTTCCATCTCCAAACATTGTTAAAAGGTCTATATAACCTCGGGTTTTTACTTGCTCTCCGGCGATCCCTACTAGCTTGTCTTCCTACTCTTTCATCAGCTTTTCTGGAATTCTTAGTTTCTTTAAGGTCGCCAGGTATAAAATATCAGCCAAGCTTCCCTGATCAACAAGTGTTCATTTCACCGAGAAGTTGGCTAATGCGACTGTTATCACCATTGGGTCGTCTTGATTTGGATCCAGCCCTTGGAAGTCATCATTTGAGAAAGTTATTGGAGCTCTTGTCCTTGTAGGTTTTCCAGACAACGTGTTTACAGATCGGATGGCTTTTACATGACGTCGTCGAGATGAACTTGTTGTTCCTCCACCTACAAATCCTCCTGAGATTGTATTGATGATCCCTCTGACTCCTCCTTCTGTTTCTTCATTAGGAGCCCTCTGATTGTTCACCCGATCTCCGTTCTGATTATTCCCTTGCAGGTTTGCATTTCGGTTACGATTGTCATAACCGCGTCTCCCTCGTTGTCGACCAGCTCGTCCGCTTCCATTATCATCTTGGCGAACAAACTGGTCAAGATGACCTGCCTGTATCAAGTCCTCAATTTTTTCCTGGGCCGTTTTACAGTCTTCAGTGGAGTGACCATAGTTTTTATGCCATTTGCACTATTTACTTCTGTCTACATTGGCCGAAGTTTTAGACGGTCGAGGTAAGGTGAGTAACTCGGCATTGCACACCTCCTGGAGAATGGTTGCCCGAGATCGGTTTAGCGGTGTATAGGACTGGTACCTGGGTTGCCTCTCCGAGAATCCCCTTTCATTGGTCTTTTGGGCCCTTTATGGATTAGCCCCCCTATCTCTTTCTTTGCTCGGAACCGAGCTCTTATCTTCAAAACGTCTTTCACTCCTTTTGGATTCTACCATCTCTTCCGAGTTCATGAAATCTGTGGCTTTTTCCTGCAACTCTTCAAAATCTCTCGGTGGTTTTCGAGATCAATACTCAAAGAATGGACCCGGCTTCAAATCGCCCATGACGGTATGTAGACAAAGTTTCGAGCTCATATTGGGAATTAAAATTTGTTTGGCACTAAAACGAGCCATATAACCTCCAAGTGATTCATTATTTTCTTGTTTAAAATTCACCAGCGAGACCGAGTGCCTTTTATGCTTTCGGCTCGCTGCGAATTATGCAGTGAACTTAGTTACAAGCACATCAAAGGAATCAATTGACCGAGGTGGAAGATTCATAAGCCAGGTTAAGGCAGGGCCTTGTAAAGTAGTTGGAAAATTTTTGCACATGATGGCTTCCGAATCGGTCACCAAGTAAACAGAAGAAATAAAGGATTCTACGTGCTCGGTTGGGTCAGTGGTGCCATTGAATTTATCAATGTTAGGAGGCTTAAAATGTCTAGGCACGATTACCTCATCGATTTCATTCGTGAACAGCAACCTCGGTCGTCGGTCTGTTACCCTTTTCTTTCTGGACAGTCCTTTCTGCACGAGATTTAACTCCCGAACCCTCTGGGCGAGATTTGGTCTTGGATGGTCGGATCGTATCATTATGAGAAGGTACGTACGATGGATCCTTTTGGCTACCCTCGGGTGAGGATTGCTCTTCCTCGGAAGGCATCACTGATCTTTCTCTTTTCCGAGCTCTTAACAGCCTTTGATTCTGAGCACGTATCTCCTCGTTCTCCTTACGCAACTGCCTTAACTGTGCCATAACCTCTCCCAGGTGAGGATTATCTTCATTGATGGGAGGGGGCGGGGGATTATCACGGTTCTGGCTCGTGTTTGAAGCCTCATGATCTACATGGTTCGTGTTGTTCGCCCCTCCCCTTGGCCCATTCCGTGTAGTCACCATCAAGCTTTCTTATGGAACTGGGGAAAGTTTTTCCTCGGCCCCACAGTGGGCGCCAAATGTTCCTACCGAGATCCGACTTGCTGGAATCTCGTCGTAGAACATCTAACCAATAATGAACACCGGGGTTGTTTTAGATTATGGCTTGACAGAATATTGTATTCCGGTCCTACGTATCCCAATGGGAATCAAAGCTAGACGTAGTTCTCAGTTCAACCCTTGGTCATACAGTGATCTCAATCCCCTAATCTTGTATCTGATGAAAACAGCGAGCAAGGACTCTTCAATAGTCTCTTGGTTGAGCTAGTTTCTCTAATACGCTTAAGGGAGATTCACCTGGGTTAGTGAAAAGTGAGTCTCTCTTTTGGGTTCTCCTCCTTTTATAATAGGATCCCCATATCTTTAAGAGATCTGGATTTATCTCCTTTTATCTCTTAAATCTTATTTGAGATATAATTTCCTTAATTTGAGGGATTTTATCTCTTCTAACCGGATAAGGTTATTTGAGATAATATCAGGATTATTAAAGATAATATCAATATCTTATCCTTCCCATCTTTATTGGATCTGGTATCCAAGCTCAGTGGTCGTGTTTTATGCCTCGGTCAGTACACAAGTCCCCCCAAGCTTTGAGCTAGTAGAAGCGTAAAAGTTTTCATGACAGTAGCCGAGCTTGGCCTTTAAAAACCTTATTTGGAGAATTCAAGGTTTATGGTGTAGGTTCTCTTCCCCTTTTTACCATAGTCTTAATGACCTTAGAAACTTGGTCTCTTTAGCCTTTCAAGTTTGGCAAGGTAAGTGGTCGAGCTTGACACTTCGGTCTATATATATCTTTTACATAGGTGAACACCTTGGGTGACTGAGCTTCACTCTTCGAGTTGGAGAGCTTTACACCTCGGCCCATATACAAGCCCCCCAAGCTTTGAGCTTTCAGAAAGCGTGGAAGCTTCTTTGAAGGAGCCGAGCCTAGCCGAGACGTGGGCAGTTGTTTTGGATCTGGGCTGTGACCAAAGTTTCGTAGCTCCCGAAATGAAAAGAGATGTTGCCTTTGTTATTAAGATAAGGCTAGTTTGCGATGCGTGGCCTCTGTGGCATTGCTTCCGAGGCTTGCTCTTTGGTTGCGTGATTGAAGCTGTTAGCTTGGTGCAGCGTTTATTCCGATGTCTTTGCCACGTGTGACTCCTTCATTAGTGAACCGAATTTATGCAGACTTGAAGAGACGTTCCCTTTCTTCACACGACGTCTGTCATTATTACTTTCAAAAGTAATGTTAAGACTTATTTTCTTTCGAAGCATCGAGGTCTCTATAAGTTGGGGAGAAGTTTGCTTAGGAGCTCATTTTGCCTCTTCCTTGCTCAAACCTTTCTTCAAGCTCTTCTCCTTCAAGCTTCTGCATTTCTTTTTCTGTTCCAGGTACGTCATCGTTATTTCCCTTCATTCTTTATTTCTTCCATGGAAACTTCATTCGAGGTATCCCAGCCTCTTCTGGGGTTCAGATCATAGAGCCTGAAATCAATCAGATTGGGGGCTCTCCTCATCATTCCCCATTTCCCTCTCATTGTGATGGAGGTGCCAAGGGTTCTTCTTCTTCTTCTTCTTCTTCTTCTTCTTCTTCTTCTTCTTCTTCTTCTGACGGGAGTAGCTCTGCTACTCCTGACGCTACCGTTGCCCATAAGTGCCGTAAGCGTGCTTCTAGGATGCCCAGGGTTCCTTACCTGGATATTACCATTCCTGGGTATTTCTGGGTAAAACCCGATGTTGGGGCATTTTATTCTAATTTCAGAACTCTTGATTCCCTTAAAGCCATCAAGGCCAAAGTTACTGCTTTCGATGGTGCTGTAGAATGCTTTCCCTGTTCAGATAATGAACATGTGTTTCTTCAAGCATCTCCTTCTGAACTAGCTTTCACCTACGTATATAAGACTTTGTTTGACCAGATTGGTGTCACCATCCCCTTTACCCCCTTTGAGTGTGAGGTTCTAAAAATTATGAACGTTGTTCCTACCCAATTACACCCATATAGCTGGGCTTTTCTGAAAGCCTTTCAAATTCTTTGTCGCCAAATAGGGATGGTGGCCACCGTGTCCAAATTTCTCTATTTTACAAGGTCAGGTTCGGAGACCGAGTTGGGTGGATCTCGCTAAGTGAGGTTGAGAAAATGGGTATCATCAGACTCTACAAGAGCTCCTACAAATTCTTCACGTCAGACTTTTTCAAATTCTGACCTACTGAGGGGAATGAGTCTGTCTTTTTCGCTCAGTCGGAATTTCCAAATTTCCTCTCTACTGGCAACCCCATCCTTCTAAGTTTTCTATTTTTGACCTCGGCTGTATGACAACTCAAGACAGAATTGATGTTGAGATTCTGAAGCTTTTTCCTCGGCCACTGCCCTATGGAAGACTTTTAAAACTTCTCGTCTCTTCCACTCGGCAAGCCGATTTTGGTTGTAAGTAGCTTTTATTTCAAAGGTTTTTATTTTACCTGTTTTTGTTGTATTCACTATATTTTGACTAATCTCCTTCTTGCAGTGATAATGGGAAAATTCAATTACAAGGCTCCGCTGAAGAAATCGGCTCCTCAAGATGGGGGCACCTCAATTCCGACTTCCGATGCCAAAGGGAAGAAGAAGAAGAAGGTTGTTGAGAGCTCTGACCCCGATGCTCGTCTTTCTAAGCGGTCTCGGGCCGACATTCAACCAGTGGAGGAGGAGTGCTTCTCCGTTTCCTCCTACTTATGATGACCCCACTATCGAGAAGAGGACTGGAGGGGCACCTCATGTGACCGACCTGACAGTGGACGCTAAGTGGTATAATGGCCACTGTAACCCAGGGATCAGCTCGCTCTGGCGTGATGATTTCAACCCCGGCCCACTTACTGATGGTCAAGTGCTGAAGCCCTCTGATGCTCGACTTTTTCTGGAGCATGGGCCTAATGCTAGTATGGAGGTCGCCACTGCTTATGCCCTCCGAATCTCGTCCATCACTCGCTTCTGGAGTCAAGAACTATAAAAAACTGTGAAGAAGATGGAGTTGATGAGGGCTGAAGTGGCTCGTTCCTCGAGGTTGAGGGACGAGTTGGCTCAAGCTGTGGCCAAGTGTGAGGAGCAGGCTCACACTGTTGGCCAACTGAAGACTCAACAGGCTGAGCTTCGAAAAAGCAAGACTTCCTTTCAGTCCGAGCTGGAGAAGGAGAAGAAAGAGAAGGCCGGACTTCAGAAATTCGTTGAAGACTCTTAAGTTTCCTTTGCTCACCTGCAATGGGCTTTGGAGGCTAAGAGGGAGACTAACCGCAAGCTTCAAACCGATATGAGTGAAGCTGAAGCCACCATAATGAAGGAGCACATCAACGGCTTTTCCCGAGCGGTGAAGCAGCTTAAACGCTTCAACCCGAATGTTGACTTCTCCCTTGCTGATGTGGACAAGGAATTCAATAAAGATGGAATTCTAGTTCCTTTGTCCGAGCTTGAGGATGATGAAACGGCTTTAACTGATCCATCTTTTGTTGTTCCTCCGAGTGCTGAAAATGACCCGAACTCTACACCAGTTTCTCATGGGGATTCCCATGAGCAACCTAGAAAAATAATCTCTTTGTATTTTGTTTTAAGGGCAATGCCCTTTTCATTCTGAACCTTTTGTACTCTTGGGCATTCCCCCTTTAATGGAATTACATGTTAGTTTCTAGATCATGACTTGCTTTTTATTTTTCAAACTTAGAAAATTTTCTAAGTTTTTTATGTTCATGCCTCGTTTTTTCATGTCGGCTTTTGGAGCTCAAGCTTGTAACTTTCTTTT
Source organism: Sophora flavescens (assembly GCA_030762895.1). Taxonomy (NCBI): domain Eukaryota; kingdom Viridiplantae; phylum Streptophyta; class Magnoliopsida; order Fabales; family Fabaceae; genus Sophora; species Sophora flavescens. Next base: position 33,531,908 of record CM061068.1, read on the forward strand.
ATATTTTGCGTTTTACCCGACTTACTCGAGTTTTTGGAGCTCGGATTACCATTTAGGTTTTAAATAGCCTTGGGCATTGTTTACCTCTTTAGGTCCGGCATTTCGACTTCAACTTGGTCGATTTTAGTTCGGTCAACCTTTTTAGGTTCTTAGTTTTTACCTCTTTAGGTCCGGCATTTCGACTTTAAATCGGTAGATTTTAGCTCGTTCAACGTTTTTAGGCTTTTAACTACCTTTAGATTTTTTTTACCTTTTTAGGCTCGGCATTTTGACCTCGGTTCGGTCAATTTTAGCTCGGTCAATATTTTTAGGTTCTTAGTTTTTACCTCTTTAGGTCCGGTATTTCGACTTCAACTCGATCGATTTTAGCTCGGTCAACCTTTTTAGGCTTTTAACTACCTTTAGATGTTGTTTACCTTTTTAGGCTCGGCATTTCGACCTCGATTCAGTCGATTTTAGCTTGGTCAACCTTTTTAGGTTTTTAGTTTTTGCTTCTTTAGGTCCGGCATTTCGACTTCAACTCGATCGATTTTAGCTCGGTCAACCTTTTTAGGCTTTTAACTACCTTTAGATGTTGTTTACCTTTTTAGGCTCGGTATTTCGACCTCGGTTCGGTCGACTTTAGCTCGGTCAACCTTTTTAGGTTCTAAGTTTTTGCCTCTTTAGGTCCAGCATTTTGACTTCAACTCGATCGATTTTATCTCGGTCAACCTTTTTAGGCTTTTAACTACCTTTAGATGTTATTTACCTTTTTAGGCTCGACATTTCGGTCAATTTTAGCTCGGTCAACCTTTTTAGGTTCTTAGTTTTTGCCTCTTTAGGTCCGGCATTTCCACTTCAACTCGATCGATTTTAGCTCGGTCAACCTTTTTAGGCTTTTGACTACATTTAGATGTTGTTTACCTTTTTAGGCTCGGCATTTCAACCTTAGTTCGGTCAATTTTAGCTCGATCAACCTTTTTAGGTTCTTTAGTTTTTGATTGTGAACACCTAATTTTGTCCGGTTCCTTTTAACAAGATAACTTAAACAAATCAATACATCTAGTTTCTAATTAAAAAATAATAATAATAAAAATAAAATAAATAAATAGATAGAATTTTTCAGATATCTCTTTCCATTTTTCCTTCCCAACAAACACAACCTCCACTATGGTCTTCCCCCATCAGTTTTATTTTCTAACCAGCATGCTCCCAAGCATTCTTGAATGAAGCAACACTCAGATGGGGGCTGCTCAAGGATGCCAGTGCAACTGACAAAATCTCCCCCCAAAGCTCAAGTAATCAATCTCCATTTTTAGTTAATTTTCAGAGCTTGGGAAGTAGTTTATGCCTAGATCAGAGAAAAGAGACATAGAAATGGGAATTGAAAGGGACCTGAGCATGGTAACCTCTGCAACACTCAAGCTTACAAGGTCCCAATGACATTGAGAAGAGTTCATCTTCTTCTATAAAAAAGACCCAACAAAAACAACAAAGGGGGGGAGGACAGCAAAAAATACTCTCTAATACCAAAGAAGAAAAGATCGAAAAAATACCTCTTCCTTTCTTTCTTTCGTTCTTTGTTTCTCCTTCTCCCTCCCTGCATCATCTCCTTCCTCTCATTCTTCATCTTCTTCAACAAAACCAGCAACAACAAAAAAAAAACAGAAAAGAGCCACACCCACACCACTCTCTTTCTTCCTCTCACCATAAGCTTCATCGTCCTCCTCCCTCTCTCAAATCCAGCGCCACCCCCAGACACCATCACCATCCCTGCTGCGAGCTCCGCTCCTTCTCCCTTGCTACGTCAGCCGCGCCACCGCCCTCCACACCTTGACCGCCGGCCACCGCACGACGAAGGGAGGACCATATCACCGTGACACCAAGCTAGATCTGTCAGCACCACGGCTTCACGAGATCCGCCACACTCAAAACCGGATTTGCCACTGAGAGCCACACGCGAACCGCCACCGCCCCTGCTTCTCCTCCATCCTCCGTGCCTCCGTCGCGTCTGGACCGGACCAGCACCGTCCGACCGTTCTCCACCGCGTCGGACGCCTCAGCCGCCGCTACGCCTCTTGCTCCTCTGTCTTCTGCGTTTCGTTTCAATGGTGAGGGGGGTAAGGTCTCGTTCTTTTCTTTCTCTCATTTGGTTGCTCCCCTTTTCTTATCTTGTTTTGACCGTGGGTTTTGGGCCAGCTGCCAGTCTTTTGTTCCTCTTTTATGTAGGAAATATATTTGATAATAAAAAACTGAAGTTGGGTCTATTTCTTGCTTTGGGCCCAATCATATGAAAAAGGAGAGGGTTCTAACTCATCTTGTTTCTAAAAAATAGCATGAACCAAAATAGTTAATAAATTTTTTTCAATCCCTCGTTTCAAATAAAAATCTCCTTTTGGGTTCACGCAACAATCTATGACGTTGATGTATGATATTTCATCCTCAAGTGTCCTATGAATTGCAAGGGTTCATCGTATAGCTCCGCTATCTTTAACCCCGTGCAAGGGAGAATTCCTTTCGTATAAAATAATAAATGTTTTCAACTTACTCTATTTAACAAATTTCATTCATTTTTAAAAAATAAAATCTTCTTAATTCACGCAACAATCTGCGACGTTGATGTATGATTTTTCATCCTCAAGTTACGTATGCATTATAGGGGGTTTATCGTATAGCACTGCTATCTTGGACCCCGTGCAAGAGTGAATTTATTTCAAAATAAAAACTCTTTTAAAAAAAATCATTTCCTAAAGAACTATGTGGCTTTGAGTTTCCCATCGCACCCGGGAATACGTAGGAGCAAGATAAATCATCTTGTCAAGCCAAAACTAAATTTTCCTTTTTTTGTGTTTCTTTTTATGTTAAAATAATTAATAAAAAATATTTAAACTTTTCTATTTTTAGGGGTGCCCTATGGACTCATGTGCCATGTTCAACCTCATTTAGTTTTTTTTTCAAAAAAATTAAAATTATTAAAATTTAAAAATTTTAAAAACTAAAAAATTTTTAAAAAAAATTCTTTCTTGTAAATAATTTTGGGGGTAAAATAAATATTTAAAAGGTTATTAAAATGTTTTTTTTGCACAATTAACTTGAGGTACCGTTTTTAAACGGGCGATGTGGGGTGCTAATACCTTCCCTATTCGTAACCGACTCCCGGACTCATCTCTCTCTCTTTTTTAGATAAGTTTACCTTTAAATAATTGGGTTTTCTAAGATTTTCCCAATAAAAATTTTAGTGGCGACTCCTCTGTCTGTTTTTTATCCCTTTTTTGCGGCTCCCGGACGGGACGGTCGCAACAGCTGGCGACTCCACTGGGGACTTTTGAGAGTAAGGCCTATCATAGTTGGTTGTGCAAATTTTTTTAGACAGCTTTGAAAATATTTGTTTTACCCTTTTTGTTTTATTTCTTTTTTTATGCTTTCTTAACTGCTTTTGTATATTCTTGCAACCTTAGGGTAGATAACTTTTGTATTGGTGTTGTTTGTTCCTTTTTGCAGGTTTGGGGTAGTTTTGTTTTGGTAGGTTTTTGTGAAGGTTTGTATGCTCCCATCACACACATCACTATCACATGTCGCACACACTTTGGGCTCTATACCCGAGTCTTGGAATGCTGTAAGATTAGAAGGGGCTTCGGTGATGTTATTGTGATGCTTTTTAATCCCTGACAGTCACTGATTTTCCTGCTCGGATTGCTACCGGAACATGGACTGCCATATTGTGACCTTTTGGTCCCTGTGGTGAGGTTCATGGATTCGGGTCCTAATTTTTAGATGAGGGTAATCCGAGGACCATGTTTAGGAGTCTAGATCTATCCCGGAAGTCATGCACCTAAAATTCCATCAGTAGCCTACCAAACTAGGGTCTTGACCTTAGAAATCCAAACTTTAGGATATGACCCATGTAGGACAAAAGGGAGCACATTCCACCTTTTTCTGCAACATGAATAATCACATGCATCATAATGATTTTATGCGTGCATTCCACAGCTGATTTTATGCATGCATTCCACAGACGCCTTCATATGCCATTCATTCATGCATCCTGTTACATTCATTATTATTCATGGCATGCTCGTGAATGTAGTACTTTAAGTCATGCATTGTTAATATGTCATTCATGCATTTTGTTACACTCTCATGCATAAGTAAATTTGCCACCCAAATGTTATTAACAAATTAAAATTTCCCTCCACAGATAATTTCGTTTGAGATAACACCTTTGATTACAAGAGATGGGAAAGGTCAGGCACACTAGCGATGCTCCCACCACCAAGAGCTCCAGGGTGATAATGAACCCATTAGGGAATTTGAAAGAGTTGAGCCAATCTTTGCCTCAAGAACGTCGAAGAAGCTTCGCCAAGAAGTATGGAGGGATCTTGGACTTAATTTTCATACCGGTTGAGACTACTGCTTTGAGTGCTTTGTGTCGGTATTGGAACCCCCACCTCAGATGTTTTGAATTGCCAAACATGGACATTACTCCCACCATCGAAGAATATGCTTGCCTGTTAAGGTTGCCAATGCAGAAAAACCCCATCGTGTACTTTCACTTGGGGCAATACTTGACCACTACAAGCATAGCAGGGCTACTGGGGCTTCCTGAAAATGATGTGAAGTTGACCGGGCACTCTAACTCGCGAGGGCTAACCCGAACTCTTCTTGAAAATCATTTGAAGAAACTAATGGATCGGCAAGATTGGGAAACCTTTGAGAGGGTATTGGCGCTAACAATATATAGGTTGGTTCTATTTTCATCAGCGCTAGACATGATAGATCAAGCGGCAATGGATGTATTTTTCACAGTAGAAAGAAAGAAAAACCCCGTGCCGGTAGTGTTAGCCGAAACGCTTTTGACTCTAGAATTTTGCCAGCGGAATCCAAAGGGGGAGCTCCGATGTTGTGCACAATTGCTCTATGTGTGGGCCATGACTCACATGTATGCAAAAGGTCATATCACCCACCATTCAGATCCACTAAGAGGCTTCCATAACATCCCTATAGGACACCTAAATGAAGAAGAATGGAAGAGCGAGTTTGACAAACTGGAAAGGGACTCTTTTAGGTGGGTATGCCCATGGTACGAAGGTCAACAAGGGCAAGATATCATTTATAGTTGTGGTGACTATCCCAATTTTCCTTTGATGGGTACAAGAGGGTGCATATCCTACACACCCTCCATAGTCTTACGACAGCTTTGTTGGACACAAACCGTGTCAAGAGAAGAACAACTCGGTGGATGCTGTTTCCGGTACGAGGATGGAGAGAATACCAAGTTGTTGGCAAAATCAGTTAGAAATGCATGGAAAGATGTGAAGATGGCAGGGAGAGCACAATTGGGCCGACCAATCCTAATCATTGTCTGTGAATATGAAGCATGGAGAAAATCAAGGAAAGGTCCCGTCAACTTTCCGGCAGAAAGCATGAAAGATAAAGATCACTCCCCTTTGGTAGCTCAAATGACAGAACAACTAAAAGTTCTAGAAGCACAAATGAAGGAGATGGAACAACAAAAGCAAGATGTCGAGTTAAAAATAGCCATTGGGCAGAAGCATTGTGAGAAGTTAGCAAAGGAAAATGAACACTTAAAAGATTTGTGTGCAGATATCTCCACAAAGACAATGTCTTACCAAGCATCATGGCTAAGGTCCAGAATCTTGAAGGTAAATTATCATCCTTGACAACGAAGAGGCATCGGCTAAGAAAATAAAAGCGTCAGTTAGAAGAAAAAGTCATTCGGCAAGAAGGCATGAGAAAGTCATTGGAGGCGGAGGTCGATCGACAAAGGGGAGTCAATAGCAACTTACGGAAGCAAATTTGTGCACAAAGTAGGATGACTAATGAGTTGGTACAAAAGGTCAAAGAATTAAATATCCTAATGGTCAAAATCAAGGAGTCCGATTTGGGGTGGACCTCGGCAAAACATTATCATGATCACGTGGTTCAAGCAATGAATGTCGTGAAGTGGTGGAGAGAAGAAGCGTGAGAGCGAGGGATAGATATTGACATATGGAAAAAGAGATATGTGAGCATGAGTTTGGAGCTAAGGCGTTGCATTCAGAATTTTTTCCAAAGCTTTGAGAAGGCAGAACAACAAATCTGTGCGGACCCTATGCCGCGTCTCCCGTTTGAACTGGATGATTTTATGCAAATGTGTGGAGGGTTTGCTCGAGGACTAAAAAGAAAGAGACCGAAGCTGTTGACTTTAGGATGAAATGTTGTAACAACGTTGGAAAATTATGATTTGACAATGATGTAATCCCAATCTATGTGTTGCTTCTAATGAAATCTGTTCTTGCCTCTATGATTCCTTCGCACTCCAACTCTTACACTTAACTTGCGACGACACCTATCGTGGAGCATGGTCTCCCTTTAGTACGTTGTCAACTACATCTTTGCCTTATAGGATTCTTCCTTTTGTGCAAAGGGTAGGTCGAGATGTCTCCATTCAAAATTCACATTGCTAGTGTGTTTAAGACAACATATATTATGGTGTGATGTTTTTCCCCAGATTTGTTGTCAACTCCATTTCATCTTATGAGCACAATGCTCTCTGTGTGGGATGGAGGGACCATCTCTTGTCAGTCACAAGGTGTTAACTCAAGAAGAAAAAATAAAATGAATAATAACTCCATGGGTGGTTTTCACCAAAGCTTTTTCTTTTTTTCAAAATTCTTACTCTTTTTTCTGATTAAAACAGTGTGACTCTTTGAACAATTGCTCCGAGACACCCTTATCGTACTCGATCACAGGCAAGAGCCATGGCGGATGAACTAGAAGAAGTTCAAGAGATCAGGGATGAAGTTAGTCAAATCAAGGATCAGATGGCTAAGATGATGGAGATCCTACAAGAAATGTAGAGGGAGAAGAATACAGAGGAGAACCCTCCAGCCTCGAACGAAGGACAGCCAGCCACACCTCTCATCCCGTCGGGTTTTTCTCAGATTCCTATTCAAGGCTTCAACCAACCAGGGACCATGATGCCTCTCAACCAAACTCATTTTTCATTTGACCCGAACAATCCCCCATACGGTTTGCCTCGAGGGTTTGTACCACCAACAGCCCCCAGTCCACAAGATGACATTCAGAGCTCCGAATACATCACTCAGACACAAATCCCCACCCATAATGTCGAAATACCGCGAACACAAACTGTCAACCCTACAGATGGTAACACCCCGATAGTGACACCTTCTGTCAATCCAAGACCCCCACAATACACCCTACATTATGGACCCCAGGGGGCTCAAATGATGCCAAACTTCGGTTCCTCCTCCATGCCAAATTCATTTCCCCATAATATGTACGGAGAAACTCCGGTGAATCAGTCGGGAGGGAATTCCCAATCTAAAGAAAAGCTGGAAGTACTAGAGGAAAGATTGCGGGCCATTGAAGGGGCAAATAGTTATGGTCTTCGGGATGCCTCTGAACTTTGTCTGGTGCCAAATGTTGTAATTTCGCCAAAATTTAAGGTACCCCATTTTGACAAATATTGGGGAACCACTTGTCCCAAAAACCATTTGACCATGTATGTTAGGAAGATGGCGTCATATGCCCAAGATGATAAGCTCTTGATTCACTTCTTCCAAGACAGTTTAACTGGGGCAGCTTCAAATTGGTATACGCATCTCGAGCGGGCACACATCCGATCCTTCAAAGATCTAGCAGATGCATTCCTAAAGCAGTACAAGTACAATATTGACATGGCTCCCGATAGGATGCAACTCCAAAACATGTCAAAAAGGGACGTAGAGACTTTCAAAGAGTATGCACAATGATGGAGGGAACTGGCTGCTTAGGTGGAGGCTCCCTTAGCCGAGAAAGAAATCATAGCAATGTTCATCGATACACTCCAGTTGCCCTTCTATGATAGGATGATTGGGAGTGTGTCATCAAATTTTTCTGACATGGTCATCATCGGTGAGAGAATTGAAAGTGGAATGAGGAATGGCAAGATCATCGAGACTTCAGTAGGGAACGGCCCAAAGAGAGCTCCGTTTGTGAAAAACAAAGAGGGAGAAGCACATGCGGTAACCTTTGAACAGAAGAAACCGAACCAATGGAGACCGAACCAAACACCCGCCTTCCAAGCCCAATACGCCCCATATTACTGATAAGCCTCGGGCTTATCTAGTTTTATAACTAGTAAGACTGTGGTTTATGTGCTAATTATTCGAGTTCAATCTCGTTTTCGCCCAAATTGGCCTTGTTTTGTTCCTAAGTTAGACTTTGACTCGGTTTATGTATTTTTAGTAGTTTTTAGTCTATTTGGAGTAGAATTACGCTTTTTGTTTCTTTTTATGTTTCAGGATTAGAAGTGAAGCTCCTAGAGTCAAGAGAATGAAGAAAACGGTGGAAATTGCCATTCTGGAGATACTCGCCCCGCGAGAGGGAGCTCGCCTCGCGAGCCTGAAGACCAGCTGAGCAACAACAGTCATCCTTTCTGTCTCGCCTCGCGAGAGGCTGCTCGCCTCGCGAATCATGAAGACCCTGGAGCACAGAGACCATCACGGCCTAGCCGTGATGAAGGTAACGGCTGTGACAGACTAGGATTTGAAGACTCGCCACGCGAGAGTCCAATTTGAAAGCGTGCCATTTTTAATATTCGCCTCGCGAGCACGCGCAGATCCTGAATCCTATATATTGCTGTTTTAGGGCAGAATTGAGGAGCTTTTGGTTACCACTGTTTTGTAGCATTTAGGGATGAATCCTTGTGTTTCTGGAGCTGCGTCTCCTATTTTCTTTTTCTTATTTTACAATGGGGATTATGGCTGATTGCTTGTGTGTCTTCACGGGCATGAGGAACTAATCCCCTCGTCTAAGGGATCAATGAAACCACCCATGGCGGTGTAGAATTCGGTGTGATGTATGTTTCTCTCCCCTTTCTCAATTAGTGTTTTCCAATTCTGATTAGATTGCGTTGATCATATGCATGCGTGATTGACTAGTTAAACGTGTTGAGGCTTAGTAGGCAATTCTCGTTTTAGAACTTGAATTGGGAACATCGATCGACTATTGCACGAGAGTGAGTAGGAGATCGGTGCAACCTTATAGGAACCAGAATTAATAGAGTTTGATGATTAGGTTTATGAGACCTAGTAAGTAATTAATCCAACCGTTGAATACATCCTATTGAGCACGACAGTGGATATAGGAGAATTTGGGGGTCCTGGTTGACATTGTAATTGAACCTAGGGAAGAATCATCATCACTTGGGTACTATGCATGATTGGGTAGGTGGATTTGAGACCTTAGATATTTTAATTTCAGATTTTAATACCTTAGTTTTATTAGATTTGTTAATTGAATTGCAATCTTATTTTCTCTCTCTCAACTATTTGCTGTCACTTAACCAACTTATCGAATTTCTCGCGAATTAGTTGAATTGGTAGCCGAATCCTTGTGTTCAACCTCGGTAAATTCTTACCGTGTTTATTTTATTACTTGCGACGACCCGGTACACTTGCCGGTGACTCAACAAGTTTTTGGCGCAGTTGCCGGGGGTTGGCACAACCAATTTTCCTAATTTTTACGAAGTTTGATTAGTTGGTTAAGTTATTTTTATTTACTATTATTTCTCTCTACTTCTTTGATTCCACTTGGTCTTGCCTTGTTTTTGTATGCGGTGTACCCTCTCACAAGAGGACTTGCTATTTGATTCGGAGATCACCAAGACCGAGAAGCGCTTAAGGAAAGAAGCCAGAGAGCGAAAGAGGCTTGAAGCAATTGATCTTGAGGAGATGTCCCTCGGCGTTCTTTGACCAGGTCTCCAAAGTTCAACATTTCTTTTACGGGTTGAGGGGAGGCTATCAGATGAATTATGATGCCGCAGCTGGCGGTTCCTTTTCCTATTTATCAGCTGAGGATGGATGGGCATTATTGGAGAAAATGTCGTACAATAATTACAACCGTGGTAGGGAAACCTCAGGTGGAGTCAGTTCTGCAACAATAGAAGCCATTCTAGAGCAAAATAGATTGTTGAAGATGCAGAATGAGGCTTTGTCTGGGAACAAGAAGGTTAATGTGATACACGAGGGAATGCCTCCGGGTTGTGGAAATTGTAATAGAGATCATGACATTCAGAGCTGTCCGTTCAACTTCTCTCGAGAACATGTGGACTCATGCCACAATTTCTATGACAGTGTGCCCCAGAACAACTATCAGAGGAACAGTCAGAATCAGAATAGGGGTTATATGAGGAGAGACCATCCGGGTTTCGCTTGGAGTAATGCTAGTGGTGGTCTAGCCGGGCAACAACAACCTCAACAAACTTGGCAACAACAACCCCCACAGGGTCAGAGGCCTAACTATGGGATCCATCAGCATAATACTCAGCAGGCTCTTCCGGGGCCTAATCAGTTGTAAATAACAGATGGTGGAAGGCGACCTTGGGAGTTGGGTTTTGAGAAGACGAATGCGGCAATTGAGAAGTTGGCAATCTATACAGGCACATCATTAGAGAAGATGAATGCGACAGTTGACAAGTTGGCAACGCATACAGGGTCAACAATTCAGAATCTAGAGACGCAGATGGGTCAGCTCGCAACGCAACTAAATGAGCGTCTCCCAGGCACTTTCCTAGGTGATACCGAGAACAACCCTAAGAACCAATGCAATGCCATAACAACTAGAAGCGGTAGGGTGTTGGGATCTAACAGGGGTGCAACTAGTTCTCAAGAAATTGAAGACAAGGCCCCGGAGCAACCACATGTTGAGGAAGAGCAACCTGAGAAAGAGGAGTTGACAAGTGACAAGGCACCGGACCAAGTGGGGGAGATTTGCAAATGGCTAGTACAATACCCACATGAAGCATTGTTTGAGAAGAATATGGTTGGGGGGATGGATCGAAATGCAGATGATGTGGTAGTGGATTTCACCATGCTTGCCAAGAAACCTGAAATTGCTGCATTGGATAACTATGTTGGCCTGCATGCATGTGTGGACACTGGTAAGTTAGCCCCTCCCACTTGTCTGGCACACTTCCTCGATAAAACACCATTTGACCCGAGAGGAAGTGAGTTCATAATTGCAGAGGTCAATGGAGTTTTCACACACGTGCTAGGTGGAGTTGTGGAAAGAGTCGTATTGCTTCTGCAGTTGCCACTTCACAAACCATGGGATCCGGGTGGAGGATCTCACATGATGAGCATCTCTTGGCCCTTATGCCACAGGCTATGGGATCCAGGTGGATGCTTCTTAATAAGTCAAGCTGGTGACGTTAAAGAAGCGCTTATTGGGAGGCAACCCAAGCTAGGTATCCTTTATTTTTAGTTTCTGTCATTTATATATATATATATATATATATATAAAAGCTTGATTCGCCATGCGAATCCACAGTGGCCACGCGAGACAGAAGCCCTGAATCTCGGAGGCTTGCTCACGCTTCTGTATCGCGTCGCGAGGACTGCTTTCGCCTCGCGATTCTGGGCATAATCATCTATTGGAATTCCATATTCGCCTCGCGAGATACTACTAGCCTCGCGATTCTAGAAAGTGTGAATAACAATTTTCTGATTCGCCTCGCGAGTGATCTCTCGCCTCGCGAATCTGCAATTAAGTTTTTGATTTGCAGGATTTCTTCCAGGAGAGGCCTTTGGCCCAACAGAGGGGTTCCCGAGAGACCAATTGGATGAGGATGCAACCGTAGAAGAGCCTTGTGTGGAAGCGGCCACCTACACTACAATTTGATCAGGGAGCACCCTCTCCTTTCCTCAGTCTTATTTTATATCTGTGTTCTTTCATTGAGGACAATGTATGCTTTAAGTGTGGGGGAGGGAACCAATTGCCTTGATTTTGTTTTTGTTTTTGTTTGTCACTCTTGAATAATTTGATAAGATCAAGAGTTTGTGTATGAATGTTGTGTCGGCAAGCTTGTTGGATTTTAATTAGATTTAGCATAGATGGATTGCATGAATTATTTTGACCATTGATGATTTCCCCCTAGGTTCTGAAAATAGAAAAATTGATCCCTATGTGAAAAATCGAAAACTGAACTTTGAGAAATTTTATTGTGATTGCTTGATTTATGATAAGTTTGGGGGTGAGGGGGTGCACACACTAGGAATTGTATCTCGGTCAAACAATTTGCAAAAAATGTCCAGGTGAGGAATTTGAGCCTCCAACTTTGTTTTTGATTGTGAGGATCACTTTTAAGTTGCACTTTCCCGAATTTGCTTGAATCTCTTCATGGTTTGCATGTCTATGTGTTGCATCAAATGATTTAGGCAATTTTCTTTGAATAACTACTTGGCCTAAAAAGAACCATCCCTAATGCATGTTCCCTAGTTAGCCACATTGAGCCTAATTAGCCTATTGTTTCTTGATGACCCTATACTATAAGCCAAAATCTGGAAAAAACCATGTTAACCCAATCTTAGGATTAGGAGAGCATGGAAGCTTAGCAAGAGAAGGATTGTAAGAAACTAAGTTTGGGGTGGCTACAAGGTGATATGTCATTTTGGGTTGAGAAAAAGAAAAATAAAGGTTGAAACCCAAGGTAAAAAGAAAAAGAAAAAAATAAAAAAATTGCCAAAAGAAAAGGGGCAAATCAAAAAGCTTAGCAAGGAAAGGGCTGTAGTCACCCAAGGCAAAAATAAAAATAAAAAAAGGAATTGAGTGGAGATTCAATGTGTCAAATGCTCATGCTCTCTTAGTTCCTGGGGACTTAAGCCTAGTATCCTTGAATATCCTACCCTTAGCCAGGCCCCATTACAACCTTTAAAAGACCTTTTGATGTTGCATGCATGTTTTCGTGGGAACTATTTTTGAGATGAAAATAAAATTCATGGGAAGTGCTCTTGATATGTGGAATTGAGTGAAGAGTTGATAGCCTAGACAGATTTGAGCGAATGAGTGAAATTTTACATACCCTTGTGAGGAAGACAATTGTTTGAAATTGGTGATCCTCCTTTTGTGTGTGACTTTGATCCTCAACTTAGATTAATGATTGCATGAATGATGAAGTTCTCAATTGTTTAAAGTAAATGAATGTGGGGATTACATTGATGCGAGGGGGGAATTCATTGAAGGAAAAACTATTTTGTTAAGATTACATGAAATTTGTGCGGAATTGATTGAATCTTTAAGCTTGCCAAGTCGTCTTTTTGAGTTTTAGCTTGCTTGGGTACAAGCAAGGTTTAAGTTTGGGGTGTTTTGATAAGCCTCTGGCTTATCTAGTTTTATAACTAGTAAGACTGTGGTTTATGTGCTAATTATTCGAGTTCAATCTCGTTTTCGCCCAAATTGGCCTTGTTTTGTTCCTAAGTTAGACTTTGATTCGATTTATGTATTTTTAGTAGTTTTTAGTCTATTTGGAGTAGAATTACGATTTTTGTTTCTTTTTATGTTTCAGGATTAGAAGTGAGGCTCCTAGAGTCAAGAGAATGAAGAAAACAATGGAAATTGCCATTCTGGAGATACTCGCCCCGCGAGCCTGAAGACCAGCTGAGCAACAACAGTCATCCTTTCTGTCTCGCCTCGCGAATCATGAAGACCCTGGAGGATAGAGACCATCACGGCCTAGCCGTGATGAAGCTAACGGCTGTGACAGACTAGGATTTGAATACTCGCGCCACGCGAGAGTCCAATTTGAAAGCGCGCCATTTTTAATATTCGCCTCGCGAGCGCGCACAGATCCTGAATCCTATATATTGTTGTTTTAGGGCAGAATTGAGGAGCTTTTGGTTACCACTGTTTTGTAGCGTTTAGGGACGAATCCTTGTGTTTCTCGAGCTGCGTCTCCTCTTTTCTTTTTCTTATTTTACAACGGTGATTATGGCCGATTGCTTGTGTGTCTTCACGGGCATGAGGAACTAATCCCCTCGTCTAAGGGATCAATGAAACCACCCATGACGGTGTAGAATTCGGTGTGATGTATGTTTCTCTCCATTTTCTCAATTAGTGTTTTCCAATTATGATTAGATTGCATTGATCATATGCATGCGTGATTGACTAGTTAAACGTGTTGAAGCTTAGTAGGCAATTCGCGTTTTAGAACTTGAATTGGGAACATCGATCGACTATTGCACGAGAGTGAGTAGGAGATCGGTGCAACCTTATAGGAACCAGAATTAATAGAGTTTGATGATTAGGGTTATGAGACCTAGTAAGTAATTAATCCAATTGTTGAATACGTCCTATTGAGCACGACAATGGATGTAGGAGAATTTGGGGGTCCTGGTTGACATTGTAATTGAACCTAGGGAAGAATCATCATCACTTGGGTACTATGCATGATTGGGTAGGTGGATTTGAGACCTTAGATATTTTAATTTCAGATTTTAATACCTTAGTTTTATTAGATTTGTTAATTGAATTGCAATCCTATTTTCTCTCTCTCAACCATTTGCTGTCACTTAACCAACTTATCGAATTTCTCGCGAATTAGTTGAATTGGTAGCCCAATCCTTGTGTTCGACCTCGGTAAATTCTTACCGTGTTTATTTTATTACTGGCGACAACCCGGTACACTTGCCGGTGACTCAACAATTACCAACCACCTCCATATCACCAAGCCAATCAGCCATACATCGCTGCCACCTCGTAATTTCCAAACCCTCAACAGATGGCTCCTTACCGACCATCATACCCTTCTCAGCCTCAAACACACCCTACCATGCCACCTCAAATTGTCCAACCCCTAAATCCAAACCCAAACACCAGCCAAACAAGACCACCGTATAACTCGGAAAGAAAACCTGTGCGCTTTGACCCGATACCCATGACCTACACTGAACTATTCCGCCAACTTGTGAGCAAATCCGTGCTAATTCCTATCCTGATAAGACTAATAGACACTCCTTATCCAAAGTGGTATGACCCAAATGCTCAATGTGAATATCACGATGGGGCCACAGGTTATTCCACCGAGAGTTGTAAAGCTTTGAAGTTTAAGGTGCAAGACCTGATTAATGCCAAATGGTTGAGCTTTCAGAAGGATGCTCCAAATGTGGCGCAGGGTCCTATGCCAAATCATGGGAGTTCGGGAGTCAATGCCATTGAGGGCTTCTTGGAACATACTCTCAAGAGTAAAGTGGCCGATGTTAGGACTCCCATGAGAGTTGTCTTCAGAGAGATGTGCAAATGTGGATTGATCCAAATCCCGATCACGGAAGAAAAGGCTCTCAATGGAGAGATAAGGTATGACTTTGATGGGAACATGGGGCATTCGATTAAAGACTGTTCAGAGTTTCGGCAAGTTGTGCAGCAGTTAATAGATATGAAGTTTATCTTAATTGGTTGTGAATCGATGAGTATGCCATTAATATGGTTGCTAATTCTACAACTTCCCCAACCCCAATTAAGATAACCCCTTTTACTGTTGTGGTTAATCCTTAACCAGTTCCCGAGCAAGTCACTCCAAAACCAGTGGTGATATACTATACTGAGAAGAAGCCTTTGCCGGTTCCAAGCGGGCCAACACCAATCATCATCCGAGTTCCAAGTCCTTTCCCTTACAAGGACGCCAAAACGGTACCATGGAAATATGAGATGCAGGTCCAACCCAATCCTTCCGACGGGACTACTGTGGTTACAACATTTCAGGAATTGGTGGGATGACTAGGAGTGGTCGCATTTACACTCCAGAGGTTTTGCGAGGGGTGGAAATAGAAAAGGAAGGAAATGGTCACAAAGGGAAAGATAAGGTGGAAGGGATTCTAGATGACAAGGAAGCAAATGGGGGTGGGAATAAAAATGAGGTATCTAATGAAGAAGTCGGTGAATTCTTGAAGTTCATCAAGCATAGTGAATATAGGGTTGTGGATCAATTAAATCGAACTCCGGCTCGGATATCTCTTTTGTCTCTATTGATGAACTCTGAGCCACACAGGAGAGTACTGATGAAGGTGTTGAATCAAGTGCATGTCTCCGATGACATCACAGTTGATAAGCTCGATAACATTGTAGGTAACATAGTTGCTGATAATTATGTCACTTTCACCGATGATGAAATACCAGCTGAAGGTATGGGGCACAACAAGGCCTTGCACATTTCTGTGAAGTGCCGAGACCATGTCATGGCCAGGGTTCTCATTGATAATGGTTCTTCTTTAAATGTAATGCCAAAGTCAACACTGGCAAAGTTGCCTTTTGATGGAACTCATATGAAGCCAAGCACAATGATTGTAAGAGTTTTCGATGGTACCCGAAGGGAAGTCATGGGAGAAATCAAATTGCCCATTCAGATTGGCCCTTGCACCTTTGAAGTACTCTTCCAAGTAATGGACATCACACCAACTTACAGTTGTCTCCTAGGACGACCATGGATCCATTCGTCTGGAGCCGTACCTTCCACATTGCACCAGAAGGTGAAGTTCATTGTTGATAGTAAGTTGATAATTGTTTTTGGAGAGCAGGATCTGTTAGTAAGCAAGCCATTGACAACCCCTTATATTGAAGCTGCCGAGGAAGCCCTCGAGACCGCCTTCCAGTCACTTGAAATTTCCAATGCCACTTATGTTGGGGATAGTTCTCCACTCTTGAAACCTCGATCATCTAAAGCATCCATCATGATGGCCAAGGTTATGCTTGAAGGAGGGTACCAACCTGGAAGCGGTCTGGGGAAGAATAGTCAAGGTGTCGCTGACATCCTCATGCTCACTGAGAACAAGGATAGGTTTGGGTTGGGATACAAACCCACTAAGGCCGACAAGATGAGGGTTATAGAAGAGAAGAAAAGAAAGAAGTTGGCTCGACTAGAAAATCATGAATACGAGGATGAAAGGGTTCTCGTCTGTGACATTCGACAGAGCTTCCGAAGCGTAGGGTTTGCATTCCTGGACCAAGCAGCAACTATTGAAGATGATTATCATGCCGATCATGGTATCAATCTGGTGTATCCATGCTCTCCGGATACAGAGCTCAACAATTGGGAGATCATCGAGTTCCCCAGGACCATAGAGTCCTTTTCAAAGTAATTTTGTAATGCTTATCCTTTAGCTCTGCCCAAGGCTTTAGGAATTTGTTGAGATGGGCTTACTTGTTTCTGTTTCAGTATGACTTATCAATAAATGCATGCATTCAGTATCTTTGTGTTGTTATCTTTCTTTTTTTACTTTCGTTTTTGTTCACCATTCCTCACCAATAAATGCAGTCTGTCGTCTTTAACCTTTATTCATTCATCTTTCCCTGATGATTACCAAAATGCAGATCTAAAAGTGTCTCTCTTGAAAACGACAGTGTTAGTAACTCATCATACAATTTTGACTATTCCGTTGATCATGCTGAGGAGTTTGTTGATGATGACGGGGAAGTTCCCCCTGAACTTTTGAGATTGGTAGAACAAGAAACCAGGGAAATTCGGCCCCATGAAGAGCCGAGTGAACTAATCAATTTGGGAACCAAAGATGATAAAAAAGAGGTCAAGATTGGCCTTTCCCTGAAAGAAAAGGAGCGAAACAGGTTGATCAGGTTGTTGACGGATTATAAAGATGTTTTCGCATGGTCATACCAAGACATGCCAGGGTTAGACCCCAGTGTAGCAGAACACAAATTGCCATTAAAGCCGGAGTGTCCTCCAGTAAAGCAAAAGCTACGAAGGATGAAAGCGGAAATGTCCTTAAAGATCAAGGAGGAGGTCAAAAAACAACTGGATGCAGGTTTCCTAGAAGTTGTAAAGTACCCTCAATGGGTTGCTAACATCGTTCCTGTTCCCAAGAAAGATGGAAAAGTTCGAATGTGTGTTGATTATCGAGATCTGAACAGAGCTAGCCCAAAAGATGACTTTCCTTTGCCTCAATTGATGTTCTTGTAGATAATACTGCTCAACATGCATTATTCTCTTTCATGGATGGTTTCTCGGGATATAATCAGATCAAGATGGCACCCGAAGATATGGAAAAGACCACGTTTGTCACTTTATGGGGAACCTTTTGCTACAAGGTTATGCCCTTTGACTTGAAAAATGCTGGGGCAACATATCAGCGGGCTATGGTGGCTTTATTCCATGACATGATGCATAAGGAGATAGAAGTTTATGTAGATGACATGATCGCCAAGTCCAGATCCGAAGATGACCATGTTGATAATCTGCAGAAACTTTTCGAGAGGTTAAGAAAGTTTAAGCTCCGACTGAATCCGGTCAAATGCACTTTTGGAGTGAAATCAGGCAAGCTTCCGGGGTTCATTGTTAGTCAAAAAGGAATAGAGGTTGATCCTGAAAAGGTTCGAGCAATCATCGACATGCCAGTACCTCAAACGGAGAAGGAAGTTCGTGGGTTTTTAGGAAGATTGAACTACATTGCCCGATTCATCTCCCAACTAACCGCGACATGTGAACCAATCTTTAAATTGCTGCGCAAAAATCAAGCTGTGACATGGAATGAAGATTATCAAAAAGCCTTTGAGAAGATCAAACAATACCTACAAGAGCCTCCAGTTTTGGTTCCCCAAGTGCCGGGAAGACCTCTCATCATGTATTTGACTGTGCTAGATGGATCTATGGGTTGCGTACTGGGGCAGCACGATGAGTCGGGAAGAAAGGAACATGCCATCTATTATCTAAGTAAGAAATTCACCAGATGCGAGGCCAATTACTCACTGCTAGAACGCACTTGATGTGCTTTAGCATGGGTGGCTCGCCGTTTGAGGCATTACATGTTGTGTTACACTACCTGGTTGGTGTCCAAAATGGATCTAATCAAGTATATCTTTGATAAGCCGGCTCTGATTGGAAGAATTGCTCGTTGGCAAGTCCTGCTATCAGAATACGACATAGTCTATGTCACCCAAAAAGCAATAAAAGGGAGTGCCCTTGCAGAATATCTAGCCAATCAGTCGGTAGAAGATTATGGATCGAGGTAATGTGATTTCCCAGATGAAGATATAATGGCTTTGTTTGATCGCGATTAATCACCAGGAAAAGAAAAGTGGACCTTGTTATTTGACGGAGCTTCTAATGCATTGGGACACGGAATCGGGGCAATCTTAATCTCACCAGAAAATGATTATTTCCCTGTCACTGCGAGGCTTTGCTTCGATTGTACAAACAATATAGCCGAATACGAAGCTTGTGCACTAGGGATTTTGGCAGCAATGGAGGCAAAAGCAAGGATACTGGAGGTGTATGGGGACTCTGCATTAGTCATCCACCAACTAAGAGGGGAATGGGAAACCCGAGATGCCAAGTTAATCCCGTACCATGATTACATCAAAGGTTTGATTGAGCAGTTTGATGAAGTCACATTTCGTCATATTCCCCGAGAAGATAACCAATTAGCTGATGCGTTGTCTACCTTGTCCTCAATGTTCAAAGTAAGTGACGAGAGGAACCTACCACTCATCAAAATGGAAAGTCGTGATCATCCTGCATATTGCCAAGTGATAGAGGAAGAGTCTGATCAAAAACCGTGGTACCATGACATCAAATGCTTCATCCAAAGAAGGGAATACCCTCCGGGCGCTTCAGAAAATGGCAAAAGAACTCTAAGAAGACTTGCAATGGGTTTCTATTTAGATGGAGATATTCTCTACAAAATAAATCATGACATGGTGTTGTTGAGGTGCGTTGAAGCAAAAGAAGCTAAACGGATAATTGAGGAGGTATATGAAGGATCTTTTGGAACACACGCGAGCGGTCATGCAATGGCCTGGAAAATCTTGAGGACTGGCCAATATTGGTTGACAATGAAGGCTGATTGCTTTAATTATGCGAAGAAGTACCATAAGTGTCAAATATATGCTGATAAGGTTCATGTGCCGCCAGCTCCCTTGAATGTCATGTTGGCACCCTGGCCATTCTCAATGTGGGGAATGGATGTGATCGGGCCCATCGAACCAAAAGCCTCAAATAGACATCGCTTCATTCTTGTTGCCATCAATTATTTCACCAAGTGGGTTGAGGCTGCATCATATTCCAATGTGACCAGGAATGTCGTGATCAAATTTTTCAAAAGAGAGTTAATTTGTCGTTATGGGTTACCGAGTGAGATTATCACTGATAATGTGACCAACTTGAACAACAAGATGATGAAGGAGATGTGCGAAAATTTCACGATAAAGCATCATAACTCCTCTTCGTACCGCCCAAAGATGAACGGGGCAGTTGAGGCCGCTAATAAAAATATCAAGAAGATTGTCCAAAAGATGGTGGTGACGTATAAGGATTGGCACGAGATGTTACCTTTTGCTTTACACAGCTATCGTACCTCTATTCGCACCTCGACAGGGGCAACGCCATATTCTTTGGTATACGGGATGGAGGCAGTGCTCCCGATTGAAGTAGAGATCCCCTCATTAAGAGTACCGAGAGAAGCAGAATTAGAAGAAGCTGAATGGGTCCAGGATCAACTAGACCAATTGAACCTCATTGAAGAGAAGAGATTAGGGGCATTGTGTGATGGTCAATTATACCAGAGAAGGTTGATGAGGGCTTATGAGAAGAAGGTAAGCCCGCGGCAGTTTCGGGAGGGTGACCTGGTGCTTAAAAAGATTCTACCAATCCAGAAGGATCATCAAGGGAAATGGACCCTGAACTACGACGGACCTTACGTAGTGAAAAAGGCATTCTCTGGGGGGGCTTTAATTCTTACTAGGATGGATGGGGAAGATCTCCCACTCCCTGTAAACTCAGATGCAGTCAAAAAGTATTATGCTTGAACACACTTCCCAAGAAGAAGAAGAAAAGAAAAGAAAAAGTGAAAAATGAAAAAGAAAAGCTCGCTAGACTGAAAATCTGAAAAGACGGTCTAGGCAAAAGTTAGAGCAACCCGCTAGGCTGAAAACCTGAAAAGGCGGTCTAGGCAAAAGTTAGGGTTCAAAAATAAAAAATATAACAACGGGAGTGTCGTCAAGCCGATGAACTGGGGCAGTCAGTAGGTTGGATGTATGAAACTGGGGCAAACATCTCTGAAGCCAATTAATGAGCAGTCAAGATTATATGAGGGATACTAACATTAGTCATTGAGAGAGACATCACCTGAGGAGATGCGATTCTACTCCGCAATGTTTTGCAACATATGCTTTGTACACCTTTTTCAATCCAAATATAATGACATTGATTTTCTTTACTTTGTTTCGCTACCTTGGTCCCTTTCTCTTAACTTTTGTGTGTGCATTCATCCTGACAAGTATATACTGAAATGTGAAACAAGTATTGGTTTTCTTTAAGCAGTTAGAATTCCTTAGAAAGCCTCGAAAGGTCATGGGGGGACACGACGCTTCCCCTATAAATGGCAATGAAGAGAGGAAGGAATATTAAAGATCAACTACTGGGATAATTATCATCAAAGACGCCTACCATTAGAAAACAAGAGTGCAAGATATATCTCCCCGATAAGATGGGCCTTCTTTTAGTTCATCCTCAAGACTGACTGTGATCGACGCTTTTAAGGGGGTCAAGGATCCAAAAAGGAAAAAGAAACAACAAAGAAGAATTAATTTATCATCAATCTTTTGCATCATGCTCAAAATTAATAAGGATTCTCATCATCATCATTCATTCGGTGAATTGAAAGTTAGTTATTTGAGTTTTCACATTATCATTCCATTAGTGAGAAAAATCAACATTCATATATTGCATTTGTCTATATGGCCTCGCAAGCTTTTATCTATCTGTTCGAGCTTCTGACGGGCAATCCACCCCGTAAGCTCTTTTATCTTTATGCTCGAGTTTCTGACGAGCAATCCACCCCGTCAGCTCTTTTATCTTTCTGTTTAAGCTTCTGACGGGAAATCCACCCCGTAAGCTCTTTTATCTATCCGTTCGAGCTCCTGACGGGCAATCCACCCCGTAAGCTCTTTTTTTACCAGTTTGTTCGAGCTTCTGACAGGCAATCCACCCCGTAAGCTCTTTTATCTTTCAGTTCGAGTCTGACGGGCAATCCAACCCTTAAGCTCTTTTATATTTATGCTCGAGTTTCTGACGGGTAATCCACCCCGTAAGCTCTTTTACCTTGCTATTCGAGCTTCTGACGGGCAATCCACCCCGTAAGCTCTTTTATCTTTCAGTTCGAGTCTGACGGGCAATCCAACCCGTAAGCTCTTTTATATTTATGCTCGAGTTTTTGACGGGCAATCCACCTCGTAAGCTCTTTTACCTTTCCGTTCGAGTTTTTGATGGGCAATCCACCCCGTAGGCTCCTTTATTTTCCCGTCCGAGCTTCTGACGGGCAATCCACCCCGTAAGCTCTTTTATCCTTTTGTTGGAGCTTCGACGGTACCTTACCTCGTAAGCTCTTTTCTTGTCAAGCTTCAGCGGATACCCTACTCCGCAAGCATTCTATATTTTTGTCGTCAAGTTTCTGACGGGCAATCCAACCCGTGAACTCTTTTATCTTTTTATTCAAGCATCTAACAAACAATCCACCCTGCAAGCTTTTTATGTGTAAACCCAGTGGGCAATCTAACTCGCGGGTTCTTTATAGGAAATCGGTTTGTAGACACAGGTCATTTGCTTGTCAATGTACCCCGGACAAAAATTGGAGTTCTTGTCTTTACTAGTTTCTTATAACGATAATCGGTTAACTACGGTTACACCTAGTATCTACTAAGAAACAAGTAAAGAGGGACAGCTGTGAACACCTAATTTTGTCAGGTTCCTTTTAACAAGCTAACTTAAACAAATCAATACATCTGGTTTCTGATTAAAAAATAATAATAAAAAAAAAATAAAATAAATAAATAGATAGAATATGTCAGATATCTCTTTCCATTTTTCCTTCCCAACAAACACAACCTCCACTATGGTCTTTCCCCATCAGTTTTATTTTCTAACCAGCATGCTCCCAAGCATTCTTGAATGAAGCAACACTCAGATGGGGGTTGCTCAAGGATGCCAGTGCAACTGTCAAAATCTCCCCCCAAAGCTCAAGTAATCAATCTCCATTTTTAGTTAATTTTCAGAGCTTGGGAGGTAGTTTATGCCTAGATCAGAGAAAAGAGACATATAAATGGGAATTGAAAGGGACCTGAGCATGGTAACCTCTGCAACACTCAAGCTTACAAGGTCCCAATGACATTGAGAAGAGTTCATCTTCTTCTATAAAAAGGACCCAACAGAAACAACAAAGGGGGGGAGGACAACAAAAAATACTCTCTGATACCAAAGAATAAAAGATCGAAAAAATACCTCTTTATTTTATTTCTTTCATTCTCTGTTTCTCCTTCTCCCTCCCTACATCATCTCCTTCCCCTCATTCTTCATCTTCTTCAACAAAACCAGCAACAACAAAACAAAAAAACAGAAAAGAGCCACACCCACACCACTCTCTTTCTTCCTCTCACCATAAGCTTCATCTTCCTCCTCCCTCTCTCAAATCTGGTGCCACCCCGAGACACCATCACCATCCCTGCTGCAAGCTCCGCTCCTTCTCCCTTGCTACGTTAGCCGTGCCACCGCCCTCCACACCGTGACCGCTGGCCACCGCACGACGAAGGGAGGACCACCATCATCGCGACACCAAGCCAGATCTGTCAGCACCACGACTTCACCAGATCCGCCGCACACAAAATCGGATCTGCCACTGCGAGCCACACGCGAACCGCCACCGCCCCTGCTTCTCCTCCATCCTCCATGCCTCCGTCGCGTCTGGACCGGACCAGCACCGTCCGGCCGTTCTCCACCGCGTCGGACGCCTTAGCCGCCGCTACGCCTCTTGCTCCTCTGTCTTCTGCGTTTCGTTTCAGTGGTGAGGGGGGTAAGGTCTCGTTCTTTTCTTTCTCTCATCTGGTTGCTCCCCTTTTCTTATCTTGTTTTGACTGTGAGTTTTGGGCCATCTGCCTGTCTTTTGTTCCTCTTTTATGTAGGAAATATATTTGATAATAAAAAACTGAAGTTGGGTCTATTTCTTGCTTTGGGCCCAATCATATGAAAAATGAGAGGGTTCTAGCTCATCTTGTTTATAAAAAATAGCATGAACCAAAATAGTTAATAAATTTTTTTCAATCCCTCGTTTCAAATAAAAATCTCCTTTTGGGTTCACGCAACAATCTATGACGTTGATGTATGATTTTTCATCCTCAAGTGTCCTATGAATTGTAAGGGTTCATCGTATAGCTCCGCTATCTTTAACCCCGTGCAAGGGAGAATCCTTTCGTATAAAATAATAAATGTTTTCAACTTACTCTATTTAACAAATTTCATTCATTTTTTTAAAAATAAAATCTTCTTAATTCATACGACAATCTGCAACGTTGATGTTTGATTTCTCATCCTCAAGTGACGTATGCATTATAGGGGGTTTATCGTATAGCACTGTTATCTTGGACCCCGTGCAAGAGTGAATTTATTTCAAAATAAAAACTCTTTTAAAAAAAAATCATTTCCTAAAGAACTACGTGGCTTTGAGTTTCCCATCGTACCCGAGAATACGTAGGAGCAAGATAAATCATCTTGTCAAGCCAAAACTAAATTTTCCTTTTTTTTGTGTTTCTTTTTATGTTAAAATAATTAATCAAAAATATTTAAACTTTTCTATTTTTAGGGGTGCCCTATGGACTCATGTGCCATGTTCAACCTCATTTAGTTTTTTTTTCAAAAAAATAAAAATTATTAAAAATTAACAATTTTAAAAATTAAAAAATTAAAAAAATAAAAAATTAAAATCTTTCTTGTAAATAATTTTTGGGGTAAAATAAATATTTAAAAGGTTATTAAAATGTTTTTTTTTTGCACAATTAACTTGAGGTACCGTTTTTAAATGGGCGATGTGGGGTGTTAATACCTTCCCTACTCGTAACCGACTCCCGGACCCATCTCTCTCTTTTAGTAGATCAGTTTACCTTTAAATAATTGGGTTTTCTAAGATTTTCCCAATAAAAATTTTAGTGGCGACTCCTCTGTCTGTTTTTTATCCCTTTTTCGCGGCTCCCGGACGGGACGGTCGCAACATTGATAAATAAATTTTTGACCATATAACAGTATTCTTACCCAATATGGTAACTGAAAATGATTCTATTTATTTATTTTCCGGGTGTGCCTCATTAAAACCTTCCTGGCCAAAACCTCGTGGGAAAAAGACCGGGGTAGGAAAAGAGTACATCACCTACTTACATAACTTTAACTAAAAAAAAACTTAAGGTGTGAAGTGTTCCAAGTTCTTGGAACAGCCTTTCCTGACAACTCTTCTAGCCTATAAACACCATTTGGTAGATTTTCAACTATTCTCAATGGGCCAGACCAATTTGCTGCGAGCTTACCCTCTTTGGAGTCTTTTCTCACATCTTTTCGCAATCTCAGCACTAAGTCACCTTGCACAAATTCCCTTGGCTGCAACCTCGAGTTGTACTTTCGAGTTGCTTTCTGCTTGCATAGTTCTTCTCTGATTTTTGCCTCATCTCGAACTTCCTCAACCATGTCAAGCTCAACTCGGATTTCTTCTTCGTTCTTACTTTGGTCATGATGCTGCCTTCGGAAAGAAAGTTTGTCGAGCTCAACTGGAATCATTGCATAGGTTCCGTAGGTTAGCTTGAATGGCGTTTCACCAGTTGAAGACTGCGGTGAGAAATGGTAAGCCCAGAGGATGCTTGGTAATTCTTCAACCCATGCCCCTTTTGATTGGCCTAACCTTCTCTTGAGCTCGTTCAAAATGACTTCGTTGGCTGCTTCTGCTTGTCCGTTTGTTTGTGGATGCTCAACCGAGGTCACTTTATGTTTGATTCCGAGGTTGGAGTAGAACTCTCTAAGCTCTTTATCGGTGAATTGCTTTCCATTATCTGTGACAATTGCATAAGGGAGGCCATGCCTGCACATGATGCTTTTCCATACAAAACTCCGAACCTTTTTAGCTGTTATGGAAGCTAATGGTTCTGCTTCAATCCACTTAGTGAAGTAGTCTACTCATACCATCAAGAACTTGACTTGACCTTTAACAACTGAGAAAGGACCGACTATATCCATCCCCCACATAGTGAAGGACCACGGCGAGAATATGGAATGGAGCTCTTCTCCTGGAGCTCATGCTACATTGGCGAACTTCTGACAAGGCTCACACCTATTAGTCCAGGTAGCACAATCCATTCTCATGGTCGGCCAGTAAAACCCCGCTTGTAGGACCCGAGCTGCTAGAGATCAGTCACCCGAATACATTCCACAGATTCCTCGGTGCATCTCATCCATTACGTACTCGGACTGCTCCTTTGCTATGCACTTTAGTAATGGCATGGAGAATCCTCTTCTGTACATCTATCCATCTCGGATGATGTAATGGCAAGATTTTAGACGAATTCTCCTCACCTCCTTAGGGTCATTGGGCAATTTGTCAGGCTAAATATTCTCAAATTGGTGTCATCCAGTCACGATCATAGTGCTCGGTCATTATCACCTCGACACTTTTTATACATGGTTCGAGGAGATTCTCCTGAATGAAAGTTCTTAGCTGGCCAGCTTTCTTGGTGCTAGCCAACTTAGACAACAGATCTGTCCTGGAATTTTCCTCCCGAGGTATATGCTCAATAGTAAAATTATCAAATTCAAAAATTAGACTATTAACTCTGCAAAGGTACCTGGTTAGTTGGGGATCCTTTGTTTGATAATCACCCGAGACTTGTCCTGTTACAAGTTGTGAGTCATTTCAGCATTTTAATTCTTTGACTCCAACCTCTTTAGCTAGCATTAGTCCTGCAATAAGGGCTTCATATTCTGCTTGGTTGTTTAAAGCAGTAAACCCAAAATTTAAAGATTGTTCCAGGATCAGATCATCAAGACCTTCGAGAATTATTCCAGCTCCGCTTCCCCTTAAGTTAGATGAACCATCAACATATAGAAGCCAGATGAAGGATCCTGAACTCGGCTTAGAAGAGAGCTCGGCAATGAAGTCGGAGAGGCATTGTGCTTTCATCGGTCCCTTAGGCTCATATTACAAACCGAACTCTGACAATTCTACCGACCAAGCTATCATTCGTCCGGCTAGATCGGGTTTCCTGAGAACCTGCTTTATTGGATGATCTGTTTTGACTATAACTTGGTGTGACTGGAAGTAAGGTCGTAACCTCCGAGCTGCCATGATTAAGGCGAGGGCTAGTTTTTCAATTACTTGATACCGTGTTTCTGCATCTTTCAGAATTCTACTAACGTAATACACCGACATATGTTGTTCTTCTTCTTGCCGGATAATTACTATACTGATTGCATAATCATTGACAGATACTGATTGCATAATCATTGATAGATACTGATTGCATAATCATTGACAGATAGCTGGCCATTGGCTAGAAAAAGTTTCAGATCTTCAAAGGCTTTCTCACACTCCTCTGTCCAGGGGAACTTTTTTGGTTTTTTCAAAAGCTGGAAGAAGGGTTTCGTTTTTTCTGCGGACTTTGGGAGAAAACGGGATAGAGAAGCTAAATGGCCAGCTAACCTCTGAATCTCTTTCACATTCTGAGGGCTCCGCATTTCAATCATAGCTTTGCACCTATCAGGATTAGCTTCAATTCCTCTATGTGTTAGCATATATCCTAAGAACTTTCCTCCTTGTACACCAAAAGAAGATTTTTCTGGATTTAACCTCATGTTGTACTTTCTGAGTTGACTGAAACTTTCTTCGAGGTCGGCTGAGTGTTGATTTAGGTCACCGGACTTTACCACCATATCGTCAACATATACTTCTAGGTTCTTTATGATCTGGTTGACAAAGACTTTGTCCATAAGCCTTTGATATGTCGCACCAGCATTTTTTAAACCGAAAAGCATTACTCGGTAGCAGTAGTTTGCCCCATCGGTCATAAATGCCGTTTTTTCTTCATCGGGTGGATACATCCTTATCTGGTTATAACCTGAATATGCGTCCAAGAAGGACAAAACTTTGTACCCAAAAGCTCCGTCTATCAATCTATCAATGTTGGGAAGAGGATAAGAATCCTTTGGACACGCTTTGTTGAGATCGGTGTAGTCGGTGCACATTCTCGACTTACCATTGTTCCTGCCGAGTTCCGACTTGCCGGAATTTTGCTGTAGAACGTCTAACCAAGAGTGAACACCGGGGTTGTTTTAGATTATGGCTTGACAGAATATTGTATTCTGGTCCTACGTATCCCAATGGGAATCAAATCCAGACGTAGTTCTAGATTCAACCCTTGGCCGTACGATGATCTCAATCCCTTAATCTTGTATCTGATGAATACCAGCGAGCAAGGACTCTTCAATAGTCTCTTTATCAAGCTGGTTCCTCTAATACGCTTAAGGGAGATTCACCTAGCTCATTTCAAAGTGAGTCTATCTTTTGGGTTCTCCTCCTTTTATAATAGGATCCCCATATCTTTAACAGATCTGGATTTATCTCCTTTTATCTCTTAAATCTTCTTTGAGATATGATTTCCTTAATTTGAGGGATTTTATCTCTTCTAACCGGATAAGGTTATTTGAGATAATATCAGGATTGTTGAAGATAAGATCAATATCTTATCCTTCCCACCTTTATTAAGTCGGATATCCAAGCTCGGTGGTCGGGTTTTACTCCTCGGCCAGTTCACAAGCCCCCCAAGCTTTGAGCTAGTAGAAGCGTAAAAGTTTTCATGACAGTAGCCGATCTTGGCCTTTAAAAACCTTTTTTTGGAGAATCTAATGTTTATGGTATAGGTTCTCTTCCCCTTTTTAACATAGTTTCAATGACCGACCTTGTACCTCTGCCAATCGTTCAACCTCGGGTGACCGAGCTTAGAAACTTGGTTTCTTTAGCCTTTCAAGTTGGCGAGGTAAGTGGCCGAGCTTTACACCTCGGCCCATATATGTCTTTTACTTCGATGAACACTTCGAGCGACCGAGCTTCACACCTTGGCCCATATACGAGCCCCCCAAACTTTGAGCTTTTCTAAAGCGTGAAAGCTTCTTTGAAGGAGCCGAGACTAGCCGAGATGGAGGTAGTCGTCTTAGTTTTGCACTGTGACCAAAGTTTCCTGGTTCCCGAGATGAAAAGAGACGTTGCATTTTGTCATTAAGGCAAAGCCGACTTGTAACGCGTGGCCTTTATGGCATTATTTCCGAGGCCTGTTCTGTAGCTGCATGCTCATATTTTTACTTGATGACAGCGCATATTTCTCTGCCACGTGTTTCTTTTCCATTAGTGCACCGAATTTGCGCAGAATTGAAGGGACGTTTCTCTTCTCTCGCACGTCAACAACCACCATCATTACTTCGAAAAGTAACGTTTCATTTCTTTTTGAAACGTTACTCTTTTTTTATAAATTGAGCGAGCTCCGAATGCAGGGCTTTACTTTCCCTGAACCTTCGATTTTCTTCTCTCTTGAGCCTCTTCTTGTCCAAGCTTTCACACTCCCTTTCCTATTCGAGGTACGTCCTTCTCATCTCTTTTTTCCAGTTTCATTTATGCTTTTTTAGCCATGGAGACTTCATTCGAGGTATCCCAGAATGCCTCTTCCGGGGTTCAGATCATAGAGACCGAAATCAATCCGATTGGGGGCTCTCCTCATCCTTCTCCGTCTTCCTCTCATGGTGGTGGCGGTGCTAATGGTACCTCCTCCTCTTCTGATGAGAGTAGCTCCGCTACTCCTGATGTCACACCCGTCCCTAAGCACCGTAAGCGCACCAATAGGATTTCTGGGTAAGACCGGATGCGGGAGCCTTTCATTCAAACTTTAGGGATTCTGAATCCCTTTCGTCCATTAAAAATAAAGTTCCTTCTTCTAGTGGTACTGTAGAGTGTTTGCCATGTTCTGAGAATGAACATGTCTTCCTTCATGCCGCTCCAGATCAACCTTCTTTCACATACGTATATTAAACCATGTTTGAGCAAATTGGAGTTACCTTGCCATTTACCCAATTTGAGTGTGATGTTTTGAAAATTATGAATGTTACCCCTACTCAACTCCACCCAAATAGTTGGGCCTTTTTAAAGGCTTTCCAAATTCTTTGCGGGCAGATAGGAATGGTGGCTACTGCTCCTAAATTCATCTACTTTTATAAAATCAGGTTTGGAGATCGGGTCGGTTGGATCTCCCTGAGTGGGGTTGAGCGGAGGGGAATCATTAGGCTCTACAAGAGTTCATACAAATTTTTCAAGTCGGACCTTTTCAAAGTCCGACCTACTGTAGTAAATGAGTCCCTATTTTATGACTCGGATGGAATCTCCAAATTCCCACTTTACTGGCAACCCCACCCCACTAAGTTTTCTAGCTATGATGTCGGGTTCATGACAACTCAAGAAAGAACCGTCGTTGAGCTCCTCAAGCTTTATCCTTGGCCATTGCCTTGTGGGAAACTTTTATTGCTTCCCAAATCGTCAACTCGACAAGCCGATTTTGATTGTAAGTAGCTTATTAGTGGGTATTTTACTTACCTTGCAGCCTACTTGTATCTGAAAGATTTCCCTTTTTCAGTGATAATTGGGAAGTTCAATTATAAAGCTTTGATGAAGAAGTCGGCTAACCAAGCTGCTGGTGGGTCATTTCCGGTTACCGAAGCTAAGGGGAAAAAGAAGAAGGTTACTGATGCTGCTGACCCGAACACGCGCCTCCCTAAAAGGACTCGGGAAGATTCGCAGTCCGAGGTTCTAAGGAGGAGTCCTTCTCCCTTACTGGTTGTTGAAGAAACTCCCGCCGCCGAGAGGAGGTCGGGCAAGGCTCCTGTGGTGGCCGATCTTACTTCGGACACCAAATGGTACAACAGGAGTTACAACCCGGGCTTCGGCTCACTTTGGGGTAGTGAGTTTAACCCCTGTTTGCTCATCGACGGCAATGTGCTCAAACCTGCCGATTCCCTTCTTTTGCTGGAGCAAGGACCTGGTGAAAGCATGGAGGTTGCTGCCGCCTATGCTCTTCGGATAGCTTCGATTACCCGCTTCTGGAGTCACCGGTTCTCATAAAATGTCAAGAAGATGGAGATGATGAAGGCAGATGCGGCTCGTGCCCTGAAAGTGAGGGACGAGTTGGCTCAAGCTGTGGCCAAGTGTGAGGAGCAAGCTCGGGCCGTTGGCTAGCTGAAGGCCCAAAAGGCGGAGCTGGGAAAAGGTAAGACTGCTCTTCAGGACGAGCTGGACATAGAAAAAGCCGAGCAGCTCAATCTTCAGAAGGTCGCCGAGGAACTTCAAGCCGAGAAGGAGGCCAATCTCGAGTTGTGGAAGTCGCTAGAGGCCGAGAAGGAGGCCAATCTCAAGCTCTGATTTGATCTGGCTGAAGTCGAGGCTTCCATTATGAAGGAGCACGTCAATGGCTTCTCCCGAGCTGTGAAGCAGCTTCAGCGCTTCAACCCGAATGCTGACTTCTCCCTTGCTGACGTGGACAAGGATTTTAACAGAGATGAAATTTTAGTTCCGTTGTCCGAGCTGGAAGATGAGGAAGAGGTAGCTCAAGAATAGGAGGTTGAAGGGCAAGCAACCGAGGAGGGAGCCGATGGTGAAGGCGAAATGGGATTACCTAACCAATCTTCTGCTATGCCTCCGAGTGTCGAGGATGACCCCAACTCTATTCCCGTTGAAATCGTTGCTCATGGGGATACCCATGAGTAACCTAGGAAAAATGTTCCTAGGGCAATGTCCTTTTATTTTGAACTCTTATGTACTCTGGGCTTTTGCCTCTTTTTATTAATGAAATCACGTGCTTGCTTACGAGTTACTTTTCACTTAGAATATTTTCTAAAAAAGTTTTTTTATGTTCATGCCTCGTTATTTCCTGTAGGCTTTTGTAGCTCAAGCTTGTAACTTTTTTTTAAGTAAGTACTCGGCTTTTACATTTTTACGTGTTGCTCGGCTTATTCGAGTTTTTTGAGCTCGGGATACCTCTTGGTTTTTAAATAACTTTAGGTATTGTTTACCTCTTTAGGTTCAGTCATGCGACCCCAACTCGGTCGATTTTAGCTCAGATTACCTCTTTAGGTTGTTAATTACCTTAAGGCATTGTTTACCTCTTTAGGTTTTTAATTACCTTTAGGCATTGTTTACCTCTTTAGGTTCGGCATTTCGACCTTAACTTGGTCGATTTTAGCTCAGTCAACCTTTTTAGGTCTTTAGTTTTTGCCTTTTTTGGTTCGGTCATTTCGACCTCAACTCGGTCAATATTAGCTCGGTCAACCTTTTAGGCTCTTTAGTTTTTGCCTTTTTAGGTTCGGCATTTCGACCTCAACTCGGTCGATTTTATAGTTCGGTCAACCTTTTTAGGCTCTTTAGTTTTTGATAAATAAATTTTTGACCATATAACAGTATTCTTGCCCAATATGGCAACTGAAAATGATTCTATTTATTTATTTTTTCGGGTGTGCCTCATTAAACCTTCCTGGCCAAAACCTCGTGGGAAAAAGACCGGGGTAGGAAAAAGAGTACATCACCTACTTACATAACTTTAACTAAAATAAAACTTAAGGTTGGAAGTGTTCCAAGTTCTTGGAACAGCCTTTCCTGACAACTCTTCTAGCCTATAAGCACCATTTCCTAGATTTTCAACTATTCTGAATGGGCCAGACCAATTTGCTGCGAGCTTACCCTCTTTGGAGTCTTTTCTCGCATCGTTTTACAATCTCAGCACTAAGTCGCCTTGCGCAAATTCCCTTGGCTGCAACCTCGAGTTGTACTTCCATGTTGCTTTCTGCTTGCATAGTTCTTCTCTGATTTTTGCCTTATCTCGGACTTCCTCAACCATGTCAAGCTGAACTCGGATTTCTTCTTCGTTCTTACTTTGGTCATTGCATCGGTTCCATAGGTTAGCTTGAATGGCGTTTCACCATTGAAGACTGCGGTGAGCAATGGTGAGCCCATAGGATGCTTGGTAATTCTTCAACCCATGCCTTTTCGATTGCCCTAACCTTCTTTTGAGCTCGTTCAAAATGACTATGTTGGCTGCTTCTGCTTGTCCGTTTGTTTGTGGATGCTCAACCCAGGTCACTTTATGTTTTATTCCGAGGTTGGAGTAGAACTCTCTAAGCTCTTTATCGGTGAATTGCTTTCCATTATCTGTGACAATTGCATAAGGGAGACATGCATGCATATGATACTTTTCCATACAAAACTCTGAACCTTTTTAGCTGATATGGTAGCTAATGGTTCTACTTCAATCCACTTAGTGAAGTAGTCTACTCCTACCAGAAAGAACTTGACTTGACCTTTAGCAACTGGGAAAGGACCGACCATATCCATCCCCCACATAGTAAAGGGCCATGACGAGAACATGGAATGGAGCTCTTCTCCTAGAGCTCGTGCTACATTGGCGAACTTCTGACAAGGCTCACACCTATTAGTCCAGGTAGCACAATCCAATCTCATGGTCGGCCAGTAAAACCCCGCTCGCAGGACCCGTGCTGCTAGAGATCGGCCACCTGAATGCATTCCACAAATTCCTCGGTGCATCTCGTCCATTACGTACTCGGATTGCTCCTTTGCTATGCACTTTAGTAACGACATTGAGAATCCTCTTCTGTACAACTCTCCATCTCGGATGGTGTAATGGCAAGATTTTAGACGAATTCTCCTCGCCTCCTTAGGGTCATTGGGCAATTTGTTAGAGGCTAAATATTCCCAAATTGGTGTCATCCGGCCACGATCATAGTGCTCGGTCATTATCACCTCGGCACTTTTTATGCTTGGTTGGAGGATAGTCTCCTGAATGAAAGTTCTTAGCTGGCCAGCTTTTTTGGTGCTAGCCAACTTAGACAACAGATCTGCCCTGGAATTTTCCTCTCGAGGTATATGCTCAATAGTAAAATTATCAAATTCAAAAATTAGACTATTAACTTTGCAGAAATGCCTGGTTAGTTGGTGATCCATTGTTTCATAATCACCCGAGACTTGTCCTGTTACAAGTTGTGAGTCATTTCAGCATTTTAATTCTTTGACACCAACCTCTTTAGCTAGCATCAGTCCCCTCGGCTCGAATTGTAAACCGAACTCTGATAATTCTACCGACCAAGCCATCATTCGTCCGGCTAGATCGGGTTTCCTGAGCACCTGCTTTATTGGATGATCTGTTTTGACTATAACTTGGTGTGACTGGAAGTAAAGTCGTAACCTCCGAGATGCCATGATTAAGGCGAGGGCTAGTTTTTCAATTACTTGATACCGTGTTTCTGCATCTTTCGGAATTCTACTAACGTAATACACCGGCATCTGTTGTTCTTCTTCTTCCCGGATGATTACTGCACTGATTGCATAATCATTGACAGATAGATACAAGTAAAGATCTTTGCCGAGCTGAGGCAGAGTTAGGATCGGGGGAGAGGCTAGAAAAAGTTTCAGATCTTCAAAGGCTTTCTCACACTCCTCGGTCCAGGTGAACTCTTTTGGTTTTTTCAAAAGCTGGAAGAAGGGTCTCACTCCGCAATTCAATGACAGTTTCGCACTTATCAGGAGTAGCTTCAATTCCTCTATGTGTTAGCATATATCCTAAGAACTTTCCTCCTTGTACACCAAAAGGGCATTTTTCTGGATTTAACCTCATGTTGTACTTTCTGAGTTGACTGAAAATTTCTTCGAGGTCAGCTGAGTGTTGCTTTAGGTCATCGGACTTTACCACCATATCGTCAACATATACTTCTAGGTTCTTTCTGATCTGGTTGACAAAGACTTTGTCCATAAGCCTTTGATATGTTGCACCAGCATTTTTTAAACCGAAAGGCATTACTCGGTAGTAGTAGTTTGCCCCATCAATCATAAATGCCATTTTTTCTTCTTGGGGTGGATACATCCTTATCTGGTTATAACCTGAATATGCGTCCAAGAAGGACAAAACTTTGTACCCTGAAGCTCCGTCTACCAATCTGTCAATGTTGGGAAGAGGATAAGAATCCTTTGGACACGCTTTGTTGAGATCGGTTTAGTCGGTGCACATTCTCCGCTTACCATTGGCCTTTCTAACTAACACCACATTGGCTAGCCAAGTAGTGTATTTCACCTCTCTGATGAAATTTGCTTTGACCAGTTTGGCAGTCTCCTCGGCTACTGCTTGGCGCCTTTCTCCGCCAAGTTTTCTTTTTCTCTAAGCTACAGGCTTGGATTCGGGACATATAGATAGCTTATGGTACATAAAATTGGGGTCTATGCCAGGCATATCCGATGTCTTCCAAGAAAACAAATCGGCATTCTTTTTTAAAACAGCTTGAATCTGTTGTTTGAGCGAGGGGTCGAGCTGACTGCCGACGTTGGTGCACTTTTCACTTGGGCTCCCAATTGGAACTTCTCTAAAGACTCTGTTGGTTCGGCTTTTGACTCGTACATCTCCATCCTTGGGTCTAGTTCAAACATGCTGACCGAGCCCGCTGAGGTAACCGAACTGACCGAGCTTACCACTTCCGCTTTATCATCTTCGGCATTTTTTGCGATGTTCTGGTTTCGGGTAACCTTCAAACTATCCACATAGCATTTCCTGGCCATCCTTTGGTCAGCTCGGACAGCGACTATATCTCCAGACTCGGCTAGGAATTTCATTGTGAGGTGTGGGTAAAGACAATCACTCCGAGTTCATTCAACATCGGTCTTCCAATAAGATGTTGTACGACGTGCTGGCATCCACAATAACATATCCGACTGATACGGTATGGGAGAGTTTTCCCTCTCCAAACGTTGTTAAGAGGTCTATATAACCTCGTGTTTTTACTTGCTCTCTGGCGAACCCTACTAGCTTGTCTTCCTGCTCTTTTATCAGATTTTCTGGAATTCCAAGTTTCTTGAAGGTCGCCAGGTATAAAATATCAGTCGAGCTTCCTTGATCAACAATTGTTCGTTTGACCAAGAAGTTGGCTAATTTGACCGTTATCACCATTGGGTCGTCTTGATTTGGATCCAGCCCTTGGGAGTCATCATCTGAGAAAGTTATTGGAGGTCTCGTCCTTGTAGGTTTTCCAGACAGCGTGTTTACAAATCGGATGACTTTTACATGACGTCTCCGAGCTGAACTCGTTGTTCTTCCACCTGCAAATCCTCCTGAGATTGTATTGATGACCCCTCTGACTCCTCCTTCTGTTTCTTCATTAGGAGCCCTCTGATTGTTCACCCGATCTCTATTCTGATTATTCCCTTGCAGGTTTGCATCTCGGTTACGATTGTCATAACCGCATCTCCCTCGTCGTCGACCAACTCGTCTGCCTCCATTATCATCTCGACGAACGAACCGGTCAAGACGACCAGCCTGTATCAAGTCCTCAATTTTTTTCCTGGGCTATTTTACAGTCTTCAGTGGAGTGACCATAGTTTTGATGCCATTTCCACTCTTTACTTCTGTTTGCATTGGCCAGAGTTTTAGACGGTTGAGGTAAGGTGAGTAACTCGGCGTTGCACACCTCCTGGAGAATGGTTGCTCGAGATCGGTTTAGCGGTGTGTAGGACTGGTACCTAGGTTGCCTCTCCGAGAATCCCCTTTCATTAGTCTTTTGGGCCCTTTGTGGATTAGTCCTCCCTATCTCTTTCTTTGCTCGGAACTGAGCTCTTGTCTTCAAAACCTCTTTCTCTCCTTTTGGATTCTACCATCTCTTCCGAGTTCATTAAGTCTGTGGCTTTTTCCTGCATCTCTTCAAAATCTCTCGATGGTTTTTGAGAAAAATACTCAAAGAATGGCCCCGGCTTCAAACCGCCCATGACGGTATGTAGATAGAGTTCCGAGCTCATATTAGGAATTAAAATTTGCTTGGCACTAAAACGAGCCATATAATCTCTAAGTGATTCATTCTTTTCTTGCTTAAAATTCACCAGCGAGACCGAGTGCCTTTTATGCTTTCGGCTCGCTGAGAATTGTGCAGTGAACTTAGCTACAAGCACATCAAAGGAATCAATTGACCGAGGTGGAAGATTCATAAGCCAGGTTAAGGCAGGGCCTTGCAAAGTAGTTGGAAAATTTTTGCATATGACGGCTTTCGAATCGGTCACCAGGTAAACAAAAGAAATAAAGGATTCTACGTGCTCGGTTGGGTCAGTGGTGCCATTGAATTTATCAATGTTAAGAGGCTTAAAATGTCTAGGCATGATTACCTCATCGATGACATCCGTGAACGGCAACCTCGGTCATCGGTCTGTTACCCTTTCTTTCTGGGCAGTCCTTTCTGCACGAGATTTAACTCCTGAACCCTATGGGCGAGGTTTGGTCTTGGACGGTCGGCTCGTATCATGATGAGAAGGTACATACGATGGATCCTTTTGGCTACCCTCGGGTGAGGATTGCTCTTCCTCGGAAGACATCACTGATCTTTCTCTTTTCCGAGCTCTTAACATTCTTTGATTCTGAGCACGTATCTCCTGATTCTCCTCACGCAGCTGCCTTAACTATGCCATAACCTCTCCCAGCTGAGGGTTATCTTCATTGATGGGAGGCGGCGGGGGATTGTCACGGTTCTGGCTCGTGTTTGAAGCCTCATGATCTACATGGTTCGTGCTGTTCGCCCCTCCCCTCGGTCCATTCCGTGTAGTCACCATCAAGCTTTCTTATGGAACCGGGGAAAGTTTTTCCTCGGCCCCATGGTGGGTGCCAAATGTTCCTACCGAGATCCGACTTGCCGGAATCTCATCGTAGAACATCTAACCAAGAGTGAACAACGGGGTTGTTTTAGATTATGGCTTGACAGAATATTGTATTCCGGTCCTACGTATCCCAATGGGAATCAAAGCCAGACGTAGTTCTTGGTTCAACCCTTGGTCATTCAGTGATCTCAATCCCCTAATCTTGTATCTGATGAAACCAGCGAGCAAGGACTCTTCGATAGTCTCTTGGTCGAGCTAGTTTCTATAATACGCTTAAGGGAGATTCACCTGGGTTAGTGAAAAGTGAGTCTCTCTTTTGGGTTTTCCTCCTTTTATAATAGGATGCCCATGTCTTTGAGAGATCTGGATTTATCTCCTTTTATCTCTTAAATCTTCTTTTAGATATGATTTCCTTAATTTGAGGGATTTTATCTCTTCTAACCGGATAAGGTTATTTGAGATAATATCAGGATTATTAAAGATAATATCAATATCTTATCTTTCCCACCTTTGTTGGGTCGGATATCCAAGCTCGGTGGCCGGGTTTTACTCCTCGGCTAGTACATGGTTTCACACTTAAATTTGACTCCTCTAAAGTGATCAAATGTGTAAAATGAGTAAGTGAGAGTGTATCCACCCATAATTAGTTAAAGTACATTAAGATCTCAATTCACTTTATCTAATCAACTAGTGCATGGACTCGTGCCATGCACGGGTAATATACTATTTTTTTGGATTTTATTAAAAAAAAGGTATGTAATTGATAATTTCACGTTTTTTTCTTAAAGTTTTCTGAAAAATATATACCAAGTTAACTATTTTTATAAAATATATTTACCTATCTTATTATTTTTTGTTCTTTTTTGAAAATCTATTTGATTTATTTATCCTCTTTTTCTGTGCAAGAAAAACTTTTTAAGAAAAATATTTTTCTGACTTATTATTTTTTCTTTCTCTTGAGAATCTATTTGATTTATATCTCTTCTTTTTCCTATTGAAGTTAACTATTTATAGAAAATATATTTGTCTAACTATTTGTAGAAAATATATTTGCCAATGATTTAACTGTTAACATGATTCATGATAGAACATTATGGCGTCGTATGATCGTAGCCGACCCCACCTAGTGGGATAAGGCTTGGTTGTTGTTGTTGTTGAAAATTTATTTAATTTATTTCTCCTCTTTTCCCGGTAAAAGTTAAATATTTTTAGAAAATAAATTTACCTATCATGTTACTTGCCATCATAATCTATTTGGAATTGTTTCCTATTTTGGTACATATCCTTGTTCAATTAACATCTACCATATTATTTTTCTTCTCTCTTGAGAATCTATTTGATTTATTTGCCCTCTTTTTCCTTTGCAAGTCAACCATTTTTAGGAAATATATATTTTTGTATCATATTATTATTCTTCTCTCTTGAAAATCTAATTGATTTATTTATCCTCTTTTACTCATGCAAGTTAACCATTATTAGAAAATATAATTATCTATCTTATGAAAATAAAATGTTATTTCTTGAAATATTTTGATTTATTTTTCTCCTTTCCCGTTAAACTTAACTATTTTGATTACCCTGAAAATATTTTGATTTATTTCTCATCTTTTCACGTGCATATTAATCATTTTTGGAAAATATATTTATCTATCATAAAAAAAAACCATTTTTAAATTTTTTTGATTAATTTATCATATTTTATCGTGCAAGTTAACTATAAATAAAATTAAGAAAGTTATAAAGAAATATTTATCTACTGAAACAAATTATGAAAATGCATATGCATAACATACCAAACTTTTTCATAATTAATTAATGTGATTCAACTTTTAGCATTTTGTAATGGTTTTTACTCAAAAAAATATTTGCATTAATACTTTACATTTATTTCCAAACTGATCCACTGTCCATGAAATTATGCACATTTAACCATTCAATTCTCATTCGATTTAGATACTTGGACACTACACATTTCCATTGTTCATAACGGGCAGTAAAATCTTGAAGGAGCACAAAACCTACATCAGAAAAATTTTGAGAAGAAAGATAAGAGGAAAAAAAAAAAAAGTAGAGAAGAACTAAAGGAAACGTGAGAGAGATGGATACTTTGATGTGAATAGAGAGATGAACTAGTAGAAATCACCTACCAAACTCCATAAATTCCTCCTAAACGTACAAACACGAAACGCTAAAAAAATCTGCATAGTTAAACAAAATCGTGAAATTGAACCTTGAATCAATCACGAAAACATAGCATTGTTATATATCTTAAATTGATCACAGTATTCAACAGCAATATAGTAGTGCATCATTCGAAATTATGTTAGGAAGAATTGAAAGAAAAAAATGATGAGAATGAAGGAATATACGTTACATACCCTTTCGATGGCCACCAAAACCAATTCAAATGCAATCACTACAACAGAAATGACTTTAGATAGCGTTTCCGGATGCCTTTTAATAGTGTTTGTAACCGCTATATATGTCACCGCTATTAAAACTCGTTAGCAAAGATAACATTTAGGAAGTGCTATTAATAGGTGACTTTAGATAGCGTTTGACTATCAAAGCGACTTTAGATAGCGTTTGTTAATACAAACGCTAACGCTATCTAAAGTCAGACTTTATATAGCGTTTGTTAATACAAACGCTATCTATTCCCCCCTTTTTTCTTTTTTTTTTTAATTTTACATATTTCTTAACTTTTACTTCCATTCCTGCATATTGAACTACATCACCAAAAAAACCACAATTGTTGCAGTCAATACAAATGTTCCCTTGCTTCCACTGTACTTCTAAAGTAAATATGTATGCAAAAAGATGCATAAAATTAGGGAGAAAAAAATAAGGAGCCAAGTATATAAGGGAATCCGCAAACTTCATATATTTCAGCCACACTGATCATATACAGATTATAGAAGCAACTGATTCATAATATTAAAGCTTCCCAGTTTCAACATCATCCAAAACCTCAAGTCAACAATGAAACTTCATTAAATTTGTTTCAGAAACTGCTAACTAACAATGCTTAATTACAAGACAGCAAGTGCTTGCATGAGACCGATCATAGACGGAATATGCCCAGAGAGTTTATTGCCTTGCAATGACCTACAAAAATCAAACAAATCCATCAATAAATTCCTAGAGAAGGGAAGTGGAAGACCAAAAATCCTTCTTATTAAAAATTGAAATAGGTTATAAAGGATCATGCAACACATACAAGGTTGCTACTTGCAAAAATCCAATATTGTATGGTATCTCTCCAGTTAGCTGGTTGTAGGATAAATCCCTGAAATCAAGGGAGGACATTAAAGAGGTTACAAATAATACAAGACAATGTATAGAAAAGTCCGACATTCGGTTGGATTACATACAGGACCTGGAAGGCAGTACAGTTGCCTATGTTTTCAGGAATACTTCCAATCAAGCTATTGTTTTTCACATCACTTGCAACAACAACAAAAACAGCAGGGGGCAATAATCAAATACCCTTAGGAAATGCACATTTTTGTGGCTTGGAATGAAAAGAGAGTGATTGTGTAACTTACAAGTACCACAATCCAGTTAACTGGCACATGTCTGATGATAGTGAACCTACCAAATTGTTCCCTCGCAAGCCACTATTATATGAACAAGGAAAGAAAAAAATCGACAACATTGGCAGTAAGACCACATATGAGGTCTAGTAGAAATGATAGACTTTATTTGCAAATTGGTTATACTCACAAATACTGCAAAACTTCATTCTAGTATATAAGCCTTGGTATTTCACCACTAAGATTATTTTGTGCTAGGTCTCTAGAACAAAATTTCCAGGTATTGAATATGTTAGTTATATAGAACTTAAGAATAGCATTATGTGGAGTGGAGTGAAAAATACCAAAAATGACTTACAGAATCTTCAAGTTAGGAATCTGAGACAAAGTTGAAGGAATTGGTCCAATTAACTGGTTATTTTTTAAAATCCTAAGAAACAATTTATAAACAAAAAAAAAGATGTCATAACCCCATCAAAGGATTGGCAAAACAAACTGTCAGTTACAGAGAAATGCTAACAAAAACTCACAGGTTTTCCAGTTGCTTCAGCTTAGAAATTGAAAGGATCAGAAAGTGCATTTAAACACAAACACTACATACATGTTTAAGTCAACCTTTTTCTTTTCTTCATTGGATTGAGATTTGTTTGTCCTTTATTAGTACGAAATGGTGGATTGACCAAAAGCCCCTCATCATGATCATCTCTCATATACATACCATCATCCCTAGTTGGATCAATCTCAAGTGATTGTAATGTCCCGACGAAAGGATCATCTTCAATATCAACATCTCCATGGTCTTGATCATCAATCTTTGTAATTATTTTGTTAGTCAAAAGAACAATGGAACTTTTCATATCAGCTGGATCAGTGACATAGAACACTTGTTGAGCTTGAGATGCTAATATAAAAGGCTCATCTTTATACCCCACCCTATTAAGATCCACCTGCATGAACCCTGACTCATCAATCTGAACACCGTTATTATTGTCAACCCACTTATAACCAAACACACCAACCTTAAACTTTGTGTAATCCAACTCCCATATGCGTTCAATGACGCCGAAGTATGACATATTTGCATATATCGGGTTTCTGTCTTTGGCACTTGAGATATGCATCGACTGAGCTACAAGAGTCACACCACTGTTTTGCATTGTACTCCGACCATCTTGTTCTTTTGTATAGAATGTGTACCCATTAATTTGATAACCGTGGTAAGAGAAGACATGCAAACTTGGACCTTTGGCTAAGCATCTCAATCTATTTGAAACTGAAGTAGCATTTTCAGTCAACTCTGCAAAAATGTGATCTCTTAGCCACATTATAAAACAACGATTGTGTTCTCTAGTTAGCCAATTTTGATTCTTATTTGGATACAAACTCTTAAGCATGTCCTTGTGTTTTTCAACATATGGCTCAACCTCATCGGCATTGTGCATAACATATAAGTGTGCTTGCTCCCATTCTGTCCTTGATATAGTCACTATTTCAGTTCCAGTAATTCCTTGCCCCATCATTCTCCATGTGTGACGAGACTTTGGCAGCCCTATAGAATCATCATTGGATAGGTATTCGGTATAGAATTCAACAGCTTCTTCGACAATATACCGTTCAACAATACAACCTTCTGGTCGTGATCGGTTTTTCACATACCCTTTTAATATCTTCATATAACGCTCAATCGGGTACATCCATCTCATATAAGCTGGCCCACACAGTTGTGTCTCTCTAACAAGGTGAATGGTTAGATGAACCATTATGTCAAAGAATGAAGGTGGAAAGTACATCTCAAGCTCGCATAAAGTCACAACAATTTCTCTTTGCAATGATGGCAACTTCCCAGGGTCAATCACTTTGCTGCAAATTGCCTTGAAGAAGAAACAGAGTTTAGTTAAGGCCCCCCGCACTTTGTTAGGTAAAATAGACCGTATACCAATGGGTATCAACTGCTCCATGAGAACATGACAATCGTGGGACTTTAGACCTTTTAACTTGAGATATTTCATCGATACGAGGTTCCTAATGTTTGAAGAGTACCCTTCCGGAACCTTAACTCCGTCAAGAAACTTACAAAAAACAGTTTTTTCTTTTCTAGATAGAGTGTAAGCAGCCGGAGGAAGATATATACTTTTACCCTTCTTCGTCGGTCCCAATTCTCTTCTTATTCCCATACTAACCAAGTCCAACCTTGCATTGATGCCATCTTTAGTCTTCCCTGGCACATTGAGTAACGTACCAATGACACTATCACATATTTTTTTCAACGTGCATCACATCGAGGAAATGTCTTACATATAATGATTTCCAATATGGCAACTCAAAGAAAATCGACCTTTTCTTCCACCCTCTTGTGACAATATCTCTCGCAAAAGGTTTAACGAATTGGATATTCAAATCCTTTACCTTTTCAAAAAGTTGATCACCCGTCAACGGTGAAGGAGCTTTACCTTCTTCCGAGTTCCCATTGAACGCCTTTCTCCACCACCGGTAATGATGACTTGGATGCAAAATCTACGATGCCCAAGAAATACATTCTTCTTACAATGTTCTAACCGCATCCAATCCGTACCCTCTTCACATATAGGGCATGCACACTGACCTTTGATGCTATATCCTGACAGATTACCGTAGGCTGGAAAATCATTAATTGTGCCAAACAACATAGCTCTCAAATTGAAACTTTCTTCCTTATACCCATCAAACATCTCCACACCTGTCTCCCACAGTTGTTTCAAGTCTTCAATCAAAGGAGTCAAATAGACGTCTATATCATTTCCTGGTTGTTTGGGCCCAGAAATTAATATAGATAACATAATAAATTTGCGCTTCATGCATAGCCATGGGGATAGGTTATAAATCACCAAAATCAC
This sequence comes from Sophora flavescens, assembly GCA_030762895.1. Classification (NCBI taxonomy): domain Eukaryota; kingdom Viridiplantae; phylum Streptophyta; class Magnoliopsida; order Fabales; family Fabaceae; genus Sophora; species Sophora flavescens. The sequence continues at coordinate 33,575,615 of CM061068.1, forward strand.
AGGCCATGTACTGTGAGAGCTACTTTGAACACCATGCGGGTTAAATCCGTCAGTAGCCAATGCAAGTCGTAGGTTTCTTGATTCTTGCCCAAAATCAGGATAATCATGATCAAATTTCTTCCATTGAGGAGAATCTGCCGGGTGCCGCAGCTTGCCATCTTTGATCCTTTCATCCTCATGCCATGTCAAGTGCTTTGAATCTTCTGAACTACGGTACATGCGCCTAAATCTGGGTATTATGGGAAAATACCACACAACCTTCTCTGGATCTGATTCTTTCTTCTTATATCGTGAGGCATTACATTTAGGACACCTCTTTAACGATGCATATTCATTCCGAAATAAAATGCAATCGTTAGGACAAGCATGTATCCTCCCGTAGCTCATGCCAATAGAGCGTAACATTTGTTTAGCCTCATATGTCCGACTAGGAAGCACATTATCCTCCGGCAACATGTCTTTCAATAGTGTGAGTAAGTCCGTAAAGCTCTTATCAGTCCATCCGTTGCCCGATTTCAAGTTATACAACTTTAACATCGCCGACAATCTTGTGAATTTAGTACAACCATCATACAATGGTTGCTCTGCATCACTTACCAACCTCTCAAACATTTGAGGACAATCCCGAAGATCCTCTTCAACAGCATTTGCAATGTCTTCAAAACGATCGCCCTCATAAGTATTTGTGTTGGTGTCGTATGATGAATATCTCACACGATTCCTCATTTCACTAGACTCAGCTCTTGTCTCACCATGTTTTGTCCAACATGTATAACTTTGATCGATTCCATTACACACTAAATGTTCTTCCAAATTGGCTGCACTAACTCGCCTTGCATAACAACAATCTAAACAAGGACATATGATTGTACTAGGGTTTTCCGCATGCCGAATTGCAAACCTAATGAACTCTTTCACCCCATCCTCATACTCCTTCGTTAAATGATTGGCAGACATCCATTTCCGATCCATGCTTTCCCGATCTACAAAAATATTTATTAAACATATTTACTATGAGTTTGGAGTGGTTGATGTCTACATGCAATGTTTACAGATTAAAGATACCAAATGAGTTATAATACAACTCATTGATATTTACACAAGGTCCATTAATTTTGATTTTGTGTATTTTTTCTTATAACATAACCTTTGAAAGGCGCAAGTAAACAAAAATGTCATGTCTGTCTCCTTATCACCAAACCTTGTGCAAGTAACAACCAATCTACATCTGCCTATGCTCTGGTTGGTTACTAGTTTCTATGACTGTACTGCTATCCTGATTTTGAAAACGAGTATACACTGTAACAAAACTGTTCCAGCAAAACACATCAAGATCCCATTTCCTTCTGCTGGAATGTTTGTCCTTCACTTGTTTTATCCTTTGAACAACTATGAACTACAGTTCCATGGAAAAATATAGTGGAAATAGTCAATAACTAATTGGCAGTTCATAACTGAAAAGCACATGCATACATACGCACTAGCCTGAACACAGCTGAACTTCTTAGCTATAAACCTCTTAATTACACCCCCGCACCATGTATCTTTTTCCATTTTATGGTCTCATTTTCAGTCCACTATTGTTATTGCTTTTACTTCCTTTTCTTCCTTTTCTTGCTTGAGAAGTTGCTACTTGCCTACTTGCCTACTTGCTAGGCTTACTTTGGGTCCTTCATCCTCTATTAGGCTTGATTGGTAATGAGTTTTGTTTATTCATCTGCTCCTTGAAACTAAACATTTTTACAATTGTTTGCTTTCCATTTCAGTCTGAATTTTAATGGAACAGTACTTAACATTCTTCATTTTAAAGTCTAATTCTAAACACATACATATACATATTGAAACAAACACTACTATGAGGTTAGATCATTTTTATCTACTTAGTACACATCCAAATTAAAAGAGAAAATCAAAACATGGCAAATAGATAAAAAAGAATATGTTCTTATAACAAATCATGGATTATAGAGCATAAATCTCTTACCTGAAATTTTCAAAAATTTTTGCTGAAAAACATAATCGAGAACAGATTCAATTTCCACAGATATAATAGGGGTCAGAGTTGGGTCCGTCAGTGCCACAAACTCAAGCACAGATGCAGCTTTTTCTTGTACACTGGGGGAAGAGGACTTTAGAATCTCAACAAGGTGTGCAATGAAAACAGAACCCAGTATATCGTTCCTGAAAGATTTACAAAATACAAAGAAAGTTGATGTTAACTACAACTGTGCAGAGCACTTACTACAACTGTGCAGAGCACTTATGACCTGTTCCTCAATCCAATAATATTAAGATCAATCATGCAAAAGTAATATCCATCATACAAAAATAATATCCATCCAATAATAGTCATTATGTTCATATCTTCCAAATTACTTGAACATCTGCTACCTTTCCTAATCTTTCTCTTTGTTCTTCTATACCAGTTGTAACCATGAGGAATCATGGGGAAAAGATATGCATGAAAGACACATGTATATCTAAGTTACTTGTCTATAGATTGTGCATTTTTAGAATCTAGAACAATGAAGTTATATATTAGCAATATATAAGGTACTGAACATTTATAAGCTAACTCAATGGTGGTTAATTGGAAGACTGATTCAGGAGTTCAGTCCCCAAAAACCCTTTCTTGATTTAATATCTATATGGAGTCTCTAGGTTTTAGTAAGATTTCATTAAAGGAAGCTTTGGTTTGCTATATTATTATGGTGTTATCAAGCACATGACTTCTGCAGAGATGAAAACAAAAAGAATGTCTTTAGTACAGTTTCACAGAACTTCAGAAGTTGTACACTTTATTAGTACATTTTATCATTTGATGCAATATTCTGCCAACTTAGTCCTAAGTCCTAACTTCTAAGTGCTAATTTCTTAACTAAAACGGTAGAAGCGAACTCTGCTCTGTTAGCTTTGTCTCTATTCTACCAACAAAAATATTTGGTGTTCCAAGAGAGGTTTCAGCTTGGCTTCTCACCTATCTCCCTGCATTCTTTTAATCTAATTCTCTTCAGCTCAAGACTGTGTTCACCTATGATTTTTTAGCAGAGTTATTCAATCCAAAGCAAATTGCAGACCCCACTCACAAACACATGGGTTCATTCAGTTATAATGTTTCAAAGAAACCATCCAAAGCCAATCAAGTCAATGACAAAAACAATTGCTACTAAAGAAAAAAGTTATTAAACATAAAAATATTAAAACAAACACACAAACACACACAGACTCAAAAGTTTAGGTGGAAACTCACCTCAAACAACAGTGAGCAACCCAACAAAGAAGTGACTGCACCATGCACATCCATACCCAGATAAATTAGTTGCAACTTGCTATGGTCATTGAGACAGAACATCAGGAGCCAACATAGAAAGGTTTAGTTTTCATCAACTTCCTCCAACAATTTAATCTAATGAAAATCTGAACAGACTGCTAAAACTCAAAACATAAACGAGAAGAGTTGTTACCTGTAAAAGGGAAATCAAACCGAAAGAAGCAACTTCGAGATTTTGGAAACTTGAAACTGAAAAGTGAAAACCCACTCTCTTAATAAAGGAATTTCGAGAAAGAAGCACACGGACGACTCAAAGAATGGCAAAGACAACGCACGAATGGTGGAGACAGCGAGCAATGAGAGGGGACGAGCTCTCTGGATGCAATGCGAGGATGAATCTGCAATGGCAACCCTAGACTTGAACTGAGGTCAGTGATGAACTGAGGATTAGGGTACGCAGAAACTAAGAATCGAAGGATCAAAGCAACGCGTGCGCGGGTAGCTCTAAAACAACAATCACCTAAGATAGCGTTTCTATATTTAAACGCTATCTAAAGGTTACCTTTTAATAGCATTTCATTTTACAAATGCTATTAAAAGATAATTTTATTTTATTTATTAATTGCAAATTAGAAAAGATAGCGTTTCCGTGTGGAACCGCTATCTTATGTTGTTAGTTAAGATAACGGTTCCACACGGAACCGCTATATTTTCCTGCACCTTGACTTTTAATAGCGGTTCCTTAAGGAATACCTAAGATAGCGTTTCTTTAAGGAACCGCTATTAAAAGTCCCCCCATCACTTTTAATAGTATTTCCACACGGAAATACTATAAAAGGTGCGTTATTAAAAGCCTAATCTGTTGTAGTGAATCAACTCAAATAGAGTCTCCCCATATATGTCATTCCCAACCATGCAATCCACCAATAGGAAGGGAATTTGGCAATGCATGTCCGGTTTTACATATATTAATTAATAACAATAATGATGATTAAATAGGTAGGCTGATATTGCTCAAAATTTCTAAAATTGACAAAATAGTTTTTAAAGTGTTGACTTTTAGATTTAAATTTCTAATTATATATTTTGGTGAATTATAGTTTTTTTTTACTGCAAAACTGAAAGTTGGAATTCCGAGGGATATAAAATTTATTTTTGAATAAATGACTATAAAATTTCTATGCATATTTTTTTCCCGATATATTTCGAGGAGTATCCCATCGCCAACCTGAGACAGGGACTAATCTCTCGTGAGAGTTTGTTCGGCACCTCTAAGGGTGACATCTCTCCCAGCTGAGATTTTTTCCATACACAAGACTCAAACTCGAGACCTTGGTTAAGAAACGAGAGGCCTTTAACCACTCACGTCAACCTCAGTTGGTACCTTCTATTTCTATGCATATATAAATTATAAAATTTGAGAAATATATAAGATATTATATTATATTATTTATGTCTTAATTAACATAGTTGTTTATTTTTCAAAAATTTTATTAAGTAACTTATCTTTCTGCTAGATCAATTTTGTTTTTATACGGCTCATGTTTTAATCGAGCCTTTTATTATCATTAATTAATATATTAATATTAATACATATATATATTGATAAAACATTGATTCAACCTACCCATTTAATTATCATTATCATCATTATGGTGATTTGATTGCATTTGATTTCAATATAATTTTAATTAATATTGGCATTTGAAATTATTAATTAATGTTTAAATTTGATTCCCATTTAACAGCCCAATGATGGTGAAATTCGTCCACATATGTGTCATTTGTAAGTGCATTCAAATATGATGATGATTTATAATCAATTTTATGATATTATTTTTTAATCAAATAATTTTATTTTTTTCTTATAATATTTAAATTAAATGAAGATTTGAATCAATTAATATACATATATGATATGATAAGCATACGATTTTGAAATTTTGAATTTTCAACTATCAAGTTTCTCGTGGATTTCATTATATTTTTAAATTTATAAAAATATATAAAAATAAATGAAATAAAAAATAATTTATTATAAATGATAAATGATAAATATCCATAATCACTTTAAATATAAATTATAAAATCAACTTAAGATATATCATTATATCATTTGAATTGGAAATTTGAATTTGAAATATATGTTTTTAATGTATTGAATGTCTTTGCTTATGTATACCACTGTATTATTATAGAGTAAGAAATTTTTATTGCTTTCAAAATTCAAAAAATATTTACTATTAATATTTATTACCAGTTAATGTTGAATGTTAGCTATTTTCATTTTTAATGCAATAGAATATTTCCTTTTGGTATACCAAAAAAGAATATTTCTTTTTGAGGTCCAATTAAATATTCGTCTAGTCATTCCTTAGTTTATGTTTTGATCGATACATTTGCTCACTTTATATATTATTATATTATATTATCTAGATTATTATGAATGGTGTACACCCTCACCTTCTCATTTTACACATTTGCTCACTTTATAATAACTTTTATCCTTCACACTTGTACAGTTTAACAATAGGGTTGGGCTAAGATACACCATCCATATTTTGCACCACCCACTACACCACCCATACGTAGCAAATTTTGGACCAATCAAATTGCCACATGGGTTTGGTCAAAATTTTAAACTTTCTAGTTGTATTTCTACTGTAGTCAAATATATGAAGACAATATATTGTATTATAGTATATATACTCTTTGTATTCACAAATTTAACTCATTAAAATAATATTTTTTGATTAAAAAAAGTGATTATATTACAAAATAATATTTTACTATGAATTAAAATAATGTTCGTTGTCAATAATATTTTGCAATATAATCATTTTTTTTAATAAAAAACATTATTTTAATATAAGTTAAATTTGTAAATACAAAAAGCACATATATTATATTCATATAGTTTGACTACATCATAATATAACTAGAAAGTTTAAAATTTTGACCGACCTATGTGTCAATTGTCAATTTGATTGACCCAAAATTTACCACATAAATGATGTAATGGATGGTATAAAATGTGGATGATGTACCATAGCCATAGCCACCCCCCTTAACGATAAGCTAGAAAAGAGAAGTAGAGAACAGAAGGAAAAGGTCATGAAACAATGACTTATGGGATTGACCTGTGACTTTTCTTAAAATATAAATAAAAAAGGTAGAGGCATGGAACTATGGGAAGTAAAAAAGAACACATAATTGGGTCAAGACGGCTAACGGAAAATGACTCTTTGCCTAAATAATCTCATCTTATCCCAAGACAATGTGCTTCCGGTCTCCCCTTTGAAGGAAAGGGGAAAGGCAGATGTCAGATAAAGTTACCCAAAAGAAGTTTTAGCACCCGTTATTAATCGGCAGCATTTGTGGTCACATGATTCCAATTTTTCCAAGACACAGATGGAAAATTGTACAGCTATAACTCATTGAAGAAAGAAAGGGAAGGGGAAAAAACAAACAAATAGAAAGTAAAAGTACTAGCAGAGTATTCCAAATTATCACAACTCATAACCATCCATTAAAAAACTGGGAATTTTAGCTGTAGCTGGTTTCTGACATGTGGCAAAACAAAAAAGAAACAGAAAAATGATAAGACATGGTATTATTGCAAGGCCTCAAAACAAACAAAACATTAACAAACAACATATAAGAATAAAGCTACTTATTTGTAAATAAAACTGTTATGAGGCCTACCATCATGAAATAAGAAATCATATTAATGATTAAACTTAGCCGACAGGGGTTGTCATTCCTTAGATCTCCCTTATGGGTTAATATGATTTCACTCACATTATGGGTTCCATTCCTTAGATCTCCCTTGTTGGTAGGCAGAAATCTTCGCTAAGGTTCTGGCCTTGTAAGGGAGTGTGCATTCCACTAATATAATCTCTTTTGTATACATTAAAAAAACAAAAAAACTGGGACCGGGGGAAGAAGAGAGAAGGCACATTTTTTCCTCTTTCAAAACCGACTACATAGGACATACTATTGACTTATAAATAATCAAATCAAACAAAAGCGCAATCATTTAAAACTTCGCTATGGTTCGTGTCAAAAAAAAAAAAAAACTTCGCTATGGTTCAGAAAACCTAACGAGGAAAAGTTATAATATACACGGGGAATCAAACAAGGCTCTAATTAGCAGAATGCGTTGAAAAAAATAATCTTCAAACACATGATTGTTAGTTAAATTTAGAGATGGTTCTGCCAGGCAGGGGATGGTGGGGAAGATTTTAATTTTATTTATCATAAATGTGACACCCTATACATCATAATTGCGTGATTTCAGTAATTTATTTCAACTTTTCTTTTCCAAACGTCAAGCGCACCATGCCTTGAAATATAAGCAAAACAGTGCTGAATCTTTTCTGGACCGATTACTGAATCCTTAAATACTCTAATTTGGCACAATTACTTAATTAGTTGGTTTACATTGTCAAGTATAGATTCTAATTAGTTACGTTCCATTATTTGCATAACAAACTAGTCGAGAATGAAATGCAACGCAATAGTGGACCGATTACTGAATATACATCATATAAATATGTCATAAGACTCATCACGGTAAATGTTCACATATATAAAAGGATCTTGCTAGTATATCACTAAATGAAATAAGCTTCTCAGCACTGAAAAATCCAATGGGGGTCTAAATCTCCATAAAATAAAGCTTCAAAGGCAATAGGTCTTCCAAATGGGATTTAAAAACTAAGTCCCCAGTCTCATTAGACAGATAAGATAACTAATAATAGAAAGAGAATAAAATGATGCTGCATGTATTTCGCCCCCAAGTTAATGTTCACTTCTTTTAATCCTTTTTTTTTTTTTTCTGGATTCCCAATTACTCGGAATAGTATTAAAACATACATAGGAGAACTGATTGAACACCAAGCAGTATCGGTATGCTTTTTCCTTTTCCTTTGAGTACATTTAATGTATACTTTATATACAAAGAAAAGAAACGTGTATTTCAAAACTAAATAAAATCAGTCACCAAATGAATTAACATTCTTTACATTCACAAACCCCCCCACCTTCATCCTTCAACATAGGGAAACTATTAGCGCATGGAAGAAAGGGGGAGGAAAGGGTTGGAAGAATAAATGTAGGCATCATGGAACAGCTCAGCCACTGTCCGTGTCACCCCAATAAATTGAGTCACATTTCATTTGATTATTCTCAGGCGTGTTACAAACATTTCACCAAGACTCAGAGGTAAGCCAACAATTTCAAGCAACATCTATGATTTCCCTTTCTCATCATCCTGTACATTCAAGCATGTTTTAAAATTAAAAAAATTAGTAAATATAAATGACAGAGGCCAGCCAATTTCAATGACAATGAATGATCAAATAAAATTTCAGACCTCATTGAAGTTTCAACTGGGCCAAATAAATATTCTATTATGACCAAAAAAAGTGCCTGATTTGGTCCAGTAAGCTTTTACTGTAAGGTCTATATAAGTCAATTAAGTTCATTCATCCCCTATGTCTGTTTTTGGGTTTCCCCAGTGTTAGATCCTCCCCAGTCCCCATAAATGGTGTCTCCAAGACTCGACCCTTTGTCCTCCCCTAGGAGTGCAGTTAGCTTACTACTACACAATTCTTTACGGGTAAGTCATTTCCTACATTAGTGATACTGTGATAGTAAGTAAGCACCTCTCATTTCCATTTTCCAACACAGGTCAATACTAATGTCCTTACCTTGCAACAATTGCTTTCTTCTACTTTGATATATTTTTGTGTGTGTATGAATAATAAATTGGTGATCGGGTGCTTACCCAAATTGTCACTCGAGTATTTAAAATTTCAATTTTTGTCAACCCTAGACAAGCATTGAACAAGTTTGGGGGGGACAGAGATAAACTTGCTAAACGAGAGAAAAATAAAGGAAGAAAGAAAATAAGAGCTTAACTACTAACTAATCATGCTTACCGAACTATCTACCAATTTGTCCAAATCATCATCAAAGCCCTCATTGCCATCATCTGAAAGACAAGAGAAGTTGTTGGCAAATTTAAACTATCATAACTCAAATTCAACCATGAAGAAATGAATCACCCGGAGCACATATTATTCTATTTTCCAAATAACAAGCATACTAACTAATGATTGGATCAACAGTAATTTCTCCAGTTCTGAGAAACATGGCAGTCTAGAGTAACAAAGAGGCAGTCATGAAAAATATTGACAGTCCATCTAGTTGGAGTAGCTCATGGAAATTTCTGAATAATTGAGTTCTGTCAAAAAAATTTATAAAAAAAACTGAGAATAATTTAGGTAGCAGGAATTTACTGCTGTGCAGACTAAGTTGGCTTAGATTGGGGTTAACTCGGGGTTGGAAGGGGAAAACATGAAGAGAATAATTCCACTTGTTTGGGAGTTTTAAAATTTATGAAGAGGAAGGAAATATGCAAGCTCTCTCTTTTTCTTCCCCTTCAAATTTACTACTGTGCAGACTAAGTTGGCTTAGATTGGGGTTAACACGGGGTTGGAAGGGGAAAACATGAAGAGAATAATTCCACTTGTTTGGGAGTTTTAAAATTTATGAAGAGGAAGGAAATATGCAAGCTCTCTCTTTTTCTTCCCCTTCAAATTGAGGGGGGTAATGAGGGGAAAGAACTTTGCTTTAATTTTAGAATCTTTTAATTTACTACTTTACCCCACAAATTTATTTACTTAAAAAAAATATCAGGGTTATATTGAAATTTTACATTTACAACATTTTACCTTCCCCTTTCTTCTGTCATTAATCAAACAAACATGGGGAACACAACTCTATTTGATTCCATTCCATCTCATTCTCTCTAAAACTTCCAAATGTAGCTAAAATCAGGAAACCGCTATAAATCAAAAGATGCAATAAATAAATTGCATGGCATAACTCTATGTTTTCGGCTTTTCGCTATTATAATTTAATCTCCTTCAATTATTGTGGAACTCAAAATATTTTTGATATTATTTTTAAATGGAGATGCACTAAAGTCTAAACTCATAGGCATTACACCTTTATATTTTCCAGGAATAAACGGCAATAGATTTTAATGGATAAATTGATAATGTGTACCTAGGTCATTGTCACTGTCTCCCATATCTCCCAGAAGAAAAACATCCAAGTCTTGCTCAGTTGATGATGTTGAAGTTTTGGTCTCTTTTTCCGCTTTCAGCATCTCTTGATTAGAGGTCAATTCAACTTTTGATGGTTCCAGCACGTTACAATCTTTTACTTGTTCAGATGATTTTATAGCATCTTCTATGTATCGATTCTCATAGCTATTGGAAACCATAAGATAAAACAGTTTATCAGAAGTCACAAAACAGTATAACTATAACCTAGGTGAAAGCACAGCAGAATAAGGGAATTTACAGAAATATCTTGCATATATGACACGTTACAAATTTACAAGTATAACTATGATAACTTGCCTGATTTTTTCCACAAATATACTGATTTCTAAAAGGAGTGGACCAATACACTAAAAATTATTGTTCTTGATATTTTATGCACATCCAACTAAACTTTTAGATTAGATTGCACAGCATAGTTGTTATCTTCAACAACTCAACCACCATAAGTAAAAAATAGCATCCAGCTCCCTATACGAGCTCTCATTTAACAATCCAAACTGTGTTTTAAAAATTCTCCATGCACATATTAACTTAGCAGTTAGCAGAAGTTCCTTCAATCTCTTAATGTGGGTGTTTCATATCTCAAGGATGAGAATGACTCTTTTACATACTTTGGGAATCTATGGGACAATATATACTCCTACATTCTAACTAAATAGCAATCTCGGTTGAGTGTCTACAATAAGTGATATTACCATAACAAAAGAGAGCATATTACATATATCTTTTTAAGTTTCATTTGATGAGTAACAAAATACCTTCATACATGATCGTGTTATTTTCTCAGACTACAAAGACTAAATAATACTGTATCAAACTGATCTGAATCAGAGGAAAGTCTAAAATTATATTTAATGTCAAAATCAAAATACTCAAGCAACATTTTGAATTACTTACGGCGCAATATGACTATTCACAAGTATAAAATATATTCTCCAAAACTTCCTCTCTTTCATGACACGTGGACACAGCTCATACCTCAATTTTGAAATCTCCTGCAACCAAGAAAAACTGAATAGTAAGAATATTATGTTTCAAATATGTAATTAAGAAAAAAAATGTAATCAACATAGGAGACAACATAATATTTATGCATAAAATAACCCATACACCTAGATGACAGATCTTATTTTCTTCATGCCAGATTAACACAAAAACATGCAGTGTCTTTGACCCCCTCATCTGCTCTGACAACGAACTTGGATATCATAATACCACATATAACATATTTAATGATTCAACCATGGTGGTCTGTTTTCAACAATCACCAAGAGTAAATCCAACAAACTGACAGTCACAGAAGTATGAAAAGGGACAATCATACCTCACCTTGCTGCTGTTCGGGGTTGTTAGGTCTTACCCTTCTTCTGTCCCCCTCCCTCCCTCCCTCTCTCTCACGTGCGCGCGCGCACACACACACACAAAACCTCCTTTAACAGCACATGTCGACAGTAATCAAGAGACAAATAATTCATAACATCTGAATTACACAGATGCACTATAACTTATTATGAGTATTCACAATGTTTCAGGCTTAGCAATCACTTGATGACACTATTATACCCCAAACATCAGCTACCAAGTATCCAGGTTTAACAATTCATCTAGATCTGAAGTCGAAACAGGGATATACCTAACTGTTCTATAAGGTATTAGTATCAGCGTATGTGTGAAGTATTCGTCCCCTATGCCTGAGTTTGGATCCTCCTCTTATAGCCTTCACGTGAGCATGGAGAGTGCGGGTTGGTTATGTTGGTGAGGCCCCTAGGTGGTTAGGGCGGGTGAGGTGCCTTTGTCATATTCCTTGAGCGCTCTCTCTTTCTCACACGTTGTGTACTGTTTCTAGAAGATTTCCCTTGTGATGTGGCGAGGTCAGGCTGAGGAGCGTTGCTCAGGTTCTGTCCGACCTCTCTTGTGACCTCTCGGGTCAGTGTCTTATTGTCCTCCTTTTGGGGCCTGTCTCACCTCTCCATTGGGCCGGGATGCTTACGGGACCCTTAGGGATATTGAGCTGTTATGGAACTGTTTAGTCAGCATTGGGTCTAGGCCCGATCTCGGCAGGAACACATCTGATTCACTTTCTTTACAAGTTAATAAATATTAGGCACTTCCCATTCTACTGGTTAAGGATACATAAAATGTTTATCTATCATCTATACAAGTTTTAAGTAAGCATATAAAGTTCAACGAGAAAAAGAGAAAGTTTATTCCACCTCAATTGATTGGAGGATTTAAATGCAAAACTTGCCCAATGTTTAAGCCTAACGGCTCAATAAAGAACAACCAAAGGCACGACTCCTTTTCATAGACCACTCCTAATCAACTGATCTGCATCAGACACCCCCTGTAGCTCCATCATACTCAACCCTTCTTATTTCTCCAGGAAAAATAAACCATCTAGACAATAATACATAAATAAAGACTGGATGCAATTATTAACAAAGAAGCAGTTTTTGCTTTTTTACTTCTTAGCAAACATAGTTTACAACTTTACATGTTAATAAAAAAAATGATTCAATATAATTGGTGCTTCTCTTATAGTTAATGAAAGCACCGAGAAAAACTGTGGTGCATTTAGCATTGATAACAGTACTCATAGCCCCCTTTAGGCCTTTAGCTTTAATAACATTTTACCAGTTTTGGGGAACCAACCACCCATTATTTTGATTCACAAACCCAAGGATTAATGGGGTAAAAACATTGGATTTATGTATATCTTTAAATCTTTAGAAGTTTTTTTTTCCTGCAGGGGAGACAAAAAACAAAAAAGAGTGCTACCTCGACTGTAGAAAGAACAAGACTGGCATGTTTTTGCTGCCACTCGGTTAGATCCTGTCTAACATTTGAAACTGCAGGAACATCAGACAATTCGGTATCATCTGCAAATGGGAACCAAAATTGAGATCATCTTCTCACGTGAAGAATAAAGTGAAGTACCAACAGAATAACACAGCATTTAAAATTGGTAGTATTAGTAGTGAAGTTGAAACTATCTGCTTGGTCGAGTAAGTGGAAAGTATGATGCTGTAAATTTTGGTGTTAAAATCATTCAAAAGGTTGAAAATGAACTTCACTCAATATCATTTTACAATATAATATAACTTATTTTTTTGGTCTTAGACCCTAGCTATTCAAAAATCATATTAAACCCGACTAATCCGAATAGGGCAGGGAATACCCATTTAGAATGGGCAAATCTCTCTTAGTACCTATTCTTTCCATACATAACTGAACCCAATACCTTACTTGGGAACCAACAGGCATTGCGTTGGTGAATATAACATAAGTACATAACTTTGGTTGCACATAATTTTCACTCCGTCCTCTCTATTTTCCACTTTCTCACTTTTGAACCTTCTAAATCAAGCAAATCACAAACAACAACCGTTCTTCTTTTGCTCATGGGCACAGAAAGTAAATAATTGCACCCAACTTTCCATCAATAATATTATTCACGGGAAACAAAAGAAGTAATTATTTTTTGCATTGATTGAAATTTTCATCCAACTCAAAATTGAATGAATGGGTAAGCAACCATCACAGCACCTAACCCTAATCCTGCAAAAAGGAAAGAAAAGAAAAACCTTGAAGAGGGAAATCTCGGAAGGTGGCGACGGTAATCCCTCTGAGGAATTCTCTAAATTCCTCGGTGATTCCAAAAGTATCGAGATCGACAACACTGTCTTGGGATTGGGATTGGATAGGGTTAACGTTGACACCTTCAGCCAAGTGTTTAATGTGGTTGGAAGCTTGAGCTGCGATTTCCTTTGTCTCAGCGACGATGTCGCTCCATTTGGAAGCGGCGAAGGGAAGGTGTTGCGATCGCTTGGCGGCTTCTTTGGCTGTTTCTTCTGCAAAGCTTCGAGCTCTGTTCCACAGCTCCATGCCTCACTTCTTCTTCTTCGACTTGTGACTTTGTGAGCCATTAATTAATTAACGTTAGAGTATTAATGTGATGTTTGTTCTCTTGTGTATAAAATTCTAGGGAATAATTTAATAATTTTTTGATTATATAAGAATTAAATAGGCATTGTATAAGGATCAAATGAGAATTTTTTATACATATATGAATCATTTTTTATATACAGGGACGAAGAATGGGGAGTTTTGATCGAGCATCAAATGCAATATGCGGCCGCCACGTACTATGGTTTGACTTTGACCACTCTCTCCCTGGCCACCATCTTGTCATTTTCCATTTTTCAATATTTTTCTTTTTTCTTTTTAAAAAGAAAAGAAAAAAAGGTAATGGGGTATAGCCGACAAAATAATCCATTAATCCGTTATCTATCCGATTCATTCATGAGAAAATCCATTCAATTCATTTATTTATAAAAATATAATATAAATATATTGAATGGATTTGATTATTTTATTAGTGGATGGTTTATGATCCATCCAATTCTTTTAAAAAATTCATTGGATCAATAACCAAAAAATAATGAATAAACTTTTATCCGCTCCATCCCTTCAAAAAAAAAACTTATCAGCTACAAAACCAATTTAATTTTTTTAAATCACTTTTCACAAAATAAAAAAAAAACTCCATCTAATTTTCTATTTTTTCCTATTATTTTCTCTTCACTATTTTCAATTTTTTTATTTGATTTTTTTAACCAACTATTTGTTCTCAAGTAGTACTGTGTTACCATGCCTGTATTCTTCTAAATTCTAATTTTACTTTTACTGAGCACAATGTTTATTTAGAACTGTGATTGCATTGTCTAGATGTAACAGAACAAGGTATCTACATTAGCACAATGTTGAACAAGGAGACGTGACAGATAAGCATAAAGCTAAGAGTATAGTAGTTCCGATCAAATTCCTGGTGCAAATATGGCAGCAGCAAAAGAACGCAAGTGATCTCGTACCTATTTTCAATTTTTTTATTTGATTTTTTTAACTAACTATTTGTTCTCAAGTACTAGTAGTTAGTTCACGGAGGTTTTCTTTTTTCCTTGCTATTTTTGCATGAGAAAACTTCAAAAAAAAAAAGTATTAAGTAGAATTGAAATTGAATGTGCTTAAAGTCAAAGGACAGATATGAGAGATGGTAGAAAAAAAGAGGGAGACGGAGACGGAGAAAGAAGGGGATAGAGAGAATATTTTAAAATTTGTAAAATTATTTTAACTTTTAAAAATATTTTTACGGATGGATAAAAGAGATGTAAAATTATTTAATTTCTTAAAATAAATTTTAGAGAATGAATTGGATATCCATCCGTAAAAAAGTTGTTAATGGATGGATTGGATGGATTTTATTTAATGGATTGAATTTTTTTACTGAATTTTTAATGGATCATAATGAATTAATGGATTGTTTTCAATCCATAACGCTACGATCCGAATAAAAATTTATCAAATCAATCTATTTAATACCCCTAACGGGGGTATGATTGCTTTTGGATTACTGTTTTTAAGCGTTTTGTTAAGGTTTTCAGTTGTGGTGGAATATAGACTACAGAATGCTAGCCTGCTATGAGCATCAAGCATGAATTCCAATAGACAATGGTAGAAAATAATGTTAGGTTTTATCAAAAAAAAGAAACTAATGTTAGGATATGATTGCAATTCTATGTGGCTTTTGCTTGTACAATTCCTCATTTAAGAATATGGAAATTTGATAGTATATTATTAACATATATATACATAAGATGAACATGAAACCACGATGTTTCAACTCAAGCACAGCAAATGGAAGTAGCTTCCTTATTGGTGCTTGGAAGTCCTAGAGACTTATTTGTGGGTGCTGGAAAGGTGTTTGTGAGTTTTTACTTCAAATGACTGACCATTAATAAAACAGTAATGCTGAATTCCTGATAGAAGAGCATATATTTATCTGATAATAAAACAGTATCATCAGATTTATCCAAACCTTCTCAAAGAAATCGGTGCCTTCCCTAATGGGCCACACGAGGCCCATAGCGCACGTTGAAATACTCAACCCAACACTTTTATTTTTATAGCAAAATCAACCCAACACTTAAAATACATTATTGTCAACCTTGGATATGCTCTTTTTCTTTTATGTTAATTTTCACCCCCAAAAACCATAAAAGGCAAGATGATTTAGTTAAGCAGCTCAGACTATCCCTTAAAGGCCACGTAAATGGGCCTAGCCAGATGTATTTACCCACCCATCTGGGCTTAATAATATGACAATTTATGAGTTATTGACGATAATAAAGAATCAAGAATTTTTATATTTATAATACATACTCATTAATTAATTAATTATATATATATATATATATATATATATATATATATATATATTATCGTTGATTGGTTGATTTATATGATTTCCCTCTAAGGAAGCCATTCTTGATGGTGTAATGATATTTGAATATCATTTTTCAAGTAATAAAATAAAAAAGTATTCATTTCAACATTTTTCTCTACTTTTATTTCCCAAAATGTGCAAAATACAAACATATAAAACTTATAAAAAAAATAATATACAAAATCATCTTTCTTTCAATTTTTTTTATTACAAGGAAAAAGGGACATAGTTTAGTTTGGGATGTTCTTGCGTGCATCGTATCTAATGGGTAGAGTTTAATGTATGATTCTTTGTCATTTTATTTTTCCGATGGTATATTACCCAACAAAGATCTTTTTTATGATGATGAATCAAAAGATATCGGGGGAAAAAAACGAGTGGTTCTTGATCCGATCTTATAGTTTCTAGCAAACGAACAAAATAGTTTCTATCATGCATAGGTTTATGGATGCTGACTCGCGGGAGAAAAACAATAGCAAGGAAATAAATCAAGATCTGAAATGGATATGTCTAGTGTGTACTTGTGAGTAACGCTTCCTAGCAAGCGTGTAGCTTCAACAATAATGCTCTCGTCTTGCACTATCATTTTTTATATGTAATTTGTTGATTTCTGGGTGAATCACGCGACATGTTTATTCAGACAAGGTGAACCTGCATTATTGGAGATCTAAGCTGACGTGTCTTACATTACAACAGTGTCCCTAACAATATTGATGTAATCATGCCCTTGGACAGACAAGTAAATTATTATTATTATTATTATTATTATTATTATTATTATTATTATTATTAAAGTCCTAAACTAAACCTTCATTTCCTCTTGAAGTGACTTAAATTCTATGCCTCGCGGTGATGATTTTAAGATGTGTTGCCTTAAGTTTACATGTCAAATAGTGTATATGGGCATATACTCCCTCTTGTACTTATTATAAGAGGCAAATGACTATTTTTTTTGGTTCAAAATATAATGACAAATATTAAATGCTCATTTTCAATTTTACCCTTATTTAATACACTGTTTACAAGTTCCAAACAATACATTAGTTATAAGATATTAGAATATTTATTAAGATTAGAAGTGATATAACTTTGTAAATTTATACGAATATTAATTATAAGTAGCTTATTTCAATGCATTTTCTTGATCTGTGTGTTTTAAGGTTTTGCCTCTTATAATAAGGACTTGTGGGAGTATAATAACTTGCATATGAACTAATTGCTACTGCCACCAAAAAAAATTTAGTCCACCAAAAAATAATTATTGCTACTGGTTATATGTGCCATAGACTCATAGAGACCCGGTTTCACGAATTTAGTTTAATTAATGATCAAGATCTCATACATCTATTTTTATTATTAATATATTTATGATATATAAAATTAATCAATGATAAAAATATCATGCAGTCAAAAAACAACTATAGAGAAGGTTGCGCGGTGGGATTAAGGGTGCGTTTGGGTAAACAACTTAATTAAGAACTTATCACATAAGACTTTATCGCATGAGAGCTTATGCCATAAGCGCTTAAAGAAAGAAAGGGACATGAGAGGATTCGAATAGTAAAAAACACGGAGATGATGTTTAGTGCATAAGCTCTTATGATAATTCCATAAGCTTCTCCCAATGACTTATGAAAATAAGTCAAAAACTCCTTATGGGATGACATAAGTTATTTTTATAAGCTTTGTCAAACATACTGCATAAGAACTTATGTCATCAAATAAGTCAAAAAGAGTTTAAATAAATTTTTCCAAACACCACCTAATTCTCACAGTGGATGGCGTTTTGTCTACTCTACAAAACATTATCGATTTATTCGAAGCCTTATATATTCTCTTGTTTAGGCATTTTGTTTGACGGAGCAAGACTAATTTTGACTTTAAGGATGAATGGTGTTGAAATTTGAAGATAATGCTTGATTTGGTTACTTGTTAAATGTATTTTATATATTTTGTGGTGGAATTGGTCGCGAGTGGAGGAAGCATGAGAGAAACTTGACACTGACGGTAAAATATATTTAGAAAAAGGGTTTTTTTTTTTTCTTTCGGAAATGTTGTTGTGATATTATTTGGACATTGGTGACAATAGCATATATAAACAGTGTTTCATTTTTTTTAAATATTTAACTTTTTTGAGTACTAATATATTTTTTTAATTACTTACAAATATTTGATTAATTCAATTTATTATATGGTTAATGGATTATCCTAAAGCTTATAATAGTTTTCCACAACCATGTAAGGTAAAACTATTTGCACGTAATTAACCATATATTGAACTACGGTAACCAAATATTTACACGTGATTGACCAAATATTTACATGTTTGTGATAAATGATTGTAAGCTTCAGGATGACCCATTAACCATATAATGAACTAACTTAACTAAATATTTGCACGTAATTAGCCAAATATTTACATGGTTGGGGGAAATGATTGTAAGCTTCAGAATGACCAATTAACCATATAATAAACTGAATTAACCAAATATTTACATGTAATTAACCAAATATTTGCACGTAATTAACAAAAAAATGTTCGTACTAAAAAAAGCTAATTTTTTTATTTAACAAAAATGTATGTTTTTTTTCTTTTTTTTAAAAAACAAGGTATGTTTCAAAAAAAAAGGTAAAAATTACGAAAATGTCACTACATAATGGAGTTGTTCCATTTGAGTTGTTAGAATAACACAACTCTTTTTTTTTTATGAATTAAAAAAAGAAAAAAGGGGGTTGTTGGGTTGTATTCGCAAGTCATTAAAAATATAACAACACATTATCAATGTGTATTGATTTAATTGAAAGAGGTTTATGTTCCTTAAACATGGTTGTCTTGGGTTTTATTTTATTTTTATTTTTTTTTGATACAATAGGTTTGATCTTTCTAACAAGAGAATAAAAAAAAAATCGTATAACATCATTAATTTAGCATCACGGCTTTTGCAAATAATGGGCCAAAGAAGTGGTCAAAAAAGGTAGCAGGGTGCAGTCAGTAGAATTATCATATTATTTATTCAAAATTAAAATATTCTCTTAATATCAAATTTTGGTATCAAAATATTAAAACTCCAACGAGGATTAAACGAAAAAAAGAGAAGAGGAACACTTGTTTCCACTTCCCCACTGGCCCACGTAGCTTGGCATGTGCCTAGATTGGTTTCTGTCACGTGCCTGTATGGGACAAGACGGATGACAACAACTGACAGGAAAAGCTGCCCAGCAACAACAAGCCCGTTAGGATAATATCCCGTTCTTGTTATGTGTATGCTTCATTGTAACATTTATAGCCATTATTCATTATCTGCACTGCTCCATTATCTCCTTTCCCAATCCCAGCCACTCGTGCACCTTAATTATATGATTGTTAACGCTGGTTTTTTGGTTGGTGTTCAAAATCTTTGTTACAAATAATTAAAGATCAGACGAGTGTGGGACGAACGAGTTATGCGATAATCTCGTCATAATGTGCGTATGAATTGTTTGCCAAGTATAAATTTGACAAATCAGTCAAATCTAGTAAATACTGACAAGGACTTGGTGTTAAAATGAATAGGTAAGTTTGAAAGAGATGTACAGAATATTGTCAATAGTGAAAGTTGACAACATTCAAAGCATGAAAAAGAATTCAAATGGTTTGAAAAACCATTTGATTGGTAGTAGAAGAGAAATGCATGAATTCATATAAATACATGAATTTAAAGGAAATCATGTAAGTTGTAGGAAAATAATTGAAAGCTTGTAAATGACAATGAAAGATAAACGACAGTAAATTAAAGGAAGAAATCAATTAAAGAAAAGCATTTAAATGGTTGAAAAGTAAAAGAAAGCATTTAAAGTGCAAAAAGTTAAAAGAAAGCAAGTGAAAGACATGAAAGATAAATTGCAAGAGATGTAAAATGTAAAAAAGTAAATACATGAAATGAAGTATTGGAATTGAAAAGTAATGAAAGTTACAGAAAGAATATGAAGAACATGATGAATCAACTGAAAAGTATATGAAGAACTTGAAGGAAATGAACCAATATTGAATTGAAATTGAACATTGTATTGATGATAAAAGGGTGGAAGGAGTACTTGAGTTAATCCGTCAGTCTGCTGTGTGATCGAGACGTGTAGGATGTTTCAAGTTCCAACCTCTATTACATCGTAGAATCTAGTATTTATAGAAAAAGTAAATAACTTCCTAAAGGTAACTTCCTAAAGGTAACTTCCTAATCTACATTCTGACACCTGTATGACAGTTTTGCCATATTCAAATTCAAATTATTTGACAAGCAAACTTCTCTAACTTCTCAATTCTTTGAACCGCTTTGTGTCAACTTGCTTGTTGTCAACGGTTTGACTGTTTGACGGCTTATCTTGCTGATGCCTTGTCAGCCTTGAAGACTTAGCCATTTTCACACTTCTGTACGTTTGACAACTCTTCTTAACACTTTGTCAAAATGTTGGGTTGTCAATTTATCCTTTCAGTCGGCTAGTATTTTCTTGTCAACTAAGTATAATACTTAGAAAATATCATTCATTCTTCTGATTCCTTTGTCAGCCAGTCAAATGCATCCATCAATAATCAAAAATTTCACTCTTGACAGATGCGCTCTAAGTTTCGCCTTTTTGACGGCTTTGCTTGTCTGACATGTTAACTGAAGAACTTCTTGTCAACTCCACACCTGTCAATTCTTATAATCTTCTGAGTTCGACGTTCTTCTTTATGTGCATTCTTCTGTCAACTTTATTCCTGTCGACTTTGAACTTGGTCAATTTTCCTCTCTTCAATCCAACTCTCGTCTACTTTGGGAATTCCTTATGAATTTGACAATCTTGCTTTTGACCAATTTTCTGTCAACTTTCCGTCTGTCAACTCAGTACTTGTCAACTTTCTTGACCAATTTTCTGTCAACTTTTCGTCTGTCAACTTAGCACCTGTCAACTTTCTTGACCAATTTTCTGTCAACTTTCCGTCTGTCAACTTAGTACTTGTCAACTTTCTTTTAGCCAAACCAGTATATACAAATTTTGGGACTTCTTTCTCAATTTTCATGTAGCCTCTTTCTGCCTGTCTGACGAAAATTCAAATATGAAAATTCGCTCCTAACAGATGCCCCCAAGTTTTGTCTTTCGACGGCTTGCGGAGAGAGGAAAAACTTCAACAATCTACAATCTTGATGCCAACAATCCTCTTGAACAACCAATTCATTCTTCAACTCCTCAACAAACTCCAATTCTCAGACACATCTTCCACCTCTTCTGACAGACTGATTTTCTGTCAGAGACTGGTCATCGGAGTTCATCAAGATCTGCCCATTTTTTCTAAATTGACAGGGCAAGATTCGAGTGATTATCAAGCTGTCAAGTTTTTGCAAGAGATTAAATCCCTTTTCAAGCATCCATTTGACATCCTATGTTCAGATTCAGCCATCCGTTCGACCATGACCAATCTTCTCCAACAACTTAATCTAATCAAGAACATTCTGCCAACTTCAAGCAGGGTCACTTTGGCTTCTGCCCAAGACTACTTTGATGGTCTGATAGACAAATTGTCAACCATCAATGATGTTATGTCCCCTTTTTAAGTCGAAGAAATCAACAAGGACAGTGTGTTGGGGACTCTACGCACCATGAAGGCCACAAGAGAACAAGAGATTCATGTTATTGCTGACGATGTCAAAGCTGACTTGGCAGTAGACAAAGAGATTGTTGACTTAGAAGTTGCTTTAACTCAAGTCAAAGAGAAAAAACTTCAACTTGCACAACCTCTGTCTGCCAGCAAAGAAAAGGTTAATCAACTTGACGATGAATCTAAAAGTCAGGGGTGACTGCCAGGACAATTGTCAACATTCTAATAGCCATGCAATCTAAATATCTGGCAGCCAAGGCTGACAGAGAGGCTCTGGAGAAGGCTTTAGAAGAAATCAGAAATTTTCAATCTTAGTTTAGTTGGCTTTTTTTTTTGTGTGTGTATGTCAACTGAACATCTTTTTAACTTATCTTTTTGAATGCTCATAATTCGACACACATCTGTGTACGCCAACCGTCAGTTTCCAGTCTGCTCTCTTAGGAATAAGTTAGCTTAAACTGACAGGATGTACTTTTGACAATGTAAAATTGTATTGCCAAATCAATGAATAAAACTTACGTTCTATCTCATTTACTGTCTATTTTTACTTCTAGCATCGTCGGCTTATACTTTTTCAAATACTTGCCATTAATTGACTTTATTCTTAAGCCAGTATTAATGTCGACGAGTGCATAAGCATTTCCAGAAAATTCTTTACCAACTCTAAATGGTCCTTCCCATTTAGGTGACCATTTTCCATATTCTCGACAACTTTTATCCATGGGCAATATGACTTTCCACACCAGATCATCTACCTTAAATGATTTGAATTTAACTCGGCTATCATAGAACTTTGTAATTCTTTCTTTTTGCCGAATCAAATTTTCTAATGCAATCAATCTTTCATCACTTAACTCATCCAATTCGTCCCGCATTGCATTCCAATATTGGTCGGTAGGCAATTCATTTTGCCTTTGAATGCGAGTGGATTGGAGATTGATTTGACTGTGTAGCACAGGATCGTGCCCATAAGTTAGCCGATATGGTGAGGTTCCTGTCGACTGTCTGGGTGAATTTCTATATGCCCATAGTATTTGATCAAGAGTACTATGCCAACTCTTAGGCTGTCGGCCCACATGCTTTTTAATGAGACTAATAATGATCTTATTTATGGCCTCAACTTGGCCATTTGCTTGTGCATAATATGGTGTAGATGTGAGCATTTTTATATGCCTAGAACCAGCGTATTCCACAACTTTTTTGCCGTCGAATACTGACCTTTGATCTGTTGTCAGAGTCTGGGGTATGCCAAACCGACAAATGATGTGATTTTCAATGAAATCAATTATGTCTTGTTGGGTGACTGCTTTGAGGCAAATTGCTTCTACCCATTTGGTAAAATAGTCAACTCCAACTAAAATGAATTGATGTCCTTTTGACGAAGAGGGATGTATCTGGCCAATCAAATCCAAAGCCCATCCTCGGAAAGGCCAAGGCTTGACAATAGAACGTAATTCGCTAGCCGGTACATTTTGTATATGGCCATGTTTCTGACATTGTTCACAGGATTTGGCAAACGAAATGCAATCTTTAATCATAGTTGGCCAATAATACAAACTCCGTCGAAGGATCCATTTCATTTTATCACCTGCCTGATGGGCTCCACATATTCCCTCATGGACTTCTAATAGAGCCAAATAAGCATCTTGCTCACTCAGGCACTTGTGTAGAGTTCCATCAACATATCTTCTGTATAACAGTCCTCCCTGCATTGTGTAATTCAATGCTTTATATTTTGTTTTCCTATCTACGTTCTGACTTGGATTTTCCAAGTATTCGATTATTGACAACCTCCAGTCATTAGGTAGAGTTACATCATTAACCAAAATATATGTTTCTTCTAATGGATACAATAGTTCTCTGATTTCCATTAATGTTGACAAAGTCTTTTGAGATATTTTGTATCCTGAGGCTATATGAGCCAACTCATTAGCCTCTTGATTCAAATTTCTGGGAATACATTCGACAATTACGTCATCGAATTTTTTCATCAACTTACTAGCTATGATACAGTATTTTGTCAAGTTGTAGCTGACACACTTGTATTCTTGAGTAAGTTGTTTGATGACTAATTGAGAATCCCCAAAAATATGCACATATCGTGCTTTTATTTCTATCAGTATTTCCAATCCGACAATCAAAGCTTCATATTCCGCTTCATTGTTGGAACATGGATACTTAAGTTCAAACATGAACTTAGTAGGAGTTCCTTGTGGAGTCACGATTAAAATTCCTACTCCACTGCCTCCTTGATGCCTCGATCCGTCAAAATAGAGTTTACAGGGTTGTAAACTGACAACATCTATTTCCGGCACATCCAGTCCTGGATGGTCTACCAAAAAGTCAGTCACTGCCTGTCCTTTGACAGCTTTAGCTGGTACGTACTGTAAAGAATACTTTGACAAGGCGATGGTCCATTTACCAATACACCCATTAAGGACTGGTTTTGATAATATATACTTTATAACGTCAGTTTTGGAAATCACCAATACATGACATGGCATCATATAATATTTAAGTTTTGTACAAGAAAAATATAATGCTAGACATAACTTCTCTATTGCACTATATCTTCTTTCAGCATCATTTAGGACTCTGCTTAG